>CM070834.1:13187952-14387952 GCA_036326025.1 Chrosomus eos
GTCTGAAAGTGAATAATGCCTATTTGATTTGTATCCTGTGACATGATAATATATAAACTCGACTTCGAAACACAAACACACGTTTTTGTTACAGACCTCAACCTAATGTATTACTGATGCTATCAGAACAAATTAGCAATTGAAAGTTTTGCACGGCAACAACACATACAGAAATAATGTTAAGTTAATAAGCTCATTTATTTTTCAAACTTAATCATGCACAATTATATGGTTAATTGATTCTATTTAATTTTTTTTTGTTGACCAATATGCAAATATTACACATTTGTAACAGACAGTGCTGGGTAGAACTGATTACATAAGTAGTAATTAGATTCCAAAAAATATATTTGAAATTATATTATATTTGAAAATAATAATAAGACTTTAGTTAGATTATTCCTATTATGATTACTTAATATTCTCTAAATTACTGTAAATTATTCATAATTTATTGATTCTCACAAATTTCTTTTTAAAAATCTTTTTAATGGTCCTTTCTAAAATAGCATATTGCTTATGTATGTTCAGAAAGGCTTCCAGTTTTACACACACACACACACACACACACACACACACACACACACACACACACACACACACACACACACACACACACACACACACACACACACACACACACACACACACACACACACACACACACACACACACACACACACACACACACACACACACACACACACACACTTTGTACTTTTATATATTATATCCTATTCAAATCTATGTGATAAACAAGTAAAGGCTAAAAGTAATCTAAAAGTAATCCAAAAGTACTCATATTATATTACCTAAAATGTGTAATGTGATAGATTACATTACGAATTACAGTTTTCATAATTTAATTTGTATTCAGTAATGGACTACAATTTGCAAGTAATCTACCAACTGGTAACAGATTATCTGTCAAATAAACTTTCAACTTTTTCTACCTTTTTTAGTACCAGCACGACCTCTTGCTCTCTCTCTTCTGATCCAAGTGTTTCTCCAAGTGTGTGTATCAGTGTGTGTGTGTGTGATGAGCTCATTAAAGTTGGGCCTAATCCATTAGAGAGGCAGATTACACATCACAAACACACACTCGCTCTCCCATCACTGCATAATTACACATATGAAAGCAATAAACAGCTGCAATAAGCTGCCTCCGGTCATTATGATAGTGACGATAAAAAGAGAACATTTATTTGACAACACGGGGAAAGAGACAGACGTAGAGAAAAGGAAGAATATGTCCCTCTTATTACATTACACTGCCTCTCTCTCTCTCAGTAATGCAAAGCTTTGCGGTGTGTAGCGTAAAGCCTTGGTTGCAAATAAATCCTCCATTCTCTCAGAGAAGAAAACATAAATCACTGCACAACACCCCCTGCCTTCCTTGTATTTGCTTTTACTTATCTAATGAATAAAAAATGAAAAACAAGCCCAAAAACTGTCAAATTGGGGACTCTCTCTCTATCCTCCTCCTCTTTTTGCATTTCCTTTCTTTTTGTCCTCTCACTAACCAAGACACAAAAGTGAAGCTCTAAGTGGACATGCATAATTGCCTTATTTATGAGCTTCATACTACTAGGCCACTTGTTGTGTTTTGCTTTTTATATACTCTTTTCTTTCTCTTTCTAAATGCCCTTTGACTCTTTTCTGCAACCTTCTTCAAAATAAGTCATGTGCATACATACAAAAATTAAATGTCCACTGGAGTCATGTGTAGAGTCAATAAAACAATATTGATATATATTGATATATATAAAAACACAGGCAAAACGTCAAAAATATATGTTATATAAAAAAATGTGGGGACAAGTCTGATACTGGTTTGCTATTGTGACCATGGTTAAAGCTGCTCTAAGCGATGTCACGCATTTTTTAGGCCAACACTTTTTTTGTCACATACAGCAAACATCTCCTCACTATCCGCTGCTGCCTGTCCCCTGAACAACCTGTAAAAAGACGCAGTCTCTGCAGACACCCCAGGCTCCACAAACGGCAACAAAAACAAACTGGGCTAACCCGCACCACGAAACATAACAAAGTATTTCAGCCAATAACCGACAAGAAGGGTTTGGGGGTGGGATTTGGGAGTTAGTGCGCGAATGAGGAAAAAGGAGGGTCTAGCTAGCCTCGTTTTGTTTGACAATACTTCGAACGTCAACAAGAAGTGATGCACCCAACATCGCTAAGAGCACCTTTAAGTGAAACTGACTAACCACTTAATACTAGCCTGGCTGCCAGCCCGAACCCCGCCCACAACAATTTTCGAAGTTCGGTCTGGACTCGATCCGTTGAGGAGCTATTATGCCCGATCAAAAATTGTTCGGACCAATCAAATTGTCAGGGCGGCTTTATACGATGATGAACAGATGAGCAACCATAGACATCATATCTATGTGAGCAACGGTAACGTAACCATCCACGTCATCAGAGCGCTTGGGTTGAATTCATGGCTGCCGCTGGAGAATTGAGTTGTGTATATTCCGCTATCGCGTGTGTTATAGAAGATATAGACAGCGCATTAATTTTAGAAGAGGAACAGAGAACCGCGATCAAGGCATTTGTCGATGGAAAAGATGTTTATGCCGTCCTTCCTACGGGATTCGGAAAAAGATTAATCTATCAACTTTAATCTATCTCTCAACATACGTCACTTACTCCGTTGCTCTGATTGGTTGTAGGTCTATCCAATTGAGTGCAGAGTTTTTTATTTCCTGGTTCGGTTGACACACGCCCCATAATCACAGCCCAATGGAGCAGTATCAGACTCACATTCTGACTAGAATATGAGTATGACGAAGTCAGGCTGACTTAAAATCAGTGACTTGCTCACTTCTGCCGTTAGACATAAATGGGTCAAAAGTGGATCATGTGACCCATCAAACCTTGCTGTAAAGGAATAAGAGAGGTTGGGATGGAGTGAAAGCAACCATCTGACCTTGTATTCTCTATCCAGTCTTGAAAAAGTCAAACGGGTGCAGTTTGGGTGGAAACAGAGGTGTAAAAAAGAATGGGAAAGCGAGAGAATCGCGCACAATTACTGCAAATGCGACGGATGACCACAGTCTTATAGAAAGGTGTCAGGACATCACAAGCCACCTCTTCTCTCCTCGTACCGCGTGTGACGCATATATGCATTTTTCTGAGAGAGAGAGAGAGAGAGAGGAGAGAGAGAGAGAGAGAGAGAGAGAGAGAGAGAGAGAGAGAGAGAGAGAGAGAGAGAGAGAGAGAGAGAGAGAGAGAGAGAGAGAGAGAGAGGCCACAGCAAACCCAGTCCTCAGGGACTATTAGCGCTCCTACAGCAGTAAGCAATCATTACAGCAAAGAACTGCCTCGCTTTAAATGGAGTTAAACACACAGACTGGAGCAGAAGATCACCCACACCAACACATACACACAACAACATACATGCCCTTCAATATTCTGGAATGCCAGGCATGAACACACACACACACACACACACACACACACTCAACACACACATACACACACACACACACACACACACACACACACACACACACACACCACACACACACACACACACACACACACACACACACACACACACACACACACACACACACACACCACACACACACACACACACACACACACAACACACACACACACACTTACTTGAGGGTCTTACCATCATCAGACACCCAGTAACTTGATTAAAGGGATATTTAACCCAGAAATAAAAAACTGTGTCATTATTTATCTCTATGACTTTTTATCTTTCAAACTGTAATGCTTTCTATTTAATTCATGTAATGTTAGCTTCAAAAAGAGACACAAAAGCATCATAAATTGACAAAAGCATACATATATCTACCAAATCATTAGAAAGATGATTTAAATTGGACATTATTACAACTCTCATAATGTGCCAAGGAAAGCTTGAACTTGTTTCATGGCACTAGTTATATTTTCTCTGAGTTGTGAGCTTGCACTCTGAATTAAATATGATGAGAGAGAAAGTTTGAGCAATGAGCATCACAAAATAATAGAAAAACAATAAACCGAAACCCCATCTTTCTTTTTTATTGTTCTCGCTGGCTGCAGATAACAACAAACTTTCTAATTCATGAACAAATGACTCCTATGAGCAGGTTTTTATTTTTTATTTTATGGAATCACTCGCAGTATATAGTATATATACAGTACTCTGAAAAAATACATATGTTTTTGAAAAGACAAAAGAAAAGAAATTCATTCTTTAATTCAGCAAGGATGTATTAAATTGATCAAAACGTGACAGTAAAGACATTTACACTGTTACAAACTTTCAATTCATCAAAGAATCCTGAAAAAATGTATAATGTTTCCACAAAAATATTAAGCTGCACAACTGTCTTCAAAACTGACCATGTGACACTCAAGTAATGATACTGAAAATGCAGCTTTGCATCACAGGAATAAATCACATTTTAACATATATTACAATAGAAAAAGGTTATTTTGAATTGTAATAATATTTCACAAATTTGCAGTTTTCACTCTATTTGTGATATTTGCATAAGAGAATTCTTTCAAAAAAAAAAAAAATCTTACCAACCCTAAACTTTTAAACCACAGGTAGCCTATTTAATTACTTTAAGATTTGAAAGTGACAGATTCAAAAGCAAATTCTGGCTGGAAACACAGATTGCACCAGCCGTGTATGTATGTATGTGTGTGTGTGTTGTGTGTGTGGGGCGGCTGACTGACGTCACATGCTCACTCTCGGAATCTCAGACTCCATCTGTGCTCATTAGAATAGACTCGTGTGCAGATGTGTCCCCATCCGCTCCCTAACAATAAACTCAATAAACTCACATGTACATTATTAGACTATTGCTTTCCAATGAATGCACTTGCTATCTATTTCTCTCGCTGAATCAGTCAAGCACCCACCGGCTCATCTCATCTCAACACACACACACACACACACACACACACACACACACACACACACACACACACACACACACACACACACACACACACACACACACACACACACACACACACACACACACACACACACACACACACACACACACACACACACACACACACACACACGACTAACACCAGAGTGGCGACATTCATAGGATAAGGTCAGCAAAGCCCTTCATGATGAGTGCAGAGCACAGCCTGGGATATTTGGATTCAGTCTCCGAGGGTTTGCGACATCCATCCTCTTCCCATGATCACAGATTTTAGCATGTGTGTACACCTAGCGAAGCTAATCTTATTAGCACCTCGGAGTATTCTCGGTAGCGAAGGCGACAACCTCTAAGGCTTTAAGTGTGACAGCTGGAAGACCTGCCAAAAGTGAAGTGAAACGGATAGATTCCCAATTTAATCCTCGGCATTGATTAAAACCTTTTCAAATCAGCACCAGACCCAAATCCCTCGGAGAACCAGGAACCAGAAATGTTTCAGTTACAATCAGGGACAAGAGAACTGCGGGAGATGGGAATTATAGTGTGGTATTGATTTACAGACAATGTCATTAAAACACAATGTGCCAAAGTTTTAAAAAGTCCAGCAGCAGCAATAAACTGCCTATTACATGAGCCTTTGGCTGAAAAAGACAACGGTCTGCTTAGTAATGTGCTCTACGGGCATTGGAAGAGGTAGTTAAACTATATAATAACCTAAACTAGAGAAATGTCACGGCAATGACAGAAAAACGGTGATGTTAATGCTAAATTTACTGATCGTCTGATGCCGATCATCGGTTGGGGTTTGTACTTTGTTTTTTTTTAAAGAAATGAATACTTTTATTCAGCAAGAATGCCTGCAGTTGATCAAAAGAGACAGTAGTAATACATTTATAAAGTTACAAAAGATTTACAATTCAAATAAATTCTAATTATCAAAGAATGCTGAAAAACATTTATCAGCACAAATATTTTAAACACTGATAAGAAATTTTTCTTGAGCACAAAATCAGAATATTACACCGTATCCTAACTACACGTGACGCATGATAAAAGGTATTTTCCATATTAATCAGAGTTTTTGTCCTAACCAGCCGCAACACGCGGCGATTCTATTTTAGAAACGGTTTCAATTTTTCTGCGACGTCGCGGCTGGAACAACAAACACAAAGTGTGGCAATGATAATCTCAGGTACTGTTTATGTGTTTTATTTAATGTTAAAAGCATGCAATGTGACTTTGAATATCATTTAGTGCTCCAGCTTTGTAGCTGTAAGTGTAAAAGCAACAATGGATAATTCACCTCAGATCTTAAAATTAAACAAATGGAAACAAGAACGTTGAAACTAGTAACAAGTGTATTATTTGACAAAGACTGTTTTAGTAACTCAGTAGCCTATGTATTTTTAATAATGTTTAAATGGTGTAATATTTGTGAATTTGATTATGTAGCCGACTTATCCATTTTCTTGCGAGTGCCGTCAAGATTACTCTCTGGTGCTGTGTACTTGCCACGAGACTCCGCCCACACGTTGTTTTGATTGGCTGTGGGTTTTGATTTTGTGGGTGTCACTTATCGCGTATCGCATCGCGTCTGGTTAGGACACGGTGTTAGAATTATTTTTGAAGGATCATGTGACACTGGAGACTGGAGTAATGATGCTGACAACACAACTTTGATCACAGAAATACATACAAATTTTAAATATAATCAAATAGAAAACGGTAATTTTAAATTGTAATAATGTGTCACAGTATTACTTTTTACTGTATTTTTTATCAAATAAATGCAGCCTTGGTGAGCAGAAGACATTTTTAATATGATGATTTGGTGTTCAAGAAGCATTTCTTATTATCATCAATGTTGAAAACGTCTCGGGTTACGTCTGTAACCCTCGTTCCCTGAGAAGGGAACGAACGCTGCGTCGGAAATCGACACTACGGGGAATGCCCTTAGCATGACGCGTCTGAAGCCTGAATAGAACTAATCCAATCCTGATTGGTGCTGCGTGATGACGTCAGTCGTGACGTCGCATGTGACGGTGAGCGGAACTATAAACGAAGCACCGGAACCCGGAAGTAGCAGCTTTAAATAGTCCGAAGCAAGTCGTCTCTAGGGGCGCGAAGAGTGTGGCCGAGGGACGCAGCGTTCGTTCCCTTCTCAGGGAACGAGGGTTACAGACGTAACCCGAGACGTTCCCTTCCGAGGGAACTCCGCTGCGTCGGAAATCGACACTACGGGGAACGAAATGCCCACTGCGCCACACTAAGAGAGTACGCCCTGGTGTGAAGCAATCTGGCACACTCAAGACGAGAGAACCTGTGAACCCGGTGTAGAGGGCAGATCCAGACTGTAATGTCTTATAAAAGTGTGAGGGGAGGCCCAGCCTGCGGCATCACAGACCTCTTGAAGGGAAACACCCGCAAGAAGGGCTTTAGAGGAGGCCACTCCTCTCGTGGAGTGGGCCTTAAGCAGAAGAGGTGAAGGCAGGTTGCGCACCTCGTAAGCTGCCGAAATAGCCTCTACAATCCATCTACTTATAGTCATTTTGGAAGCGGGGGAACCCTTTTTAGGCGCCCCAAAACACACAAAGAGCTGGTCCGACCTCCTCCAGCCTGAGGTCCTCTGTATATAGACCTCCAGGGCTCGGACCGGGCACAGTAAATGAAGGTTAGCTTGCTCAACCGACACATGAGGTGGAGGATGAAAAGCCTGGAGAATTGTAGACCGTGCCACATTCGAGGGCACCTTAGGGACATAACCCGGTCTAGGGTGGAGAATAGCTTTTACCTTACCAGGAGCGAACTCGAGGCAAGAAGGAGCGACAGATAGAGCTTGCAAGTCCCCAACCCTCTTTAGGGAAGTGATAGCAAGCAGGAAAGCTACCTTAAAAGACAAAAATTTCTCAGACACCTCTTCCAAAGGTTCGAAGGGTGCCAGGGATAACCCTTTGAGAACCACAGCCAAGTCCCAAGGGGGAATACGGGACTGGATGACAGGCCTCATCCTCCTAGCTCCACGAAGGAAACAAACAATAAGTGGGTGTCTCCCCAGAGTGCCCACCCCTAAAGGCGTGTGGAAGGCAGCCACGGCCGCCACATAGACCTTAAGCGTGGACGGGGAGAGCCCGTCAGAGAAGCGGTCCTGGAGGAACTCCAGTACTGAAGCCACTGGGCAGTTAACTGGGTCCAAAGAATGATCTCTACACCATAGAGAGAATACATTCCACTTCAAAGAATAAAGTTTCCTCGTGGAGGGGGCTCTAGAGTTTAGAATGGTCTCAACAACCTCGGTTGAGAGACCTTCATTTATGAGTTGGTCCCCCTCAGGGGCCAGACCCACAGTTTCCATAGTTCTGGATGAGGGTGAAATATTTTGCCCTCTGCTTGAGAAAGAAGGTCCCTCCTGATAGGGATTTGCCACGGAGGGCCTGCTAGGAGAACCATGATGTCCGAAAACCATACTCGGGCCGGCCAGTACGGGGCTACTAGGAGTAAGCTGATCCCGTGCCGCCGGACCCTCTCTAGAACCCCTGGGAGCAGAGCGATCGGGGGAAATGCGTACAGATGCAGCCTCGCCCACGTCTGCACCATGGCATCCAGTCCAAGAGGAGCCGGATGAGTAAGGGAGTACCATAACGGGCAATGAGAATTCTCTCGGGAGGCAAATAGGTCCACCTCCGCCCGACCGAACTTCTTCCATATAAGCTCCACCGACTCGGGGTGGAGTCTCCACTCCCCGGGCCTCAGCCCCTGCCTCGACAGGATGTCTGCTCCCACATTGCTGTCCCCGGGGATAAACATTGCTCTGATCGACAGAAGCTTCCCCTGGGACCATAGAAGAACTTGATGCGCCAGTCTGCACAGAGGGCGCGATCTCAAGCCCCCCTGACGATTTAAATATGAGACCACCGACATGTTGTCTGTTCGCACTAGAACATGATGGCCCCTGAGGTCCGGGAGGAAATGTCTGAGAGCCAGAAATACTGCCATCATCTCCAGGCAATTGATGTGCCAAGAAAGATGATGATCCCCCCAAAGACCCCTGGTGTAGCGGCCTTCCATTACCGCACCCCAGCCTGTGAGGGACGCATCCGAGGTCAAAATTTTTCTTTGACACGGTGCTCCCAACACAGGGCCTAGGGACAGGAACCACGGTTTCTTCCACATGACCAAGGAATGAAGGCATCTGCGCGTTACCTTGATCGTGCGAAAAGGGTTCCCCCTCGGGGAAAACCCTCTGGTCCTGAGCCACCACTGCAGGGCCCTCATATACAGCAGGCCAAAAGGAATTACGTTGGACGCTGCTGCAAGAAGACCCAAAATTCTCTGGAAATGCTTGACAGTGATAGCCTGGCCTATTTTGAGACTCGTTACCGTGGTAAGGATAGAATTTATACGAGCGGGAGACAGCTGTGCCCGCATCGTAACTGAGTCCCAAACCACTCCTAGAAAAGTTGTTCTCTGTAGAGGAATTAATGAACTTTTCTTGGCATTGAGCCTTAACCCCAAGCACCTTAGGTGATGCAAAACAACATCTCGATGTTGAATCGCCAATTCCAGTGACTGTGCCAATATTAGCCAGTCATCGATGTAATTGAGGATGCGAATGCCTTGAAGTCTCAAAGGAGCAAGGGCAGCATCCATGCACTTTGTGAAGGTGCGAGGAGACAATGCTAGGCCGAACGGAAGAACCCTGTATTGATACGCTACTCCCCCGAAAGCGAATCTTAGGAACTTCCTGTGCTGAGGAAGGATGGAGATATGGAAGTAAGCATCTTTTAGATCTATGGTGACAAACCAGTCCTCGGATCTGATTTGACTCACAATTAGAGGTATGGTCAACATTTTGAACCTGTATCTCCTCAGAGACCGATTTAATACCCTGAGATCTATAATAGGACGCAACCCCCCATCCTTCTTGGGAACTATGAAGTACCGGCTGTAGAACCCGGCTTCCCAATCTTGAGGAGGAACACGTTCTATGGCCTCCTTTGCCAAGAGGGACTGAACTTCTTGTTCCATAACCAGACCCTGCTCTGGTTTGACCAGCGTGTGAACCACTCCACTGATTCGGGGTGGACGGTGTTCGAACTGAATTCTGTACCCCTTTTCCACTGTGAGCAGGACCCACTGAGATATATTTTGAAGACCCTTCCAGGTGTCTAAATATTCTGACAGGGGGATCAGCCTCTCGGGGCTGACCTCTGATGTTATAGTAGAGATATCGGTGACCTGAAGCGTTTGATTGGGAGGAACTAACCGATTTACTTTTACTGCAGACCTCGTGAGAGGGAACACAATTCGCGGAGCCGCCAATTTTACGGGCGGACACTGCACTTTGCATTCGCTGGGAACCGATGCGCCCCGAAGCGCACGTAGCGGCGGGAAGCACACATCGATTTCCTGAGGGCTCCGTGAAGGAGCGAGCTGTTGTTGCTCGATCACGGAGGGGACCACCCTCAGAGGCCTGCGCAACGCATCAGGACCTCTTTGACGAAGCCTTCCTCGCCTGAATGACAGTCCTCAGATCTGCCTTCGGTTTGGAGGACTTCGGTTGAGAGTGTTGCCCCTGGCCCCAGGCCTTTTTCGGGGGGGCACGAGAAGCTCTCCTTCTGCTGTTGCAGGTGTGAGGAGCTGGCGGCTGCCTCATGGGACTGCCCCCTGGCAGCAGACCCATGAGACCTGGAACGACGGCGGGGGATGAGCTGTTTAAATGCAGCTGACTGTCGTTTCGATTCCTGGAACCTCTCGACGACATTATTAACTGCGTCGCCAAAGAGGCCAGTAGGCGAAATCGGGGCATCGAGGAGAAAAGCCCTATCTCTATCCCCGATACCCGACAAATTCAGCCACAGGTGTCTCTCCGTAGCTACCAATGCTGCCATAGAGCGGCCAATGGCACGGGCCGTCTCTTTGGTAGCACAGAGAGACAAGTCAACCGTTCGACGCATTTCGCGAATATCGTCGAAGGTGACCTCCCCACTGTCGTCCACCTCTTTGAGGAGGTCGGCCTGGTATGCCTGCAAAATCCCCATCGTATGCAGGCATGAACCAGCCCGACCTGCCGCCATATATGCCTTCCCAACCAAGGCCGAAGTGGTACGGCAGGGCTTGGAGGGAAGCGCCGGAGCTCTCAGAGACGATGCAGCATCGGGCGAGAGATGATTAGCAAAACTCTCTTCAACCCGCGGCATCGTCCCGTAACCCCTCTCTCTCGACCCCATAATAGATGAATATAAGTGAACATCGGGGCTTGAAAGTCGAGATGAGAAGGGCTTATTCCACGATCTCGACACCTCGGTGTGGAGATCAGTGAAAAAACGGGAGACTCCGGCGTGAAGGCTGTGACCGGGCTTGCAGGAAGCGCTCATCGAGTTTACTTTTTTTAGTCGCTTCCTGCACTTCTGGGGGCCAATCGATATTTAATTTGGCCACAGCCCGAGTCACAACCTCCAGCAACTCCTCAAAAGCAGGCGAATGTGGTGATGGAGTTTCACATTCGACTGCCTCGATGTTGACAACATCCAAATCCTCAGATTCGGATAGTTCCAACATCGGGTCCTCTCTGCGGTCGGGAGAAGCCGCAGGGCGGGCTCCCGAACCGTGAGCGGGACAATGAGAACTGGTTGATGAGTGTTGGGAAAGGGCCGAAGCCGTCTCAACACTATCAACCAGATCTCTCTGCGATCCCCATGAATGCAAGCGCCGCGATGCCTCGACAAACGCGGGACCTGATCCATGGGGAGCGCGAGCCTGGCCTGATTCATCGAACAGGCTCAGGCGGGAGCGGAGCGTTCTAAGGGGCAATGTTTCACAGTTTACACAAGCAGCGCCCTCGAGCGCTGCCTGTGCATGCTCCACTCCCAAACAAACAACACAGAGTGCGTGTGTGTCACCCTCGCTTAAATAGCGTGGACAAGGGGACGCACACTGTCTAAACTGCTTTGCACTCTTCTCCATCACAAATTACCTTGTTTTTACCGAACAAACAACACCAAATAAGACAGACAGTTTCACATGTAACGCTTGCTGAAGGACAGAAAGCTGCTACTTCCGGGTTCCGGTGCTTCTTTTATAGTTCCGATCACCGTCACATGCGACGTCACGACTGACGTCATCACGCAGCACCAATCAGGATTGGATTAGTTCTATTCAGGCTTCAGACGCGTCATGCTAAGGGCATTCCCCGTAGTGTCGATTTCCGACGCAGCGGAGTTCCCTCGGAAGGGAACAGTTGTGCTGCTTAATATTTTTGCGGAATCCATGAAACATTTTAAGGCGGCTTTGACGCATAGAAAGTCCCAAAGAACAGCATTTATTTCAAATATAAATCTTTTGTAACATTATAAATGTCTTTATTGTCACTTTTGATCAATTGAATGCATCCCTGCTGAAAAAAAGTATTAATTAATAACAAAACGGCCACCAAAACCTCAGGGTAAAACCTTGTTTTACACGGTCTAAAGGCTTTCTGTTTAATTTGGTGGTTCAAGCGGCAATGTGGACCACACACACACACACACACACACACACACACACACACACACACACACACACACACACACACACACACACACACACACACACACACACACACACACACACACACACACACACACACACACACACACACACACACACACACACACACACACACACACACACACACACACACACGAAAGAAATATGGAGTAAAAAAACTCATTCACCCTCAGAGTGGCAAGGACAGCAAAGAGCAGCAGTCACTTCAAGCACTTTCTAAAGCATAATGGTTCCTGCCTCGGCAGACCCCCTGCCACCCGTCGAAACGACCTGCCCCCTCCAACAGCACCCCCTATGCCCCTGCCAGCTAGTCTGCAGCATTTTAGAACAATGATTAAAATCTTTAATAATTTAAAACACGCTCCTCAAAGAGGGAGGGGTGACAAGACAGAGAGAATAAGAAAGGAAGAAAAAGAGAGGGATGGTGACGGCTGAGAGGAAACACTGTTTCATATTTCCACTCTTTGAAGAGAAATGAAATCGTGTCCTCTCCCCATGGGGCGTAAGAGCAGCACAGGAGCTCCTCTTTCTCCTTAATTTACTCCCTTTCATTTGTAGACACCCTCTGAGCCGTCGGGATAGCAGCCAAGACCGCCAGCCCCGGTCGCCGTGCAGCAGGGACATCGCTTTCATTATTAATGCTCACAAATTTCACCCAAATTGTGTCCGTGAATTTCTAATGAAGGCCTGGGTCAGAACTCAGAGTGGGGGGATGGAGATGGGGCGGAAATCTCACAAGCTAGTTTTAATTGTCAGGACAAAGAACATTTGCACTCGACAAAGGACCGCAGTTGCGTACAAATGGCAGAATCTCAAGTACACTGGCTTTGAAAATTGGAGAACGTTCCAGAAATTTCTAACTGTTGGCTTGGCAACAAAAACTCGAAATGTTACGTTTTTAACACGACATTGTACTTGATAAAAGGTATGATGCATTCAAATTGCACTGAATGTACCAAACTAATTATGAATAATAAATACTATGGACTCTTGCCATGAAAAGCAAGACTTTAATGACTTTCAAAGCACACTTCAAGCGGTCCACTCAAACTAAACTCTTAGAGGCAATCTGGGACTCAATTCAGGAAACAAATTATTATAAACCATTAAAAAAAAACATTCTTACATAAATTACCACATTCAGTTTACGTAAGAATGTTTTTAGGAACAATTCTATATATATAAAAAAAATACATTTATGGATTTAGTATAGTTGTTGGCATGAACGAAATATGGACTGACATCAGTAAGAATGTGTTATACCAATTAGTTATGTTTTGCATTGGATGCCATACAGTAGTTTTGCAGCTAAAGTAATTTATGGGGTAGGATTATAGCTGTATAATTTCCAACAAATGTTTTTTTTGTGCAGATTTTTTTTTTAAACAACAACAAAAACCCTTAACATTATATGAACGTATAAATATTTATAACAAATCTGAATAAAAATAAATAAAATTATTTTTATTACATCCATAAATGAATCCAAACCAAACCCCCACTAAACCTCACGTTGAAAAAAAAAAAAAATGTTTGGCTGTTGAATTGTTCCTAAAACCACTCTTATGTAATGTAATGTGGTAATTTAGCAAAACAAATGAACAAACTTGGTAACAAAATTCATGTTTCATAAATAAGGCCCATAGCCTCTTTCTGAGAGTTTAATTTGAGCAGACATCTTTGGGTCCCACTTTTGCTAATTTATTTTTTCTTTTCATGTTTTGTTTTGCTTTTTTATTTTGTTTTTACATTCATTTACCACTACGCATATTGAATATCTTCAGTAAATATTATATATATATATATATATATATATATATATATATATATATATATATATATATATATCAGTATATATATATATATATATATATATAAATATAAAAGATTTGTGTGCGTACTTCAGTTATTCTTTCAATTTATGCAGACTTTGATCTCCTCGTGTTTCATGAGCAAGCCATAACTAAGAATATCATACTAACAGGATAGTATGCATGCAGAGAACACAGAGAACAAACTATATTTGCCAATGTGCTCAAACGGACCTTTCTAATGTGATGCATAAACTGGAAGTAACAATAGCAACAAATCTAGTGACTGACTTTGGAATAGCATACTATTTGCCATAAGTTTATATTATTATATGGCAGAAATATTAAGAGTAGTATGTTAGTATGCTATTCCAAATCCAGCTTATATCTCAAATTTGACTCATTGTTGGATCGTTTTACCAAATCTATAGAATATAGTGCATACTGGACAGTTTTCAGTTAGTATGCTAGCATTCCATCCGAACACAGCCATTGTTTGCTGACTGACTGTTGGCTCACCAACCTTTTTCATAACCTGAAGAAACCGTCCTTATGCAGCGGCGCATCTCTCTCTGAAGTTCCTCTCTCTTTCTCTCGGCAGGCCTGGAGCTCAGTGTGGCCCAGGGGAGGATTGGACTGTCTGTCACAACCAGAAAAAGTCCTGCCTGGCTCTCCCTGCAGAGACCTGGCAAACCACTTACACGGCCAAACAAAAATCAATAGCTTAATGATCCAAAACTGGTAATAGAAAGAGAGAAAAATCCCACACACCCTCTAAAACAATAAAATGTCTTTTGGCAAGTGCAACTCTTTCCTGTTTCTCAGTGTGTGCACACGTGTGCGTGCGCTCACGTAGCTTAACGTATTGATTTACCGATTCCCCCGTTTTTGTCCAGTTTTCTTCTCTATCCCCAATGAAGTATACGCTACTGCAAAGACTCCGGAGACGGTTAGACTGCAGTGGGACTCTGAGAGCAAAAAGGCTTGTGTCTGCAAGAGCTTTCTTCAGCTTATATCATATGGATTTATTAGCACGGGTCACGACCAAATCAAAACCTTGACCCATCTGCTCACTACAATTTATAAGCATCCAACAGCAGCCAGTGACGGTTTGGCAGGGGATACGCGGTTCTTTCCGGGCCCGGGCTCCGGTGAATGCCCGCCTTCCGTGGGTAATTTAGCGATTAGAGGACAGCTCGTAGTTAATGATTTATCCCGGGCCAGGCTCTTGTAAAAGATCACAGGGATCTAGTTGTTAGCTTCTGAAAGAGGGCGTACAGGGCCACCGTACTGCATCGCAGTGGGCTGATATAAAACACCGGGACGCCACATGTCATCAGCAGGACGGGCCTTGAACCGGCCGTAAAGATGATAAGGCTGTTTAGAAACATGACGTAATGGAAGGGGTGACAAAAATGGGGTCGCATATACAGATTTGTGACCACCACATGCAGGCAGAGTTATCATTCTCTCTAGCAAAGCGCACATGTGAAATCTGAGCTCACACAGTAATCTTTAAAAACAAATTGCTCTTCCCTACAAATGAATTCTTGGAAATTTGGAATGTAGAAAATGTATATAAAATAATATAACATGATTAATATAATATAATAATTGTAATACGTTTATTGAACTCGTATACAGATGGCCAGATTGTAAATATTTAATAACAGACTAATATTTCATATATAATTACATATTATATATTAACAATTGTAATATTTTAACTCTCTTCTCCCCCCCCCCCCCCCCCTCTCTCTCTCTCTATATATATATATACACACACATATATAC
Source organism: Chrosomus eos (assembly GCA_036326025.1). Classification (NCBI taxonomy): domain Eukaryota; kingdom Metazoa; phylum Chordata; class Actinopteri; order Cypriniformes; family Leuciscidae; genus Chrosomus; species Chrosomus eos. Next base: position 13,204,046 of record CM070834.1, read on the forward strand.
ATACATGTTTCTTATTGATAAAAAACCTACCCATGATCAATGTAAAAAATGTGTTTTTTGATTAGTGACTTAAAAATACATCTTCTTTACATTATAATTATAACATTATAATATACATTTTCATTTTCTTTCCTTTTGAATTGTCATATTTGAAAACTTTCAGTGTTAAATTGGATTTTGATTTGTAAAAATGGATTGGAATCCTATATTTTCAATGTAAAATTTTGCACCCAACATATATGTACATAGATGTGCACATACACATATAGCCTAAACATAAAGAAATGTATAATAACTATAAAAAAAATCACCCAAGACAGAAAATGCAAAGTCAGAGAGTGCAGAACGAGTCCACAATGTGAGTAGGGTTGTCATGACGACTTGTTATCCCGAGCGCTCCTCGAGGCAGCTGGGAAATCAGGAGGGGAGGGCTACGGGGACCGAGGCTATTCTTAAACACACAGCAACAGGCAAATGCAATTACAGGCACAGGGAGACAGTGGCCTAATCAAATCAGCAGGGAGGGCAGGCGAGGAGAGCTTGGTGCTGTCGGATGCCTGTAGCTCACGCCTGGAAAAGCTCACCCAGATGCAGACCTCTGCTCTCCAAATGGGGGGTGACATGGTGTGTGCCCGCATACACAGCGGGATGCTGGTCCACACGTACACACAAACAACCCACAAACCAGATGTAGAGGCCAAAAGGTACCCTAATAAATCAATCTTTTTATGCCATGTATGATCACATTACAGGTATCAAACCTCCAATGCCTCGAATATATATACACAATGGTTAGTAGTGGTCCTCGAATCTGATTGGTGCAATATCGCACTCTCATCCAGGCTCAGTACTGGGACTGTTCACTGTTTGTATCACTCCACGTTCTAGACAGGCAGAAACTCCCTAATCCGCGTTCTACACTCCCAGTGAAACCGCAATAGACCTTAGTCAAGGTAGCGTCACATTTAATTTTTGACAGGAAGGAATGTGAGGGATACAGAATACAGCGTGTTCAATGGATTGTATACTGTTGTTCAACAACAATCTGATTGTTCAGCTGACGAAACGTCTTTCCGAAACAAAAAACTTTCAGTAGACAAAAACACATAAATCATTTTTAAAAGTTGTGAAAATGACATGATCTAAGACCTTTATATAGTGTGTGCCATTGTAAAGAGTGTACGTCTATCCCTCACAGCCTCGTTTTCATCTACATCAAATTCAATAAGGTGTCTAACTAAGGCGGAGGAGAAAACCCACTATGATTTTAAAACATTGCTGAGCTTTTCAGACAAGAATTAACTTATAAAGATAACGCCTAGTGAAGAATTGCTTTTTCATCAGCGCACATAGACATGGCAAACTGATTTGTTTTCACCAATTTATGACTTGACCTAGAGAATGAAAGCTATAACAAAGAAAGGTAATTGCACATGCTCTCTCTCTTTCATAATACTCTAATACACTAATAACTTCACTGAAGCAGCCCAAGCCGCCATTGCTAGTTCTAAAGTGACGTTTTGGAATTAGTACCGGAAGCTTGTGTGCAAGCAATTACGTTTTTTTTTCTTACTACATTTTGCTTTGCACTACTCTTATTTTGCACTGTTTAAAGTAACACTATGTAGTTTTTCAACCTTCATAATATATTTCCAAGACCCTTGTGATGGTACATCGACTTAAAAATCGACTTAAAATAAGTTAAATGACACGTCTGCCATAGCCTGACGTGGTCTGTATCGCTTTTACTGGCACTATGTAACTTTGGGTTTCGGGTAGGAACCCGTGCACAAAAAGAACTACAAATAGTCATTATTTAATTTTCTTCGTTTCTGATGTCGCAATACATCATCCTTTCATGAAATCATGTAACATACTCTACCTTGTCTGTGGACATCGTTCATTCTAAAGCCGGTGCTGGATAAACAGAGAGCGTGCGTGCGACGGTAGGCTAAATTATTTACGACAGCGGTAATGGACAATTTTGTTTCCAACCAGTAGGGCGACCGAAGAGGAAAAGCTACTTGGTGTTACTTTAATTGCACACAGCAACACTGCAAATTATATTTGTCATGCCGGCCCCATAAAACTGAAATCCCCATTAACAGGTGTGGCAAAAAAGATCATTTTGGACCCTGTTTCAGAGCCTCTAAATTGCCTGTACAAGCCTTGCAGCCATCCAGGTGCCTTTAGCCCACACTTTAAAATGTCGAATTGACCTCAGTGGCCTGTACTGCAAAACAAGAAATGTTAGGTTTTGCTCAAATAGGTTAGAGAAAACAGTAACCTTTGCTCATAGCTCACTAAATGCACTTTCAATGTACTTTCTAAACGTCTTTCTTGCCGTTGTGTGCTTTGTGCTGATAAAGGCCAGGCAAGCACTCAACTTGAGTCGACCTCTGTGAGTCACTGCAATCATTTCTCATAATGCATCTTGATAACGTCAACTAATCAAGTATAATAGTGCGCTGCGCCTTACCAGACGCCTACCTTGTGCTCTCCAGGGCTGGAGAACATCCTTTAACCTTCTTTACTTTGCATGAATGCGTAATAGACTCCTAACTCAGTCCACCCTGAGTGCTTTGGCCCCGTCATCCGCAGAGGGCCCAAGTGTGAGAAGCCTGCTATAGTCAGGCCTGTCTGCTTTCCCCTTTGCGTTAATGAGCAGGGTAATTACTGATGGCCTAACCCTGGCCGAGGGAGCAGGCCTGGATATGTATAGAACCACACACACACACCACACACACACACACACACACACACACACACACACACACACACACACACACACACACACACACACACACACACACACACACACACACACACACACACACACACACACACACACACACACACACACACACCTTAATTAAAAATACAGAAAGACTTAACAGTTGAAAAGACTTAAAAAGACTCACGCGGATTCCTTTCTGCACATACACTGTGGGCTGCGCAATATATTTAAAAAATAATACCTCAATATTTCAATCTTTTTTATTATTATAGTTTTTATACAGTATAATATTTTGTTTTTAATATTAACATTTTAATGCTCTGAAAATGTTAAAAGGTAATTTTCTTTTTAAATAGAGGACATAACTCTTTCCAAAACAGCAATTAATCAAACAGCAATTTGCCAAATGCATTTTATCGTGTAAGAAACAAAATACAGAATATAAATTAGCAACAGCAACATTATATATATATATATATATATATATATATATATATATTCGGGGTGTAACAATATATCGTGTCACAATATATCGCAATGCAAAAATGCAACAATGTGTATCGTGGTAGTTCACTCAAAATAAAAATTACCCTGTGAGAATAAATTCAAGTTTTCAGAGTCAGTAGGCCTACTACATTAAACTACAATATATAATATTGAATATAATGTATAATAATGCAATGGGGGGATATTTGTGGGTCCTTACAAGGCATGTGTCTTATGTTACCAGTAAAAAGTGGCCTACATTATTTTGAAAAAAAAAATCTATCCAGTGACAGTGCAAGCATATTCGTCTAAAGTAATTCTGTATTTTTAGTGTCAGAATCATGAATATTTTTATTCTGGTGTCACCATTGTCCACGCCTATTCATTTACACCCACAACGTAATATCAAATTTAGCATTTAATCAACAGAACATTTTTTGTTAACCCTTTATCATATTTCATATCGCAATAATATTGTATCGTGACTCGTGAGTTCAGTATTGTGATATGTATCGAATCGTGACATTAGGGTATCGTTACACCCCTAGTATATAGTTTACACCCCATTTATAATAATATATTATATAACTGCTGATATATTAATATAATATTTTAAATTATATAAATTGAACATTTTATTCAATAAGATATTCAGAATATGCAATATATCACCCATCCCTAACTGTGTCTGCAGTGAATACAAACCCTCTAAAATCTTGTAGTGTTTTTTCTGTTTGTACTGGGATCTGGGGGTGTATATGACAGAAAGGATCAAAACATTTCCCCCCGAGCAAACAGGCTCAGCTGACGGGAACGCAGTCAAACTTTTACTCTCTCTATGATTAAAACATGGCCGCCCCTGTTCGCTCACCCCTCCTGTTATTAATGAGTGAAGTGCTGTGGAACGCACTGGCCTGTGAACACTCGTCCACATCAGAGCCCTGATACATCCGAACACTTCAAACACCACAATCCACAATTAACTGACAAGAGATGGCAATTAGTACGGAGCACAGCAACCCGCATATGCAGTCTCAGCAACAGGAACAAGGCCCGGCCCCTCAGAGAGGCCACCACGTCTTGCGCTGCTACTTGTTAAGCTAGGGCAGTTTCATAGCTTCGGTAAATCAGAGCCAGAATGCAACGAAGAGCAAAATAACACTGAATTGAGGAGAAACATGTAGGGTTTCTTTGCACTCCCTTCAGTGCGTTTCAGGGCTTTAGACAGCATCTCTACAATGAGCAAACGGCACAAATGTGATATGAAATACAAAAAGCCCACGGCGTTCAGTCAGCACTAGTTGCATCCATTAGAGTGAAATGCACTTAGACATAATTAGAAAAAAATCAAATATCCCAACTGTCCTTACTCCGACCTCATGGAAAGTTTGCTTGAGATCATAAATTCCAATCAAGGGCTTTATAGGACACTCGATAGTTTGATGTGTATAATTCATTACTCAGCTTATTCTAAAACACAAGGTTGCCAAAACACTGCCGCTGTAGGACAAATAAAAACAAGCATCTGTTTTCTTAATATTTCATAGATGAATGTGAATGAATTTACAAGGGCCTGAATTTGCCCATATTGGTTGAATGGAAATAAACCTGAAAAGTAAATATCCCATCCTATGTTAAAAAGATAAAAAATTTTTTTTTTTTTTTTTGTTGTTGTTCCAGACTTTTTTTTTTTTTTTTGCGGTGGAACACAATTTTCAATGCATGAAGTTATACTATAGCTTTGTGTGAGAAAGAGACAGATTTTTAACTCTTTCCCCATCAACGTTTAAAAAAAAAATTTGCCAGCTTCATGGCCCCCACAATATTTTGTTGTATGAATATCTGAACAGACCCTCTGCTTTTAAACAAAATACTGTTTTATTCTAGCTCCATGCATTTCTTTTTATCAACACTTGAATGCGGGTGCAGATTTGAAAGGTGGGAACATTCTTTTTTTACATTTAGTAAACTTACTCCAGGATATTCTATAGCTGAAATGATGTAGAGGCAAAGGAATAGTTCACTCATCTGTGTTTATTTATTTGTTTTTTTTTTGTGATTTTTCTGAACACAAAAGGAGATATTTGCTGAATTTTCCTATACTGTAGAATAGATAAACATATGGCAGCTTTGCGTGAATATAAGAATAACATTTAAGTCCGTATTCACTGAAAATCTTGTGCTCAATTATCAATTATAAACATTCAAATGCCATCAAAAATAAGATTGAGAGCAACTACAGAATATAAATAAATCAAAGTGTTGTATGGCTTTTGAGAACATGGAATATAAACAAATGTTTTGGAAATTCTGCAAAAAAGAAAAAAAATATTTTGTATACCAAAGGACAAAAAGTTGCTTGAATGAAATGACATGACGGTGAGTACAAGATGACAGAATTATAATTTTCATGTGAACTATTTAATCCTTGCACACTTTATTTTACAATACTTGTTCTTACAGTGTACGTACCTAAGAAAGTACTGGTTAAAATAAGGTAAATACATGGATTAAGATTAGGGGTAAGTTTATGGTTAGTACCTAGTTATTGTAAAATAAAGTACAACCCATATCTTATCCAAAAGTAGTTCATGCATCTTAACTTGAACCTAAATCCTTTTGGTTACCAGTCCAAACCTCTAAGCCACTCCACCAACAAGACTTGAGCATTTAAAATGCTCATAATGGTAGATAATCCAAGCAAAACTTCTCAGAAAAGGATGTATTATACGGGATGCACACACATATATGTGCAAAGGCACACACCAGCAATAAGCTTATAATCGCACACACAATGCATCCGGTCTATTTCTGACAGTTAATATGAACAGATGTGGGCCACCTTCCCTCCTCTCCTCTCCTTTCTCTCACACTTTATATACACACCATTTTTCCCAGCACCTGGTGTGCTGTTCCAGATTGTGTGTAAGCTGTGATTGAGGCGGGTTTCTAAAAGAGGAGGGAATAGGAGTCATTCCAAAGTTTAATCAAAGAAAAAGAGTGTCTTCATAGAGTCGACTACCCTCCTATAAACATCTGGGCCCCTGTACGGCTCCCAACAGCACGCCTGCTGTTTCATATGTGAGCCGAAACTCCCCACGGTCTGGGTCCTCCATATGAGACAGTACAAACAGATGAATTAAGAGCAGAGAAAAGAAGAGAGAAAGACAAGGAAATGAGACAGAGGCGAGTGGGGAGAAATGCAAGGGATTATGGGAGAGAGAGACCGAGCGAAAGAAAGACAACAAAAGCGAGGGAGAATAAAAGAGAGGCTGGGGCGAGAGCGTGTGTGTGTGCAGGATAGCAGAGCTTGTTTAATTCATCAAAACTGGCTTCATAGAGAGTTGTAGATTTAAACTTTAATGAAAGAGCCCTAAAGTCCTGATGTAACAAGATGAAGAGAGTGGCAAAATAAAACGGGGAACTCAGCAAAAGAACTTGGGGAATACTGGAGAGAAACAATTCCTGTCTAGTATGTCATTATTGTGTGCTAGTGCGCACATCCATCCATCCATCCATCCATCCATCCATCCATCCATCCATCCATCCATCCATCCATCCATCCATCCATCCATCCATCCATCCATCCATCCATCCATCAATCAATTAATAAACCCACCCACCCATCCATTATTTACAAAAAAGGAGATGGGATTATACTGAAAAGAATGGCAATGAAAATTTAAATGCTCATAGGTTAAACAGGACTGTGGGCAGTTTGCAAAGACTCTTTTTGGTTTTTGTATTGCAACGCTACTCAGAAAAGTGGCAAAACTGTTTAGAAAATTCACTCCACAGTCTGTGTCTCTGTGGTTACCAGCTCATCAATGTTTCAGTCATTGTTATGATGAGTTCAATGTGTCAGCAGAACATGCTCGCCTGCTGTGACCGGGAAACACATCACTGTCTGTGTGTGTGTGTGTGTGTGTGTGTGTGTGTGTGTGTGTGTGTGTGTGTGTGTGTGTGTGTGTGTGTGTGTGTGTGTGTGTGTTTTTTTAAGCCAACATGCTTGTGATGGAGGCAGTATGCAAACAAGCATTCACACAGTTTTATCTGCGTCTCTGCTTATCACTCTGTTTGCAGAGACAGCATTTGTAAATGTGTGTGTGCATTGTCAGTTTTACACATATTCAATCTGACCTCCAAATGATTTTGTCCATTACTGTGCAGAACATAGACACCGCTCCCACATATTCTTGACAAATGACTTTCTATGTTACACTTTACAGAAAAAGGTTTTTAGTGCTTTTTACCAATAGCCTGCCATCATTGCTATCATTTTTCAGGGCACATGTATTTCTCATTTTCTTTATTTTTATTTTTAAGTTAACTTCAGACACAAAACGTAAATTCTTGGATACAAAATTTCGGCCACTGAAAATTATCAACCGAAAATGCCATTTTAGTTTTTTTGCCCCTCAGTGTTCAGAGCTCTGGTTTGACTCTCGCTCTAACCGTTATCACCGTTGACGCTCCGCTAATATTCCGCTCTATGTGTGTGTGCTCCGCTCAATCGCTCACAGCCCAAGCGAACACTCCACTCATGTTCCACTCAAGTTCACCGGAAAAGTAAAGACTGCGGACAGGAAATTGCTGGTAAAATTATGCTACCCTCTCATTCACTGATCCGCTTCCCGCTACGCTTAGCTTACATGCTCTGATAGTTTTCTAGGACTATGCATTATTTGGATAATTGGTCAAAAAAATCAATTGGTTAAATTTGATTCTGCTGCATAAAACTTTTTAATATATTTTCGGTCCCAATTTTGGTGTGTTACTTTAAATAAAAGTGTGGTAATTTTATTTTATTGGCTTGCTTTTTTTAAAAAAAAAATATATTATTTAAAAAGTTGAATATTAATACAATTATACAAAAAACAGACAAAAAAAATTCTATATAAAAAAAGACATTTTCGGGCCAAGTGCATCCACAATATTCATTCCGGTGCATCACTAGTACTGTTCATTCAACACGTTGTTACTTTCCATGACAGCATGCCCCAACAGTACGGTATGTATGGGGTAAGTTCTCACAGCAGGGCTTGCCATTCATCCGTGTGTGTGTGTGTGTTGTGTATGAATGAGTGTCTAGAGTTGGATTGTGATAATATGTTTAAGATGCTGCTATTTGTTTGTGTTTGTTGGGGAGGGGTGAAACCGAGAGTAAATAGGCTGATGGTCTCCCTGTTTCTGTATTGCTAACCTGTATACCTGTATTTATGATGGACATTACCCTTTTCATAATCATGTGCAATTTTAATTTTAATTTTAACTTTGTTATACCTGCCCAGGGACTACAGGTGGAAATTAGCAAATGTTGCTACAACCTGGCCCAAGACATATTCTCTTGTTTAACAAGTTTAATGTTTATTGAGCATTGTCCCTGTTCTAAATAAAATAATTTCCAATTCCAAAAAAATCCGCCTATTATAGGCTTTTTAGAAAAATCTAGCAGCAAAACAATTACGAGAAAGTAAAATAAATATCAAACCACTGTTTAGGCAAGCAAACCTAATTGACGTTTGACTCAAACCCTTAACGTTACCAACAAACAGCCCTAGTTACAACATCCCTGTGTGACGACTAGCCCATGTATCCCCTAACAGTAATTTTTCAAAATTTCGTTTTAAACCTCCCTCCATTTTGCTGCCACTCTGCATTCATTAGTCAGTCTAATTTAGCAGCTGTCCTTAGCGTTTTCCACGCAGTATCCAGGCCTGTAATGATGTACAGGTTGCACCATCTGTGTGTCAGAGCCCCCGTGTGGCTATGCCTCTCTGTGACTCATCGGTCTGCGCCATCACTGTTGGAGCTGTCGCACGCATCATCATTCTGCGCCGAGGCCAGCGTGCCAAGACTCCACCGCATGCCGGCATCTCATACATCTCCGACCATCATTTATTTGGCACCAGGCAATTAGAAGACCCAAAAGCCTCAGTGTGGGGTAGGACTAGGTCTCCCTTTTTAATCACCCTTCTTAATGACTTTCTCTGTTCCGTGTCATAAGCCGGCATCTGTAGCTTTTACATTTTTGCGGCCAGACTTGAACGCGATTGTACGAGCACGGAAAAAGAAAGCCTTTCGGAGTTGGGTTCCTGTCCAAAAACATTACAAGGTTGTCCCATGAGGGCCCAATCCATCAAAGTGATTTTTCTCTCCGCCTCCACTCCAGCCCTCTTCTCCTTTGCAACGTAGTCATTTTCTTCTCACTGGGAGTGACATTGATTCATAAAGTACCCTGCTGCAGGTGCCAAGGCACACCAGTGTTTTGGTAGTGTCTTTGAGTTTGAGTGTGCAAGCTCGTGAGAGTGTGGTTCTCTATCTTCTCCGCTGGAGCCAATAGTGTTTAGCCGTACAGTATCGGCAGGGGATGTGTCATATCACAGGGCCAATAGGTCAAGGCTTGAGGTTTCGGAGAGCCGTGACCTTGAGCCACTGTGCTGATGCAGTGAAAGGCTGCCGATGATCCTCCGGCACTGAGGGGACTTAACCAGGTTCCAAGGGTCTGACAGGAGGACAGGTCTAATCAGAGAACCCAGCTCAGAAGGGTAAGACAGCATAATCCGCTCATAGCTCACTCTGCAGAGACGGTAATAAAGCTACAGGACTGACACATGGTGTAGTGTGAATGGCACATGAGGGTAAGGTCAGCGTGGATGGTGAAAGAGTTAGGGTCATGTGACCATGGAGACACTTTATCAGATTTGGGTAGAGGGGACGTTCGGGAAGGTTATGGCTACTGTGTGATTGATGCAAGTCATGCCGGACGGGCAGTATTTTCACGACTTGAAACTTGCCAAGGCATCATAAAATGTAAAAATATGCAAATTTTCACAGGCTAGTGATCGATAGAATACATTTTCGCACGCACGCACACAGACACACACACACTTAGCTATCTAAATGGAGACATTCCATAGACGTAATGGTTTTTATACTGCACAAACTGTATATTCTATGCCCATCACAACACACACACACACACACACACACACACACACACACCACACACACACACACACACACACACACACACACACACACACACACACAAAAAGTCGTTACTTGCTTTATTTTTATACCAGTTTTACAAATGAGGACGGAGGTTTTTGGAGATTTTAGTCACTTCTGGGTACAAATTTGTCCCCAAAATCTAGTAAAACACACACACACACACACACACACACACACACACACACACACACACACACACACACACACACACACACACACACACACACACACACACACACACACACACACACACACACACACACACACACACACACACACACACATACACACATAAAATTGTAATTTGTCATTTTTAATTCTTTATCCTCAATGTATAATACTGTATACTAAAATGTAAAACAGTTTACTTGTGCCCTTTTTCTGTGGAACACGAGGAATGATGCAATACACACAAAGCAGCTAAACCCCAAAGTGGATTTTTTGCTCTCCTTATGTGCTGAAAGCTTTCTGTCTTTGTCATGATGTGAAAAAAAATGCAATTTAAAATTGCCCAACTCATCCAGTATATTCCGATCAAAATCTCTTGAATGCACATCATCATGACTACACAACCTCCCAGGAGGACTTGAAGGCAGCAGTAGCTCAGCGATGTTTTTAGCACAGATGCTAATGCTGGATGCTAATCAACACTAAGCAAATGCACCTCTCGGCTGCTGATCTAACTAATAATGGGCCTGAGAAATCACTGTCTCTTCACTGAGGGCTGGACTTCACAAATCAGATGGGAGTTAAACAAAAGAGAGAGGGGAAAACAGTTAACAGAAGTTGACACATCTGACGTCCAGAGCTGTTAAATCACTTTCGGATAGGAGGAGGGGTGTAAGCAAAGGGTTGTAAGTGACGAGACGAGAGAAAAAGCGAGAGAGACTGAGTGAGAGAGACATTGCCCTGCCATGCGGAAAGGTGAAGAGTGAAAGAGTGTGCAGGAGAGGAGACCTAGTTTGTGGTGAACTTCACTAAATAGAAGCCGAATATACTCCTGATTGTTATTAAATGAACGTGATGTGATATTGATAAGTCATCAATAAAACACACTGGCAGATATGTGCACGCAATAATAAAAACATCAAGTCTAGATTCCACTCACAAACGTGTGCGCACACATACAGGCTTCTGACTGGCTAACCGAGAGGACGCTCGCGGCGGGAAGTCAAAGCATAGTAGAAGCCTCATTGAGCACAGTCTGGCAGTTTGAACACACAGCATCAAGAGCACACAATCGCAAACAGACCAGAGCTGAATGGGTTACACATTAGGCCAGAGACCATTAGAAAACGACGAACTGACGTTTAAACATATTTGGGGAATTTTCTATAAACTCATATATCACAGAACTGTGCCGTACGTTCAGTGCAGATTATTATCAAACAGCACGAAACGCATTAGAAACTAAACAAGTTATGCGTGAGAAATCAGTGCTCTGTTCCAAAACATAGTGGGCTGGCATCATTTTAAAGCATAATATAAGCACACTTACAGCATGTAAGCTGTTATTAATAAAGGCCTTCATGCTTAATTCTGGGTAAATTCTACAGCATTGCTGTATCTTTTGAAGTCAATCCCAGAATGCATTTCGACAGGCTCAGTAAAAATATTAATCAAGAAGAAATGTCTGTAAAAAGATTCAGATCATTATATTTTTTGATTATAAATGTAATTAAAAGAAAATAGACTTCTTTCAAAAACTATTTAAAAAGATGGATGCATGGATTTTATGTAAAGTAAAAACAGTAACATTGTGAAATATACAATTTAATAACCAATTAAATAACCATTGCCTATTTTACTATATTTGAAAAATGTATTCTTATCATCAAAGTTTAAAATAGTTGTGCTGCTTAATATTTTTGTGGAAACTGGGATACATTTCCAGGACTCATTAATGAAGAGAAAGTTCAAAAGAACAGAATTTACTTGAATTAATTTTTTTTTTTATTACTTCATGATAAAACACAAAACATCTTCAAATCACATCAAAACTCACACAACACACACACACACACACCACACCACACACACACACAACACACACACACACACCACCACACACACACACACACACACACACACCACACACACACACACACACACACACACACACACACACACACACACACACACACACACACACACACACACACACACACACACACACACACACACACACACACACACACACACACGTTATTCGTTATCTGACAGGATGCTTCCTTAAAATACACAACATATAACAACAGTCCATGAAGCAGTGCTCAGGAAGAACATGGCACAACAACGCATGGGATACTGAGCAATCCAAAATACTGCCTCTGAAATGAATAAGTAAGAGTCACCCACCCCACATAGAAAAAGAAACAGAATAAGCTAAGAGCCAGGAGACATAGAAATGGATGGAGGGGAAAAGGAAACCGGGATGGAGGGAAGAACAAATAGAGCAGGAGGCTTAGATGTCTGCCAAGCTGCCTGGACACACTCTCCAAGCCTCTATCCCTTCACCCCTCCTCTTCTGTGGCCACGAAATCATGATTTAACAAACACTGCTTCCTCCTGCCGCCCATCCCTGGATGACACCATAGCAAAACACACACTGAGAACCACACGTAGTGAGTGTATTTAGAGCATGCAAAATCTACTGTCTCCTCAACTCTCCGCCCTGAAAGAGAGAGAGGAGAGAGAGGGGAAACGAAGTACAGCAGGAGAACAAGAAGAAAGGGACAGGATGACACAGCAAATGTGTGACAGACAGCAAAAGAAATGAAGTGTGGACGGAAGCGATGAGAGAGAACTGGGCAGAGACAAGAGAGCAACGGCAGGTGAAATAACAGTGACAGGAGAAAGAAATGAGCGTAGATTGGCAATGGCCACAGTGATGCTCATGCTGAGTATGCCTGTGTCAACCATTCATTCATTCATTCATTGGAGAAACCCCAAATATAAATATATACACAACCAGAAAAATATATAACATTTACATTCATTCATTTAGCAGAGCTTTTAATCAAGGCGACTTACAATTGAGGAATACAACAAGCGATTAAACTAAGAGGCAATAAACACTATTAATACAAAGTTTCAGTCATCGTAAAAAAGCCATTGTAAAACAGTCAATATGTACGTGCGGATGCACATCAAATGAGTTTTACTACAGTGGCCATTCTAAGCAGTCTGTGATCAGAATTATTATCATTTTTTTATATGAGAGACGCCAGCAGTATTCAAACTTTTAGCTGTTTTGTTGATTTTACGCAGAAAAGTAAAAAAGTTTTTGCTCTAGTAATGGTAATCAAAGGTCAAAATAAATGAGAAATGCCGTGCAAAAATAATATTTCGCAATCAAAGACATCGCTACTCGGATGAAATGGGATTTACTCAATTTTCACAGAGGTTGTGTCTCCATAAAAATAAAAATAATTCAAATGAATAAATATGTAAATCAATTTAGGGAGAAATAAAGTCAAAATAATTAGCCCTCTGGTAAAAAGTGCTGTCATAAAAAAATGACTAAATAAGTAATAAGTAAATAATAAGTAATTAATAGGGCTAAATATAGGATTTTTTTAACCAGTAGCTCACTTTTGCATAAAGAAATACCTGTTTAAGTGCTGTATGATATTCACTGCCCACATACAGCAGTGTAAAATTCAGAAAACTCTTTGACTCCTGAAAAGAAGAAAGATTTCCAATTGACTAACAGCTTCGAGAATAAAGGCCACCACAGAGGGAACCTGAACAGTGAGAAAACAGGTGAGAAACAGACAGCAGAAAATAGATTGAGAGAGAGAGAGAGAGAGAGAGAGAGAGAGAGAGAGACACAAGTGTGTCTGAATCCAGAACCTGGACAGCACCTATCGAATCGTCTCCCAGCACCACATCACCACAACTTTCACAGATTGCTATTGAGAAGTGACCTGTAATGCAATTACGGCCCGATGCAGAGCCGAAGTGGCCATCAATAATTAAAAGGCAGCCAAGTCATGGCCTGCAATTGTGTTTTTATTCCCGCGTCGCCGTTGTTGTTGTGTCCGCTTGCCCCGGCTACCAAACTGTTGCGCCACCGGGGCTCCAATAAGATTTGTGAAAATGCATCCTTCAATAAAACCAATCACATCGGACAAATGTCCTCCGCCGTAAAGTTTATTATTCCGCAGGCATATGGCTCCGACCACAGCACAGTCGTATTAACCAGCAACAAATCACCACAACGCAACTGCTGTCTGCTCGACGAGGCTATTATGAGTGGATATGTCAACGCACCTATTGTCTCATCCGCTCCGGGCGCCCGCACAGTGTTTAGACGAAGTCAGCACGACATCGGCTGCAAAAGGAAATTTGTATTTTTTTTCCTCCTTCCTGGCCCACTGTGCTGTCACAAGCATTTTTCACACTGAATTCTCGATATAGAGCGTCTCTTCCGTATTACATAATGTTGTAATCAGTACAGCAGGCCCCCACAGTGGAGGCAGCGAGCTCTACAAGTTGAGAAGAAGAGCATCTATTTTTCACGACGACAGACGAGTATCTGTCAAAACGTCTCTCTCAGCAACGGATTCGCAGGTTTAATCACTGTGAGCTGTGAGTGATTGCGTAAGGACTGTGAACTCACAGGTGATTCTGAGTAAGGTTCTCTTCCAAGAAGGAGGTCAATTCAGAAGACATTTCACCCCAAAATCACAAACAGAAAATGTATTTTGCATTAAGAAAATGAAGACCATAATGATATTTGGAATTGTGAAATTTTCATCTTATATACAGTATTCCACATACATACCACAACTATAGTTTTAATTTAGAAACACTGCCATTATTGATAAATATTTTACAATTTAAGATTTTTTTTTCATTACTGCAATGAGGATTGCTGGAAACCCAACTTTTAAATTTAATCTTGTAATTTACATTATTTTATAATTACT
Source organism: Chrosomus eos (assembly GCA_036326025.1). Lineage (NCBI taxonomy): Eukaryota > Metazoa > Chordata > Actinopteri > Cypriniformes > Leuciscidae > Chrosomus > Chrosomus eos. The sequence continues at coordinate 13,219,217 of CM070834.1, forward strand.
CTAAAAAATGAAAGATAGTAATAATAATATTATAGTAATCTTTTACTTGTAGTGTAAGATTAACACAGCACTTTCTGTAAATGAATACAGCAATTACTTTAGTTTAAAACACAACACACTCAAAGGTCTTCACACTCCCCTTTCCCCCGGACCTCTCTTGGGGATCAGGTCAATATTGACCAGTCGGCAGACTTATTGAAAGAGCTGCCACAAAAGTAGGTCGCGCTGTTGGTCAATGGTATGGATTTCTGGGTCTGTAGCATATCACATACAATCGCCAGAGAGAGAAAGAGAGAAAGTAAACGAACAGAAATCAGAGCAAAGAGCCTAATTCTGTCCTTCTTTCTTTCTTTCTTTCTATCCCTTCATGTGTTTCAATCCTCTCTTTCACCCCTCATATTTTCCCATTTCATCTCTGTTCCTGGAGGCACGGCACAGGCTCATATCAGAGATCAGAGCTGCTGTAGGTGTGTGTGTGTGTACACCTTTATGAGTTACAAAATGATGCATTGATCCACGTTGTGCTTCCTTATCCACAGACTGTCAGCATGTACTATCATTGGTCAATGGACAGTCCATTTATGCGTTTGAGAGTATGAATGTGTGCTTTAAAATAATTGTTTTTGAATGGGTGCCTGCATTTTTTTCGTCTCGATATATGTGCGTGTACGTGGGAGGTGAGGTAGGTTTATCTTTGGGTATGTTCAGAATGGAACACTAACTATTTCTGAAAGAAAATAGCATGCAGTGTGTATACAGTGCATTCTGTGCCAGTCTTCAGTATGTGCGAGTATCCGAATGATGCAACATTTGCCAGAACGTGCAACCAGAGCGCACTGTGTGAAATACTGAATCCCATAATGCAATGCGATCAGCATTCTGACAAATGAACAATAACAATGTTGTGGTGAGGAGAAGGGCAGGGCCGAGAGCCGTGATAGCGATTGTTAAAGACCAGCGGAACACATGAGTTTCGAGTCCCATAGAGGAGCTCTGGAAGAATAAAAGAAAGAGTGATGACAGTGGAAGATGAGAGAGAGTGCCAGGCTTGGGACATTTATGTTGTGTTTTATTATATTTATGTTGCAGTTGTCCATGAGGGGCTGACGCTTACTTTTGTTTGTTGTTTGTTAATTTCGTTATTAAACTTACATTGAATGTTCGCCAGTTCTCCTTCTTCTGTGAATCTGAACTTTGTAACAAATATCAGCTGAGATCTCTTTTGACTTCATTTGTTGATCGACAAAATGGGATTAAAAATGTAAAATAACTGGATTTATTTATAAGATAATAACTGGATGGTGCTTGCTGAAATAAACATGCATGTTAATTTGACAACGATGTAGCTCTTTGAAATGCTCTTTTAAAATTATAGCATATACTATGCAACGTATACTAGTAATATTCCATTTTGAACACAACCATGGTGTATCTGTGAAGCCTTGCCACAACGAGCATTGCAGCTTGAGTCTCCTGCAAATATTTTTTACATGAATATTCATCCACATGAATGCGTATTTGTGAACATTTTGCATTTGTGTGCGTTCCAGTGAGTAATAGCTGCCCCGTTTGTACTCGTGCGTGTGTGTGTATTTAAACGTGAGCGAGAGAGCGGCCGTGGGTGTGTACACACACCCTCCTGATGATGAGGCCCAGTGCCAGAATCAATAGAGTATAGTACGAGTGTAGTATGAGAGAGAGGCGGAAGAGATTTTAATAAATACAGTGTGCATGAGAGCATGGCCTGACTTGTCACTGCAATCGCCCCAAACGAAAAAAAAACCTCCCCCTTTTATAATCTATATGTATGAAACACAATATTATAGCTTCAAAATCGTCATCTTTTAAAATTTAGTATTTACTACAGAATAATATTCACAGGTTTTCACATGTTGTTAGTATAGATTTTTTTACATACTTACAAAATGTTTGCCATCACAGGAATTAATTATATCAATGTAATATTTTAAAATACATTAAGATAGAAAAAGAGTTATTTTAAACTTTAAAATATTAAAAAGTGACAGTTTAACAGCCACAAATACCGGGCCATAACTTAAGGAAACAGGATTTTCTTTGTTCTTTTTGATGTAATACCACTGGCAAAATGGCCTTGCAATAAAACTTGGCAACCTATGCAGTAGAAAGGCAAAAAGAAAGAAAAAAGGAATCAGTGCTACCTGACCAGAGAAAACCAGACTTCAACACCCATAATGCAAGTCCAAGGCCACACCCACCAGTCTGCTATGGTATGCTTATCAAATACCGCCTTGCTTTAGCAGAAAATACTTCTTAGCAAACTTTTAATTACAATGGTGTCAACTTTTATTGTTCCTGGGTGCAATAACGTTTAGTGGGTGCGAGTTATTTTTGTTTTCCAGCTAGTTGCAGTCAGTGGCTAAAGGCTGCAAAGAATCGTAAATATGGAGAGAACGCCGAGACGGAAAATCTATTTGAAAATGGAAAATCATCCGGTTTTAAAGGAGAACTCCGGTCAATTTTAACATTGAGCTCATTTTTTGTACATTTGGAGTGCTGTCAGTACAGAGAACAACGACAAAAATCGGTGTTTCCTACACCGTGTTATCCTCTTTATAACACTTAAACTTAAACGGGGCAAGTTCTAAACCTGCTTTTAGCATCTTAACATCCTTGATTTGTCATTACAAGTGCACAGCCATGTGAGTGGTGTTATTAAGAGTGAACACGGTCAATCTGACTGCAGTAGATGTGAAAGATATGAATAAAAATGATGTTTATTCAGCCAGCTCACATACCTGTGTTTTCTTCCTGTTTTCGGTCGAAGTCCACAGTAGTCTATTGTCGAGTTTGCGCGCGCGCGATCAGTTATCTAGTTACCAATGATCGCGTGCGCGCGAACTCGACAATAGACTACTGTGGACTTCGACCGAAAACAGGAAGAAAATACAGGTATGTGCGCTGGCTGAATAAACATCATTTTTATTCATATCTTTCACATCTACTGCAGTCAGATTGACCGTGTTCACTCTTAATAACATCACTCACATGGCTGTGCACTTGTAATGACACATTAAGGATGTTAAGAGGCTAAAAGCAGGTTTAGAACTTGCCCCGTTTAAGTCAACAGGGTGCGAATTTTAAAAAGAGGATAACACGGTGTAGGAAACCCCGATTTTTGTCGTTTTTGTCTGTACTGACAGCACTCCAAATTTACAAAAAAATGAGCTCAATGTTAAAATTGACCGGAGTTCTCCTTTAAATGTTGACCATTTTTGTAGTCAATATTTTAAACCGGATGACTACGCACACAGTGTTTTAAGACAAACAGAGGGGAAAAACTGAAAGAAACCGCCCAACCTAACGAAGCACAATGCTGTCACGTACAGGTAAGAAAGCTGTTGCCATAGTGTTCTATTTTTACCATAATTCTGTTTAAAGAGTAGAAAAAGTACGATACCATTTTCAAAAACTGTTCTGTTAATAACCCTCTGTCGATCCGACAGTCTTTGGGTGGGGATACAAAAATGCGGAAGTATAATCAGTAGTTTTCACGAAAGCCCTGTAGCTGTAAAAAGGACTTTTGCTGACAAATAAATGTGAATTTCTCGGTCCAGGTAGCATGAAGAACGAGTAAACACTGTTGATTTACATATACTAACGACACTGTCAAAATACAAAAAAGGGTTGAAAATCTGTGAAGTTACATTTTAAGTCTCAGATCCGATATGTGCAAAATGTTATTAAAAAAATCATAGCACATTAACATATCACCGGTGTTTACTTATAAATGGCTATTTAGTCATCAGAAAGTTATGAATCAATCCTGAGTAATTTACAAATAAAAGTCTAAAAGATACAGTACCAAAACAGCTGGTATATTTGTAAAGGTCAAAATTGCTTTCATAAAACTAAATTAAGACCGTTAAATAACGTTATGCAAAATAAAAAAGTGTAGAATATAGCCCAGAAAATATGACAAATGATAATATATCTATATGTAATAACCCAGAAAAAGTATAAGGTACAAACAGCTGATTTTCTGTATCATACCAGTAGGTAATACGCCTTAAACCAGATTACACCTATAAACACTATATTCTTTCCTATATTCTTTATAGCTGCAATATTGCGATGTCAAATATGGCAGAAATGCTTGATAAGCACAATATAAATGCTTGTGCAATTTTAGTCAGAGTGGATCCCATACGAAACAAAAGAAACTGTCACAGAGAGTCAGGCTTTAAGCTAACAGGCGCAAATGTGTTTTTCATCATTCATTTGGAGCGACTGAAGGTCCAAGAACAGCCCACTCTTTTTGGCTCTTTCTATCTCTTCCAGACTTGAACTTGGGAGGCCTTCTTGCACTTGACAGAACTTTCGAACATAAAAACCACTTTCCTAAAAACCATCAAGCTGTCAAGTGAAGTGGAAAAATGAGAGAGATTACTGCATAAAGGCTGAGAAGGGGGACAAAGAGAAAGAAAAGAAAAGAGATGGAGGATAGCTCAAGATTCTCCTGCAGATAAAACACATAAAAGGTTCCAATGACTTTTTCATCACTTCAGACTTATTTATTCTTCTTTCTCTCTCTGTCTCTCTTTCTTTGTATACTTAAGCATTTATTATTCACAATAAAAATGTGTCACTCAATTTCAGTGGCCACGATGGCTTATTCTACAATAATGTATATTCTATCTCTTAACTCTAATGTAATTAATGTCTAATAAAGGTCGGTTTAAAGCACTTAATTAATGATATTTTCTGATATTTCGTGACCTAATCTAAAGTGAGAACTAATTACGGTTAATACGTTGTTAGCAAAGCATGAGCTAATTAAACAATAATAGTTAGTTAATTACAGTGACAATGAACGAAGACCTCACTGTTTGCATATAGTCTATTAATGTATTAACTACAGTTTTAATATGTATACACAATTTGCACATGATTTATAAAAACTTTATTACTGTATACTTATTATAAATTGTTTCCAGATCAATATCAATACATTATATATGATTAAATTCTCCTAAACTCAAATGATCTCAGCTGCACTATCCACATTCATTTCACAGCTTTACTCATACTATACTTCTCATTTACAGCTTTTTACATCTATTAAGGAAATATAGGAGAAACATCCGAGAAAAAGACAACCAAGAACTCTATTAAGTCTCCTGAGCTCTGAATGAGCAAACCGAGCGATAAAATGTTCCTCTGGGTAATTAGTATTCTTATGAAACATTTGTGATAGGCAGAGCCTTCGATTGAATTCATTTGCTGCTGCTGCGTTTGCATTTCGTGCAAATAGATGTGCTCATAATAAGACGATCAAGGGTTTTTCTTATTACAGTCAACATCTAACATGATGACTTACATGCTCATGGCGGGATGGGGGCGGATGAACGAAACGTGTATGGCTGTGTGCGCGCTTTTACGGAGTGAATATTCTTTGCACTAAAAGAAAGGAAGTGGAACTACAGCAAAGTGACTCCCCTTGCATTCAACATCTATGATGTCATAATCACTCGCATCAAAGGCATTCCGTTCGCCACGGCAACTGTCATTCTCCCTGGAGGCGTCATTAAAACAGAACACACCAAACCGAGCTGAGCAAGAGCTTACGGAGAAACTTCAAAACACACACACACACACACACACACACACACACACACACACACACACACACACACACACACACACACACACACACACACACACACACACACACACACACACACACACACACACACACACACACACACACACACACACACACACACACACACACACACACACACACACACACACGATGTTAGAGCAGACAGCAAGTTTGTACTGAACCTAAAAAGGAGTGACATAGTAATACATTCACATACACACATACGTGCCTGCAGACATTCATACGGCACGATCGCACATACACACATGCTCAGAGACACTAAAAGACACTATAAATAGGCCAGCTCTAATGTGGTGCTGTGTAGTTCTTGCCCTTGGGTACAAGGCTCTTCCAGAAAGAAAGAGAGAGAGATGGAGAGGAAAAGGAAGGAAGAGTATGTGAAGCGAGGGAACGGGATTGAAAATGCAAGCCAAAAAAGAAGAGTTGGCGCTTTTTGAGGGCTATCTTTTTGAGAAAAGCGTCAAAAAATACACGGAAATAAATCTTTGAACAAAACCTGCATACAATGTGTTTAAATGTAAAATGGATTACATATAAATTTGGATAGTTGACACATAGCACTGAACTATTTTTTATTTGATCAAAGTACAGTAAAACACTAATATTTTGAAAATGTTTTGAAAATTTAATTCATAAAATATATAAAATAACAGTTTTCTTTTTAATAGATTTTAAAAGAATGTATAAAATACATGTAATTTATTCCTGTAATGACAAAGCTGAATTTTAAACATCAATTTTCAATCAATTTTAAACATCGTTTTTTATATTTACTGTACTTTGGATTAATTTAATGCATCTTATAATGCATCCTGAATTAATATAAGCATAAAAACAACACCAAAATGCATATAAATAATATGCTATAAAAGCATGCGCATGAAAAACTTCCCAAAAGTATTTTATGCCAACTACCCATTTGTTGTAGTGTGCATGTGTTTTTGTGCATGTTTATGTTTGTGTTTGACCGTGATGACCTACCCCAGGTAGCGTCTTCTGCTCGTGAAGCGCGGTCTGAGCTTTTAGCGCCGATTCTCTTGCACAGTATGTGAGGAAGGCACAGCCTGAGAGAGGAAATAACAGAGACAGAGATAAATTAAAGACAGGTCAGAGAGGTTGAGACACAAGCAGGTGTCCGTTTGAGTGGAGCTGGGCTCTCTACCTTCATATTGTTTTTGCCAAACCAGGAAAGAAAAACAACATTATTACATTTGTGTAGCAGACACAGAGACATAAAAGAAAGAAGAGAGATGAAGACGTTCTGAGCACATGCCCAGAGCCATACACACTTATGCTCCCCAGAGAAAGACGGAGTGTGTGTGTGTGTGTGTTGTGTAAAATGAAAATATGCAGCTTCTTTTAATTTTCTGGCTACAAGACCTTGCTGGTATCAACATTTAACAGTGTATGAATGTGCATGCTTGCTCATTAATTTGACAGACAATAAGGATGCACTGTTTGGGATTTTTTGGCCAAAATAAAAATAGCTGATCATTATTTTTTGTAAAAAATAGCATTCATACTAGCACTTTTCAGAATATTTCCTGCTTAAAGTACATTTAGGCTTGAACATTTTTATGTACAAAAACCTGCTTGGTTTGAAACGACAGCGTTAATAAAAAATAAAAAAAAAATATATATATATAATATGATATATATGATAAATATATATATATATGCTCACACACAAAATTGTATATATATATAAATAATAATAAAAAATGACTGCCAATAAAAATTTTACTGGCCGCAACAATAAAAAATATTTTTCTCAACATATTTTAAATGTGTTACAATTGTAAAATTCATTAATAATTTATCATAACAATTTATTTTAATAATTAATTAAATTTTTGTTATATTTGCAATAACAATTGTAACTCCATGAAAAAAAAAATCATAAATATTCATTAGTCATGTGAATGATGCTTCTGGGATTTCAACAAAATGCTACGCAGCTATATAGATATTATTATCTGCCATTTAAATGATCAGAATTCACAACCACAATATTCAATACATTACAGAGCACCGAATGTGTACATGTGTACATCAACAAATGTGAGATTTAAGAGACAATGCAGCACTGGTCCAAAAAGAGGCAGTTCCTTAAAAAACAAGATTTGCAAATAGCAGGAGTGAATTAACAAAATTGACTGCATGATGAAGGGATAAGCCAAACAACGACAACAGTAACAACAAAAAGTTATGGAGGAAATCTATGAAAAGAAAGAATGAGATAGCGAGAAAGTTCATCCTAGCACGTCTGATGCGATAGGATCTTTTTCTCAGCTTTCATGGCCTCACGTCTCAGTCTTTAAGTTCAGTGTGACAAGACGACAATCTTCCTGTCCCTCCTCGGAACATCTGCCCTAACGTGCATCAATGTGAGTTTGTGTTAACATCCAGCTCTTCGAACAAGCACTCACTCTCATATGATGCTAATCTCAAACCCGCTAAAGTAGTTTGCTAAAAACAACCGTGAATCTTTTCAGCGTCAACTTAATCAAAAAATCCCACTGGGATAGGAATTGAGTGGAATAACCACTGAACAAAAGCTGAAACGATTAGCGTCGCATTTGTACATGAAGTAAGCAAATTTGAATATGCAAAAGCATGTTAATGGATGCTAATGTTTATGCTAATCTTGCATTAATATTAAAAAAATGCTAATATATTAATATGCTGAGTAAACATGATAATCTGCCGCTGACATTTCCGCCTGCATGCTAATAGTGTCACAAACGACGATAAGATGGAAAAGACTGATTGCTAACCAAAATGGAAAATTAAAACATACATTTATTTTCAAACAAACCCTTGTTGCAGCAAGATGCTAATCTTTTCTTTTTAACAAAAAGGAACATTTTGGTGATGAAAGAAAACTAATCCTTACAAAAATGTTAACCACATATAAATACAAATTTATTGAAATTTATATATAAAAAAATTTAAAATTATGAAAAATTTATATGAGATTTTAGTAGCATTTTACAACAAATTTTCATTCGTTACCTTTAGTTAAATATAAGAGTTAACATGAACTAACAATGAAAAATACTTCTACAGCATTTATTAATCTCAGGCCCTGTTTACACCTGTTATTAAGATGCGTTTTGGGTCGATTGGATCACAAGTAGACGAGGGAGACACATTCTCTTTTACACCTGGTGTTTTAATACGTCATCTGTACACTTTCGACCACTTCGGTCCTGATTTCTTCGAGGGGAGGGTCTATGGGCGGGTAAATTATTGTATTTTTCAGATCTTTCGATCTAATGCACAAAATAAGCTTGCGCAATTTACATATGAACGCGCCAGGAGACGATGGCAAAACACTGCTCGGATAGCCGCGAGTGTTAGAAATCAGGAATGGAGAGAACATTGTGCTTGGTACATTTTTCGTCTTCAAACCAAACTTGGGTCTCAAGCCGACAAAGTTTAAATCCCGTCTGGCTATACCGCGCTTCCCATAGTGTTTATGCATTAGGTCAATAAGCAGCGAGTAGACAGTCTTTTGTGGCTGTTCGAAAACATTCAACCACATGAGCGTCTACACTACCAAAGAAATTCGGTCAAATGCGTTTTCGACTACCTCTGGAAGTGGTCAAAAGTGGACAAGCTCAAAACGTTTTAGACCCCGTTTACACCTGCATAATTAGCGTCGTCCACTTGTGATCTGATTGACCAAAACGCTTCTTAATACCCGGTGTAAACAGGATCCGAGATTAACTCATTCGAAGCGCTGCCCACAAGGCTATCGGCTCCGTCTAGTAGCTAACTACTTTAGTAGCTATTTTTGTGAATACAAAAAAAAAAAAAAAGAGTAATCTAAGGGAACTAAGTAAAAAGACTGAGAGGATCAGGAGCGTAACGTTCTCCCTGCCTCCTCATAAAAGCCCCAGTGCCGTAGGGATGCTAAACACACACAAGGGACACACGCGCTGACGTTCACACACACACACGGGCCCCCTGAGGCTAGAGCATGAATCAGCAATATTCTTCCCCGCTGTCCACTCTGTGTGTTTAACCCTGGCCAGGTTGGGTGAGCGCATGTACGCTTGCACATGTGTGTGCGTCGATGTGTGTGTCTCCCGCAGTCCTGCCTGGGTTTTTTAATTAACTCTGACTCATTAGCGTTGGGGAGAGCTCAGTGTGACAGCTTGGCGTGCTCCTCTGAGGGCCTGTCATGTTATAGAACGGGCTAGAGCACTCATGGGACACTTGTGCATGCTTCCCTGTCCCACTTGACAAGCACCGGGGCGCACACACAGGCGAACGCGCACAAATATACGGGATGAACGGAAAGATAATGGAGAACCTCTATTTGTTTGTCCTCTAAAAGCAATATTGTTTCTTTCCGTCTGGTCAAGACAGCACTTTAAAGACAACAGAGAGAAAATGCAAGAGAGAAAAGAAAATACAGTACAAAGGGAGCAGGGAAGATGAAACACAACGGTCGGATGGTAATGGAGGGGTTTGTCAGAGAAGTAGGTTTCTTTTGAACATCAGGGCACTTCTCAAAGCACTCTGGAAAAATGAAACAAAAAAACTAATTTGAGATAATGAATAATAGGTAATTTTCTTAACTGTTTTTGCTTCAAAATCCAGATTTTGCATAAGACATCAAATAGCAACCTTATAATTCTTGCAAAATCAAACGGAATATTCTTGCAATTCAATAAACTAAATCATATTACTATAAAATGCATAAGCCCAAGAATACAGAAATATGCTAATTTGGTGCTCAAGAAACATTTTTTATTATCATCTTGTTTTTTATGTTGAAAACAGTTGTGCTGTTTAATATTTTTGTGGAAACGGTGAGACTTTTTCAATATTCTTTGATGAATAGAAAGTTCAAAACAAAGATATCTTTGGTAAAAAATTTTTTTTTTTAAAGTGTAGTGATCCCAAACTGTTGAACTGTAGTGTATATAATTTAACTCTTGACTTTGATAAAACAAGACAGACGCATGATTGGCGGGGACAATTCACTCCCTCATGCATGCTGTGAAAATTGCAGCACAAGAGAGAAGAAAGGATGAAGGAAAGAAGGAGAAAGAAAAGATAAGATCACCAGGATTCTGTGAACACTCTCCACTAGTGTCCTACACTAGCGTCTTATCTCTCCTTCTGCAGACACCCTTAAGGGACGGACACACACACACACACACACACACACACACACACACACACACACACACACACACACACACACACACACACACACACACACACACACACACACACACACACACACACACACACACACACACACACACACACACACACACACACACACACACACACACACACACACACACACACACACACACCTAACCTGGAGATACAGAAGCAAAGTAAATAAGCAGAAAGAATGATAGAGAAACAATTTATTAATAATTAATCTAAAATGCTCATGATACAAATCATCTGAAGTTAACAAAATGTGGCCAAAGTGTCTTTACTCAACTGTCACCATCCTGGACGCTTTCAGAAAAGAGATTTTTTTTTTAGCTCAGCAATTAACCAGTGTTTCTACCCTATAAGATTCACAATCAACTAGTGAAATCTTATACACATGTATTTCAGCACTGCATCCCTGTCACCATGGTGATCACTGGCCCTGACTCTATTCACAGTGCCATGGTCAGACTTTGTGATTAGCAATTGCTACAAAAAAAAAAAAACAAGATTTCATGAAGGAAATACTCATGCTTGCAAGGCTGCAAAAGATTAGTATTATAGTTTAGACAAGGTTAGGTTTTAGTTTGTAGTTCCTGTGTCACATTCAGAACATATCGTGTTCAGTCTTTCAATACAGTGTTCACCTTGCAATCGCTGTCTTGCTTTGCTCAGAATTAAAACTTTGCGCATCTTTTCATGAAATATTACATAAAAAATACTTTTAATGCTTTTAAAGAGAAGTAAAACACATTGCCATGTGTTGTTGTTCTACTCCTCTGAATGAACTGGAATTCTTCAGCTTTTTTACATTTTAAAGAACGCTTAGAACATGTCAAAAAAAAAAAAAAAACAGTTGTCCTGTAAACAAATCCCTCCAAATAGATACAAATTTTGATCAGTAAATGGAAATATCAATGTTTTGTAACCATAGGACATTGCAATTTAAGTACAGTACATGCACAGAACAGTGTATATATCTCGAATCAAAAGTGGTGGTTTCAGTAGCCTTTTTACTATTGAATTAGTATTCCACTAGAAGCCTTCTAGTTTTATCTCCACAACAGGTTTCGAGAGTAAAGGAGAGGGCAATGGAATAATGCAGGCGTCATTTATAACAATTGGGATTCATGATATGAATAATAAATTATAGCTGCTCCTTCACTTGTTTTTGCTTATTACTGTAATTATTTATACCTGCCACTGCAAATAATCCAATTGATCATCTGGCCAAAGAAGCATTCATCTTCTAAAGTTACTGTGAGGGCAATAACCCAAAGACAGTTTTGGCAATAATCACTGGTGCACCAAAAACAACCAACAAACAAACTGGCACAGACACACCAGGTAAACGGAGACATTTCCAGCTGCGGTTTGTGTGTGCTCAAATCAATATGTGCTGATCAAACATTTATTGTTCCAAAAAGTGTTTCCAAGCACTGTCATGTTTGTTCACGTCATGTTAGTCACCGTGCCTGTGTCTGCAAGAGTGTGCATCTCTTTCGTGGTGGTAGAGATTGAGCAAAGGTAGTAGTACCAAATCCCCAAGGTTCTCCCTCCTCCCTTTAACATGAGTATCCCCGTACACCTTGGGTAATTTGAATAAACTGTCCTCCAAATGTCTGAGAATTCAAGGTCTCCTGAAATACTCCAGGACACCTTTGCGCCGCTCCGCCCTGCCCCCACCTCCAAACAACATGTCTTCTTAAAATATTTAATTGGACGCAGTAAACCCCTGATTAAATAAAAATGCACTTTGAAGACAGCAATATGAGCTCAGAGAGTAATCTGAGAGAGAGAAAGAGAAAGTAAGAGAGAACGAGAGCGATCTTCAATTACTGTGCCGAAACCATGTCAAGCTTTTCTTTTTTGATTCAATAAAATAGGCCTTAAATATTCAGGAGCTGTTTCTGGGACTAATGAGTCCTCTCCTTGAGTGATATTATTCCAGTGGAATGAAGTGTAGTGTGAGGGAATATTTGAGGAGGTCGGTGGATGCATTTCTAATGGACTTTAATACTAAACCTTGGTTCCCCTCTGCTGAATCCCTTGCCAGGGAGAAAAAGAAAAATGACATACACTACCATTCAAAATTTTGGGACAAATGTGAAAATTTTCCCAACATTTTCAGAAATTAAGACAGACAGACAGACAGACAGACAGACAGAAAGGGCTGTCAGTTAAACACGTTATTAACAGCGTTAAGGCAAACCCATTTTAACGCGATTCATTTTTTTATCGCGAGATTAACAGTATTTTTGGCCTAGCAAACTTTGTCGATTTTTTCACATGCTTTTGCAACAGGACGCGGCATGCAATGGCTTGCGCCGTGCGAGGACGTTTTGTTGCTTCGTCGACCAAAGCGCAAACGCAGCGGCATGCACACCGCGGTCAAAATTAAAAATAGTTCAACTTTTGCCGCTGTGACGATTACCACCGTGGCCAATAGAAACTTTTTGGCATCCAAAGTTTTGAAAACTGGCGTAGCGCCGTGCATTCCGCGTCCTGTCTGAAAGCACCGGATTTAGCTAGACCGGAAACACACTTGTTGCGAGCCGGCCAAATAGAGAGCCTAAGTCCCTCCCCTTCCGGTCGACCACCATGGGACCTTAATTCGGAAAAATATTGTATGGTAGTCAATGGCGAGAGACAACAAATATTTTGATCTCGTTTGAATTGTGCCCTGAATTACACATATAATGTTTGTCAATTTAAAAGATACATTTTAAAGTCAAGAAAGTCGCAGTTTTTTTACATCAAACTGCGACTTTCTTGACTTGAGGTATAAGACTGAGAAGATGCGTAATTACAAAGACTACAAACCCAAAAGGCGCACATTTTCTCTCAATGAATGAAGCAAACTTTACTGAAGCTAACGTCTGTCATTTTTTTATATTCTTACGTTATAATCGTAATGTTACGCCGTCATGCCTGAGTGTTTTGTACCAGACTGCACACATACGAGCAACGGATCTTGCTCGTTGTTTCGCTTCCCGGGAGATGTAGTTCATTGAGCGATTTTCACATAAAACTAAATGTTACTCTTCTGTTTTATGACAAACTGCGACTTTCTTGACTTTCATAATTATCTTTTAAATTGACAAACATCATATGTGTAATTCAGGGCACAGTTCAGACGGAATAAAAAGATAAGTTGTCTCTCGCCATTGACTACCATGCATATTTTTTCCGAAATAAGGTCCCATGAGCCGGAAGTGGAGGGGCGGGACTTAGGCTCTCTATAGTAGGTTAACGTTACGTTTTGAGTGGATGACGAGTGCGAGACGCCGAAATGGATGCCAATAAGATTCTGAATTGAAAGTTTACTTTGAAAAAGTTGCTTTTTTTTGTCATTGTGAACTGAGCTATCCTCGCAGCACGTCAAGCCTGAAATACCATTTGATGGCCAAGCACACACACAGCTGATGCGAATTCTCCACCCCCTCGTCAATATCAGGACCTCATCAGTATTTCTTTCACCCTTTTATTGATGGACAGTGTTACATTGTGTGAGAGATTATTTGCTCCAAGTGAGAATGTTTTAGTGTGAAATTGAACACAGTATTGTCAATGTTGTTTTCAATAAAAAAAAAAAAAATCCACTTTTTCATGTTAATAAGAGCATTCAAATTAGAAAAAATAATGGGACAAAAAGAAATTAAGAGACATTTAGAATAGATAAAAATGTGTGATTAATTGCAATTAATCGCGAGTCAACTATGACATTAATGCGATTAATCGCGATTAAATATTTTAATCGTTTGACAGCACTAAAAAGAAGACAAACAGACAGACAGAACTCTATTCACTTTTATTGTCTTTAGAAAAGGAAAAAGAAAGGAAAGACGAGGAGCACAGAGGAATGGAGACGAGCGCAGAACGGAGGACAGGAGAAAAGAGGAACGGCTGTAAGTTCTGTGAATCGATTGGTGGAGGAAAAAGCCTGGGCTCTAATGTGTTGCATGTGAAGGATTTACTGTGGAGCAGAGCTACTGAATCAATGGTGTAGAAGACGCATCATTAGGACACAGCCCCCCCCCCCCCACACACACACACACTCCCATAGGACTCAGAGACAGTATGAACACACACTACAGTACATGCAATAAATACCGCTCCACACTCTTCCCCCACACCCATTCAACACCATGTGTGTTAACAGTCTCACAAGTAACTATTTACTTGTTTGTTCACACAACCACACACATGCATTAACGTATAACACAAAGGGACTATAAACACAAACCTGCACGTGCACAGACATCTGCTGGGACAGGGGCCCGATCCATTCACGACACGACGATTTTACATTTATGCTCATGAATACATCTTCACACATCCGATGCATACCGTGTAACACTATAAGACAGGTCTTTCTATTTCTCTCTACCGTCTTTCCTCACACGCACACACTGCTTAATTCGAGCAAGCCTTTTTGAATTGAATTTACATCACCTTTTGGACAGATAATAGAAAATTCAGTCGTGTGGTGTTCAAAAGTGGACAGTCAATTACATCCTGGCTCTGTGGGGCTTCACCGAAGTATCAAGGATAAGCCCGTCTGCCAGGCTCTGAAATACAAGAACTGAAGGTTGCACTAAAAGAGGGTAGAAAAAATCTTTGGCTTACCAAATATAGTATTGTTAGAGCAAAGATGTGAGGGAGTGTGTGTTTAATACCGAGAGCTTGTTAGCGAGATGTCATGCAGGAAGGCTGTAAAATCAACGTTTACATAAATGTGCTGCCAAGCCACAGGACTCATCAAAACCAGTAATGTGGCATTTCACAGCGTTTACAATTCAACGTCCTTCCCACTGGCAGGGTCGGAGAGATGGGCAATGCTACGAGTGGGCTTTAGCCCTGGAAGTTTTCATGCATGGCCGTTTCTGTCACTAATAAAATCATTCAGAGCTGCAATCTGCTCTATAAATCGTCTGTGGAGTAACAAGCCAAACTTTTGACTTTTGGTATTCTGCAACAAAGTGAAAGCTCATTTAAAGGATTGTGCGCACTTTCAGTTCTGCAGAAAACCTTTTGACTTTTTGGTCTGATCCATCTAGATGAAGTGCTGAATATTTCAAAGGCATAACTCTGATAACAAAGTGGAATGTACAATTGCGCTTGAGGAGTTTGCAAATTCAAGACACGAGACTGAACACTTGAGGTTCTTGGAAGTCTTTTATTAAGACACAATGCCATGAACCTTGCGGTACCTTGCCTTTTCCTGAAAAAAAGTATCAATACTGTACTTAACAGCACAACTGTTTTCAACATTGATAATAATAATAAATGTTTCTTGAGCATCAAATCAGCATATTAGAATAATTTCTGAAGGATCATGTGACACTGAAGACTGAAGTAATGATGCTGAAAATTCAGCTTTGCCATTACAGGAATAAATTATATTTAAAAAAAAATATATATATTAAAATAGAAAACAGATTTTTTCAATTGTGATAATATTTCACAATATTAGTGCTTTTCTATATTTTTATGAAATAAATGCAGCCTTGGTGAGCATAAGAGACTTCTTTCACAAACATTAAAAAAATTGTACCGACTCCAAACGGTAGTTTACTGTAGTGCTATATACAATGCTTTGGACAACGGAAAGCTAAAAGGGAAAGTTTTTCTATTTTTTAACAACCATATTTTCAAGGCAAATATTTTGAGAGTGTCTGAGATGAGATTGAAAAAGTGAGTGGGACTTTTTAATTGTAGCCCAACTTATATTTCCAGTATCATAAAAAGTAGATTTCAATAATTTATTTTAAAGTATATACAGGTGTTTCAAAAACTACAGCATTTTGTCTGAGAAAAAAAAAACTTTTATACCTACACTCATTCGTACATACATATATATTTATTCTTCTAACATTGTCTAACAGTATATACAGTATACACACATGCATCACAGTATTCAACAGCATTCTGTGATGGAAATGACATTTTATATTTTTTTGGAAAATAATGTCTGACTCTCTTGTTAAGTCTATTTTCATAGCTAACATGTAAGGCATCCTAAATACCCACATTGAAATAATATTTTCACACAAAATAGCTGAAAAATAATAAAATCTATACAAAAAAGATGTTTAAAAAGTAGAAATTATGTTTTAATGTTACCTTAACATAACAAAATACAGTTGAAATAAGTTATTTTTAATTAAAAAATAAACCATTTTGACATTAAAGTGCCTAAAGTTGAAGAAACACCCAAATATAGCATACATTGATGGATACCTTTCTTTAAGTATTACAGCATCCACAGAGGTCCGGCTTTTGAGACGTCCCCAAGATCCACCTGCTAGAGCTGAAGCGCAGATAGACCAGAGAGCAGAGACCGTCCTGCCGAAAGCGAGCGAGCGAGCGCATGGCAGGGTGACCGGCCTGTCCGTCTGCACCTCTCACCCTCTCGTGCCGTCCTTGCATTGACACCAGCAGACACAAACAGCT
Source organism: Chrosomus eos (assembly GCA_036326025.1). Lineage (NCBI taxonomy): Eukaryota > Metazoa > Chordata > Actinopteri > Cypriniformes > Leuciscidae > Chrosomus > Chrosomus eos. The sequence goes on from CM070834.1 coordinate 13,236,525, forward strand.
CCTTAATATTCCCCCACAGTCCTCTTGTCTCATCCCGTCAGTGTCCCGCTGTCCTCCTGGCCGCGTGGACAAAAGGGACGGGACGTTCCGGGTGGAGGACATGAATCATTATGCTCCCTCTTTCCGGGACCGCTCGCATGCCCATTGATTCTACCGACTTAATTGGCTTTATTAGCCAAGACGGGAAGCCGGTGAGGGGCTTCTGCGGCGTCTCCGTCTGCACCCCCCTCTCCTCCTCCATCCTTCCACCCAGTCCTCCTCAGGAGAAACCCAGCGTAATTGTTTTCCCTCTATCTTCTGTGTCATTGTCGGATGGGTCCAGGGGGATTATTAGTAACCCTGGGTCCCTCAATAATTCATCCTAAGCTATTTATACACAAATGGAGAGTCCTTTAAACTCTCCCTCAGTGAGCTTATCTACTGTTCAGATGGAAAGGGAGAGCGAGAGGGAGGGAGAGAATCCAAAGAGATTGTAAAGGGTGCAGAGAGCGAGTGAGAAAGCGAGGGAGAGCGATGTGTACCTCTTTTCAGCAGAGACACAATGACCTGTTTCTCCAGTGTTTTCGAGTTTCAAGGTGACGCTGGCATACTCTCTCCCTTCTCGCCTGCCAACCCCAACAAAAGTGCCATCTCGGGAATACGCTCGCTCACACAACGCTCATTAATGGCTTCTAATCTGCCAGCTTTTCTACCCATTTAACGCAATTAAGACGTTTACTAAAGCTAACATGGACCGGCAATCAACTCCAAGGACACAGCAAACGTGCATAATAGGATTTGTAAACAGACAATGTTTTATCAAACGCACGCTCGATAACGTTTCCAAGGCCCAGACAGGAAGTCAAGCTGACTCTCTGCAGGAAACAGAGCATTATGGCTGCTCTCCTAAAATCCTGCACATGCACACAGACGAAGGCCCTCGCGGCTGCTTCACGCTGATACCCATGTTCCTCACTCTTTTAAAAAGAGGACAGCTAAGCTTCTCAGGGTGAGGAGGCCCACGGTTTCTACAATCCTCAAAACTCGTCATATTTATCCGTTTGGCAGAGCAACCCTGTGCTATCTTTCTCTCCTTGAATAAGTAGGACTGCAGAGCTTCAATTTCAAGTCTTTTTTTTGTGAATTTAATGCCCTCGGGCAGGGCATCCGAGGTAGTGTAGCTGTGTGCAACTACACGTGGGTATGACATGGGAATTAAACGAGAGAATACTTTGCATAGACTATAATTTGCCTACTAAAAGGAGCATTGTTAGCCAGTCATCGTTATCAGTGTCATCAAAGCCTGGGACATTATGGTTCTCTACAGAACATTATGGCTTTGTAATAATGTAGTCTGCTACCTCCAGACAGGTCTAAATATGTCTGCATCGACTGGAGGTCTCCAGGGAATACAGAGTCATAAATTGAAACTAACGAAAGACACGTTCTTAAAAAAGCAGACAAACAAAAAAACAAAGCAAAAGTACATTGTGTTTATTTATTAAAGATGAAGAGTCAAATATGTATGCCAGTAGAATTGCAAAAATAAATTATACCAAACAGAATCAAATATGTTTGTAATTTAAAGAAATTAATTTAACTGTAACTAGAAAGCCACAGAATGATAGATAGATCTATCTATCTATCATTTGTTTGTGCTATCTAAAGATAGATAGAACAAATTACCAAACAAACGATAGATGGATAGATAGAGCAAATGATAGATTAAATGGATAAAACAAACAAATGACAGATAGATGGATAAAACAAACGAACGGTAGACAGACAGATAGATAGATAGATTGATAGATAGAACAAATTAACAAAAACGATAGATGGATAGATAGAGCAAATGATAGATAAATGGATAAAACAAACAAACGACAGATAGATGGATAGAACAAATGAACGGCAGACAGACAGATAGATAGATAGATTGATAGATAGAACAAATTAACAAAAACGATAGATGGATAGATAGAGCAAATGATAGATAAATGGATAAAACAAACAAATGACAGATAGATGGATAGAACAAACGAACGGTAGACAGACAGATAGATAGATAGATAGATAGATAGATAGATAGATAGATAGATAGATAGATAGATAGATAGATAGATAGATTGATAGAACAAATTAACAAACGAACGATAGATGGATAGATAGAGCAAATGATAGATAAATGGATAAAACAAACAAACGACAGATAGATGGATAGAACAAACGAACGGTAGACAGACAGACAGATAGATAAATAGAACAAATTAACAAACAAATGATAGATGGATAGATAGAACAACCGATAGATAAATGGATAGAACAAACTAACGCCAGATAAATCGAACAAATGATAGATAGATGGATAGAACAAACAAATGGATGATAGGTCTATGGATAGTGCGAGTGAACGACCAACCGTTGTTCTATATATATATATAGAACAAACAAACAATAGATAGATGGATAGAACAAACGAACGATAAGATGGATGGATAGTTGGTTGCCAGTTGCTGCTCGTATCAATTTTCAAGTCACTGTCAACAACCACTGGCTCTGCTCCCTTTTACCTAAACTCATTATTTCAGACTTACGTGCCATCCAGAAACTTGCGTTCTACAAGTGAACGCCGTCTTGTGGTGCCATCTCAAAGAGGCAAAATCTCTAAATCTCTTTCTCTGAGCTTTCCCGGGTCTGTTCATGCTGGTAAAATGATCTGCCTAACTCAACCAGAGCGGCTGAGTCCGTGTCCATTTTCAAGAAACGGCTGAAGACGCATCTTTTTCGGCAACACTTGATCCATTAATACTAACACTTCAACTCTTCTATTCTATATCTATTATCTTAAAAAAATAATACAGGTACTGCGTTAGATTAAACTGGGAAGGGTCATAGCACTTGCATATTGTTAGTTTAACTGCTTCTATTGTTCTTATTTAAAAGTCGATTTGGATAAAAGCGTCTGCTAAATGAATACATGTAAATGGATAGAACAAATGAAAGAATGATAGATAGATAGAACAATATGTATATAAAATAATAGAACAATATATAGATTGAATGACAGATAGAACAATAAAATGATAGGGTGTGGCCAATTCAAATTCCAACATAACAAATAAATAAAGATATAAAATCACATTATTTCATTAAATTCGTAGATTTTACCGGTAGCAAATTATTTTAAGAAAACTCTTTAAAAAAGTCACAAGTGAACTTAATTAACTGAATTCATATTTTATTCTTTTAGATAAACAGGTATTATAGACATCTCTTGGTTCAATCTGAACCCTGCCAAAATAAACAAAAGAGCTTTTTTTGTGCCACCCCGGTGGACCCAAGTGACCAGGCATCTCGAAAGGGGTAAGGATAGCGCAGTAGATTCACTGGAGATTATTATTATTTAAAACCTCTGCTAATAAGCTTTGCCATGCTGGGAATGGGCTGGTGGGGTGAGGAAAGGGTGATCTCTGGGGCCATTAAATTGCAAATGAGTGATGATGTGCTAGAGAGCACCCCACCACCCACCCCCCTCCCCCGATCACGAGCCACTGCTGCAGACATAAGGGCCTCTCATACACCTCATCCAACAACAGACCCAGCTGGGTCCCTGGATACACAGCCAAAAGCTGCACAGGGTGTCTAGTCCCCCTACACTCCCCCTTTCCAGTCCTCTATGTTTCAAGCTGAAAGTTATTACCCTGAATGTCATGCTCACTCACACTGTATATTTAAAATAAAATCCACATCCCTAAAACAAACAGTGTTTTTAATTAATCGCGCCGGCCTGCGAGAATTCAACAACAAATGCATGTATTCAGTACTGCACTGTTAGATCTGCATGGGTGCGAGCAGGCTCATTTTCAGCTCCCGACCGACTGCGACCCTGCATTAGAAGGTCGTTCTCTGTCCGAGGCCATGATGGCCACAAAATAGTGCTTAAATCTTTAAAACCGTCACCTATAAATTACTGCAAAGGACAGCGGGGTCAAAGCTCGGCGTGGAAACCGGCCAAGAGCCATCAATCTGCGGCGAGGGTGACATCTGTCTCAGGGACTCCCCTGTTCTCTCTTTCTGCCCGATTCCTTTCTCTTTTATCCACCCCCCTCGCAATCCATCTTTATCGCGTTCTTTCATGCATTCTTGCAAATGAAGCCCCCCCGCCCCACTAAACCCAAACATATTAAAATTCATGAGCAAATGTTATGTCGCACATATTTCGACGCAGGGGCTTCTCAAGCACCCAGGCTTTTCGTGGCATCACTTTCAGTGCAGGTTTAATGCCCATTTTGGGCATGAAATACAGATTATCTGCCTCAGAAAGTGGGCTCTGCACATTTTAAACTGACACGGAGACTTTCACAGCACGGTTGAAATCCAAGCTGTAACTTTCAGACTTCCATTCTGGAAGAATCTGAATATTCTTGAGTTTATTCCCAGCAGCATTCTGTAGTCTGACCTCCCCTATTTCTCTCTCTCTCTCGCATTATTATAACTTATTCATATATTCTCCAAATTCCCAAAACAAACCTTAAAAGATGCCTGCAATTGCTCCAGCTTTCTCACACCCACTTGAAATGCAAACTTAAAAAAAAATCATCCCATGTATTAAAAGTGCATTAACATCCACTCTGATGGCAGTGGATTAATGAAAAGAGTTGAACTGGACCCTGAACCTCATAACACTGAATTTTTTCTTGGTTTTCTGATTTTCTGAGTTTTCTGACTAGCAAAACAATTTTTTTATTTCTGAACAGTCTGCAAGCTTTCGTAAGGTTTGTTTTAGCCATTTTAATCTTAAGATAACAGCTTTCGGGTTCCGTAGCTCTAAGCTGTAAGAAAACACGGAGACAAAAAGGTTCTTGATGCGCCAGCAGTCCGGTTGGTCTTTAAACGTCTTATGCCGAATGAATTTCAATCCAATAAATATCATGACATTAAAATCTTATTTACATGCAATAACACTGAGTGGGAAAATCACTAATGAGGATTTATTTATTAACAATGCCCCAATAAAAAAAAATCGTAGTCCCCTATGAATAACAAATAGACTGTTTCAGTAGACGTCAAGCTAATTATAATCTCATAATGGTTTAATAGGGGGTTGTTCCAGAATCATTACGTGATTTTTCTTGGGGTACACGAGCGTCGTCAAATCACTTTTGTATCAAAGGATGCCGAGAATCAATAACCAAAGGATAAGTAGATACACACAGCTTTCTTTAAATGCTATACACTTACGCATATACTGCCGCATACATAAACATTGCAATCTCCACACGCTGGAGTCGGCCAGTATCATATCACCATCTTGATCTGCACTGACTGCAGGCAAAGCATATCCTCCAGCCTCATGTATCCCACAATGCCCTCCTGCTTCTCTGAAAACAACTAGTTATTAATGCACTGTTGCTTCTGTCAAAAAGAAAAGACAAGTTATGCTTAGTATAGCTAATCTATTTGACTATTCGATATGACATGAGTAAATGTTGGTTCAGTTATGTATAATAAGATGAGAAAATAATATATGCAAGCCGAAACATCAAGTACCAGGATGTTTTTAGCTACCACATACGCTTAATACACACGCAGGCTGTTGTTTACAAGGAAATGGTGAGTGAGTGTTGTATAAAGCAAAGACCCATTAATGGGCCGTAACTCATGCTATCACTGACCCATGGAATATTGTTTCATTTGTTCATTGCAGGATTTTAAATACTACTGCTTCCTGCAATGCATGCATGGAAACTCGAGTTCTACACTTTGGATCCATAGGTTTAACGGCTGTTTATTAGAGTGGGAATGTGCTCAGTAGTACACCTCACTGCCAGGTACACACATCTGTGAAAGAGATTTTCACAGAATTGGGACAAACACCATTTACAAAGTTTGTCTACACAGCTACTATCCCTTACATAGAAGCTGTTTTGACACAGACATTTTTTGAGGCTGGATTTTGAAATGTCAAAGCAAGTCTTTGTTTGTTTTTATGATTATGTTAGGTATTTATAAAGGTGCTAGGATGTAATTTGATTCAAGGTCTCATTAAAGAAAACTGAACCACTAGAAAAGAAACCCATCTTACATTCAAGGGATTTGGTATTTTAAGGTGACTAATAGTATACTACAGTTACTATAGTAATAACGGTAAATTACTGTATGCATAATTACAAGTAACTAACCTAAACTAAACCTAACCATAACTCTATAAGTACATGTAGTTAATTAATTGACCGTTCGCAGGCCCCTCCCCCAAAACGGCCATTGTCCAATCACACATCATAGCAACCGTTACTATGTGAGCAGGTCCGTCAAACATTGACTCCAAGCAAGCTGGTGAAGCGGTGCACCCACAGCGTTTGTAAATCAGACACTAGATACCCCGAGAGATTGTCTGGAGGAGTTGTGTTCTTTCCATTCCCAAAGCCGAAAACACAACGTGAGCGGTGCCTACAATGGATAAAACAGTGTGGACGGCACTGTGTCGAACATGGTTAACTCGCGTGCGTGAGACTGACACACTGAGATTAGTCAAAGAAACATGGAGAAAGCAGGTGAAGAGGATCCATAAAGGAAGTACGTTTTCTAAAGGGTTGTTGTTAACATGATATTTTCGGGGGGAAATGAGCAGCAGTCACTATCAGTGCAGGACCTGTACAGTTTAGAGGAGTGCACGCTCGCAACGGGGAACGCATGAAGCTTACTTGACAACATCAGTTCACATATCAATATCGTAACGAATAGAAATAACCTTAAATAATGTATGATTATCTGCATCTTTCCGTCTCTTATGTATAGTTACTTTTTAAACACAAAAATCGTATTCAGCATGGCACGCAAGTGGTTGGTAATGAACAAGCCGCTCGTTAAAGCGAATGTATAACCCTGTATCTGAGGCAAAATTACTAAATATGCAGCGTGAGTTATATATTTCAAACTCCAAACAATTACCCACTGAACCAGCTTATAAAATCTTCTTCAAGGCTGTGCTGGTTGCATTTGAGGTAACGTTACAGGTCGGGTTTCTCAGATTTCGCTTGAGACCGGTAAGCATTAACGTTAGCCTCGATAGTAGTCGTGTCTCCTTCTTTGCGTATTTTTATATTTTGAATATATCCCTCCACTGTATATTGTAACCCCTTGTGCCTCGATCTGGAGGATATCGCGGAGGTATTGCTCCAAAAAAGGGTCACTGACACGCACGGGTATACCTCTTCCCGTCATGGCAATCTGTGGCGCTGGTCGTGTTTGACCATTTGTTTGACGGGCGTAGCAACAATAACTAGGGGGCGTGGCTTTTGCGAACGGTCAATTATACTCAGTACTTTTGTTTAAATTTGTCTTAGGAAGGGAGGATTTGTCCATAGGAAAATATGTGAACCTAACTGGTGTACACCTCAAAAACAAAACAAAAAATTATTTGTGTTAAACATCTAAAGGCTAAACTTCTCATTTACCAATAAGAGTGTTGTACTCTCAGCTCCATTTATTACATTTCTGCAGATTCTTCTAAAAAAAAATCAATGCATACTGAAAAAAAGGCTTTCTAAACCAGTCAAACCACTAATAGTTAGTCTAACAACCAGGCTCATTGTAATTTAACATCTTCAGTGTAGCCCTCTTTACAATCCGCTATAAAAAGACACACTGATGATTAACAGTACACAGCCTCTTCATTCCTTTTCAAAGATTTTGCTCTCTTTTTCTTCTTCTTATTGCTCGTTTACATCAAAAAGTAATTAAAATTTTGCTTGCTTAAATCAGTCCATACAGTGAAAATGATCTAAGCTATTACCTAGGCTTTTAGTTCTCTTCCTCACCATTCTCTGCACACTAATTAATGGAGTTTGAATACAGCATCATTAGACTAACAAATAGGTAACGGTTCACATAAATGAGAAAAAAAGAATTTAAAATAAAGGGCTTAGACAAAAAGAGCACACTGGTGTATTTTTAACAAGACGGATGCTATGTAGATTCTCAGATTGCATCAGGAACGCTTAATTAAAAAAATCATGTTAAATTACAATGACAATGGTTGGGGCTATTTTTGTATTCTTTTAATGGAGTAAAAAAGAGAAAATAAGCAAGCATTGGTCTAAATAGGTTATAGCTTATAAAAACACTAATACCTGGAGAAAGTTTACATTCCCCCAGAATTATGCAACCTGCATTCTTCTTTCTTTGCTCATGGGCAAACACAGAATTTGAACCAATCACATAAGCCGTAAATGTCATGTGACAAATCATTCTGGAACCATAGGGAATCTACATCATGTCAGCAGTGATTAGCTACTGACGTAATGATTACGTCTAATGAAGCAAATGAGAAAAAAGGTAGTAAATTCCCAGTCTATTTTTTGCAAAAATTGTCAAAAAAACATAAATGTCTATTAATGGAAATACACTGTATATAAAATCAACTGCTCTTACACATATATCAATTTTTCATTAGTTGAATCATTAGTGTTAGATTACAGCTCGAAAAATGGAAATACACTACATGATAGCCTGCATTTCGAGGCAAAAAAGCTTCTCCAGATGAAACTGAAGCAATTTGACTGACAGCTCTGTTTTCTTTCTGTATTGTGGGCACTTTGACACCTTTTCTTAGTCTTGCCTAGACAGCAGTGCACATATCACTCCTAAACCCTTTAAATATTTAACACACACACGCCACAATAACACTTAGATGATGCAACTAGTTTGAAAACAGAAACTATTAATTTTGCTAGAGTTGTTTTCAGAAACTGCAAGGCTTCGGAGGTTCTTAAATCAAAATTGTGATTCACAGGCAGGCCGAGATAAAACCAGTGTGCCGCAGAGGGGGTGTGGCCTCGGGCTTTTCAGCCGCACTGTTTATATGAAATTACAGCTAAACCTTATAAAACTTTTAAGGCTGAACCCAGTTTAGCCCTGCCTTGCTCTTTGAGTCCCGCTATTTAAATATATGAAAACACAACAAGGCCATTACGCCGGACATAAATCTTGCAGGGTAAAATTTTAGGAAGCCTGCAAAAGCTGCGCAGCGTAGCATATTTGCATAGGTTTCAATTTAGAAAGTAAATCGCCTCCGCCGAGCGGCATTACTTCCAGTTTAAAAGTTCACGCAGCTATCTGACAGAGAGTCATGGTATATAACAGATGAAATTCTTGAGATGAGTGTTTTGGGATTAGCTGTTGCGCATAAACATGTCTCCAAGCTGTCCGTGCAACTAAAAGAACTGAAACGAGTTTTAAAGCGCCCTGAGATATGAGAAAATGTCTACGTTTTGGCCCAATTCAGACAGCACAACAGGGTCACATTGGCTAATAAGGACCACCGCAAGGTTAGGACTGCTAGACATGTCCTCCATCCTGTAGAACTCCAAACCTGTGGCCAACACATGCAGCGTATCCTTTTCCCTCTCTTTCATCAGCACGTCATTGCTCACCTTGAGTAACTATCTTTTCTTTTGATGGCCGACCTCTGTTGCAATCGCCTCAAATTACACAAAAACAGTTTTGCCACCCTCTCGACTGTCTGCCTGAAAAATGGGCCTGCTCTCATGGATGTGTTTTACATGCATGTTCGTGCCACCATTGTTACTTGTATTCAATGCTGCACATTGAGAAGGAGACCTACGGACAGCGTCGACCTCCGCATTGACACGTCGACTCACTCAAAAACAAAACAGACGCATCGATCACGCGCCGCAGATACCGCACTCGAAGCGGGAGCTTGTCTGCGATTTCTCTGGGATGAGCAATCGGAGAGTGGAGGCTTGAGAGGATTTGGGATGGGCCGAGGCTAGGAACATCTGCAGATCCAAACGAGCTAGAGAGGGGGAAAAAAAGAGAAACGCTGTGTGTGCAGATGATGCAACAGCAATGCAATGGTGAGTCCAGGACGCGAGCTGAATTAACACCAAGCCGCAGGAGGAAAAACCCAGCATTTCTCTTTCTCCGGCAAGGACATCCAATTGTCTTTTGGAAAAATCCTGCCCAGAAACTCAGGTTTAGGTTGCCCAGAAACAGAATTTTCCTCCCCATTAACACAGTCTCTCGATACGTCAACCCAACAGGGGAAAAAAAACATACGTACTTGTACATTTTTCAAAGAGAGCTTGTTTTTGGACCTTGGAAAAACCACTGTCTAGAAAATTAAAAGCACCTCACACATTAATTTAGGGTGCAATTCTCACTATTAACTAGTTGCTTACTAGCATGCATATTACTAGCATATTGGCTGTTTTAGTACTTTTAGTAAATCCCTTATTCTGCATGACCATTTTCTACATCCCTTAATCGTACCCAATACCTAATCTTAACAACAGCCGTACTATCTATTAATAAGCAGTAATTAGGAGTTTATTGAGGTAAAAGCAATAGTAAATAGAGAGAATTGGCCACTAATATAAAGTGTGACCAAAATCATTATACATTTTTTTTGTCCATCTTCACCCCTCAAACATGGAAGCTAGCAGTGAGCTACAGCTAAACAAGACAATGAAAACGATTTCAATCTCAGACTTTGCAAGCTGGGAGTGATAGTCATTCGGTGCATAGCGGCAATCTCCCCTACGCTAAAAGGCGTGCAAGGAGAAGATGTTAAAGTCCGCAGCATGTTTCCTGTAGCTGCTGGTGACCGGTACAAATGGCCTCTATTAGCTGTGCTGAGTCACGCAGAGCAGCCAAATGAAAGTGCTGGTGAACGGAGGACTCAAGAACCCCCACCCCCCCAGCTCAGGCCTGCATGCCCCAAGTACCCGGTTTTCTCCATCTAACTCTCTTACACTGTCTACTTCTATACTCAGTTTAAAACAGAAACCCATTCCTGTGTTAAACTCTCTTTTAGTCTGTTTTCATCCATCTTTTTTTGTTTTGTTTCTCCTCTTCTCCTGCTCTCTTTTTCAATCCATCACCCTCCCAATCTCCATCCTTTAGCCAGTGTTCATTCTGTAGCATTCGCCTCTTTCTCACTTTCTCCCGAGAGACAGGAGTCTAAAGACTAGATAACTGATGTACAGAATCATTACTTTGGCTGCTCAGGCATGAGGATGAATGAAGCCCCCTCCGCTCAGTGTCTCATTAGAGTCTACACGTAAAACGCATCAGGCTTTATTCAGTCGTCTCTCCAGATGCGTATCAAGCATGGCGAAATCAAATGTATGCCCACACGCCACGTCTGCATATCAAAAACAAAGCTCAAAAAGTAGACCATATGCATGAGAATAATGACTATCAAAAATAGAATTCAGCAGCATAGTATGAAAATGCGGCGTCTCCTCCTACGTGCTTCTTTATAGCATCAAAAGCGTTCCCTCTCCACCTACACTCATCACAACTTCAAACGCTCACGCTCCTCAACGATGTTTGCTTCTGGTGTTTACCTGCACAACGCGGGATCGTTTTCTTGACGATTTTACATTCTGCTGAAAATGCACAGCTAGCAATTAAAGGCGTAGTTCCACCAAAAAGGAAAATTCTGTCATCACTTACTCACCTTAATGTCGTTCCAAACCTGTATGACTTTCTTTCTTCATTGGAACAAAGAAGATATTTTGAAAAACATTGGACCCCATTGACTTTAAGTGTATGGACATTTTTCACAACATTCACAAGAAAGAAAGTCAGACAGGTTTAGAACAACAAGAAGGTGAGTAAATAATGACAGAATTTTCAGTTTGTGTTTGGATGTGATCTCAACAGCACTGGGTTGCCATACCTCTGTCTCAGTCTGTCATGTGAATATCTAACCAATTACCTGCAAGAAACAGAAACTGTCTTTAAGTGACACCGATATATATGCACTGAAAAGCTTGAAGTTCTGGTTCCGTTATCCTAAGACCCCAACTGAGAGCTCTCAGGACCTCATCTCTGCGTGGAGTGTAATGGTAAATCTTGAACGATGTGTGTAGGAGGGTAAGTGAGTGAATAAATGGATGACAAAACCCCTTCTAGCCTGTGAATGGAAAGAAAAATCGCATGATTGGAAGAGCAGAGACGGCAGAGACATGCAGCAGGCTGGAGGAGGTGATAACGTGTGAAGAGAGGAAGTGGGTGGAGGTGAAGATGGATGAAGGGCCAAGATGGAGAACTTCCTATAATGATGAAAAACAAAACAATGCGATCATGTTAATGATCAAGGAGGGCAGACTACTGTAGGAATAGAATATTTATGGAGCTTTAAAAAAAAAAATAGTCATTTGTTTGGGAGGAAAAATAAAGTACTTTTAGTTGTTGCTTGGTAGCTTTTAGTTTGTAACTGAGGCAGATCCTTTAAAGTCCCCATGAAACCAAAATTGACAAATCTTATTTTGCAGTGTTTAATTTAAATAATTTGTCTGTGCATATCATTATTGGTCACACTAACTACACATTTTGCCTCAAACTCCCAATTGGTGCTTATTAATGGTTAGTAAGGTAGTTGTTAAGTTTAGGTATTGGACAGGATTAAGGTATGTAAAATATTATTATGGAGAATAAGGCATTACTGTGTGCTCTATAAGTACTTAAAAACAGCCAATATCTTAATATGCAAGCCAAAAAGCAAATAGTTTATAGTGAAAATTGGACCCTAAACTAAAGTGTTACCTCATAATTATTTTGCAACCCTTGCAATCTTTAATCAAAAACATTAATGTTCCTTCCTTCTAGCAAAGACATTTCTTCTCTGATGACGTGTTCACCAATGATCCCTCCACTCCAGGAACCTGTCACTCACATGAGATCGCAGCAATTAGAAAGCATTGATCCAATCAAGTCCCGCCCTGCATTTTTTGTTTAGTTTGAGAAGCCGTTTCACTATGTCACAATAGGGGAGAAAAGATGACAGCAACTTCTGACTAAAGTTCTAACATTTTAATTCTTTCACCATTTATTCACCTCATTTCATTCCAAATCTTTTAGATTTCTTTCTTCTGTGGAACTCAAAAGAAAATATTTTAAAACACTTTTGGGTCCAAAGTGACCTTCACTTTATAGAGTCAAAATATCTGCTCAACAGAAGAAATAAATGCATACAGGTTTATAACCTCATGTGGGTGAGTAAATTATGGCAGAATTTAAGGTGAACTTTACGGGTACATATTAGAACTTTTTAAGGGGTGCTGCCTTAGTGACAAGGTACTGTTCCTGAAAGTGAAGGGAAAGGTCAGTTTTAAAAAAACAGCATATTAAGTTCTTGAAGCAAAGAGAGCTCCAAAGCGGACAGGCTCCAGCGTTACTGCAGGGTACAGAGAGAACGGAAGTGCTGCCAAAGGGAAATAGATTTTGAGAGACACTGACGCCAGTGCTTATGTTGTGGAGAGGGAGTGAACGAGTAACTAAACTCAGTCGTAACATGGAGCCAAGCAGGCCTGACGACCACACCAGTGAATACGGGCCCTGCAGTGGGGGGATGGGTACAAAGGACCATATATTGCAAAAAGGAGACAGTTCCTAGAATCAGCCGGCACGACTCCCCATAGTTCACAAGCAACATGATTAACCACTGGACAGGGAGTACTCCAGCGGTGCTATTAATAAAAGATAACCTCCTCCCAGATCCAGATCCGCTTCTCAAAGCCACATTTTTGCTAGGCACATACAGAGGACAGCTTTGTTTACTACAATGGAGGGACTTCATCCCTGGGGCTTGGGTAAGCAGCTTCTTCCCTCGACTCCCAAGGTTGGGTGGGTAAATTAGCCACTGATTTGACCCTAAAGCCAAACAAGGTCCTCTGGGTTGGGGATCAATTAGACAAGCCTGTGAAATAATGACACCCCTGGGAAGATCTTCCTAGGGAGACCCCCTTTGGACCCCTGGCTGAAGGCTTCAGGAATTGATCGTTCCGAACACACCACAGGTACAATACTTCAGCAGTTATTACCACACTGCAGGAGCAAGCGAGCGCACAAACAAGGCACAGTTGCGGCTGAACCTAACCGGAGACGCGAGTTGCTGCGTATGACACCAACCGGCAAAGAGAAGATAAGCATGCAGGAGGTAATTATAGTTCGGCTGCTGTTACTGCTAGAACACACCACACTGAAATGCTATTGTGCGGACTGTCACCATAAATTAATATTTTATTGTGAAGCAATTGAACAGGAACAATCACGGCTACACGACCCCAATTAAGAGGTTACTGGACAGACCCTTTCAGTACAGATCCCATCCTTGCTCATAATGTTCTCTTTCATTGTCTTGACGGCTGCCATTTACTTTTACTTCTCGCACAATCATACTTAGACAAAAGACACAAGATAATAGGCTACTTGTCTCAGATGGGAGTTTTTGTTGTGCACACAACACAATCTCTAAAGAAAACTAATTGGGGGAAATGTGTATAGAGGCTCACACACGCACGAGTAAACACACATTCTTTTTTTTATCGTGGTGGGGTTCTTTCCATTGGGTCCTATTGTTTTTAAACGAAGCTAATAATATTTAATAAATCTCAAAGTTTCATTTCATACATTTTCATTAAAATATGATTTTTAAATAATTAGGACATTAGGATAATTAGATAATTAGGATAATAATTAGGATAATTAGAATAATTTGCTTGACCCCACAATGTAGATTTTTAGGCTTTTCTTTCCTTGAACACACACACACACAAACACACGAAAATAGAGAGAGAGAGAGAGAGAGAGAGAGAGAGAGAGAGAGAGAGAGAGAGAGAGAGAGAGAGAGAGAGAGAGAGAGAGGTGGATTTATTTATTTATTTTGATGACTAACAAAGTGATGGACTTGTAAGCGAGCTGGACCTCAAGACAGCTACTCTCTCAGCTACAGAACTCTACAGAGCTTTTAACCCTGAGTAAATGTACTTTTCAACACTGTGTAAAGACCATTTTTAACCCTGGGATATAAGCACGCGTTCCACATTTGCCATTTTGGAAGGGGATCCACTTCACTTTTATCCCTGGTTTATGCTAGCGCCGCTTTATCGGCACAATACGACGCTACAACGTTATGTCGAGTTGTTTAGCAACAGACACCAATCACAAACTGCCTCAGTGCATAACCTCATTAAATATTCATGCGCTTTGTACAGTCGCTGAAACTTTCACGCGCCGTGTTTAGTCTCCTCGTCTGAGGGGAAACAGTTAAAAATGTCGAACAGCAAGGGCAGACGCGTTAAAAGGAGAGATGAAGATTCATGTTGCTCTATAGTGACTTCTCACACAGAAGAACAAGCAGTTAATACACATGTCGCGTGCAATATTTGTAAGGCGTTATTCACCTTAAAAATATTCAAGAACGTTAAGGTTTACAAATGCACACCGTGGAATCTCAAAACGTGACTACCCAGAATTAACAACTAACTCAGAAAGTATTAACATTGTGAAATAGAATAAGATATGTCAATTTCAAGAGTAAAAATCCCATATCCATATATCCCTCCCCCCGCCTCCCCATCCTCAAAATAGGATCGCGTAAAAGCCGCTATAAGTAGCCTAACATTTGCATTCTGTTGCTATTCATCAAAATTCGCTTCGTGTAGGATACGGAACAATTCTAAATCATTACTTAACTTTCGTAGTAAACAATTTGTTTAATTATTCCCTAACATATCATACATACATAAAATAACCAGTACACCCAAGCCTGTTGTTCATAGAATTCGATTTTACGATGGAAAAGGAGGCAAATCAAATCAAGACATAGTGACAGGAATCAAATGAGAAACTGCTCTCGCGAGCGAAACGTACCTTTGTGCATGCCAGTGAAGCGGTCTTTCAGGACGGTGAGCTCGTAGATCTTGCCAAATTCCTCGAAGAGCGGCCGGAGGTCCTTCTCGTCCAGGTTGCGGGGTATCTGTCCGATGAATAGTTTGATGGCATCGTGGTCCTTCATGGGAATGGTGGCGCAGCTCGCGGGACTGTGAGTGTGGCTTATTCCGTTCACGAGCCCGTTCGTACTGACCGCTCCTCCGTGCACCACGGCGTCCACCTGTCCGTTCGTTAAAGTTGCCATGTTCACCGCGAGGACTTTCAGCTGCTACGCCTTCTGAAGTGTTTCAAATGACGGGATGAGACGTCCTACAGTGGTTTTCGCCGAAAATGTACAGATGCAAACACCTACCATTGAACACAAGTCAAATATCAAACGCGTTTGGTCGTCCAGGCGGAGGCGTGTTTCCTTGTATTTGTCCCTTACTACTCAATTCATTCATTCATGTGATAAAAACGAGAGAAAGAGAGAGAGGGAGAGAGAGAGAGGACAGACAGACCGTGAGCGTTCGCTTTACCTCCGTTCCCCTCGCCCCTGCTTCTAGCTACCCTTTTATTTTTTGCATTGAGAAGTCGGTATGGGTGTCCTCCCGGTTTAAACCGACAGGGCTGTCTCAAACGCGCTCAGTACAGTGGGGAGGAAGAGGAGAAAAACAGCTCCCTTTATGTCACACGACGCTCTATCTCCCCCTCTCATCGTTATATAGTAACATGGTATGTTCCGCCGAAGGAGAGGGACTATAAATAAAGAAAATATCACATTTACACGGCTCTTTGTACGCTGCCTTGTGAATGACGCACCTTCTGAATGACCAATCTGTTCATATATATTTTAAAAACGTGTAAGCATTGGTTTTCCAACGCACTCCAATGCATAATGTTCCCTATGTGCATTTTTTGGGAAAGCATAAAAGGATTCACCCAAATTCGCTGTAAAGCGCAGAGGGAGCTAATGGACAGCGACAGTGCTGAAACGCTCGGAAAGTGCAAGGACAAAAACAGCCTTATGCATGCAGCCTCGCTTAGGATAAATCCTTTTAATGTTGTAATTATTATAGTTATTAGTAGTAGTAGCACTTATTTGTAAAAAAAAAAAAATATATTTCGCTTAATGGGAAGCAATGCCTCTTTTCAAATGCACGAGCCAGAAAGAGGGCTGTGAGCTCCTCCGCGCGGTGTGTACGGGCAGGGAGGCGACACGTGTGTGTGTGTGTGTGTGTGTGTGTGTGTGTGTGTGTGTGTTCAGGAATGGGGGTTATACAAATACAAATCTGTATCATAGTTGGTTCTCAATGAGGAACCTTTAACCCATTCAGACCCAGTGTCCATTTTAATGAGAATGATTTGTAAGATTTTGGCTCAATGCATTTTTAGATTGGGCTTATGCCTTGCTCAAAATGTTTATTTTGAAAAAAGGTAGAAAAATAAGGCATGATTTGAACAAGTATAATATCACACACACACGTTGTGTTTTTATGTTATATGGGGACTTTCCATAGACAATGATTTTTATACTGTACAAACGGTATATTCTATCCCTACACTAACCCTACCCCTTAGTATGATTTATAAGCAGTTTTCCTTAAGGGGAACAAAAATGTCCACACAAGGACAAGGATTTTGGATATTGCCATCTTGTGTGGAGAGAGAGAGAGGAGAGAGAGAGAGAGAGAGAGAGAGAAGAGAGAGAGAGAGAGGAGAGAGAGAGAGAGAGAGAGAGAGAGAGAGAGAGAGAGAGAGAGAGAGAGAGGAGAGAGAGAGAGAGAGAGAGAGAGAGAGAGAGAGAGAGAGGAGAGAGGAGAGAGAGAGGAGAGAGGAGAGAGAGAGAGGAGAGAGAGAGATTGCTCAAACAGCAATTGAAATCTTATCATAAAACAATTTTTTGATTGATTCTCACTTATGGCTACATTTAGAGTAGAACTGAAGCATGGTCATATTTTTTGTGTCCCTGGAACATAATTCAAGAGCAACGGGTCAATAGCTGACATTGGAAATTCAAAGTCCTCTTTAGAGAAATTATTTATAGTTACATCTTTTCACTTAGACCTTACTTTCATTGTATTTCATCAGTTAAAAATGCTCTTGAGAATGAATAATACAGTACTTGCTTCAACAATAAACTCTCCTCTTACTAAAGCAAAAAAAAAAAAAAAAAAAGCAAAAAACAAAGTGTCTCTTCAATTTAAACATAACCCATCAATGAGTCTACAGAGATCTGCTGTTCTTTCTGATTAGGAAAAACAACCTTGATGTAATGAAGACTGCTTGGAGGTTTGAGTGATGTCTCCAAACATCTAACCTGAGCCCTGAACACCTCTAAAATCCCACTTATCCACGATATGATCCGCTGTTGACAGTCAAAGCCTGTATGCACAAGTGCAAACGTTGCATGCAAGCCTCCAATTTCCACACCAGAGCACACAACCACAGCGTTTTTCATGCTGACAATGACACACCACTGTCGAGACCAAAGCACCTGCTCATAATGATGGGAAATTGTAGGCAGCCTCAGAGTTCCTGCTGAGCACGAGGCCCACGGAGAACAACAGGCGTACATGTGTTCGGCACCGGCACAACTGCAGGTAGGAGCGCTCAAGCGAACTCAAAATGGAGGAAAACAACAAGCCACTTTAGACGAGGCCTTCTGAAGGCACTGAAAAGCCGATGACGTAGCTGTTTAGAACAGTTGTTCTCTATTGGTTTCGCTTCAGAACTCAGGTTTAGCACTTGATATAAAATGGCGATCCAACACACGTAACCTGACCCATGAAGAACCTTTAAAATTCATGGAACCTTTCCACTGCACAAACTATTGAAAGAAAAGAAAAGGATCTTAAAATGCGATTCTTCTTAGTGTGAAAAATCGTATAGTCTAAAGAATATTTTTCATTACATAGTTGTTGTTTTTTTGCGCAATTGAACGATTCTATAGATGTAAAAAGTTCTCCACCAAGCCATTCATGCTAATTATGCACAATCATATGATTATTGTATTTCATTATTTGCATTTAGCATTGTTTTTGACCATGGTCTACAAATCACACAAACAGTCGATGTGCAATAAAAAAAACCTAGATGCAATCTATTTTTGGGTCATTGGTTGAGAAGTACACTTTTTCCATAAGGTTCTTCAGTGAGTGATCCTTTAAAAATGACCAAGAACCATTTTTCACTGTATAAGGTTGAAAATACTGATCTTGGGAGATTAAAAAAAGTCTATAAGATCACAAAAAAAAAAAAAATCATTCATGAAAATAAAAATACACAAAAATTATAAAATAAAAAAGAGAATAAAAAAAGTTCTTACTATTAAAGGTTTGCAAAATCCTTTTTGGTTCTAATTGGAACATTCATTTTTAAGAGTTCATGATAACACAATAAATGCAATGAATTACATCTAGAAGAGCGACTTCTATTTAGACTTAATTCAGAGCTGAGAAGCGCTGGTATCTACACTGCATCTCTTACAGTTTCATGTGCTCTTACCAAAGGTCAACTGGTCAAATATTAAAACACAGTATAACCTCGTATGTGTTTGGCCTTAACGATGCGATTTTAAATATCTGGATGCGGTCCAAAGCAGCATTAAAAAGGAAACAAAATACACTCCGTGGTCCTCTCACCTACCGCACTCAGAGGCTGTAATGGCCCGTTAATGTCATTTCGGACTGTCAGTATAACCCAGCCCAGCTGAGTCAGTCCGCTTTCTTTGGCAGGGCACTGCTCTCGGTTCTGCAAGCATACCCTTGGGGCCGCGCTGCCCGAGATCACGCCCGACTTGCCTTGAGCCATATTTTTAATACAAGGACGAAATGTGTTAGCACAAATCATTATAATTATGTTCTGTGCGTAGTATCGCAGCGATTATATAAGTTATGTTGCCATTACGGCTCCCTATAGTCTTTCTCTTCACCCCTCTCGACTCTTTTGCGGATTTCAATGTGCCGCAAGCTGACCCAAATAAAAAGCATCTGATGAGCACGTCCATCGCCGTGATAATAATAATCATACGCAATTAACAGGTAATTTATGGAGCGATTGGTCTACAGAAGGTGCCCCGTAGGTCGCTGGGAGCGTGGTTTGATGCAGCTCAAATGAACTTGGAGTGGAACCGAAAAGCTCCAATCTAAATTTCAGCAGAGGAGTGGTCTCAAGAGGAGAGAGTCACATCTTCATCCTAAAATTTGATATCAGTGGTATGTCTATGCGAATGAGCCTTACAAACAAATAACAATCATACTTTTTTTTCTGTCAGGAAATAAATAAAAAACCCAAATGTTATTTTCTTCGACAGCAGGCCTGCTGCTAAAAATAAGCACTGGCAAAACCACGCTTCTGCATGGCTGCTGGAACGACATGGAGTCGCTGTCCGTGGTGCTGAAATATCACCAATTCAGAGATAGTCAAAACGCAGAGGTTTCATCATTATATATCGACTAACCCTCTCTAAAAACAGGTTTACTTGAGAGATACTACTTTTATATTAGACTGAAAGTAACAAAAGCCTTTTCTTAACACCTCTCACTTTTTGAGAATAGAGCACACTGAAATAACTTGTGCACACTAAAAACAGCTGGGTTATTTCATCAACCCAACCGCTGGGTTATGAAAATTTGTACCCATTATGGGTTATTTATATAGAATTTGGGTAATTTTGTGCAACTCATGCATTGAGTCAAAATCCATCAACCCAACATACATTGGTTGACCCAGCACCTGGGTTCTTTGTGCTTCGAACGTCATCACATCATCACCAGAGTGAGTCCACACACAGATCGCTCGTCTAAATAATAGTCTATCGCAATTTATTTTCTTATATTGTAATGTAATGTGTTAGAATTAATATGGCATATGGGTTAATTTTACCCAGCATTTGGGTACACTTACACTATATAACAAATATGTAGTTGAATCAACCCAGAATTGTAATTAATTTGACCCAGCATTTGGGTACACTATATAACAAATATGTAGTTGAATCAATCCAGAATTGTAATTAATTTGACCCAGCATTTGGGTACACTATATAACAAATAAGTAGTTGAATCAACCCAGAATTGTAACAAATTTGACCCAGCATTTGGGTACACTATAACAAATATGTAGTTGAATCGACCCAGAATTGTAATTAATTTGACCCAGCATTTGGGTACACTATAACAAATATGTAGTTGAATCAATCCAGAATTGTAATTAATTTGACCCAGCATTTGGGTACACTATATAACAAATCTGTAGTTGAATCAACCCAGAATTGTATTTAATTTGACCCACCATTTGGGTAGAATATTTAACTCATCTGTTGGGTTAAAAATGACCAACCCATCTTGCTGGGTCAAATTAACTACTGTTGGTCTGGTGCAATATTGATCCAGCGGTTGGGTTATAAAACAACCCAATTTGTGTTATTTTTAACCCATAATTTTTCTGTGTGTGCCCTTGGAACATTACTTTGAATCGAATCCTGTTCCGGTGGGTTTAATTGTTGAGGAAGGCAAATAAACGAGTGGCAAATGAAATTCTTGCAGGGCAGCTTGCACAAATAGATTGATAATGTGCGCCAGCCGGCGTAAAGTACGTTGAGGTTTGGATATTACCTGTTCTGCATATTAATGTCTCTCCTAACCTGTCCTTCATCCAGGACAAAGTTCTAAATCTCAGGGAGCCTTGAGCCTCGGAGGCGGTTCATCATCTCAGTGTAATTTAGGAGGGCGAGCAGGGAAAGGGCAGAGAACTCCAAAAAAACTTTGACAGAGCAGTGCTATGAAAAAGACACAGAGGTGAGCGAATTGGAACCTGTGAGGAAGAAGAAAGAAAATCAGGCATGTGACTCTAATCAAATGCAGATTAGTAAATCTACAACAACAACTAAATAAGCAAGCATACAAAAGGTGATATTCTCAGATCCACTGTATATGCAAGTATGAGAAAGCCACTTTTGAATCAAAAAAAAAAAAAAATTAACAGCTACACTGTTAAAAGGATCTGATTTTTCTGACAATAAAATAACTATTTGGATTAACACCAAGGGACACATATATTAAAGTTTTCCCTTTAATTACTGTTTACTCTAGAGGAGCTGCTTATCGTGTGAGCGGTGAGAGTTTGTTTGCATCAGAGGGTGCCGTTGGTTGTTAGTGCAGTATTGAAAACAGATTAGCGCTTTACCACTTGACACAGTTGGGCATTTCTTACAAACTTAAATCCTGATCACAACTCTCAGCTGACTCTCACATTTTCCCATTGTAGAAGATAACACAGCACCGAAACACCGAACAGTTTCCACAAACATATTAAGAAGCAAAAATGTTTTCAACATTGATAATAATAATAAAGTTTCTTGAGCACCAAATCAGCATATTTGAATGATTTCTGGAGGATTATGTGAAACTGAAGACTGGAGTAATGATTTTTACATTACAATTCTAATGAGCTTAATATTTTGTATGAGCAACAGTGTGCTGACATTTGCATTTATGTACTTTTTTGGTCATGCACCTGGATTTCATTTTTTTTTTTGCTGGGACTTCAAGTTTCTTTGAAAATACAGCTTTTCCATCACAGAAATAAATTGCATTTATTAGTATATTAAAATGGAAAACAGTTATTTTAAATTGCAATAATATTTCACAATTGTACTGTTTTTACTATATTATTGATCAAATAAATGCAGTCTAGATGAACATAAAAAATCTTACCAACCCCACAAATTTGAACGGTAGTGATTTTACTTAGTGTAATGTTAAAAATGATAATAATGTTAAATTATTTTGTACATTTTATTTACAATCAAAATTTGAAAATAAAAAGTTGACATTTTGTTTTGATAAAAAATATGTTAATAACATTTGACCCTAAAGCTTGAATGTCAATGCCTTTAGCATCAGCAAAACTCTATGCATATGCTTATTAAATATATTAATATAAACATAATTTGATTTAATACATTTTTATATAAATGTATATAAATCGTCAAATAAAAGGATTACAGTAAAAAAAATACTAAATTTCTTTTTTGGGTGTCCTATCCCTTTAAGAAAATGAATGAGGATCTGATTGCCTTCTTTTGACTAACAACTCCCTCCCCCCCCACAGACACACACTTTTTTAAAAATATTTTAACAGCACACATAAATGCTTCCCATGATGAATACTGATGAATTGCACAACACGTGAATTCCTTGTCCCTTTATCCCCACCAGGACTAATCCGAGAAAGAGAGAGAAATGTTCTCACATGTATGTGGCTTCTAACTTCTCTTGATGTCAGTCCCATCTCTTTAATCAGTGGTTTGGAATCCTGTGACCTCTGACCCCTCCCCTGTCTCACAGCACCTGTGCCACAGCCAGACGTGTCACCTCGCTGTCATGTCAGCTCTTGTACAGTGACTGTGGTGTCTGGGTGTCTGGCCCCACAGAGCCCCTGATTGCTCCCCCGGGAGGGTGTTCGAGAAGGTGGGCGAAGCCACCTGCCACTGCCCTGCAGCGATGGAGGAGAGCGGAGGGCCTGGGGCTCAGCATGACTGCTGGAAATACAACACCTCATGCTGCCAAAGACCATTCCAATAGGGGGGAAGAGAAAGAGAAAGAGAAAGCAAGATGAAAAGACTGCACGGTTGCGACATGTGACAATGTTGGCTCCTTCAAAGTGAAAAACTGTGCCTATGGAGACAGCAAAGTCACTCAGGACCAATTTTCCTTCTGCTAAACCAGGTGCAAGCAATTACATGAAATGATTGGACAATCAGTCAGTCTCAAATACTCAGAAGACACCATAAACTTCCTATCATGTGTTTATGTTTCAGGTGCGGTTTCTGGGCAGCAACCACTCCAAAGGGAGAGAAAGGTGACAATGGAAAAAAAGCTCCGGCATGCTTTATGGGGTATTTTCTGAGGAAATAGCCAGCCTGTCAGCCGCTACAAGAAGGCATAAACAACCTGTTGTACCTTTTAACTGTTGTATCCTTTAAAAAGACCCAGGGGGAATTTTAAAATACTGCCGCTGAGCTAAATTACTTGGGGTCCTTTGGGGACCCTTTGCAAGAACCATATACAATTTTTCTGTGTAAAGTACGCAACAGAATACCCGGTTAAAAGGAATTTTGTGGATAGAGATGGGACAGTATTATCTGTATAGGAGTCCATTAAGTGCAGATGAGTGTCAACTATGTTATTGGCCCCGCCAAGAAACAAATAACACATCCCATTGTGCTTATCACTATAACTACTATTGCTATAGCCTGCTTTAAATGCATTTAATAGCAACAAAAACACTGCAATTTACCTTTTACATGAACTAACTTTTTTAAGACCTGCATGCCACTTCAATCTGTATGGCGATACATCAGCTACGCAATTTATTTTGTTAATGTAAATACATCGAATTAAAACATTGGATTCAACATGAACACACAAAATAACCTACTCAACAGTATACATTTTTATTTTACTTAAAAAAACAACAACATGTTTTATATTAATTTAAAGCTGCAGTCCGTAGTTTTTCCTCTTTGTCACCATCTCTGTTCAAAATCTGCAATTGCAGTTATTCGCGGAATTATCAACTTTATGTGGGTTGTGCCTCGACATGGCACAGAGTGGATGAATCCGATGTTTTGAGGAGAATATGCGGCTGTCAGTCACCTGTGGATACTGTCATTCGGGATCACAGATTCTACTTTTTGGAAGTATGACCAACATAAGAATTTTCACCGAAAAATGTCATCTGAACAAGTAACATCCAACTAAGGGGAAAAAAAGCGTTGCAATAAATCACGCTGATCATATTACGTCAAACCGTGCAAATTATACTTTGTTCTCAAATTGTTAATGTTAACAACATTAGTATTGCGTGACTATGCCCTTCCGATATTATCCTTGTTTTGGCATGGGCCTGGTTACAGTCTCTTTTTTTCTGTAGCCACTCTGAAGTCCGAAGTCTTTTGCATTTTACAAAGAGTTAATCTCCAGTTGTCACTGGTGATTGTTGTTTGAACTTTTCTGGATCTGCCATCAAATTGATAAGTTGAATTATATCAAGTTCTGTAAGAAAAGACTATAAATCTCCACCTCCAACATCCTCACACGCAACATAGCCATCTAGCCGAGACTCCTTCTTTATGTGTACAGATGTGACTTAATGACGCAAAGACATGCTCGAATCTCCCCGGAAATACACCAGTGCACTAGCCTGGCTAACGCCAGACCCAATTCTCGTTGAGACTTGGGTCTGGGAACCACATGTACATTTTCTCGTATTTGAGGCGTGGTTTACGAATGCCCGGCGCTGTTTATTGGGTGCTAAGAATGTCTATCAAATGCTCATAGCCAACATATGTCGTCATCGTCTTGCTGTTCCCTCCCCGTTCTGTGATCCCGTTCTGTGATTGGTTCCCTAAATGAGGCGAAAAATCTGGCCATGGTATCCAGACTGCCTTTCAGCGTGAATTGAATCGCGCTGCGGTAAGGCAGTATGGGGAAACCCAGGCTACCAGTGCACTGGAATTAAAAACATTATTACAAGATTACCGTTTTGAATCGAGCTAAGGCAAGCAGATAGTTTTGAACACTGGCTGGTTATGTACTTGCTCAATTTTATTTTGGATAATTTTTAACCCAAAAAAGTTAAGGAATGCAGCTTTAAATTCAAATAAATTTCTTTTTTTCTATTAATCAAAGAATCCTATAATAAGCATCACATTTTCCACAAAAATTTTAAGCAACACAACTGTTTAACACTGTGATGATAATAATAATAATAAATGTTTATTCAAATAGAAAACATTCACAATACCACTATTACTGCTTTTATTGTATTTTTAATCAAATAAATGTAGCCTTGGTGAGCTTTTAAAAAACATTTTAAAAGTCTTACCGACCCTATACTTTTGAACAGAATAATTTCAATTAAATTTCAATTTGATTCTAAGGAACCCTGCATGCTTAAAAATCAAAAACCTTATTGTGAAATTGAATTACACATGTGCTTACCCTGGGGCTTGACAACCACAACTAAAACATATCACAACAATATACAAGGGCTTAATTGCTGTGCAAGAATGACAGTTTGTGAGAAGTTATTAATGTAACCCACACTGAGCTTATATTAAATTTTACAGCAACTAGTCAGCAGGCTGTCTGCATTATCTGGAACACCTTTAACAAATGAGAACAGCTCAAGAATGCTGATTATGCTGATAGGACATGCTATTATTCCAGCAAAATAGAATAAATACCTTTGAGCTTTCAGTGTTTTTAGGCTACTAAATATGCATTCAGAAACTAGATTTTTTTTATATACAATGTGGTTGGACATGTTCATTGAAAGCATGTCAAGTCTGTGCAAGTCTTTTCAGAAGCCACTACAATTGCACAATGTCTCTTGCCAAGTTAATGTGGCACAAACCAGAGGAAATGGGGTCAATTAGATGTCCGACCTCGCCAGGCGTCCCACACCTACACATAAAG
Source organism: Chrosomus eos (assembly GCA_036326025.1). Lineage (NCBI taxonomy): Eukaryota > Metazoa > Chordata > Actinopteri > Cypriniformes > Leuciscidae > Chrosomus > Chrosomus eos. The sequence continues at coordinate 13,262,675 of CM070834.1, forward strand.
CACTTAAGCAGAATTACAAAGACCTCTACTGGATTACAAGAGCAAATGTTTGTGTCTGCGGACATCCAACCCATCGTCTCTGACATCTGACATGGGCCATGTCCTCGGTATTGGCACGGCTCTGATCGCGCCCCGCTCCAGGGAGAGTAACTGTAACGCTATTATCTAATGACGGGGTTGAGATGCTGTGCTCACATGCTGTATATTTAGAACAGGCCCCAGGGTGCTCTTTGGGAGGTTAACATCCACTGACCCTGACGCGACCTTCTCTCTGGCACCCTGCCCGACCCATTAGACTTGGCTTTGCTTCTTAAAAGCATTGTTAGAAAGAGCCAGACATCAAGCAAACATACCTGGATGAGTCGGTGGGGGTGAGGGGCAGATAGACAGTCACATTTCCATCCATATCTCCATTTTAGAGAGCCTGTAAGCTGCGTAGACAGAACACATAATGTTACTTAACATCAGTGTGCAGTGGCGCCAAAATAGCCCTTTTAAAATTGTGCATTATGGATTTTTTATGACATGAGGGCTTGTCTCATGAATATTAATTTTAATAGGAGGTCAAGCTGACATAGACTTTCTCCAAACACATATGCAAATTAATATTCATAAGCCTTTTCCATAGTAGGATCTGTAAACTTGTGAAGATATGCAGAGTTGTTTGGTCTTGCTGATTGAAGACTAAAATTTCATAATTTAATATTGTTTTCAGTATTATTATTACTTTTTATTAATATTCATAATCAATTGTATTTTGTATCTGTATTATTACTTTATATATATATATATATATATATATATATATATATATATATATATATATATATATATATATATATATATATATATATATTCCTAATCATTTGGAAATCATTGTATTTTGTGAATCATACTGTTCTTGAATACATATGTGTGTGGGAGAGACTTTGAGACAAGCTGAACTGAAAGTATATGCAGTGTATGAAGTTTCCACCGGGATTGGATATAGGCCTACATTCCAATGTTAATTGGAACCAATAACCATATCCATATTCATATCCACTGGTAATGTAGTTTTTTGGGCATGTAGCAACAAAAGGGGAAAAGCATGATTTTTAAATCTACAGTACACGTCTCTCCAGCATCTTGGACGTTCAATATCGGACTTTAAGGTCAACTAATATTTTTTTTAAGCCAAACCAAAATGTCAACAAATCAATATCAAATTATTCATTGATTATAAATAAAATGTACAAAATGATTTAACATTATAATAAATATGAACATCCAGGTAAAAATGTTTTAAAAGTTTGGGGTTTGTAAAATTGTTTTCATGCTTTTAAAAAACGTCTCAGGTTACTATTGTAACCATAGTTCCCTGAGAACAGGGAACGAGACGATGCGTCGAAACGCTACGGGAACGCCTTCTGCGTGATTGCGTCTGAAGCATCTATGCCAACTAGTCCAATGGAAAAAGGGAATGAGCGTCACGGGCGGGTGACGTCATGACCAGGAAAGGATAAGAGCACTTCCGCTGCTCGCCGGCATTTAGCTTCGACAGTGCCGAAGCAAGCCGATCGCAGGGACGCCAGAAGTATGGCAGGGGGACGCATCGTCTCGTTCCCTGTTCTCAGGGAACTATGGTTACAATAGTAACCTGAGACGTTCCCTTATCGAAAAGGGAACTTCGAGATGCGTCGAAACGCTACGGGAACGAGAATACCCAATGCGCCATAATTCAAGTACCTGAGTGTCAGACTGTTCAGCTAAGCACTAAGCACCTGAGAACCTGGGGCAGCATCCAGGTCCAAACTGTAAAACCTCACGAATGTGAGCGGAGAGGACCAGCCCGCCGCATCACAAACATCTTGGAGAGAAACCCCATGCAGCAAGGCTTTAGAAGCCGCCATACTCCTGGTCGAATGAGCTCGGACCACCAAAGGACAAGGCTGGCCCGAGTACTCATAAGCAAGTGAAATAGCCTCGACTATCCACTTACTGACTGTCTGTTTTGAAGCAGGAAGACCTTTTTTAGGTGATCCAAAGCAAATAAATAGTTGATCGGACTTCCTGATTGAGGATGTCCGATGTACATATGTGTCCAATGCTCGCACTGGACACGACAAGTGCAGTCTTTCCTGGTCCGCAGTTGCAAACGGAGGAGGACAGAAAGCCTGCAGCACAATAGGCCTCGGAGTCAAGGTCGGCACCTTAGGGACGTATCCCTGTTTTGGATAAAGGAACGCCTTGACCATCCCCGGAGCAAATTCAAGGCAGGTGGGGGAGACCGAAAGAGCCTGAAGGTCACCAACTCTCTTGAGGGACGAAATAGCTAGGAGAAAGATGGTCTTAAGAGTAAGGAACTTCTCTGAGACCGAATCTAAGGGCTCGAATGGAGCCCTAGACAAGCCTTCTAGAACTACAGACAAATCCCAAGCTGGCACCTTAGTGCGAGTTGCAGGCCTCAGCCTCAAAGTGCCACGAAGGAAACGTGTAATCAGGGGTCTCGACCCAGAGATATACCTCCCACCATGGTATGATAAGCCGCAATGGCTGCCACGTAAACTTTTAGTGTAGAAGGACATAGACCTGACACAAAGCGCTCCTGCAGGAACTCGATTACTGTGTTGACAGAACAATTAACCGGATCCCACTGATGTCGGTGACACCATAAGGAGAAGACTCTCCATTTAAGCGCATAGAGTTTCCTCGTAGCTGGAGCTCTGGAGCTTAGGATGGTCTCAACAGCCTCAGCTGAAAGACCACTATCTACAAGTTGGGCCCCCTCAGAGGCCAAACCCAAAGATTCCAAATGTCTGGCCGAGGGTGAAATATTGTGCCCCCGGCCTGAGACAGAAGGTCCCTCCTCAAAGGGATCTCCAATGGAGGCCCGTCTAACAGAAGGATCAGGTCCGCAAACCAGATCCGACTTGGCCAGCGTGGTGCTACTAGCAGTAGGCTTATCCCACACTGACGGACCCGCTCCAGAACTCCTGGGAGCAGAGCAACAGGGGGAAAGGCGTACAGACGTAGCCTCGGCCACGTCTGCACCATGGCATCCAGCCCCAGGGGGGCCGGGTGAGTAAGTGAATACCAGAGGGGACAGTGCGTCGTGTTGTGAGACGCGAACAGGTCCACCTCTGCTCTGCCATATGCCTCCCAGATTTTCTCCACCGCCTCGGGGTGGAGTCTCCAATCCCCTGGCCTCAGCTCCTGCCTCGACAGGATGTCTGCTCCTATATTCTGGTCCCCAGGAATATACACTGCCCTCAGGGAGAGTACCTTCCCCAGGGACCACAGGAGGATCCGGTGCGCCAGTTTGCAAAGCGGACGCGACCTCAGACCCCCCTGGCGGTTCAGATAAGAGACCACAGATGTGTTGTCTGTTCGAACGAGCACATGATGGCCTCTTAGGTCCGGAAGGAAATGTCTCAACGCATTGAAGACAGCCATCATCTCCAGGGAATTGATGTGCCACGAAAGATGATGGCTTTTCCACAGACCCTGAACCGAGCGGCCTTCCATTACCGCTCCCCAGCCGGTGAGGGAAGCATCTGTCGAGATAGTAGCTCGATGGCAAAGAGCTCCCAACACCGGACCCTGGGTTAAGAACCAGTGTTTCTTCCATATCTCTAAGGCACGAAGGCATCGCCGCGTAACCTTGATCATACGGAAAGGGTTTCCCCTCGGGGAGAACCCTCTGGTCCTGAGCCACCACTGTAAAGGCCTCATGTACAGCAGGCCAAAAGGTATCACGTTGGACGCTGCTGCCAGTAGACCCAACAGTTTCTCGAACTGTTTTACAGTGCGTGACTGACCTAGCTTTAGCTCTTTGGTGGCTGCCAGGATAACAGCTACACGAACGGGCGATAGGCTGGCCCTCATCGTCACTGAATCCCATACCACACCAAGGAAAGTGGTTCTCTGTACTGGAGAAAGAACACTCTTCTTGGCATTGAGCCTCAACCCCAACATCTGCATATGGGCGAGAACGACACCTCGGTGCCGAACCGCCAACTGCTCTGATTCCGCTAGAATCAGCCAGTCGTCGATATAATTCAGAATGCGAATGCCCTGAAGCCTGAGAGGGGCTAAAGCTGCATCCATGCATTTCGTGAATTTGCGGGGTGACAAAGCTAGGCCGAAAGGAAGAACCCGATACTGGTATTCTTTGCCCCTGAAAGAAAACCTTAGGAACTTCCTGTGCTGAGGGAGGATGGAGATATGGAAGTATGCATCCTTCAGATCTATCGTGACAAACCAGTCCTCGGATCTGATTTGAGTCACGATCTGCTTGAGGGTCAGCATCTTGAACTTGAGTTTCTGAACTGACCGATTCAACAGGCGAAGATCTAAAATGGGACGCAACCCTCCATCCTTTTTTGGAACAATGAAGTAACGGCTGTAAAAACCTGACTCTCTGTCGGGTGAGTACACCTGTTCTATAGCCTCTTTTGCTAACAGAGCCCTTACTTCTTGCTCCATTACCAGAGCCTGCTCGGGACGTACCACTGTGGGTAACACCCCGCTGTAACGAGGAGGACGAGAGCCAAACTGGATTCTGTATCCTTCCTCTACAATCTGCAGGACCCAATGAGAAATATTCGGCAGAAGCTTCCACGCTGCCAGAAAATTTACTAAGGGAACCAGCCTCTCGAGGCTGGTCTCTGGTGTTACTGAGAGAGCCAAATCTGGAGCCTGAAACATACCGGCAGGAACTACCTGACCTGACTGCTCTAAAACCCCCCTCAGAGGGCGCGAAACCGATGCTGTGCCGCAGCACAGCACCAGCGACTCGCTGGAGACCACTGCGCCCTGAAGCACCAGAGGTGGCAGGGTTGGCAGGAGGGTCTCGTGAGGACCCCGAAGTGGAACGGGCACCGTGTACTGAGGTGAACACCGCTCCACCCCGGTCGGGGCTGTCCTCACAGGTCTGATGCCTAAGCATCAGGACCTTTTTTTTTTTTGAACCGAAGCTTTCTTCGCCTGAAGAACGGTCCTCAGATCCGGCTTAGGCTTAGTCGACTTCGGTTGAGAGGGCTGCGTCTGTCTCCAGTATCTTCGTGGAGGAGCACGAGACACAACACTCTCTTTCTGTTGCACATGATATGATGAGCTAGATGGCTGGGGCTGCTCACGCCCAGCAGCCCCAGGGGGCTGGACACGGCGAGGGATAAACTTTTTAAAAGCATCCGACTGTTTTTTAGCATCCTGGAATCTTTCTACTACAGCGTGAACTGCGTCACCAAAGAGACCAGACGGTTCAAGCGGAGCATCTAACAAAAAAGTACGATCTTTCTCTTTAATATCAGATAGATTGAGCCATAAATGTCTCTCAGTGGCTACCAAAGCTGCCATAGACCGCCCAATTGCTCTGGCGGTCTCTTTAGTAGCCCTGAGAGAAAGATCGGTCGCCCTACGAAGTTCTCGAACATCGTCATGACTTATTCCCTCACTATTATCCAGATCCCCCAGCAGATCAGCCTGATAAGCCTGAAGCAGTGCCATAGTGTGCAGGCACGCTCCGGCTTGACCTGCTGCCGAATAAGCTTTGCCCACTAAACTAGATGTATTTCTTAGCGGTCTAGTGGGCAAAACTGGGGCTTTAATAGAAGATGCGGGACCAGGCGCGAGATAACTCGCTAGATTTTGTTCAACCTGGGGCATCGAACTATAGCCGTAATCTTTAGACCCTCTTATTTTAGAATATATATTAGAATGAGGGACAAAGACACGAGATGAGAACGGCTTTTTCCATGATTTAGATAATTCATCGTGTAAATCAGGAAAAAAAGGAAGCCCTCTCGGTGGAGATAGTGTGGCTGAAGAAAGATAACGCTCGTCTAATCTGCTTTTGGGACGAGTGTTTTTAGTTTCAGATGGCCAGTCAATATTTAATCTTTCTACAGCTCGTGACATGACATCCACCAGCTCATCATACGCTGGGGAAATAAATTGTAATTCCCTTTCCCCCGTGTGTGCATTATCACTGTCCATACTGACAACATCAACTTCCTCAGAAGATGAGCACTGTAATAAGGGGCTCTCTCCCCGGGCGGAAGAAACCGCAAAGCGTGCTTCCGACACCGGGGGAGGAGAGCTGGATCTCCCGGGTAAGGAAGGAGAAAGGGCCCTCGGACCCGTCTCGATCCCCTCCGAGAGATCCAATTGCGATCCCCAGGAATGCATTCTCCGCGTTGCCTCGGCAGACGCGGGTCCTGATCCCTGAGGATCGCGAGCCTGCCCACTCTGTTTGTCGAAGAGTGACAGGCGGGATCTGAGCATGCGAAGCGGTAGCTTCTCACAGTGCTGGCACTCAGCCCCCTCGAAGGCTGAGGCTGCATGCTCAAATCCCAAACAAATCACACAAAGCTCGTGTGTGTCCCCACCCGTTAAATAACGCGGGCTGGGAGGAACACACTGTTTGTAGACTTGTTTCGCCATCGATACCAACAATATTGACAGACAACAATAAATAGACGGGGACAGTTTAGACACAGATCGCTTGCTGAGGCACAGAAGCTAAATGCCGGCGAGCAGCGGAAGTGCTCTTATCCTTTCCTGGTCATGACGTCACCCGCCCGTGACGCTCATTCCCTTTTTCCATTGGACTAGTTGGCATAGATGCTTCAGACGCAATCACGCAGAAGGCGTTCCCGTAGCGTTTCGACGCATCTCGAAGTTCCCTTTTCGATAAGGGAACGTCTAATTTTCTCTCACAACGGCTGCATTTATTAACAGAAATATAGTGAAATATTACTATTTAAAACAATTTTTTATGTTAAAATATTTTTTTAAATGCAATTTATTCCTCTGAATGCATGGTAACATTTTCAGCATCATTACTGCAGTCGTCAGTGTCACATGGTCCATCAGAAATCATTATATTATGCTGATTTGGTTCTCAAGAAACATTTCTTATTACTGTCAAACATCATATTTTATCATCATATCCTATCATCAATTCATATTTTTGTGGAAACTGATAAATTTGTTCAGGATTCTTTGATGAATAGACATTTCTAAAGAACTAGTTTACACAATGCCATTTGTCCACACATCTGATCATATGACTAAACCAAACCTGAGACATTTTAACCAATCAGCCAACGCAAATTAAGCGATTTGTGACAGTGGACTGACCCTAAATGTCTGAGTAAGTTCAGTTGAGTTCATTGGCCCTCTCAGTTATGGTGCTCTTTGTGATGGGTCTATATATGTGTGTGTGTGTCAGGATTGTGACACTGAACAGCGCACTCCCACAGCCCCTCTTCCCACTCCACCCGTCCATCCGTCACAGCCATGATCTTTAGCTTCATTAGCATGAGAATGGCGAATGATGAGATAGCTTGCATCAAATGCCAGCCGCCCAAGAGACGGCAGCGAAGAGCTGCCCGCCCCTGATACACATACACACACACACACACACACACACACACACACACACACACACACACACACACACACACACACACACACACACACACACACACACACACACACACACACACACACACACACACACACAGACTCATTTTAAGGAAATAGTTGCACATTTGACACACACACACACACACACACGCACGCACGCACGCACGCACGCACGCACGCACGCACGCACACACACACACACACACACACACACACACCCCTCTTTCATCACATCTCCTCAAGGAGCATCTGCCAGGTGTCTTTAAACTGGAAGTCACTGTCGTCTGAAGTCACTGCAACTAGTTCAAAGATAACGCGCAGCTAACGTTCACTTCTGTTAGAGGATCTGCTGACTTTTTCCAATGTATGCTAAGCGGATACTGGATTTAGAATTTTTAAAAAAAAAAAAAAAAAAAAAAAAAAAAAGTTAAAATTCGCAAATATAACTATAATTAATTTAAATGTTATAATTAATTTATATATATATATATATATATATATATATATATATATATATATATATATATATATATATATATATATATATATATTAGGGATGCACTGATACCACTTTTTCCAGACCGAGTCCGATACCGATACTTTCATTTTTGGTACTCGCCGATACCGATACTGTAACCGATACCTGTATTTTTAATTTTCAATTAATTTTCAATTCATGCATTTGTAATTTTTAAATGTATTGGTAGAGAAACCAAAATAATATCAATCATATTAGTTGTTTATTAAATTTAAACTTAATTAGTTCAACAAATATATATTTCATGCACTGCATATTTATTACTGCATAAATTAAATATATATGGATCTTTTTGTAAAGTTGAAAGAGGTAGCCTATTTAGCCAAGAGCAGAGAGTAATTTATTTGTCCTTTGTTTGATTAACATTAAAACACAGCAGCAGATTTATTAAAGTGCCGCCCCTTTAAGACCGAACGCACGGACGCCATTTGAATTATACTGTCTACGTTCACTTGATATATATAACAGACTTTTACTAGGTTACTCGCCAATGTGTTTTTACATAGTTTTGTGTGAATTCGTCCGTAGCCTACAAGCGCAATGCGTGAAAGACTTCCATTCAGTATTCGCGCGCTGTCTGGTGGTTTTCGGGGCGCGCGCTGTGGATGTTTGAAGTTCATGGAAATTCTTGACCTGCAAATGTCCTGTAATAATGTAGGCAGCCACTCGTTAAACATAAGTAAGGTAAGGTAACAGTTCATGTTTTACTTACATATACGATTTAGTTTTAATCCAAATAACACGTGCTGAGTGAATGATCCGCAATCAACAGCATTCAACAGAAGTGCTCTCTCTCTCTCTCTCTCTCTCTCTCTCTCTCTCTCTCTCTCTCTCTCTCTCTCTTTCTCTCTCTCTCGTCAGTTAACGTTATTAATAAGCTACATGCCTCGTTTTACTTGATTTGCCATTGACATCCGACTGAACTACAAACTTTCCACTGACGTCTGTGAAAAAGGGTTGCGCTCGACCAGCTCGCGCGTCTGTGTTGTAGCGCGCTCAGTCCTCTGCGTGTTTTTTCTCTTATCAGCTTGCGCACCATATAGTTATATAGACGACGCGTTAATATATTCTGTTTAATATTCCACTGATAAGATACATTTATTTCATATACAGCCTTCTTTTTTTATCCCCATTATAATTTCTGACACTGTACACATGCTGCCTGGTATCGGTTGTTGGTATCGGGGCATTTTTACGAGTACGAGTACAAGTACATGAGCTCAGTATCGGGCCCGATACCGATCGGTGCATCCCTAATATATATTTATACAATTTAAATATATATATATATATATAAATTAATTATAACATTTAAATTAATTAGTTATATTTGCGAATTTTAACTTTTTTTTATTTAAAAAAAAAACTAAAATTTTTCTACATCCAGTATCCGCTTAGCATACATTGGAAAAAGTCAGCAGATCCTCTAACAGAAGTGAACGTTAGCTGCGCGTTATCTTTGAACTAGTTGCAGTGACTTCCAGTTTAAAGACACCTGGCAGATGCTCCTTGAGGAGATGTGATGAAAGAGGGTGTGTGTGTGTGTGTGTGTGTGTGTGTGTGTGTGTGTGTGTGTGTGTGTGTGTGTGTGTGTGTGTGTGTGTGTGTGTGTGTGTGTAAAAAAAAAAAATTATATCATACTTTTCATCATTTACTTATGTCCTTCATGTGCTCCATACCTACAATATATGACTATTTCCTAAATAAAAACACATGAAGGTTTAATGAAAGTGAAAGGTGACCATGCTGTAGCTGTTAGTCATTCACTTTAATTTATATATATATATATATATATATATATATATATATATATATATATATATATAAATATATAAATATCTCCTTTTGTGTTCGGCAGAATGAAAGCCATATATCTTTAAAATAAAATGAGGATGAGTAAATAATCATAGTACTTTCATTTATGGGTGAACATAAGTTGCTGAACTAAAGTAGAGCTGATAATAAAGTGCTCACAATACATGGAAATGTTCGGTGACTGAATTTAACACCGCTCTTGCATCATCTTTTGCAACAAATGCGAAATGTGCTCTGCATGAATGTGTGTGTGTCTGAGTCATGCACAGATGACATTAACATTTATATATGGACTGTAGACAAGATAACACAACAATCTACCTTCAGTATTATCATACAATAAGTGCAATACGCCGGCAGAATACGGAATGAGAGAACGAGAGAGAAGAAGAGAGACGGAAGAGAGAAAGAGAGGGAGGCAAATTAATCATTTCATGACTTTCACAGGATGTAGAGATTGCTCACTGTTTTCTTGAAAACACCCTCATTAGTATCTTTCCTCCAAATTAGGCAGCAGATATAAGCTAAACTGGTGTAAGCTAGTAGTCTGTTGAATTATGGGTAATAAGGTTATGGCACTCTTTGTTAAGGATTCATGTTAAGGATTTTTTGTTAAAGATTGTGTTGTCTTTCTTCTTATATTACAGTACTGTATGTACATTGTCAGACAAATACTAGTAACAAGTTAGAGGGTTATTTTACCTGAAATGAAAATATTTACTCACCTTCATGTTGCTCCAAAGCTGTATGACTATTTTCTTCCTACAAAAACACACACAATATTTTAAAATATTCAAAACATCAATGAAAGTCATATGGGACTGGCGTGACATGAAGGTGAGTGAATAAAATGTTTATTTTGGGATGAACTATTACTTTTAAGCTTTCATCTGCATTTCCATGGGCACAATCTAAAATTAATTTGCACAGAGTAGATTTAAATTCAAGCAGATAAATGCAGAAAAAACCTTTACCAACAGTAATTTTAATAATTTTCATATTTTGTGAAGCCTAATTGCAGCTCTAGTAATAATTAAGTTTAAAATATCATTTAAAGTCCATATTTAGATTTCTGTTTTTCATTTGGCAACTGCTAGAGTATGCAAATAAGGTCTGCAAACAAACCCTTAAGATGAAAGGACAAATCTTTTATAAAGGACTGTTATTCTTTTTCATATCCTTCCACCTCCTCTATCTGTAATTAGGAAGGCAGAGGAAGATGATATTTACTGTAATTGGCTTCTCAAACATCTTAATTAGCACAAATCCAGTAAAATGCAACTCATTATGAAATTCTTTGCCATGTGATACATCAGTAGATTATTTCCTTGGTAACTTGATGGAAAGCGAGAAAAGTTGCACTTCCCCCTTACATAAGAACTCTCACACACAAACACACACATCCACATACCCCGTTTAGATCACACTAAGTTTTCCCTCTGAAACAGATGTATGTAATGTGGACACAGCTGTTGAGGCCCATCTCCAGTTGTGCTTCCTCCTCCTAATGACCTCCATATATCTATCACACTCACACACACACACATATATGTATATATATATATACACACACCAAAATAGCATGGATCGTCAACTACGGCCCCCTAACAAGCACAGTCTCATGGGGACAGAGGCGCGTGCGCGCGCACACACACACACACACACACACACACACACACACACACACACACACACACACACACACACACACACACACACACACACACACACACACACACACACACACACACACACACACACACACACACACACACACACACACACACACACACACACAGGTGTCTGAAAGTGCCTGCGGTGGTGACTCAGATGCTCTTATTCTATCAGATCTCCTCCTGTGCCATATGGGAGTTGTACGTGAATGTACCTAATTACCATATAAAAGCAGGTCAAGTGTCCAGTATCCCAGAACATTGACCCCTTTTAGTGTCGCCTTGATGTCTCAACTCACAGGCTGCCTTGAAAGCACGCTGACTGCTGTTGAACTTGATATTTTTCACTCATAACAACCGCTGCAAAAATGGTCGTAGCCTGAACGTGTTTTGTAAGTTGTTGTCGAGGGGCAATATTAATTAGAGATGAAGTTTGGGGACAAGCCCCTGGGCTCCCAGAGCTCCTTAAATTGCACATACACACGTCTTCACTCTAATGCGTCAGTAATTTGTTCAATGCTCATGGGGGGGAGGTGTGGGATGTTTCCAATGCTAAAGGACCGCCACATAAACACAAGAGAAACAACAAGACTCACATGGGATCTCAGCGCAACACTTTTCCAGTGTTTCACACATCCAGTATGATTCATTGCAATCAATATAATTTTATTCTGACACAGTCCACCTCATTTTACAAAATAGTGTACAAAACTGAACAAATTCTGATGTATTTCTAGCTCATGTTACCCTAAAAAACACTTGTAGGAGTAACCAGTCAAGTTTAACCAGTAATGTGGTCAATTAGGGTTTAGTCACATGTGTTGGTAAACTTACTTATAGCTCAATTGAAACAAAAAAGCCATCATGGAAGGAAATATTTCCAGTCGAGTCTGGTACGGCACAGCACGATTACAAACTGTTCTCGACCTGGAATTCTCAGCATGGTTGGCTAAATGTGTGGATACACGCTGATAGAATACGTGTAGTGACGTCTCCACACAGAATTTTGTAATGTGTCTGTTGCCTGCCTCCCACTTTCTCTGTAGCTGGCTAAGCACACTATATGATGAACAAATTGATAATAGAATTAAAAGAAATATCTGATCATCCTATTTACATCTCCTATCTGTAAACTCTTGAGTTACCAAAGCAATGACTGACGCAATTGTATTACATTCAAAAGAGCTCCGTTATCAGCCCCACAAATCAGATGCTGGGCTGGATCGGCATGGAATGGAACGGTTAAGCAATGAGAATGGTTTGGGCGGACAGTGGAAAAGTGGCTATTGAATCTGAAACACTACCGTTCAAAAGTTTGTGATCAGTAACATTTTTTAAAAAGAAATAAATATTTTAATTTGGCTTGGATGCATTCAACTGATCAAAAGTTACAGTAAAGACATTTATAATGTTAAAAAGGTTTCTGTTTCATATAAATGCATTGCGTTCATCAAAGAATCCTGAAACATTTTATAGTTTCCATAAAAAACACACACACACCCATTTTAAATATTGATAATAATAAAAACATATGTGACCTGATCCATCAATTTACGTCACTTTGGCCCAGAAAAATATTTCAAGTTTTATGCACTGAAAAGAAAAGTCTTGGTGTACATAGAAATACAACAATTATCATTGGAAAGAAAAAACTTTTCTTTTAACTTCAGATAACACAATATGTTTCTGGGTCAGAGTGACTCAAAATGAAGGAGCAGGTCACATATTTTTCAGGGCACAAGAACATTTTCACAATGCTTGACATAAAAATGCAGTTAACACACTGACATAGTAGTGATTTATCCAAGCGGCAATCTTTCTGCCTCTCTCTTGAATCCAACACGGAAGTAAACTGACTTAAACTGCTATTCATTGACTGGCCACTAGAGACTGGATGCAAAAGAGAGTCATACCAGCCATGTTAAAATGCCCAACTTTACAGCAGAAAGAAATGTGTTTTTCAGCCTGGTACAAAAAGTGGTTTTGGTCAATATAGCTAATTTTACCCTTCATGGGTTTACCCTTCATGACAACTGTGAGGGGGTGATTGTTTTTTATAACTCATCCGCTTAAATTATATTTAGCCTTGAAGTTCTTCATAATTAAGGGCGTGGCACTTGAGTGACAGGTGGATTTCAGTTAGTTGTCACATCACCTCAGCTAATCCTGCCTTTTTGCCCATTTTCGTTTATGTGCGGTGACGCGCTGCCAAGATGGCGACGGCCGGCCCCGCCCACTTTGGGCTTCAAAAATGCTCTTCAGAAACCTACATCACGGACACTGCGTCCATATTATTTTACGGTCTATGGATTTATCATGAAATCACACACCCTCCCCTTGATTAAATCCAATCACAAGTGGTCACTAGAGATGCATTTGAGATGCACATTTATACCATGTGTAAACAGCAATTGGTTTTGATGACCAAACATGATTGGATCACGCTAGACAAATGCTAATACTGGTCTAAACAGTGATAAAGTCCATGTGGCTCACAGTGCCTTCTAATGTGTGAATCTCTGCCATCCTAACATCTAGGTTCATGTTTTTTTAGAAACTTTTATAATTATACATTTTATCAGTATGCACGTTCCCAGTTAAAGGATAATTCTGGTATTTAGCACCTTGAGTCTATTTTCTAGTTTGTTTTGGATGACCTAGAGTGGTGGACACAGACATTTTGACGATGGGTTCTGTCTCGAGTTTTTGACTCTTTTAGAATCGCCTCTGACCGCTTCAGAGTGGCTGTCTATGAGCATGCACAAACATGTCCTCAAAACAACCCTTAACGTTTGTTTTCAAAACTGTGCAACTCACCGAGTGGTTAGTGGTGTTCGTTGATGATTAAAAACAAATATATCGGCGCAATGTATGATTTCAATCCATGTTATTTGCTATAGTGGAACTATTTTTTCAGATACCTCACAACCGTGTATAAACTTCCGCTCAATATTTGAGTCTGAAGCGTTAGCACACTCCCGACCACTTGATGGCGACAACCACTTTGCCGCAGTTGCTCTGCTCAAGCTACCCTACTGAGAGACGGACAACCGAGCGAAAAGACTACAACCAAATGTAAACAGACCCCTTTCCGTTTCCGGTAGTGCAGTAATATCAACGAGCAATGAGTCCTGCCAACAGAAATCATGCGATTTTACAAAATGCCAAATAAAACACGAAACTGTATTTCGCTACGCTACTTGTTTTGGAACATCAACGAACACCACTAACCACTCGGTGAGTTGCACAGTTTTGAAAATGAACGTTAAGGGTTGTTTTAAGGACATGTTTGTGCATGCTCATAGACAGCCACTCTGAAGCGCTCAGAGGCGATTCTAAAAGAGTCAAAAAGTCGAGACAGGACCCATCGCCAAAATTTCTAAGTCCACCACTCTAGTTCATCCAAAACAAACTACAAAATAGACTCAAAGTGCTAAATACCGGAATTATCCTTTGATATACAGCACAACCTTGGCATTGCTAGCACCAAACTCCACAAGTTAAGCTACAGGAGCTCTTTAGCAGTTAAACAGAATAAGCTATTTCAGCAATAGGCCTAACAGACCCAAACAAACACGACAAGCAATTAGCCATTGACAATCTGCTGTTTCTGTTCTGATGTTTTCGTGTAATCTGTCAGAATCATCATCAGGACAAGACAGGAATGATTAAAAGGAAGGCTTTGTACAGTTAGGCTCCCAAAAACTCAGTTTCCTAAACTCACACAGCTGCACTCTGTGTCTTTTGGCTCGGATTCCCCTGCCTTGTCAAGACACAGTTTAGAAGGAAAGCGAGATGTCAATACGCATTTCGGGAGAGTAGGGAAGCAGGCAGGAGTCACCTGGCTCACAGCATGACAGATGCCCCACCGAACCGTCGAGAGAAAAAGTGCCACTGAGAAACTCACAGCTGTCAAGCACATGCAAAGATTTCAACATGAACATGAACATGACATCCATCCATCCATCCATCCATCATCTATCTATCTATCTATCTATCTATCTATCTATCTATCTATCTATCTATCTATCTATCTATCTATCTATCTATCTATCTATCTATCTATCTATCTATCTATCTATCTATCTATCTACTCTCTCTCTCTCTCTCTATCTATCTATCTATCTATCTATCTATCTCAGAGGTGCACAATTCAAAATAAATCGAGGATCACAATTTTTTTGTTTAAAATGATAAAGATTCTGAATAGACAACTAAACAAAATAGCATGCAATTTACTAGAGGTCTGACAAAATGGTAATCAGTCTATTAAAGGTGCTATTTGGAACTTTTCTACTAAAATGAATCCTTTTTTTATTGCCTGTGTGTGAAGGGGTTGTAATCACACATTACAATGATCCACTTGTCGAGTTTTGCTATTACCTCTGAAGGCCAATATTTATATTTATATGTGAAGTCTCCGGGTCGGATTTACCGCGAAATCCAACGGATGTGACGTGCATGCGCGCTCCCGAGCCTCTCTCCTTGTTTACAGTCTATGCGACCTATAGGCAGTCCATAGGGAATGCGGAGGTACGTCACGCCGTGTTGCATTATGGGACGTGGCCGCCATCTTTACAGGCACGATCTCTTGTTTACCTTCGGTATAATAGTGGGTGTTTGGCTAAAACGAGGTAAAATTGAAGAAGAACGGAAGAAATGGAGATGTTTAAAGGAAAACAGAAGGGACACTACTGGGATAAACTAAATGCCACTGTCAAAAAAGTATTTGGACAAACTATCCGCGATAAAAAACGTTAATACATCTGATTTAGTTTTGGTGTTCGAAGCCTATGCTAAGTTGATTACTATTGTACATAAAGTTCAAGCTATTTTACCTGTACAGCAGCTCTCATAGTTAATGTCAGCTTGCTATTTTCAGCATATGTTAAGTTTTCATAGGTTGTGCAAGAAAAAAAATTGTACATTATAATGACACAAGATGTGGTAACTTGTTAAATACAACTGTGCCATTTAATGTTGACACGTGTAAAAATGAGAGTATTTGGTCGTTTATTTTAAAAGTTTGATGTACAGTATATTAGCCCATTGTTATGTGTACTTACAGGGTCTTTGTGGTTGCAATCAGTACAGAAACAGAGAAGTCACTTAATGTATTTATTAAGCAGATATATAAAATCACGATTCACAGACATTTAAAAAAAAGGCATGTAAAAAGATGTACAGAACATCAAAGCAAATTGTTAATTGAAAATAAATATAATTTGATTCATGCAATGTGTCCTGACTTTATCATCTGCTGCTAACATTAACCGCAAATTCAACATCATTCATCAACTAAGTTATCCTCCTAAATGTTAGTCATCGATGAATATACAATACACAACCTCTTGCTTTGTACAACTTTTAACAAACGTAGTAGCAGCTATGCAGTGGAGGACAGTAAGTAAGTTTTTCCTCATGATTGCGGCGATCTCGTCAGCTCCTCGACCTGCTTCCCTTGTTGTTTTTTCCGAGAAAGAAAGGTGAAAAAACATACTCCGTAGTTCAGTTTCCTCCCTGAACGATCGTGTGACCTGCTATGGCAGTTGAACTGAACAACCATATCGACGTTTATTAAAATCTCGACAGAAAATCCAAACACAGCTTCCAACACATACATTTAAATACAGCGGTATTGGGCGCGATCCTGTAAATATGGCGGCGGACCCATAATGCAACACGGCGTGACGTCATCTCCACATTCCCTATAGGCACTTCATACGACATGGAGTCTGATAACACCCCAAAACGACCTGCCTCCAGCACAACACAGACTCCACAAATATATAAAAAACAAAAAAAGTTTTATCTGCTGAAGGTCGTCAGGCCAAACTTGAATCTGATCGACTCAGGACGAAAACACGGATCAACATCGGCAGAGCTTTTGAATCATTAGTAAACTCTAATGAAATAGCAAGGTAAACTACATGATACATGAAATGAATACAAAAGACTGTTCCAGGGTAACAAAAAGTAGCTAGGTGTAACTTATTTTATGTACTAGATCTACTGTCTACCGTTACTCATCCTACTACTATTATATTCTATATAATAAACATTTCCAGACACGTTCAGTACAGTAATGCTACTTACTGTCTTACTGTTACACTGACATTGTTCAGTCTAGTTCACCGTTTTCGTTATCATATTATACACTCACCTATGTTGACATTGCTGATTGTGAAAGATACACGAATAGTTAGTGAAATGCCTTTTGCTAGATAACATCACATGTCGGCTAAATGCAGTCAATGTAACGTTATCATGGTACGAGCCTGGAGCATTAGTTCAACGTCAAGCTGATAAAAGTAGCCTATTATTGTAACGTTGCAGTGGGAGTTTTCATGAGTTTCCAGCATGTCAGTGTTGCCAGGTCCGTATATGCCTGCACTGTTTCCGCGGGTTGTTTGTGTAGTGCACTGGTTGACGCGATTGTTTTACCCACTGGAACATGATTGTTATCGGGGAAACACCCGGGAACGCTATTTGACTATTTTTGGCCGTGATTGGGTTCGTTTTGATGAGCAATTGGGCTGGTTTTGTTGTGCAGACCTGGCAACCCTGTGTGTGACGCTTTCGCTGTTGCGTTGAAAGTCTCCGTGTGGCCGGTAGTGAATGCTCGCTCTTGAGATCGCACACACACACACGCACACGAGCACGAGCGCTCTTGTTGCAATCTGAAACATCACCGCTAGAGGCCGCTAATTGTTACACAGAGCACCTTTAAAAATATATATATATTTAATTCATTTGAATAATTTGAAAGTTTTTTTTAAAACAATCGGTTACTGGATTATGTCATTATGAATTAGTGTTTTTGAACAAATCTCTTGAATTAATAATTCAATGACAAATATATAGTTCTGTCGTAAAACTCTAGATGGTGCAGGCTGATGGGTGTTGCATCTGCAGCCAATGAGCTTGCTGCTTAACATTTAAATGGCTGGTTGCCGTTTGCTATAGCATACAAAGCTTTGTTGAGGCAATCCTCAAAGTTTGTCTTGTTGTGGCTAAAAATATATATTAAGTTATATGAATTTGTAATTTTTTCTTGGAATTTACAATTCAACTTAATTTTAATTCCAATTGCAATTTTGCACCCTGACACTGCTAAGGAATTGAAAGTGTATTCTCAATTCAATTCTGAACTGCGCACAAAACTGGAATTAATTCTGTATACTTTCAGGTTTGCTGATTGTGGTAGAGTTTTGTTTTTGTCTCAAGCAAGACAAAAACAACCAAGCAATTTGGTCAAACAAGCAATTTGGTATGCACCTGCAGCACATGTGACCATCTGCAAACCTGTATATTTGTGTGGTGAGTGACCAAGTTCCAGGGTCTGATGGGGTTTCAGGCAGCAGCACAGGCTGCAGGAAAGATAAGATTCCTGGGTGGGTTGTCTGCAGGCAAGGGCCTCTGCACCCTCCTCCACAGGCCTGCGGCGAGGAGAGGAGGGGAGCGTTATCAGGGCAGCACAAGGCAGGCTGGGTATACACTTCCCTCCCCCTGCTTTTTTTAACTTTCCCTCTCAGTTTTACTTTCTCTCACCTGGCGGAACTGTGTGAATGAACGTGCACCCCTGCTGTGCCTTCCTGCCCACAGGAGCAGTCTCCCCGTTCGCCATGCTAAACATCTGCATGTTTCAGTTTGTATGTTTCGACGAGAGTGAATTCAGAAGAGTGGAACTGCAGGTGGGAAACAATTGTCTCTCTCCAGAGCTAAATATCAGTGCTGGGAGAATTGAGGAAAGAGGAAGTGTGAGTATATTGTGGTGTGTACGGCAGCAGCAATACCATTTAAACTGATCCCAGTGGTGCTACTGGTAACGGAAGTAGATGAATAGAGGGAAAATCGAACAATGCATGCCAACTGACAGAAAGAAATCCAAGCAATCACTCCCCATCGCAATTTCCTATTGATGAAAAATGAACGCACGTTCTCCAACAGCCTGCTAATAACAAATTAGCCTGTTTGTTAGGGAAAAATGTAATCAGCACGAGGAGGTGAGGAGACACTTGAAGGTTAATTGGAAGCAGCCCTTCTGTAAATGTCAACGGAAATTTAGGATCTGCTCTCAGTCGTTGACTCTACACTCAGACACCTAAGCTTCCTCAGACCTTGACATCGCTGGTTGTAAAAGCCCTCTTCTCTAGCTTCCTCTCAGAACAAAGAGTAGGGTGACTAAAAGCATGGCAAAGAAACAAATATACTTCCTTTGTGTGGGAGAAGCTCTGCTCCAAAACCTAATGCAGAGAACCAAGACAAGACAGAAATTTGTTTCAAAAGGAACTATTTGTGGAAGATGACATCTTTTCAACAAATTATTATATAAAAAGTGAGAAGAAAAAGATCAAGTACCATTTCAGTTCAAACTTTCACTGCTGGCCAAAAACAGAAAGCTGGGGTGGTTAAGAAGTAATTTATGTGGAGCAATACTTATTGGTTGGAAAAAGGTGGAGAACAAAAGAACTGGATGTTCAGACCTATCTAAACGTGGAGTAAAAGTAATCCGGACTTGCTTGATGAGCAAGATTTACTGTGAAATCCATGGCTAAATTTACCGCAGGGAACAAACAGACAAAAGAGATAGACTAGGCCAGTAAAAACATTAAGCGCTGGAGGATATTCTGAGATGAAAAAGGCCATTTTAATCTAAAAGAGAGCACTCGCACAAATGTTGGCAAAGCGAGTGTCCGTGCTGCCATCGAAATGACCTGCCCAGAATGCAGTTGGTATTAAGACAGCGTGGAAAAACACACAACCAATCGAAGCCAAGCCATCAGCCTCATGTGCCAGAGCTCTGCACATCACTAAAGCCGCCCAAGTGACAGCGGCTGTCAATATATCGATGGGATGTCAGGAAGTCTGTTAGGCTTCTGCCGCATGCAGACGATGAACTGCCAGCCCTGCGTCTATCTGCCCCCTCCTGACGCTTTTCCGTTCCTCCAACTGCCCGAACCTCAGACACGGGCCGTGATGAAACGGAAAACACCTGTCCTGTTCGATCTGCCGTATCAGCCGCACACACGGAGCCAAGTCGCACGGCCAGATGAACATGTAATGAAGAGAGAGGAAGTGGGGGATGGAGTGAGAGTGAGTGCAAGAAGAGGTTAACAAGGTAGAAAGAGAGCAGCTCCAGCTGCGCTAATGTCTGCCATCTAATATTTCTCATTAATTAAGCCCACAAACAATAGCGTTTCCGAGGCAACCACAGTTACTTAGATTAGACCGACCTGATACATGCAGATCTCAAAACACTCCAGGCTCTTGGAAATCTGCTGAACACACTGCAGCATCTCTGCAACACACTGAAGAGGAAACATCACAAAAGATGGATTTATTTGAATTGAACTGTGACAGAGAAGTGATGGATTCAGTTCTTGGTGTTAATGATCTCTTAAAATATGAAAATAATGTGAAACCTGCATGCTGCATCTGTAAGGACACCAGTATCTGATATCCAGGAGATTTTATCGCTTCTTAATTGGTTGGGCACCAAGCATAGTCCACTGAAACGTCCACAAAGTCACAACACTTCTGGTCTTTAGAGAACTGCAGTTTTGCAAGATAAGGAGAAAGGAAATCAGAAGAAACAAATAAAAGGGATAAAAGTCCATAAGCCACTTTTGGAGGAAAAATGACTGAATAAACCATTAAAGCACCATGTCACAAAAGAGACAATAAAATAAGATAACAATTTTTTTTACAAACAGAAAAACAAAAAAGTTATACCTGTACCCTTGAAACTTGTTGTTTGTATGCATCCGTTTGTGCTCAATGTTTACGCCGCGTAATTGATTTAGAACTTTGTACCTCCGAAATCCGAATAAGTTCAAAAACAAGCATCTCTTAATCATCACAGAGGTTTCCAGACACAAATGGAAAACACATATTTTCATTTGGCTTCTTTGTGATGTTGTGCAACTGGGCTGTGATCCGTGTACGTGCCAGCAACATCTCAGAGCCTCTGCCAGGTAGATTAGCTCAGAGAAGCGAAGCAGAACCGCGCTTCTGAAGCGCCGTGGACGTATGCAAATGCACGGGGAACACACAAACAATTCAATCACTTTCCTTCCTGTCTGGGATGCATGCACAGACATGATATCTGAAGTTTCAACAAGCTTACAGAAGCTAAGAACCAGTTTTAGACCCACAGAAACTTCCCCTGTAAGTTGTGTTTACAAAGTGCTCCTGTATCAGGCCCTCCAGAGTGGGAACGGTTAAGAAAATTGCTCCTCAGTCTAACGACTAAGCAGGTTTACAGCAAATATTAGACTTTTCACTCAAAACACCATGATGTGCTGGTGCTTTAAGCCCCGGGAGATCTTTTCAGATTAAAAGCTCATCATTTAGTGACATCGTTTAGCGATATTCTCCAGGATCCCATCAGCCGACTCACTGTCAGCTAATTATGGCAACAGCAACACTCCAAACAAACCATATAGCGCTACCTTTATCATCACATCGGTGTTTGTTAAGAGTAAGCCGGTCCGTCTCGAGCTAATATGCGATTAACGACGCCCTGTCATCCGAACGTGCCGCCCGCATAATTGTGCCACTCTGATACAAGCTAATGATTTGATGAACAAATTATTGATCTAATGGTCTGGGCAGACGCACCACAGGTAGGCCGGTAAATAAATAAGAACGCTCCAGTTCTCCCGGATGGTGGACTCGTCAATCTTGGGAATTGCCTCTGGAGTGCTTCAGTCAGTTAACATTTTAGAAAACCGTCACCCCATTAATAATAAAGCCATATTAACATAAGTGAATTCCTCCACCGTGTAGGATTCACTGAGGCAGTTATTAAAGTCCAATTTGGCCCCATTAATAATGCATACACCTTTGACTCTCCAGTATCAAGATTATGTGGAATTACTGAGGGCATACATTATTTATCAGCGACATTCAATTGGGGACCTTGATGAGTCTTAATTGGTGGTTGGGGGTGTCATTAGGCTGTCTCTGATGAGACCTGTCAATCACCCCTCTTGTTCCTCTGATGCGACCATACCAGCCCGCATCCTCAATGCCACCTGTGCCACCTGTGCCATGGCGGATGACAGGAGCGACACCCCGCTATTGCCAGGTTGCGCCCTGCCCTCTCGCTCTTGTCCGTCAGACCGGTTTGAAGGGGTTTTGGGAGGGATTGGTATGCCACAGAGCAGCAGTATGGACACTGGCCCCTGTGTGTGTCTGACCCCTCTCTTTCGGTCGCTTTGGCTCAGTCTACCTGCTTTAAAAGTTAATGACTCCCAGCTCTTGCAGGGCATTCCAGAAGGTTGTGGGGCGGTTAGACATACAATGCATCATTCTCCCTGCGTCTGTCCTCTCTGTCAGTCAGTCACACGTGTCAGGATGGGGACTTTGGGCTGTTCGAGGCATCTGCGGCGCGTGGGTCACACACACACACACACACACACACACACACACACACACACACACACACACACACACACACACACACACACACACACACACACACACACACACACACACACACCAAACTTTTGAATGGTATAAGAATGAGATTTTTTTTAGGTCAATATATGACCCATACTCTGCATGTTTCGTAAGATTTGACCTTATAATATTAGGATTTTAGGAGAATGTGTCAGCAGTGAAATTAATGTCAGAAAGGGATGTAACGGTTGTTCAGACAGGATGTACCAGACATAAATCCGCCGAGCTAACTCAAAGAATATGAACAGTGTGAGAATGAGAACAGGTAAAAAGTGAGGAATGAAATGGAACATGTGAAAAAGTATCTTGGCATTTGGAGATGTACTTAAATAAGTTGGAATGAAACATGGTTGATCCTGCTTATTAGCTGAGTTTCATTCACACAGCTGCACCCTAGGTGAACAGAGGTGGGAGGAAGAGTTTCTCTCTCGGCTTCTGCACTTCCAGTCTTTTTTAAAAAAAAAACACTGATGAAACTGATGGGCAGAAATATTGTTATGGAAATTGAGATTATTGGATGATAAGCACATACTCATAAGTTTAAATAAAACACAAATTGCACTACAAAGATGTCAAAAACAAAGGCAAACAACTGCTATTTGAAAACAGTGATTTGAAAAAGCATCTAATTCTACACCATCTTGAAGACACAAACAACAGGGAAGCCAGATTTCAACTTATGTTGAAAAAAAGAATAAAATTGGAACTTCAAAATCGATTTACCTATGACAGCAACCATATGATTCAATGAATGTCTGTTTAAAGCTGTTTGTTCTGTTTATTTCACATTCCCGAATTAACTTGCTCACTAGACTCACAATGTGAGGACATTTTAGCCATTTCTGAATAATAAAGGCATCCACTAAAGATCCTCACTGTCTCTATCCATCACTTTAAATGTTACCTACTCTCCAATGGGATGCCATCGGATATAATTGGCAATTCATTTTAGGTCCTGACAATATAGTGGAGTAATTTTGCCCACATTCAAACAATACCAGAGCAGGATAAAGCCCATGTGTCAACCGTCCTCTCCATTATAGCGTGCACCGATTGCCTCATCTCCGTGGCCACCTCGTGCACATAATTGTTTTCTGCCGCTCTTCCCACAGCCAAATTACACACGGTCCCTCCTCCCTTTGGCAGAGAGCAGTGGCGACGGCATACAAACACAGACACACATGCATACATACACAAAATCCTCACACTTCACTTATCTTCACTGTCTAAAGCTTAACGAAAAATGGCGGCCAGAATATATCCGTGTTTTCAGGCCCGCGAGCCTGGAGTGATATATTCCGGAAAAAAGATGTCAAATAGATGTGAACAGTGAAAAGGGGGAGATAATATAATGTATTTTTAAAAGTTAAATCCTAATTTACCTGCCACTTGTAATCAAATATTTTGACAAGTGATCGGAGAGATAATAAAAAATTAGATATAATAGTTTTTTGATGTTTACACATATGCAGGAGTAGCCTACTATAATGCAAAACTGTCTTCATAATGTTTTTTTTTAATAATCCAGTCCAACAAAGCTGTTCTAGCACATTTCTAAAATTAACTTTTCATTTGCTTATAATCTAGTATCTGTCAAATTACCATATATCATATTCAAGGTAATGGGTAATGTGCTATACCATATGAGACAAAACACAATTCAAGACCTTTGTAATGCGGGATGGTGAATTGATGCAACACTAAAACAGTTGATGAATCTCTGAATTATGAAACTGCATGAGAGAGTGCGGCAGTCCCTGTGCAGTCTGATCATTTCTAATCCATTTTCAAACCTACTCTGGATCAGTTAGGTGTTATAGTTAATAGTTAATAACATACAAGTACTGCATTGGCTGCAAAAAAGTGGAACACAAAAGGGGTTCATGTGAAGGCATGGTGGAGATTTATTTATAGTGATATACATACATATATATATATATAACCCCAAACTCATTCAGTAGGTTTCAAAATGGATTGAATACACACACACGCACGCACACACAAATGTTTGGTTTTCATGTTTTATGGGGACTTTCCAAAGACATAATGATTTTTACAATAAAAACTGTGTATTCTATCAAAAAACATAATTTATGTTTTCCATATGAGGACCAAAAAATATTCCATAAGGACAGGGATTGCGGATATTGCCATCTTTGTGGGTACATTTTGCCCCCCCCCCCTTAACGTAGGGTATACTTGAAACCCCCAAACACACACACACTTGTTTTTATATCTTTACGTATAGACTCTCCATAGACGTAATGGTTTTATACTGTACAAACTGTATATTCTATCCCTCTAAACCTACCCATCACAGAAAACATCACTTTGTATGATTTATATTCCTCATGGGTCCTAACCAGGGGCGTAGCACCAAATTTTGGGCCCTGGGTACAAACCATCTTGCTGGGCCCCCGTACCAATAGTGATACCAATGGGTGGGGTATTGCACTTTTATCATAAAAACCCTTAAAATGTAAACAAAATAAGCCACACTCTGATTAATATATTTTTGTTTTATTGTCAAAAGTACTACTTACTGAGATGACAAAAGGTCTAGCAGGTCTGAAACTGAAATATATATGGCTTCAAATGGTTGCTAAAATATCCTTTATTGTCACAATACCTTTTTAAATTGTAGGCTAAGTAGCCTACAAGTTAATTGACGATTATTTGTCTGTTTAAAATAAATGCAGACTATAGAATCACAGGGTACACTTACCGCCAAACTAGACATTCAGTCTTTGAATTACGTTTTAAAATAAGTCATTTTCAATCATTAAGATGTGCATTAAACTGAGAACAATCGTACTTAATGTAAGAGCGTGCGCGAGCTAATTTGCATAGCAATGTGGTAAAATAGGCGCTAACGATCTGTGCTTTCGCGGGTGTTAGATTTTGACAATAAAGGGAAATATACATGTAAACTTCTGACTCTGGGGAGAACTGCAGCAGAAGAGGAGACAAGCTGGAGACAATGTCAAAGCTCGATGATGCATTTGGAGCTCACCTTTCTTTTAAAAAAACTGAGTGAGCAACTGCTTGCCCTCATTTTTCTTTCTCTCTTTAATCTTATTTTCTTTTTGTTTTTGAGCCCCTGATTTTCCTTTCTTAAGGAAAGACATGACTCTTCCCCTGTCTTCCTAGTATCACACGGCTCACTCCAGCTCCTGTCTCATCAACTGAATCACCGCAGGTCCTCCTCAGCAGAAGCACCTAACCTGCGGGTCGTACCATTTACATTGATTCGAGAGGGGTGGTGGGGCCCTGCACAGCATGAAAATAACTTTTTTATACCAAACCAGTGCCTAACTACAAATGGTAAAATGGACTGCATTTATATAGCGCTTTCATAGACCCAATGGCCACCAAAGCGCTTTACATTTTGCCTCTCATTCACCCATTCACTCACACATTCATACACCGACGGCGGTGTCAGCCGTACAAGGCGCCATCCAGCTCGTCGGGAGCAGCTGGGGTTAGGTG
Source organism: Chrosomus eos (assembly GCA_036326025.1). Taxonomy (NCBI): domain Eukaryota; kingdom Metazoa; phylum Chordata; class Actinopteri; order Cypriniformes; family Leuciscidae; genus Chrosomus; species Chrosomus eos. The sequence goes on from CM070834.1 coordinate 13,289,069, forward strand.
TCTTGCTCATGGACACCTCGACACTTGGTCAGGTGGAACCGGGGATTGAACCACCAACCTTTCGATTTGTAGACAATCTACATGAACCACTGAGCCACTGCCGCCCCCGTTTACAAGTTTAGTTTTGCACAGGATCTTTTTTATTTGTACATTAATGCTATACAAATGTTAGTGCATGTATATGTCTGTATAGAAAACTGACTTCTAAGGGCCCCCCCCCTGCCTCGGGCCCTGGGTACTCGGTACCCTTTTTCCCCGCAGTCCGACGCCCCTGGTCCTAACCAAATGGCCCCACAATGTCAAATTTTTCACTGTACTATTTTGAAGGGACATTTGATCCTCTCAATGAAGGTTAAACAAGAACAAACACACCCACACATGTATATACAGTATATACATTCACACTTGAATAGATGTGTTTGAGACAGACAGACAGACAGATAGAGAGATGGATAGATAGTGTGATCCACACACACGCACACGCACACGCACACGCACACGCACACACACACACACACACACACACACACACACACACACACACGCACCCTCCTACACGCCCATAGTTCATTCAATGATCAGCACGAACTTAACCTTTCTGGTCAAAGTTGTTCTGTAAGTAATCTACTCAGCAACTGCATGCAAATCTGCTCTCACAGCGTGCTGTGTTGTTAAGCAATTTATAGTTTTATCACAACAGTGATATGCATTACAAAATAGCATCAAAGGGGGTTGAAGGGTCAAATAAAGCAAGGGAGATCTTCCCAAAGAATCACAGACTACTTGCAGTCCTCTGCCATTTCAGTTCGACCAGAAAGACTCGGGAGGCAAAATGACGTAACAAGGCATAAATGTATTAACAGCCCACCAAGCAAGTATTGTGAAAGTTCTTTGGCGTAATCCGAGGGTAACGGACTCTCCATTTCCTGCCAGAATATGAAGGCAGGGGCGCAGCCTGGGAGGTATGGGAAGGGACCGTCCTGGTGGTGGTGGGGCGGATGGAGGGGAATGTTGGCAGCATCTGCGAACTCAGACTTGTTTAAGTACCGATCTTTTATACTACGAGTATTAGAACACGATTGGTTAGATGAGAAAGTAATAAGTGACGTAACAATTGAGTCTTCCTGGCAGAACTTACACTAAAGCTTCCATTTCAGCTGTTGAACAGAACTAGAGTTCTGTTCCGTCATTGTCATGCAATGCATAATTCATGTGTTTGCATCGCACATATGCATACATTACACGCAATGTGAGTGCTATGTGCATCGGAGGGCATCCGAGCTTCCAACAGGGGATTTCGACTTCCTCTCCTCTACATTAATGCTGCTTGGTTCATATTCCATATTCCGAGTTTTGCACAAGAACCGTATTACTGACCTTGGCTGACTGCATTCATTTTCACAGAAGAGTCTTGAAGACGAGGAGGAATGAATCTCGGTGGTTCTGAAAAGTGGAAATACTCTGGTGTGATGCTCTGTGCTGTTTCTCAGGGCATCTCACCCGCCCAATGAAAGGTGAGTCATTTTGTGGCCTTGTTAGAGGAGACTGAGGAGAAAGAGAGAGAGAGAGAGAGAGAGAGAGAGAATTTGACAGGGCTATGCTGTTAATTGCTTCTTTGCAGGAGGCTTCGTCTTCACAAGGTCCCTCTCCCCCCTCCTCGCTTTCTCATTGTACAAAGACGTACAGGAGGAGAAAGCATAGCGAACGGATTGGAGCCTGCCACGCACCTGCCCCCTGAAGCCAGCCAAACACAGACAGACGCTTCAGTCCTTCTCAACGGGAGTCCTGCTCTGTGGTCGCAAAACCTCACAGATCCATTTCTCTCTTTGCCATCGAATCTTGTTGTCTTTTGAGAATGTCAGTTTGTTTGCTTTTCAAATTTCAAACATCCAATCGTTACTCAGAGGAAAGGTTTATTGCTCTTTCACAGCTCAAGAGACTCAATGGAATTCTCATTTTCATTTTCTATCAACTCTGCTTCAGATGTTTTTCCTAAACATTCTTTAAAAGAAATAAATAAAGACACAAGAGACAATTACTGACATGTATATATGTGGATAGAATAGCTCAGAAGGTATATTTAAACTCTATATACAATATAGAACTCTATATATACATTTGAAATCGTTTGTAACAACAGGATAACTATAAAAATGACGAAAAAACATGTAATTTTTTACATGTTAAATATAAAAGACCAGCAACTATAACGATAATGGCACAGAGAAATGATATTGTTGGAATTGTTGGATATTTTTTTCCATCTAAAGAACAACTAAAACGTTGACAGCCAATTAGAATCCCTCATGCCTTAACGAATTTGAGCTTTTAAAGTGAACGCTTAAAATAAACAGAACGATATTGTCTTCTGGTATGGACGCTAAAATAGATAGATATCATTATTGTTATTGGTGTGAACAAGCCTTTAATTTACACGTTTGATCAATTTTACCTTCTTAGGGGAAAAAAATATTAATTTATTTTTGGACATTCCATTTAAATTCACTTGGTTCAAAACTCTAAAGAGGAACATGCCATTCAGTTTGTGCCTGTGTGAACATTCTGATCCGGATGCTCTGTACTAATACAAAAATTATCTGAAGCAATCTACAAACACACATCAAGTGAATCAATTCACCTCTCTGGACACTGTTCCTCAAAGGAACACAACAAAACCAGTTGAAGGGAAGAATGCAAATCACTGTGACTTAGCAACAGGGAAATAAATCTAAAATAAATAGTACAGGTCATGAGCTCACAACTCAACATGTGCTCTGGGCCAAACCTTCTAATGCTGCTTTTAAAATTTGGATCCTTTTCTGCTGCCATAAACACCTCTCAGAGCCAGTGCTGCATCATGCCACGTGAAGCCCACTCAAACCAATAATAACCTGTAACCTTGGAAACGAGGCACAGGCACCAATAATTCTCGGCACACACTTTCAACACGTGTGCGGCTGGTGCGACATGCTCCCTGAGTGTGAAATACAACAGGGACTCCAGCATTTTGAGGACATTTCTTTTTAAGAGCCCTCCATTTGTATTTAAATAGAGATAGGGAGCTGAGGGATAGAGCGTGAGGGGGAAAAAAAGGGAAAGAAAATGGATCCATCTGAGCGAGCTGTGGTTGAAGCAGTGGCATAAAAAAACTGTCAGGATTAAAAATAGATCTGCGTATATCTGCAGACACATACGGGCAGACAGATCAAATATTGTATTGGTTCTTTATGGTCACTTAAAGTAAATTGACCTCGTCTCATGGCGGTGTGTCCTAAAGGCCTTATTACAACTGTCCACCATATGTTGACATTCAAAACGTGTCCTGAGGACCCCATGGGGGTCACTTTGAAATCGCAGTAGGTTATGCTGTGGAAAAAAAGGGAAATTATGTATATATATATGTTTGTGTATGTGCACTGGTTGTGCAGGGCAGCCTTAATCCTGCATTTTACTTTTATAACCCCTGTAAAGGAGATTTATTTGCCTCTCATCCCCTTAAAAGTGAGTCTTTTATGAGTGGGGCACCGCAGTGGGCTTGGGTAAGTGATGCGCTATTGCTGCTTGGAGGCAGAGGGATGTCCGCAGGGAGCACAAGCACTCTGAACTTGCGTCACATCTACATTCGGCCCCATGCTTCACCTGCCTGCCTCTCTCTCTCTCCCTTTTCCTCTAGGGAGATTTAAAATAAGGATCAGGATGGATATTCAGCCTGATTCTTACTGCACGCCAGGCAGGCACCACAGTGGTTCTCAACAATTTGACTTCTTATGGATATTTGTTACAACAGTACTAAAATTGTTTATCATGCAAAAAAAATAAAAAAAGTAGAAACAATATATATAAAAATTAATAACATTACAAAGATCCTTTCCAAAAAAGGAAAATGTACAATTTTGAGTTCCAAAAGTCCTTTGAACTGATGGCTTCATGCTCTCAGCAACAAATAATTCACTGCCTTGTGTGCAGCACTACCATATATATATACACACATATAGTATAGTGTATATTACACTGCTTTCACTTTTTAAAACACAGATCTAATTTAGGCTACACATGTGATTTCTTTACTTGCTGTTTACGTTCACAGACATAACCAACTGCGCTTATGTTAACTTGGTGAGTTTTTGATATAACCTTGTTTGTATCTGACAGTGAAAGCGCAATAAGACTTAGCGCAAAAAGAGAACTTATTTTAATACTCACGGGAAGGACCGTTTTATATCCAGCTTTCTGTGCACGTGCTTCGGGTGTGTGTGCTCAGGAAACCACATATCATAAGTTTAGACTGATATGGCTTTAAAACGCATGCAGATAAACTTTCATGATGATGAAGAACTGCAATGTCACGTGAGCGTGACCACGATAGAGATGGTAATCAAAACCAAACAGATGTTTTAGTTTCCCAGGCACGAGCTGTAAAGGCTCCGGCCCTCTTCTGGAAAGCAGGGTGGGGAGCAGGAGCTCATTTGCATTTAAAGATACAAAAAAGATAGAAAACAGCATGTTTTTCAATCCACTAAAATACGGGCATTTACAACATGGTATAATAAATGATCTGGGGTATTTTGAGCTGAAACTTCACAGACACATTCTGGGAACACCTGAGATTTATATTACATTTTGTAAAAAGGAGCATAATAGGTTCCCTTTAAAGAGATTAATAATTTTATTCAGAGAGAAGGCATTAAATTGATCAAAAGTGACAGTAGACATGTAAAAATACATTTGAACTTTCTATTCATGTCCATGTACACACTACAGCTAAATTCGGTTGTCAATTTGGGTAAAATGCATCAGAGATGTTTCTCTCTTAAAGGTCGGGTATGCGATTTTCTTTTTTGACCATTTTTTCAAAATCACTTGAAATCCTATTCCTAACCCACTTACAGCCACTGAGTTAGAAGCACTGAAATGAAAATTAAAAAATGTAATCATCTGTGGAACGGGCAGGACTCGAAAAACTCCAGCCAATCATTTTCAAGACCGTCTAGAATCATTGGACAGTCAGTGCGTCAATCAAACGGTCATACCATACCCCCCTCCCCATGCCCCTCTTCGAATGGGTGGAGTGGGTGGAGTCAGGGAAAGAAGGTAGGACCTTTTGAGTTGTGTATTTTCAAAATCTGCTGGCTGTTTTGCAAATCACATACCCCACCTTTAAGTTCTATGTGCAAGAAATCACAGGGAAAGCAGTACGAGCTCTGAATCATACGTGTTGCCAGATCTTGCTAGGAAAACAGAACTAGACAAAGCTCACAATTAACTGAAATAAATCCAAATGCGTTATGCTGAAACTAAGATCAAAATATCATGACCTGCACTTGCTCACTTTAATAACTCCATAAACTTGATCGCTTTATGAGCCAAGCTTAAACAACAAGCAAAAAAAGGGTTATAATTAGTGAACATGGCAACACTGCAAGCAGACTGATCTCATGAAACTGCGTATGTATGACACGCCAATTCGTATTTCCATTTTTGGCGTGCTATCAACACGCAAAATCGCTTTTCAGCGTGTTTATGAACGCCGTTGACTTAACCTTACATTACTGTATATATAAATATATGACCTACCCCAACCCCGTCCCTAAACCTACCCGTCACTGGTTAATACCATTTATGAGTCTTTCCCTACCATCCTAGTAAGAAAAATATCGCTCCCTCAGATGTATATCAAAATTTGGCTTTATTTCGCTCGGATTTTTAACAGCGTGTACATACACGCGGAATCACTCGGACATAACGGCGTAGATATAGGGTAGAGTGGGGGAAAACGCCCCCCTTAAGGTAAAATGCGACATTACTGTGAAACAAAACATAAATGTGACTAGAATTGCCATCCCAGTTTTGAATGACTATGGGAGGAGTTATTCACCAAATATTAAAATTGCTCAGCCTTAGTTAATATTTTGAAATTTGACTTTAAATATTTTTGTACAAAGGGGGCGTTTTGCCCCAGCGGTGGGGCAAAACGCCCCCCAAAGTGGGGTAAAATGCCCCCTTTCTTACAAACCAGTTTGCTTCATAGATCAACAGCAAAATGAACATAGTTTTTAATCTCTAAAAGTAAAAGGCAAGTAATGCAACATGTATATATATACCTATAAATATTAATTTCAGGAATTTACAAAATAGCCAAATTTCTAACATTTTAATATTTTGATTTCTACACTAGGCCTATATGGGGTTGATAATTGATGTAGTATTTGTTCACCATTATCATCAAGAAAAACAGAAAACCCAAAATAAATATGAAACAAAAATTAGTATATTTATAGTGAAATATATTCCATAAATGCATTAAAAGTTACTATGTTTTTATCATTGGGTCACCTAACCACCTTCCATCATTGCATCCACCAAGCTAGCTAGCTAATGCTCACTTGTAATTTTTTCATGTTTTGTTCAAATATTTTGATTTTACCACCTAGTTATACTGCATTAAAGTGTAAAATAAAGACTTTGATAAACAGAAAAATGTTACTATAGTAATTATGATAAAGAGAAACTATGCTCCTTAGGGGGCGTTTTACCCCTCAGCATAGGGGGCGTTTTACCCCACAAGCTATGTCTTTTTAAAAAATAGTTTATTTTTAAAAATATAATTATATTCCTTATAAATAACATATGATCTCAAACTACAGACTTCACTATTCATCTAGCATAAATCACTGTGATATCACTGTGAACAATATTCTATTAAACACTTGTTTACTAATATCTGAAAATTATAGCACTTTCCATGTAATCCTCTTCTCTTCAAATACGTCGCTGATGTCAGCTTCTCCATGGAGATTTGTATATCCCCGTTGTCAACGTAGTGCATAGCAATAGTAAAAATGTATCTTGATTCATTTCAGTGGTTATTTTGTGAAAAACGGGTGGGGGGCGTTTTACCCCAGGGGGGCATTTTCCCCCACTCTACCCTACACGCATACACGCGGATAGCTGAAAATGCGTATAAATAACACGCCACTTGACTTGAAAGTGGCGTGTATGTTTACGCAAAAGTCATGATGTCATGTTGCTGCAAGTGAAGGTGCCTTTCCAAGCATAAGCAAAACAAGACGCCTCTGTTGACTATGCTTTAGTTCAAATTGCTGAACACAACAAGTCTTTTGTGGATGTAATATTTCTTTGGTCAGAATCAGATAGTAAACACGCAAAATGTTAGTGTTAAGAATAAGTCCGAATATTGTACGATAATTTTGATCAAATTATTGTAGCATAAGAGACTTATTTTAAAAACATCAAAAACCTTACTGTACTGTATTGTAGTACAACTGTATTGTAGCACAATCTGACTTTGAGTAGGTCATTCTCTCGTGGTCATTTCCTGATCCCCTCTTCTCTTCCTGTCTTTCTTTGAATAGTCCTGCCAAAATAAAAGGCAAAAACTCAAAGGTAGCCTATTGCTTAAAAAAAAGACAAAACAAATTGTGGATGGCACAAATTATGCTGAAACCCATATTTAATGTAATCATGACTTTGTCTTGGAGCCTATGGTGTGCAAACAGTGTTGGTGTCTCGGACGAGTATAATGGTCCTGTAATGATTTTGTGGCAAAGCATGAAACCATAAACGTCATACAAGCGGTTCAACATAGAGAAGAGTCTGACTGGACTCACAGGCTTTTAAATAAAAGATGTTTCCTCCTCCTTTTCGAAAAATTATATTTATTTTGACATTTTAAAAGTGAATGCTTATGTGGTCCCTGTGAGTTTTAGTTCAGTTTACAACTTTTTTTGAAACCCCACTGAGGAATTACTAGTACAGTAGGACTACAACGGTGCTTCTACACAGAGGGGCTACATATAAAAATAATCAATAAAAACCATGAATAAAATAAAGCATACTCCTTTTTTAACATGTATTATAAAATAATGGGTTACAACCCACCAGCTGAGAACCCTTCCTGCAACATACAGTAGAGGCCATTAAAACAGCAGCACTAGCTTGGAGATTATAAGCGGAGGACAATCCTGGCGGTAATGGTAAAGCTGGGCCGGTATAGTCACAGCCCCGCATGCTGTTGTTTGTCCCTGCTGTGTTTGAGTTGGGTGATCTTTCCACGCTGCTGACTGCTGAGTGATTGATGATTAGACGCTTTCCTTCCAATGTCTAACACAATTAGAGTGAAGGTCATACTTAATTCTTCAACAACAACCACAACTATCATCGGCAGTGTGTGTGATGGTTTCCACAGAGCACTCTGTCAAACACAGCGCTCAGACTGATCCGGCTAGCACGACGGCTTTCCAAAATGGCTTTTTGCCTCTCCATTCCTCCATCCTTCTCTCATTTTTCCTATTTCCATGGCCTTTTCTCTTCATCTCCAGAGAATATGATTTGTCATGGTGACTGAGAGAGAGAAAGAAAGAAAAAATGTTTACTCCGGGAGAAAAAAAAACGTCTCTAACGCCCCTTAATGTATTCTTTTAAAAGAATCGACGCAGTGGCACAGAAAAAGATTAATTTATCACGCCATCAAGCACAAGAACCACTGTTGAGAGGAATGGGTGTAAATTGCAAGGCGATGACAATGCCTGTGTTACAGATGGATTTCTCTGTCTGCGTCTCCTATTGAGAAGGGGGGGGGGGGGGGGGGGGGGTTGGGGAGAGAGGGGAAGAAAAGCAATTTCGTCAGCGTTCGTCAAAACTTTCAGACGGGGGTAATTTTGATCCATTAGCTCACCTCCGTTCGCCTCCACCAATTCTCCACGTTTCACTTTTCTCTGCTTAAGATCTTGCCGAGGAGAGAGAGAGAGAGAGAGAGAGAGAGAGAGAGAGAGGAGAGAGAGAGAGAGAGAGAGAGAGAGAGAGAGAGAGAGAGAGAGAGAGAGAGAGAGAGAGAGAGAGAGAGAGAGAGAGTCATGAGAGAGAGAGTCATGAGAGAGACTCCCTGTGGCCATAAATGCATCTGTTTTTCATAACAACGTACAGGTCCCATCCAGCACAGATGCGGTTTCTCTCCATAAATGCTGATTAAGTCATTGTTATATGCCTGAAATTACAAGAGACACCAAACAGCATTAACCTGACAGATTTCTCACTTACACTTTCCTTGTAGTGAGGTTATTCAGCCAATCAGTGAAGGGGCCTATAAGAAAAGAGACAGAGTTATGCGTTCATGAATATTTATGTCGGGTTATCAGGGAATAGGTACAAAGGAGGTTTACTGATCACACAAATCCAAAAGCTTCTCATTAGAAGAGCATCGCTTTAAGTGCATCCCGAATGCTTGAATGTTAATAGCAGGTCTAGGTTTGAATATTAGCCGAACCAGGATAAATCACCAGGTTGATTATGCCAAAAGCATATGCCATTAGTGCGAAAAGCAAGGCCCAAAAAAGGCAGAACCCCTTTTTATGTTCCGAAAATTAATTCCCATTTCTTGTCTAATCCTTCCAGACCTTTAGTTTTAGGTCACCTGATCATCCCTAATAAAAATAATCTCACGAATTAGCCTGTTTTCATTTTTCGTCTCCCCCGCACACCATAGCAACCGCCGCATGGGATTTAAGCAAGAAATCTCCCATCAGGCCAAGCGCACACCAGGTAATGCCGCAGCAGCGCCGGATTGATAAGGACTAGAGAGAGTGCCGCCATTATCTGCGAGGAGCGCCGTGTGTGAAGGATTAGCACGGATCAAGCTTATCCTGGGCTCCGCTGGCCAGCCGGAGAAGCTCTTCCCCTCTTACCTCAGCGCTGCCCTGGGAAAAAGGCCTGGCTCCTTATCCCGACAGAGGGAAGCTTACAGGCTATCACACTTCCTAGAGTCAGCACAATCCAGCACCAAGAGGATGGCGGGGGTGAAAGAATTACTCAGCAGGGCCTGATATGTTTCCGGCTGGCCCGGAATATGCCACAGCAAGGATTATTCTGGGATTTCTGGGAATCCTAGGGATGAGTGTGAATAGTGGTACTATAGACGTAATATATGATGCTTTGGATGGGGTGACGGATGTATAGAAAGACCCTGCATCCTAATGTGCATACTATCCAACCTAAATAGTATGTGAGATTAGAATAAGTGTGTACCGCACAGTATGTTGAAAAGATATTGCTAAAAGTCCACGAATGGTATATTATTTCAGGAAATGTGGATTTAAGCACACTCTAATGGCTAATATTGCACAAAACCCATTGTGCTTTTGAGGAGGGTTCGTTTTAGAACTACAAACCCAATAAAAAGAACTCCAAGCACGGTGTATGTGAGTGAAGGGCTTGATTTATTAAGTGAATATCTAACCTGATATCTCTTATAAAGATACAAATTGCACAATAGCAAACACGTTTGGCCACTATTAAATGCAGCATAATGCAAAAAACATAAGTTGAATTTTCCTCTGATGCACCAGCAGATCAATGTTCTACTTGTTTCCCTCCAATATGGTTGACATATTTTTCTTTCCGAATAGTTTGAGTAGTGTAAATTTAATAAAATAAAATGTGGAGTGGTCTATAAACAGGGGTTAAAGCAAAAGAAAATATTGTGACTAAAAGATTTTCCTCGGTCACACAGCCTGTCATACACTTTAAGAGCAGTTTTTTCTTCTTTTAGTAGGCCTATCTTTTCTTCAGTATAGTGAGTACAGTACAGTAGCAGTGGGCAGTGGCATAAATAATTTGTCAAGGAGATAACAGATTCTTAAACATTAGAATCAGTTTAAATGCTGCAATGAATGATACGCACTACAAAATGGAAATGCAGAATGCTTATGCTTATTGTAGACAAAACACAATCACACATTCGAAATGGGAATGGCCTTAAATTAGATTATTTGGCATAGATGTTGCATTTCAATCAAATGCCAATGCAATACTTCTGTGTCCAGAGGCAAATGAGCAATCTATATGAGCATCAAAGATTGGTTTCAACAACTTGTTTTTGGACTAATCTGTTCATTTAATGGTTCAATTGTTCACTCATCACTTGTCGCCACCTACTGGCTTAAAGATGCAAGCCTTAGCAAACACGCAAACGCGGATACTGGTGAAACATAACATATTCAAGTACCATATTCAAATAATAATATTTATACAATACTACTATTATGGCATTATAATGAATAGGTGCTTGTGTTGTTAAATTGAGCTGAAATTTTCCACTGTAATTAGCAAAGAACATTTATATTTGTTAGAATACATTGTAATAATGTTAATCTCACGGGCACAGTATGCAATACCTGCTCTCCTCACATTCTCTCACATTTCTTTCTTCTTCGCAGTCTCCTAATCTTTACCAGTATATCTTATCTTCCCAAAGCTGAGCTTTGATTGATACAGTCTTTGCAATCTGATTGTTTCTGTTTAATACTTTTATCGTAAACAGTTGTTTGGTTTAGCTACTTACATCTCGAAGGCCAGACTCGGACTATATGACCGTAAACTGAAAGCGTGTCGTGAAGCGTCGCTCGCACCTTCTTGAACATAAAGACCACTTTGATTTGATTTTTTCACCTTGCCTGGGGAAACAAGCGAATGTTGTGAAGGCGTCGCTCTCTATTTGGGCGCACCTTCATTTAAAATAACAAACTTGAGAGCGCAAACATGTGAACAGCTCAGATGAAGTCGGTTATCGTGGCGATATGCAATCATTGCAGCACCAAAGTAGAGTTAACATTTGGCAATTATTTCACAACCGTCATTATATGCACTTAGAAAAATTATCGAGGTCCTGACCTCGGTGACCTTAATGGTGGGTAAGGCCCTGGGCATGAGTAAGATAGGATCATTAGATGCGCGATATACAGGGAGACATACTGTATGGAGTGGGTCAGACATGATTTTGACCACTTCATTAAGTTTTCAGCAGGGTGAATACACTTCATCTTTCCTTAATTTAAGACTTATTCCAACTGAAATTAAGACATTTATTACACTATTTGAGAAATGTAAGCATATTTACGGCCTTAAAATTATGAAAAGTGAACTTAGGACAGGCAGGAACCCTGCAATTGACGGAAATCCGTCGTAGACTTGCTGCAATTAACGGAAACCCGTCGTAGAACTTTAATCCCTATATAAATACGGCTTTTATATGAGGAGTGCTTATATGTTAACTGTGACAGGATGATTGACAGGCTGGTTTACAGTGACAGATTGCATGTAACTTGCGACAGAGTGCAATTTTATAATTTGGAAGTATGTCCCAAAGCTTGACTACTCTGCTATACACCCAATTCTCCAAAAGAGAATACTTTCATGGCATAGTATATGAAGGCGAATTGGGACGCAGCAAAATAACCCCTGCCGCAGTTGAAAATATTGTTATCGTTTATTCATTAAAACATTTCAGGCCTATCGGTTTCGTTTTAATTCGTTTCGCATTCAGGACCGCATTTCCACCTACTGTATGAAATGGAAAATGACTTTCTCTTGACTCATAAGATTATTAATGTTAAATTAGCGAAGTGTAAAAAAGAACGATAAAAAACTAAATTGCATGGAAATTTTGTCAGGTGTTCCCAGGAAAGAAATGAAACGGAGAGGAGGGGAGTTAATAAAGAAAACATGTTGTCAGTTTGCAATCTCTCCCACTTCAAACATAATTCAATTTCAGCAATGAAAGGAGATACAGCTTTTAATTAAATTTGTTTTAGTTTTTTTTATCAAGGTGCAATAGGTGAGAGACCTCAATTATAACATTGTAATTAAAAAAAACACATGCACACAAATAAATAAATAAATGTACAAAATGGAGAAGGAACCTTGAGAAGTCGCCACTATCACATTGCTCATATAAGTGGAGGAGAGAATCTAAAATTGAAAGTGACAGTGGAGCCTTTGGAAGGCAGCATTTGATTTCCAAATTATCATATTTTCTCAGTCAATAATGAAAAGCTTATGATAGCTCCTCAGTAGCTGCACCGACAGCCTTTAATAAGATAGGACCAGTGAAGCAGGGGATAGTGCTGAACACAGCTCTGTCTGTACACGCCACACGCTCGTGTGTGTGTGTGTGTGTGTGTGTGTACGCTCTTATAGCTCAGGTTATGTTCCTTGCAGGTCTAAGATTACAGAGTCTCGGTTTTTAATATCTAAGGCATGAAATGGAGATGGCATTTGGTTTTTGATTGGAATTTTAGCAGCTTGAGTATGGAGAAAAATTAGATTTTAAAAGGACAAATGCATTTACAGCCGACGGCTGGTTTACGCTAACCTCGTCTGGGGTCACGGCCGCCTCTAAAACAGCTAACGAAAACCATCTCCCATCCCCCAAAACATTGCGCAGGCGATGCTTGTCAACACAAAGGCCTGAAGATAAGCTATAACCCGCGGCACGCAAATGAATTGTAGCGTTTTTAGGCCGAGGCACCCCTCATTGATTTGTGAATGTAATCTCCGGTGATGAGCCGTAGAAGGTGAACGTTTGCATACTGCAGTGATTACGGGCCTAGCCACCGCTGCACACTTCATTAAACAGGGCCGACGGTGAAGCTCGATGGCAGTCTCGGGGGATAATTGTCTGAGAGGGGGTCAGAAGAAAAGTTGCAGGTCCTGGGCAGGCGTCTCAGCGAAGGCCTCCAGGTACGCCAGAGGGGCCAAAGAGCAGCAGGGAGAGATTTATCAGGGGAGGCTTCATTCCCTGACGAAGGAAGAACCGAATGTGACTTGTAGCGTCGACAACATGAAACGCATTAGCTTCCAGGAAAAGGTCTTTTTCTAATCCTAAAGTTTGTCACACACTTCAAGGCTGAGATACACAGATGTGACTCATTGATGCTGCTCTAAAAAAAAACAGAGATGAATTATTCATAGATTACCTCACAAGTCTGCGGGCATGTGTACTGAGAAATATGCTAATATTAACTGACTTGTCAATTTCACTGACTTGATGTATAGTAATCATAAAAAATGGACAATGTAAGAGCGTTAACGCTAAACAGGTGGGCGTTAGGAAATTATACAATAAAAGTCTAGTGTAAACTCTATGACAGGGTGGTGATGATAAAAGAGAGGATTTTGAAGTCAATGTGAATATATATTTAATATACTGAAAAAAGTAGTCCACTCAACCATATACAAAATGTAAAAAAAATAAGTTATAAACTACAAAGTCAACTCCAAAGGGAGTTATATCAGTAAACACCGTTTCTGAACTCACTGAAACACCTCGATTGTAGTCTTGAGTTTTCCTTCAAGAATGTGCACCTCACAATATTCCTCTTTTAAATAATTCCCGCTTAAGGCATATGCAAAAAAGGGGCAATAACTGGTTTAGTAACAGTAGGCCTATGTTGAAACTTGAGGTTATGGTAAGGACGTTTCCGAATCACGCACAAAGCAGTTGACCAATCACAACACACAGGTCCACCTGACCAATCAGAGTAAATTGTGATTTTCAGAGAGAGGGGCTTCATAGAGATAGGAACTAAACAGAATAGTGACAGACTGGGAAGTGAGGTGCTGCATCAATGTATAATAAGTGAAAAATAAGCTGTTTTTTTAACATTCAAGCATGAAAAAAACCTATTCTAGTAGAACCCAAAACCCAAATCAAGACTTTGTAAAAGGGCATAAAACGGCCTCTTTAAGTATTCAGTGTTCAATGAGTATTCAATGATTGAACATTTTTGGTCCGTTTCTATCCAAAATACTGCATTGACTTTAGACTTGTAATTTAATGCATGAGCCATGTTTACCACTTTAATGATATTTTATGGAGCTTTTGCACCCTTTCTGAGATTGAAATCTTCAATCCCCCTTCATTGCATGGAAAAGAGCTGAGAATATTATGATGTATTCACACGTGAATATGACTACAGAGATTACTAAGAAGTACTTTGAAAAGCTATTTCTCGAAATAAACGTGGCTTGTGTTCAGTAATCTCAACTGGACTTGGTGAACACTGCCAAACACTTACATGTCACAGCGGCACAACTAGCCCCTCTGTAAAGAGATTACTGCCTCTTTTGAAAGAGCAATCCACCTTGGCCATCTCAGCAGCCTGGCAAGGACATCAAACAATCAGTGCAAGCCCAACTGTTAATGGCCACATAAACATTATTGATGCCTCCAACAGCTCGTGATTTATGAGCCCAAAACTATATTACATGTGTAAGAGAAAGCCTCATTAGAATTTGCCTTCTACTCGCTGACAGAAACTACCCATTTATGAAAAGCAGGCAGTGCCCTGTCCTTCCTACTAACCTTTTTCTCGAACAGAGAGACAAAAGAACACAGGGAGTGATAGGGAGAGAACGAGAGAGGGATAGACTCAGAGAGGATCTAACATTTAAAGACAGCCCGGCAGTGGGAGGCTGCGTCTTATCGCGCGCGTAGACTGTCAGGGCATCTCTGACCCTCTCATTAGATATGCAAGCGCATTAGCCGGGACGGCTGTCTGCTAAAGGTCAGGCAGGGAGGATGTTGGGACGCATGGAAGGAGAGGCACAATCTTCAGCCTCACCCCTTTGAACTTCAATCACTCCGGCCAGCGCTTAATAGGCCTCTGGGGAGGTTCAAAGCGAGCGAGATGGTGGAGGGAGGCAAAGAAATGTAAAGGGACATCACGCTACCTTGACATTTTAATTAAGAATCTCCCATTAACATGCACGGAATTGTGGGGAAAAAAGACACCTAATGTAAATTCATGAAATAGGAGCGGTGTAGATGGGCTTCCTTTTTTTGTAAACATGAACCATGACCTGAGAAGAAAAAACAGGGAAAGAAGAGATAAGAAAATGTTTTGAAAGGGTAAAGTAAGGAAAGCAGAGAGCATAAAAGTTGCTGACAGAAGCTATGAATTCCCAACCATTTTTGTGCATTATTTGTGCATACATTTTCTATGACATCTTCAAAATCACTGCCAACACAGGCACACTCACTGATCTCATGATTAGTGAAATGATTAGTCATGCTTCTACTTTTATAATAGTGCTTGAGCAATTACATTAGAACAGGGGTTTTCAACAACACAGTCTCATGAAAGTGCGTATCTATACCACGCATGTTATTTCTCGTGCCATTTATACTCCAAAAATGTGTGTGCGCGCGTATTACAGCCATAAAGTGTCTATCATATGCACGCGAAAAACTTTTTTTGACGTGTACATGGCATGACAAATAACATTCGTTGTATTGATACACACTTTCATGAGATCGGGCCATTTTCAACTAGGGTCTGGGGACCCCCAATGTAAAATGAAATTAAATAAATGAAAATATTAAATAAATGAAAAATAAAATAAAATAAAATCCATTCTGCTGACATTATTCATCATTATTTTATTCCATTGACAATCATAGTTTGAGTTTCAATACTTAAAATAGGCTAAATATTTTTCAACTATTTTTTAAAATTTATTATTATTCCGCTGCATTACAGGACTGGAATTAACAGCCAAAAAAAAATGACACACTTCACTTAACACCACATAGCCACACAAACTCATGTGCATGTACAACACTTAAATACAGGCATATCTTCCTATCGCCTTCAACTTTTCTAGAAATGACGGTCGTACCTTAGACACTGAACTCAATAGACTTTCCTTTAGTTCCTATTTTGACAAATCCCATCTTGAGCTATGAAGAAAGAAGCAGGTATTGATCCAGGGGGCACCTAATTTATCACACTGCCTGAAATCCTGAAAAAAAATATTTGACCAAGGGGGTTATTCAATACCATTTTCTCCATCTATCCGCAGAATTAAACCAGTCTTTTTTTCTAGCAAAAAGTGAGTGATGACAGCTGTCAGACAGATGAGATTTGTGACAGAAATTCTCTCTCTCTTTCTTTCCTTTCCTCTCCACTGGCTTCATTTTCAACATGAATAGACTTTCAGGCACCAAGCTATTGACACAGAGATATGCGCACGGTGTCGTTCAAACGTACAAGAAATCCCACACATGGAACAGTATCAAAGCAATTACCTTTACTATAGAGCACTACATGAAAGCATGGGCTAAAGTGCTCTCACACAAACACATTTCACAGAGACACAATGGGACAAACTGCTTGAATAAAAGTATTAAGCAATAGAAACATTTTTCATATCAATACATAGACTTTAGAACAATGCCAAAACCTTGTTGCTCTGCGTTTGCTTGGGTGATCTAGGTGGTTGCTAAGACAATGATTAAAAAAAAACAAAAACAGAGCCAAGAATCCTTAAATACGATATTTCTATTGTGAAGTACAATGATAATGACAAATGATAATGACAAAAGTTGGAAATCATGACTTTAATTACCATTATTTTATTCTATTGGAACGCATACTTTAAGATTTCTGTTTTGGTTTTCTAAAAGAATAATAATATTAAATTCATAAATTAATATCAAAGTATTTATATTATAATATGATATGATATTATTAATATAATATACCAATTAAGCTGAATTTGATTTTATAAAAAACAATATAAAATTTGGCATAAGTAAGTAAAACAATAAAAAATAAAGGCCACACTATTAACAAACTATTAACTACAACTTTTCCCTCAATAAACTCATAAATACTGCTTATTAATGGATAGTAAGGTAGTTGTTAAGTTTAGGTATTGGGTTAGGGTAGGATTAAGGGATGTGTGCTTTATAAGTACTAATAATCAGCCAATATCCGACTAATAAGCAACTAATTAATAGTGAGAATTGGACCCTAAACTAAAGTGTTACCAAAATATTTTTCTCTCAAATTTGGCACCCACTTCCAGACCCCCAGTTTAAAAAATTGTTTAAAAAGCTAAACTAAAAAATGGACATATTAACCCCAGAAAGGCCCTTTCACTCTCATAGTCCCCTGTGGTGAAAATCAAGCTTTTAATGTTGTTTATATGTCTATGTGGTGTTTTTAATATGCATAAGTCAGCACAATTGCTCAGTATTTTCTCCTTAAACTGCAGTGAACCAAAGACAGTCTCAAAAACGTGGTTTGAAATCGCTGACGTCACAAACGATCTTGTAACCAATCACGTCAACGTGTGATCGTCAACATGTGGATCTCTGAGCTGGTGTGAGTGAGTGGAGGCGGGGCTAAATTGCATATAGACATAACGACATATACTAAATGAGGCAAGGGTGTAGAGTTACATTCAAGCAATTATGAGGCATTAATATTTTTTTTTCAAGGAAAAAAACATTTAAATATGTAATTTTGGTGATCAAAGATGAGTTTTAAGGGATAAAGTTATTGACTACGGGGGATTTTAAAACTTTCGTTCACACCTGTCATTGTTAATATAGTGCCTATCCTTGCAAAGCAAATGAGCCTATGAGAATGGATCGAACTATTACAGCATCAGTATAATCATGTGTACGTATTGTCAGGGAGGGAATCTATTAGAGTAACCTTGTAGGGCGAGGAAAATAAGAGGATAGATAGGGCAACTCACCTCCATGATGGGTTTTGTGGTTTTGGGAGGTCCATAACTCAAAGCCCTGGTGCTCACAAGGTAACAGGGGTTGCAAACAGGAACGATGGGAGCTGGAAGCATCGTCTTCATGGCCCAAAGTTATCTCTTGCATCCTAGGTCCCAATTCATTACGACGATACATACCTGTCCTGCCCGTGGCTGCAAACTGTGGCTTCTGTTGTCATCATTAAAGTGATAGCAAAGCGCTATAGGGAAACACAGAAGCCCCTGCAGCGAAGATCACTTAGATCTTGTAAAGGGGAAGAGAACAAGCAGCAAGAACCTACACAAAATCAGAGCAGATGTAAATAAAATGCAATTTGATATGAAGTGTTTTTCAATCACAGGACATTTTGTTCAATCCCTTTTATTGTTGTAGCTACACCTGTGTGAGGAACACAAAGGCTTTTTTCTCGGGTGTCGCTGGAAAAGCCAAACGCTAGTTCTATTCTCCGTGTGAGGCTGTGTACAAATAAACTGCACGATGATCGGCTGTCAAAGCGGCAAATCGTGCAAACTAAGCATGCGAATTTGAATTTGTTTGTGTCACAGCGCGTGCGGGGGCATTCCTGGAAACAATAGCAGGCAAGGCGAAGAAACAATCAGAGCCCGAGTCGCGTCTCCAGTCAAGAGATTGTTCTATTGTTTTCTATCAAGCTCGCATTGTATTCTCCAGCATGGAGACAACTTTCTTTGATTTTTTCTTTTCTTTTTTCAATATTTCAAGAGGAGTGAAGGAACTGTTTCCTGTCCTGCTCCATTAGACACGAATTGTTTCGGGAGGGGAAAATTGGTTTGAAAATTGTGTTGTTTATTGTTCAAAGAAAAACACGCATACCGGGCCGGGTCTCGAAGATGTCCTCTGGGCGCAGGTTCGACTGGAATCTGTTGTGAAATGTTCAGCCCTGGGAAACATTCGGAAAATTGATTGGTAATTGAGCAAAGCATTTTCAAGACAAATGTTCTGGTGAATGACCATACGTATAATGTTTTCGGAGGTAAGGAACTGACTGAGGCGTAACGGAACAGCATTCATGGAGGCCCTAACATTATAGCAACACTGTTCCTCATACTGTATGTATCTGCAAGCCATATGAGTCTCTCTCTGGGTTTGTCAACGTGCTCTGCAGTATCTGAAAGCAAGATAATTACGGACACAGTTACCAGACCAAGAAGCTCAGCAAGGTGAGATCTGATAAGCAGCATATTATGTGCTTTTTTTTTTCTAAAGAATTGTGATGAACCTATTGTTGAACAGCAGTAAAGAGGGCGAGGAAACCAAGGCCATTCATGTGCATTTGATAATAGATTCTAATTACATAAAAGCCACGTGTCACACTTTTGTCTCATAATTGCGTCTATTGTCCCATATCTGAGTGAAATGCACTCAGTCGCACGCTCATAGTCATTATTGTGACCATCTCTTTTCATGTCATCATAACAGGTCACCAGACAAAGGAGAACATTATCGAGCAGAGGAAGAAAGCCTGCTTAGGCATGCAATATTATGAAAAGTTTTTTAGTCTTTTCCAATATAATAATAATTATTATTATTATTACCTGCACTGTAAAAAATTATTTTCATGATTTGTTATCACAACTTTTATATTTTGTCAAATCAACTTAGATAATTAATGTAGTTCAGATAACATAATATTTTGAGTTTCTATTTATTAAACCAATCTCCTTTGTTGTATTAACTCAACGTTTAATTTCAATTAACTAAAAATTTAAGGCAACCAGGTAACTTACTTTTTAAGTTAATCCAACTTTTTTACAGTGTGACAAAAGAGAGCAATACTAATTAATAATATTAATAATACCAATATTGATACGAATATCAATATAATGATGATGCTATTTATTAGTTGTTAGTTTTTAGTCAAATATGATAATATAATAATAACAAATGTATTATATTAATACCTAACAAACAGAGAGCAATATAAGTAATAATAATTAATAATACAAATTTTGTTTTTTAGTCTGTAAAAATATAATAATAATAATATATAAGGTTTAATAATAATTGTTGTTATCAATATTGTTATCGATATTATCATTAATATTAATATTATACATGCCACCTGACAAAAGAGAGCATTACAGAGTAAAAAAAAGAAAGCCTATACACAGGCATACGATATTATGAAATGTTCTACACAGATGATCATGGACACGGCTGTCAATCTTTAAAAAAAAAAATGAAATCAAATTCCATGATATGCATGATTATTATATAACACCCAATGATGTATTCACTGAATCAGTGATTTTTATTTATTTTCTCCTAAAGTATTCTCCTGAAAACTCTTCTCATAATGTACTGCCTATGAATGACAGAATTATATTTATGCATGTTATGGATCCTTATTGCTATCAAATATAATCGTTCAAAGTAGGATATTCAATATTGTAGCGCAGAGACGCAAACTAATTACAGAACACATCTCCTGTAAAATGACTAATCTCACAGATAGCCCGCAGTGCAGCCACATTTTTTGCTATTTTACTTGATCCCAAAAGTAATTACATTTCCCTCTAGATAGAGAGAGTGGGGGAGAAGAGAGAGAGAAAGATAGAGAGAGCTATAGATACAGTGGGAACTGCTAAGCCACTCCTCTAACCAGTTATGACCTTCATTTGAAAAATGACATCTGAAGACTCAATTACGCCGATAAGCATTATTAGCCTTGTTTGGATGGTGGATATGTTTGATAAGTTAAAACCTTCATATACGTATTTAATATACTGAGCAATACCATTATGAAACTACACGTTAAATTGTCATACAGTATCTTTCTTTTTTTACAATCATTTGTACATCAAATGACAAAGCTCGATTCATGCAGTAATTAGCATAGGTATGTTTGAAAGATATAAGGACTTGTTCTTCCTGCGTTTTTTTTAAAACAAGCCTTTTGATCGCATAATGGCTTTGCTTGACACAAAGCTTTCTGTAAATAAATGTTTCCTATGTTATAAAGTATATAAACCTCAGCAAATCATCCTCAGCAAACCATCTAAAATTACCTGTGAAAACCGCATCCTGGATAGGAGTATAAGGCACTTTCACGCTGGTTTTACAGCCAGGTCAACCTGCAACCTGCAAAAGATATTTTGATTTTGAAGAATATGGTTAACCAAACAGTTGATGGGCCCCATTTTTTCCATATGGAAATCAATGGGACCCATCAACTGTTTGGTTACCCATTTTCTTCAAAATCAAAATATCTTTTGAAGTTCAGCATAAGAAAGACATTCATACAGGTTTGGAAAACAGGTTTGGAGGGTAAGTAAATGATGAAAATTTCCATTTTTGGGTGAATTATCCCTTTAAGTTGCATGTGCAACATTCTCAAAATCTGTTCAATCTTGAAGAGCATTATTTTTGTGGTAGAAATGACCAAATAGCACATACGCCACTTAAATTGTATCATTACTGTTATAGTTATTGTTAGAAAATAATACAGGTTTCTTGGCATTGAAAAGGACATACTGTACACCCTTAAATCTACACCAACACATTCTGCATCTCATGAAACACACACACCAACTCATTTGTGGTATTCAGACAGAAATACAAGTATATCTGTTGTTCTAACATGTTTGGACTGTCAAGAGAGCTTGTTTCTCCCCCAGCACCTTCCCTTCCTGGGTCTGGGCAAGTGAGTCTCCTGCTGGGGCAGAGACTGTCAGAGCAAGAGGTCTTCACATGGGTGGATGTGATTGACCTTGACAGGCTGTTTGTTCATCTTCCACCTGGGTACGCTCACCCATCCCTGGCCCCAAAGGCCTGTGAACTCTGCTTGGCTCTGACCATCTCCCTTACTGAGAAAACCTTAAACTTTAAAGTCTACAAAAAATATATGAACATTTCCACTGTTATTGCCTAAGAAAATTTCAACATAAAAATTGAACGATGACACAACACATTGACCTTTTGTATCTTTTGACAACATGCCCAATATGTGAAAAGTTGTCACAGTGGAACCTGCCATTAAACAGCTGATTATATAATCATTCATAATAAATTCTGCAAGCAGCCTATAAACTGACAATAGGCTGCTTGCCGTATTTATTATAAATTATTTATCTGCGCACATCATTATTTTTTTAAGACTCAAGTGCCCTCATAATATTAATCAAAATAACTTCCCCTCCATCTCGCAGCGACCCTTCTCTGATGACGTGTTTATTAGCGCGAAGGTTGGACAACCTCTGTCAGACATCATGAGATCGACCAATAGCAGACCACAACCATCTAACATTCAATCAATTCCCAATGGACAAAATCAAGTCCCGGCATTTTTCTTGTCAGAAAATTTCACTTCGATACATTTCACAATATGGAAGATGAAACAATCCCAACTTCCATTTCACTGCAACTTTAATGATAATGATAACATTTTAATGAAATATAAAAGGTAACGTACAAAAAATATAAATTGGTAGGTTTTGACCAATAAATATTTGCTCAAAATGCAGATATTTAATTAGTTACAATAATTATAAACACTCATTCAATGCATGATTGCATACATTTGTAGGATTTAAAATACAACCTGCCAATAAAAAAAGTGCTGTTTGACCTGACCTGATATGAAAAATATCTATGTCCTGAGAACAAGTCACACTTTCAACAATAACTCTTGTCTAAGGCTACATCTACATTCATTTGGATACGTTTGAAAACGGTGTTTTCATTTCAAAACACTCCCTGTCCACACTAGCGTTTTCAAGTGTTTTCCAAAAGTTGCTCACCCACATTGAAACATCTGAAATTGCTTAAATCACCTCACTGCGCACGCGTAAAACATACTAAACGTTCACAAGATGATACAGAGAGAGCAGACATAATAATGTGCTCACGCTATTCTTTTGGCACAATCCTTTTATTAGCTAAATATCCCACCAGTACTGCATCGAGGTCACATGGTCTAAAACACAATCGTCATGTTTTGCCGCGGAATAGCAATTGCTGTCAAGTAAATTTTCAGTCATCTTTGAAGGAATGCAATAAGAAAGATATCTCTTTAGCAGAGTATATAGCAGGCACAACAATGCTGGTATAACCATATCTATAATAATAATAATAATAATAATTCATTACATTTATATAGCGCTTTTCTGGACACTCAAAGCGCTTTACATAGAAGGGGGGAATCTCCTCAACCGCCACCAATGTGCAGCATCCACTTGGACGGCAGTCATATTGCGCCAGAATGCTCACCACACACCAGCTTACTGGTGGAGAGGAGACAGTGATGAAGCCAATCAGTATATGGGGATGATTAGGAGGCCATGATGGACAGAGGCCAAGGGGCAAATTTGGCCAGGATGCCGGGGTTACACCCATGGTTCGAATTACGTGGGAGCCAGTGGGAGCTGAGCTCCCATAGAGAGAGGATGAGCTCCCATGAAAGCAGTAAAATCCTACACCTGTGGGGGCTCTAAAAATCATCAGCACCATCATTTTAAATTACATATAGGCCTAAAGCACTTTTTCCTTCAATAATCGAGGCATATTTGTTAACCCTTTCGCACGTACGTTCACAGCGGTGTGATTAGAACAGTCAGTGCATCACGTGATCAACTGCTAAATTCAAAAGTGCTTTCGCGCGTGCCAACACCGCAGCCAACGCGCGAAATATATCACAAATATATCGCATATTGCCGATAGTGCTGCGCGGGTCGGGCGAGCCAAATAATAAAAAAATTAGCCTACATTCAAATTAATCGAGGATGGATGACAGATAAATCATTAGGCCTATAATGTGTTGATTTTAATAAAGACACGGAACTCTCATCATGGTAAAACGCAATGAGCGCCACTCTTTTACTTTCGTTTTCAACAACGTAATTCTCTTTAGAGAAAATCAATCAAGGAAAACATATCAGGGCATTTGGGCTACTACAGTTGTAATTTTTCAATGTAAATTATTTAATTTGATTGGTAACAGCCTACTGTCTTATTATTCTTATTTAATGTATTGATCAAATTAAGGAATATTTTAAAAGAAAGATGGAGCATAGGCTACATAAAATTAGAGTGGAAAATGCCTTTTTTTAAAGGTAAAAAAAATATTCTGATAAGAGTGTTTGCCAATGATGTAAAGAAACATTGTCAATTTAACTTTGAAGGGAGTAAAAACCCTCTGTTTAGGGTATTAAGGAAATGTAATTTTGGCCAAAGAATAACTTTTAATTTTAATAAATGTTAATTTTAAATCAGCCCACTTCAGTGTGATATTTTTACCATATGCTTAACATTGAGAATTTAAAAAATTGTAATGATGATCAGATGCAGATCTAAATCAAAGAATATCATATGTTTGGGCGGTTGGATTATTTTTAACAGCGGATTTGGGTGACTCAAAGTGCACCAGATTAATGAATTTATCTTTTAAAATGTACAAAATTTTCTTCCTGGGGGGGCATGCCCCCAGACCCCCTAGAGGTAACAAACTACACCCAAATATTCTCTATTCCTGTATTAATAAACGTACGTTGAACTCAAAATAATGAAGTGTGCAGTATTTAGCTATTTATTTATCACATACACCACGCCTGCTCATGGGTTACTTTTTTTATTGCTTTTTTTAAAGAGACCCCCACAAAGATGAAATCATAATTCGAACCCTGGTTACACCCCTACTCTTTTGAAAGACATCCTGGGATTTTTTATGACCACAGAGAGTCAGGGCCTCGGTTTAACATCTCATCCGAAGGATGGTGCTATTTTGACAGTATAGTGTCCCCATCACCATACTGGGGTGTTAGGACCCACACAGACCACAGGGATAGAACCCCCTGCTGGCCACACTAACACCTCTTCCAGCAGCAACCTGGTTTTCTCAGAAGGTCTCCCATCCAGGTACTAACCAGGCTCAGCCCTGCTTAGCTTCAGTGGGCAACCAGTCTTGGGCTACAGGGTGGCTGCTGATAAATGGGTACAAAATGCTTTACATGACTTAACATGCGTGCGTCATTGTTTTCAAATACCTTCTTTTTCACAGTCCACACTACAACGCAAAAACAAAGTTTTTAAAATGTATCCACTCAGTAGAGTGTTTTCAAAAATGCCGTCTCAATGTGGATGGAAGGCAAAAACGGAGAGAAAAAGATGTGTTCCACTTCGTCAGCTAACTATGACGTATGTAAAAAGTGATTCTGACGAATGGGGATCTCGCTCGAGAGCCTATCTACTTCGAGTGTAACTAAACGAGCCAATGCACATTGGCATGCGATAATTGCACCAGCTGCTGTGCATCGCAGCACAAGCATATAATGAGCGGAAGGTGCATCTCATCCTTGTCATTCGCTTTGGAGTTACGCTCTGGAAAGGAAGATGATGCGGAGTTCCCACTGTAATGGTGTGTGTGTGCTCATGCTGAATCAGATTCAGACTTGACAACCACACTTTCCCGGGCTACTCTGGGGGCGCAGTGCAACTCGTAAACGTGGTCCGTGGTTTAAGTCACAGCGCTGGCCCTCGGTCAGACGATGTCCACGCTGGTGGTCCAGAAGCGCCCCAGGGCTAAACCTTGCTGAGGTGCAAGACATTGCCAAAGTTCGCTTTCTCGATGCTCCCATCTCACGAGGTGGCCTTTTTCGGCGTCACTGTTGGAGACTGTGCCCAGCAGTTCTCCACAGTTCAGAAGCAGGTTGAGGAAACCAAGAGCTTGTCCCGATGTGCTTCCGGAGTCACTCGTAGGCTTTCCCTCAGTCTGTTTGTCGCCAAGGGTGTCAGTCCCCTGTGAAAAAAACAAAACAAAAAAACTGTCACAGCCAGCTCTACTGTGACGTCGAGCTTTTGCAGAAAGACGGCGCCACCTGTCTCAGCAACCCTGAGACGAGCGACTGAGAGTCAGCTGCTCTTCCCTGGTGGAGAGCCGGGCGGAGACGCCACCAGGCCTTCCCACGCACCCTCTGCCCCACACTGGAACCAGGTAAGTGTTACTGGTGAAGGACGTGATCGAGCCGGTCCCTCCAGCCGATATGAAGACAGGGTTCTACAGTCTCTACTTCATTGTACCCAAGAAAGGCGGTGGGTTAAGGCCAATTTTGGACCTGCGAAACGCAGAAATGCATTTTCGAATGCATCCGTTCCCAAGATTGGTTTGCAGCGATCGAGCTGAAGGACGCGTACTTTCATGTTTTGAATCTTCCTCGACACACACTGTTTTGACGGTTTGCGTTGGAGGGACGGGCGTCTTCACGAAAATCGCGGAGGCAGCCATTGTTCCACTCCGAGAACACTGCATTCGTATTCTCAACTATCTCGACGACTGGCTGATTCTGCCTCGAGATCAGGTGCGCGAACACAGGGACAAGATGTGTTATCCAAAATCCAAAATCCGTCAACTCAGCCTGTTGGGGCTTCGTGTCAACTGGGATAAGAGCAACTCTCCCCTGTGCAGAGGATCTCTTATCTCGGTATGGAGTTGGAATCGGTCAACCAGACTGCGTGACTCAAAGAGGAATGCGTCTGGTCAGTGTTGAACTACTTGAGTACTACCAAGAGCAGGACAGCGGTCCCACTGAAACCTTTTCAGAGGTTCCTGAGGCATATGGCATCCACAGCCGCAGTAACGCCGCTCGGATTGCTTCATATGAGACCTTTTTAGCACTGGTTTCACGGCCGAGTCCTGAGATAGGTGTGGCAGAGCAGCACGTACCGGGTGCATGTCATCAAGCACTGCCTCCAAACCTTCAGCCCGTGGTCGGACCCTTTATTTCTACAGGCAGGTGTTCTCCTAGAACATGTGTCCAGGCATGCTGTGGTCTTCACGGATGCCTCTGCCACAGGCTGAGGGGCCACGTACAACGGGCATGTAGTTTCAGGTCTGTGGACGGGACCTCAACTGCGTTAGTATATTAATTGCCTTGAGTTGCTCACAGTACGCCTTACGCTGGGCCACCTCAAGGGTCCGATACATGGCAAGCACGTACTGGTCCATAAGGACAGCACTGCTACCGTTGCGAACATCAACTGTCATGGTGGTCTACGCTATGCTACCACCCCAGAGACTGCCATATGTTGTACTACCCTGCTTGGCTAGTCACAGTCACAATGCCTCCCTCCAGGGTAGGATGTGACTTCTGCAGCGTTCCCTTCCCCAAGGCCACGCTTTCCCAGCATTATCCAATAAGTCAAACTGAGTGGGTCTTGCGGAACAGCAGTGACTGACCTTCTCTGCTTACAGCTCCTACTTTCTGCCCAACACTGCGGTCAGGCCAGGAGGCTCAAGCAGAGCACTGGTTTTGGTAGATATTCCTATTCGTCAGAATGACTTTTTACGTATATCAAAGTGAGCTGACGAAGGGGAACGTCTCAGTTACGTATGGTAACCCTTGTTCCCCAAGGAAGGGAACGGAGACATACTTCCCCTTGCCACAGTTGCTGAGCTTCTGCTGTACGGCCGAGTAACAAGTCCGGCTCCTCAGCGGAAAAACAAGGATGTCATGCACCTGCCGCTCATTATATGCACAGCAGCTGGTGCAAATATCGCATACCAATGTGCATTGGCTCGTTTAGTTACACTCAAAGTAGATAGGCTCTCGAGTGAGATCTCCATTAGTCAGAATCCCTTTTGACGTATACGTCTCCGTTCCCTTCCTCTGGGAACAAGGGTTACCATACGTAACCGAGACGTTTTCAATCAAAAATATATTAGTGTGGACAAGGCCTAAATGTATGCTTATGTAGGTTTCAAATTTTATTCACTTTTTTTATATAACAGCTAAAGCAAAAATTATGAAGTATTTTTTGTTTGTAGGTATTTGATAAGAAAAACAAAACCTTTTGAGTAACCAGAAGTCTGACAATGTCCCCGTGTGACAACTATCCCTGGTCTCTCCTATATTTGTTTGAATAGAGTCTGAGAACCACTCCTATTTGTCTTTTCACTAAAACTCTTGATGTAATAGGTTTCTCATGAAAGCACACCAATTCTTGCACTTCATAGAAATAAATTGTTAGTTTGACTCAATCATTGCACAAAAAAAGGTCTTAAATTGGTGGTTTCATGTGTGGCTGGTGTAACAGGGATGTCATTGCGCCTGGAGAGACCGTGATGGAGTGTCATACAGTGGTAACACAGCACAGCTGCATTAAAGACCAGCCCTAATGAGAATAAATGTTCCACAGCACATGTCAAGGTTCATTGTATCGCCACACAGGCCACATCATTTAGCTAGGGGAACGCAAACACACAGGAGGGGACACAAAAGGACCTCTGCCTTATTAGTGGTGCTTGCTAAGGGAAGCATCACTACTATTGCTCATAGTAAAGGTTTGGGTTTCAGGAAACTCTTAATGCTAACTATTAAACTTCACTGCTTAACTCACCCTGTTTCTACTTTCGGAATAAAATGGTAACTTTTTAAAATGATCAAACAAATTATTACTATATTATATTAAAATATTGTTTTGAATATTTAAAATATTTTAGTTAAAATAATTAGAATGTTAATTTGTTTTTTCATTTTTTTAACAATCCAAAATAATTTCATATAATATTTTTTTTTTTTTTTTTTTTTTTTTTTATGTTTTAACAAACCCAACAACACAAAGACTTAGTCCTACTTTCTGACCCCCAAATTTAGCCTACATTTGAGCAATTTAGAGCCTTATGATTTCCGTGATTTGAAAACATGAACGGAATCATGGAATCCTGTCGTAAAAATGGAAATTAAATCCTAAGTCCAAAAATAAATAAATAAATAAAACAAACAGACAATACAGGATTTCTGAGAAAATTAAACATTCTATTCTATTATTATGTAAAAAAAAGTTTAGAAATGATTAAATTTTTAGTTTTATGAATTCAATTGATTAGAAATTCTTTGATTATTAAAGTATAATTCAACCATTAAAATGTAATCCACAAAATAATAAATGGAAAACATGGAATTTAAAATAAATTAATAAAATAAAATAAAATACATAAAACGGAATAACATTTTTTATTTCATAGTGCCCAAAAATTTCGTTTTTGTTAAACTTTTAATCAATTGTTATTACTGTAAATTAATAAATTATTTGGGAAAAATAAAAGTAGTAATGTAGCAGGTTGATTTTGCCATGTGAAATAATACTTTCTATTTTAATAAAAATAGTCAATTTAGGTCTTACCACATGAAGCACATAATTAAGTTACCTGAAATAAATATATAAAAATGTTTTTTTTTAAATTATATAGTGTTTTTTTAATAACCACCAAACTATAACCATCAGCAAGCAACACAGTAGCAATAGCAACACACCTATAACAAGCTCTTGCTCAAACACCACTTACATTTTCTTCACACATCTAGTCTGGTGTTTACAGTGTAGCGAATGTCTCTATCTCTCCACTATACTATGAACTCCCTTAGGGTGTACGGAGAGTGTGACACAAACTGCTTTCCGGAGGTGTTCTGTTTCATTGCTGCTGGTGTGCGTGCGTGTGTGTGTGTGTGTGTGTGTGTGTGTGTGCACGCGTGCTAGGTTTGGGGTTATGCGAATGTGCCATATAGGTTGCTACTATATTAATGAATGCCGCTGTCCAAGCTGAGCGTTTGACTGAGATGTAAAGAGAGATCAGATGGTGAGAGTATTTTGGATGGACAGGTCACTTAACATGCAGCCTCTTAAAACAAACACCAAGAAACACAACGGGCCTTTACCCCTGCAGCAGTTGTCAGAGAGACAGAGCGAGAGAAACGAGTGAGAGGGATAGAGAGAGCGCGTCTCCAGAGGTTTACAGACAGAACTCTGCCTCCAGCTGAAAACAGGAGACTGTCCGAGCGAAAAAGACAGGAAAGAGATGGAGAGACAGAGAGAACGAGTTAAAGCGAGCTTGAGAAGGAAGGGTAAGAGTCGCTGGATGACATATAAAATATCTATACGTCTCATAATATTTTTTATGATCTTAAATAGCTACAACTGTGGTTGCAGGTGTGATCTGATTGGCTACAGCTGGGAAGAAACAATGCTATTTGCAATTTATAAAGCGAAACTAACTATTTCATCATCGTCAGGATACCAGAAAAGGAAAAGAAAATGCCACCATATCTTGTGTTGTTAACTTAGAAGAAAAATCTAGATTTAAATGAATCAAGAAGAATTACTTCTTGAAGAAGTAATCACTTACATGCATAAAATAAAACATTTCAAATCAATATTTAACGATCAATATTTTTAATACTTGAAAAATGGCACAGGGACATATGCAACAATGTGTGAATCAAAGTTTTGACTAAATTGTTTCACTGAATGAGTTTTTAACTGATCCATAGAATCCGTGATTCACTGAATCATACTTCCCAAATCTTTATGCCCATTCCCACCAAGAACGATCAAAATAAATAATTACAATACAACTGTATTGACATCCACACACCAGCACACAATAACATTTTTTTATTATAAGGGCATGCTGGTGTTTTGTCATCTGCCACTTTAAATGCTCAAGCTTGATTGACTGTCAATGATTTTAACGTTCATCAGCTCGTTCTACCGTTATCATTCCTTTGTGCTGTTATTGTGTAGTTATGGCATAGACTTCCCTATTCTCAGAGAATTAAAAACTACGTAATTATTGTATACCTAACGGACGAATAAAAAAACATAACAATTATTGTATGTGTCACATTATCGCTTAATTTGATTTTTACAAATATTCAACATACCCAATCGGACTGACATAGCAATGAAGGGAACCATAATTATATTTATAAAGGAGATGCTACATTTACTGGCTATTAAAGTCAATTTACAGAGTGTTTTAATGATAAGGGACTTTTATATTATAAATCATTGAAACTGTCAGTTAGCATACCATACTCTATAAAACTCCAGGGCAAATAAGATGAGCTTCCTGCTCATATTCCCTAATCAATCTACAGTGAGCGGATCATGGACACCTGGAGAAAAAGACGCTTGCTGATTCAGAAATTCTGGGTTTGTAACAGAGGTGAAAAAGTAGTTCAAGGGCTACTTTCATGTTTGTATTACCATTTTCTCTTTCGACTGTAGGAAGCTCTGAGCTTCCCTCCTCCTACTTCCCCCCAAAGCTTTCTGTTCCATCTCTCCTCACACACATTCACAAAGCATATCATTACACACAATGGGGTTTTTATCACAAGCTGTCATGAAATACTGCTGGATTTGAATAGGAATTTAATTAGGCGTTCTGTGGGTTCATAGACACTCTAAAAATCTCTCCTGCTTTTTTTTTTCCAGACGTGCACGCACACACACACACACACACACACACACACACACACACACACACACACACACACACACACACACACACACACACACACACACACACACACACACACACACACACACACACACACACACACACACACACACACACACACACACACACACACACACACACACACACACACACACACACACAATTAAGCGACTTGGCAGCGCACACACTTTTTCTGACTAAAAATGAATAGAATACGAGGACAGATTTATGAATAAATATTATATGCATTATATAGACCACACACTTTTGCAACTGGAGGTTGCAGCATCATAGATGAAGAAAGAAATGAAGGCAGACGTGCAACGTCAATGCAGAAGAAAAATCTTGTAGACGTGGGAGTCTTGCATTACGTTCTACATAAAAATTGTGTTTTTCTTTGGACCCTGCAGTTGTAGTAGCCCCAAATCCTCAAATAATCAATCAAACTCTTGAATAACTGTCACAGACAAATGATATTACTGACAGTTGCTGCATAACTAGTCAGCTGGGAATAACAGGTTCAAAGTGAAACGTTGTTTTTCGCTGACTGGGCCAAAATTTGATGCCTTAGATTGTACATATTTGAAAATGTTACATTTTTACAACAAATATTACCTTTTATAGGACTTGTGATATTAAATATTAAAGATGAAAAAATAGCATACTCATAAAATATTTTATGAGTATGCTAAGCCATGGTCAGCACTGTAAAAATTCCAGCACTGCACATTTCAACCCCCCATAAAGGACAGACAATCTTGGGTGGATGTTTCAAATGACTGCAGTACATTTATTATTATAAAATGTTGAATTCTTTAAATGATCGGGGTCATGAGGAGGTAAGGCCAGAAACATAAATGTTTGGCTAACACATCGCAAGCAAGGGCTGTTAAAGATTTGGCACTTGCGTTGCTGTCGACGTGATAAAGAGTACTGAAGTATCTACAGTACTGAAGGGATCTACAGATTTAGCATCAAATGTCTGTGTGATTAAACTAGATATGTTATTGTTCAGGTAGCTAGCTAAAATTCATTTCTAAAACGTAATTTAGTAAACGTTGGACTTGATAGTGTTCCTTAAAACTTACCAAAGATCCAGTGATCCGTGGACATTGAGCCAGGAATCGTGTTTCATCCAGCCTTAAAACTTGTAATACAATTATACAAATTTATAAGGTAGATTTTACCCCAAAATTCAACAAATTGACACAAAATGATAACTGCATATCCACATTTCCTTGCCTGGAGTCCAGTGGTTTCTGTGAATTGCAGTGATCCAGTTGCTTCTCTTTTTCTGTAGCTTTCAGCAGTCTGTAAAAATACAGACCAATTTCTTGTCAAATCTATTTGTACAGTCAATCTCAAAGCTCTATCCCTTTTTAGGTGGGTTTTGTGTTTTTTTTTTTCTTTCTGCATTCACGCTGAAATCCTCTTTTAGCCACTGAGTGAGTGTAATCGCAGTCACTCTGGCAGGTGGTGACGTCACATGCATACCAACATTTTAGTTAGTGTCCAAAAATGAAAATCATCATTTAATCACCCTCATGCTGTTCATTCAATCTGCATTTGCTACTTTTTTTTTTTTTTTTTTTTTTTTTGTACAAATATAAGCAATATGTTTCTCTAAAAAAATTGCTACTCTGTAAACATTTCATAGAGAAAAAAATCTCAGGTACGTATGTAACCCTCGCTCCCTGAAGGAGGGAACGGAGACGTAGTCGACTAATTGGGATCACGCTTAGGGAGCCTGTCATCTTCGAGTATTGATAAAACGAGCCAATGCACATTGCCGTGCGAGCTTTGCATCTAAATAGCGAATGTTTTGGGCCTATGCATAAGCTTCCCTAGTTTCTTAGCTTCTTTCTCTCTCTCTCCCTCCTTCTCCTGAAGTGTTCCTGACTGCATTTCATAGACAAAATATCTTCTATAGCAGCTGTCAAGGTGGTCAGCCAGTGGCTTGAATCTTTATCTGCAGTTTGACGTCTAATATATATAAAAAACTGGCCTACAGGTTCGATATCTTTTCCCTTTCCACACTGTGCAGGAGGAAGAAAAATAAAGCTTCTCTCAGGATCTAAACGAGCACATTTAGAAGGTTATTCAGCTCTCTCCACTGCGGCCAGAGGAACTCACAGAGATAACAGAGAACAAACACACACAAAGACACACTCAAAAGCGGTGCTTTTAATTAGTCCAGTCACTCTAATGAATGTTAGGAAGGATTGGGGGGGGGGGGGGGGGGGTGGGGGGGGGTTTGGGTTGGTGTATGAGATGAGAATAGCCCACAATGACTTTTAGTAAACAAATCGTTATTGAACCATTTTCCCTCCTCTTGCATGAGCATTAGCATGGCCACACGCATTTTCAAAGCACACAAACATTAACAAAAATTACTGGCTCATAAATGCATTACACTAATAAGCG
The DNA here is from genome assembly GCA_036326025.1 of Chrosomus eos. Taxonomy (NCBI): domain Eukaryota; kingdom Metazoa; phylum Chordata; class Actinopteri; order Cypriniformes; family Leuciscidae; genus Chrosomus; species Chrosomus eos. The sequence goes on from CM070834.1 coordinate 13,323,112, forward strand.
GTGGCAGAGGAACATTTAGTAGAATTTCAAAAGTCACATCCAAATAAAGCCATTAGAAATTACCAGTAAATGAGCTATTCGCCATGAATAATGAATTCCGTTACAAACTGAATCACTCAGGGCACGTTCGATTACTCATTCAGACAGAATAAACCGCAGATGCCGCATAAAACACTTTAGTCAGCCTCCAGTTTACGCCGTCGGCAGGCAAAGTAAGATTTAAGTTTTCAAACTTGCCCATTGTGCGTTTACACACTTGCGCGCTAATAGAAGCTCTCCGTCTTCATACAGCGACTTGTTTTTCTGCAAACCCATCTTGGATGAGAACTGCTTAAAGAGTTGTACATAATTACACTTTACTGTGGCGTAGGAACCGGGGGGGACGGGGGGGACGTGTCCCCCCCAATATTGGAGACAGTCGCATTTGTCCCACCCAAAAATGACACCGTGGAAGACAAAAATATTTGCCAACTCCCACCCATTGGCCGTGAGACACACGTATTTGATTGGTTTCCCTATCAAATGTCGAGAGCGCGTAGTACATTAATATAATGCGCGAGCTTGAGTCTCTCTGCTCGCGCGCGGAATATAATGTGCCGAGCGAGCGCACATCTCTCTGTTGCGCGCGGATTATGATGTACCGAGCGCGAATCTCCCGCGCGCACTCTCAGATACACTTGTAAGAATTCTCTCTCTGGGCTCGCTCAGAGAATATGCCTGCACTTAAAACGTGTTCGTGCAATCGCGAATCTCTCCTCTTCCCCATCTTACAGTTTTAGGTTATAAGAATGTTTTCATAACGTTCCCATTAAGTTATATAAAAACGTTATTTCTGAATGTTTTAGGGAATTTTCAAATAGTCCAGTTTTTAGACAATGCATTAACGTTATTTCCTGGTTATAATAACGTTAGAACGTTCAATTCTTCCTTTATATAAACGTTGTATTAACGTTCTTGCTTGGTTATAAGAACGTTATTCAAACGTTCAATTCTCCCATTAGGCTATATAAACGTTCTCTTAATGTTTTTCTAAGATAATGAAAAACGTTTCATTCACTTAAAACCTTTCTTAATGTTTTTTTATATAACAAGATATCCTATATAATAGGCATATGAAGAACCTAAAACAAGAACTTTCAGATTTTAAAATTAAGATAAAAAATATATAGAAAGATAATTTTAAAAAAGACTAATACTAACTATAGACATGTCTATAATATGTGTAATGTACGTAGTCCACTGAAGTCGAGTTGAATTGAACCCAAGTAGTTTATTCCAATAAACCGACTTGGGTTGAAGTGACAATATGATGTAGAAAATATGATGCAGAAAATATGATGCAGATATCTAAATCAGAGAATTCATAGGTTCGTCGATTGGCGGGTGGATTATTTATTTTCAACAGTGGATTTGGATGACTCAAAGTGCACCAGATTAATGAATTTATCTTTAAAATGTACAAAATTTTCTTCCCGGGGGTGCATGCCCCCGGACCCCCCTAGAGGTACTGGGCTACATACACAAAACTACTGTGGGAATAACAGCCTATATGGTCTGTGCAAAATAAAATTCTAATTATCTTATAAATACGTACATGATCAGGATTTCATGTCTTCCTCTTGGTTTTGAGCCAGGAAAAACCCCCCGTATTCTCATTGGGGACTGAGCCTCTCTAAAATTAAAATCACCCCTGGTCCCCCCCAATGTAAAACTCATTCCTACGCCCCTGGCGAGTGCCCATGGTGAGCTCGCAGACAGCTTTTTATTTGCACGCTTCAGTTTGACGTTATTTCCGCTAACTGCACCGCACTGCAGTGTTGTACAATAACACCCATATCTGCACAATGTTACGAAACCAGTGAACTGCCACAGTGGACAAGTTCTGAAAAAAAGTGGGGAAAAAAGAAATGTTGCATTGACAACCAGTTATTATAAAATATGTTGAAATTGAAGTACTACAATGACAAAAACTAAAACTGAAATACTGCTGCAAACCCACTTGTTTTAAAGTGCCACTATTATGCTATTTTAAAGGTTTTTGTTTTGGGGGTCTCTTATAAAAGATGCAGATGCATCAAAGGTCAAAAAACACTTCAATATTCTCATAATATACATTGCACATTACCTAATTTCTCAAAGAGTCTGAAAACGGAGAAAACGTTAGAAGATTCAATCTCTCTAAACCCCTCCTTTCAGAGAACCTTCTCTGCTCTGATTGGTCAGATGGCCCAGTTCACAGCATGTCGGAAACAAAATGACCATTACCATATTTGAATTTCAGTGATACGAACAGTAACGATGGCGTTGTTTTTTCCGGTGTGGCCACTTGGATTGCCGTTGCTGTCACTACTAGCCGTTTGTCTGCTGTCTGTTGTCACGTCTCGGGCTGTCGCGATAACCGCAATATTGTAGTACCCCTACAGTACCAGTATTGTAGTCAGCATTCCACAGCGCGAGGAAGCCGCGGGAAAAAAAATAAGCGAGTCACGCATTAAATCAATTGGTCTCTATTAAGTGAAGCATCAGCTTCAGCGTTACCCATGCAATGCATGCAAGTTAAAAATAATTAACACCTTGTTTCATTACATCTATCTTTTAATGAATCAGCGTTTTTGAGCGTGTTCATTGAATGAGCGGTTTAATGACTCACTCAAAGACAGTCTGTTGCCGTTACAATGTAACTGCGCACTGAGTGACAGCCTTTCAATGCGCAGAGACGCTGTTTAGTTTCGGTTACATTGGTTATGGAAAATGTCCTCGTTTTTGTGCATGCTGACCACATCATAACACTTAACAAGTATATATAACATAGCAAATAAATAAATAAATGGCGATAATACCGCATATCTCGCTATTGAGCCACTCAAAATTACCCCAAGGGAAATTCCTTTACCACGACAGCCCTAGTCACGCCTCTTTGCCCATTTTCATTTATCCGAGAGTGACGCGCTGCCAAGATGGCGACGGATGGCTCCGCCCACTTTGGGCTTCAAAAATGCTCTTCAGAAACTTACGGGTGACGTCACGGACACTACGTGCATGTTTTTTTACAGTCTATGGTTGCCATAGACATATAGATAGACGCCCTATTGACCGCTACTGCCTATTGGCGCGGACGAGCCATCGGGCCGCCATCTTAAACCGGTCACCTGCTCCGCTCAGTGTAATCTGTTTGGCAAGTGCAATGAGCTGTCAGCACATTTAATTAATCATATCTCACTGAATACCGAACTGATTTTCACGCGGGTTTTTTTGCTGCAAAGGTCATACATGTAGCTACGATACAGGACACATTAAATATTTTACTCACAAAATACAACCAATAGTACGGTAATGTTAAATGTTAAATCTTACTTGTGAAAAGTAATCCCAGAGTGATGGTCCGCCGATTTGAGCAGGAATATGCTGCACAGTGCTTGGCATCTACTGCTGCTATGCAACACAAATAGGAGTATGACCGGTTTAAGATGGCGGCCGCATTTCTTGCGCCACAGCAGCCAATAGGGCGTCTAGTTCTATATGATGTCTATGTATTGTTGGAACAGGAAGTGAGACTGGATTTTGCTGAGGACTTGGCACTTCAAAATCAATTCATTCTTTTGCATGAAAGGTAATATTAAAAAAAAAAAAAAAGCATAATAGGGGCACTTAAATAAATCTTTTAACTATTTTAATACTGAAGTCTTATTTAAACCCATTTTTCTAATTTCTCTTAATTAAGTATCCTTAATGAGCACTCCATGACATTGTCTTTTTGACTTGTTCTTTTGGTGTTCAATTTTCATTTTTCATTTTGGCTCCTGCGATGGGTGGGGGGGCGTCCCATCCCTGTGCGTTGAGCCGACCAGATGAACCAGTTGTTTCCAGTGCTGACGGTCTTGTGCCAGCTGCTCTGCATCCTCCACAGCAACTCCATGTTGTTGGAGGTCGCCCGCAAGGACGTCGAGCCATCGGGTGCGAGGTTTACCTCGTGGTCGTCTCCAGCCTGCGGCCCTCGGATCAAACTGGAGAATGGCTCTCGTCGGATGGTCAGGAGGGAGACGGAGGACATGGCCAAACCAGCGGGTGCGACGTTGCGCAGCTAGGCAGGATGCTCTGGGCTGGCACGTGCGGGCTCTAAGCACTTGATTGGAAATCCGCTGGGGCCACCTGATGTTCTCCATGGTCCTGAGGGCCCTGCTATCAAAGCCATCTAATCTAGCAGTCAGTGTCTTATTTAAGGGCCAAGTCTCTGAGCCATAAAGCAGGATGGAGAGTACTGCCGAGTTGTAAATCCGGAGCTTCGTCTTGCGTGAGATGGTCTGGTGCCGCCAGAGTGGTTTCCAGAGAGACTGCAGGGCTGACGCAGCCAGGGCTCTTCTGCGGGTAATCTCTGGTTTTAAGTCCCCGTTGTCTGTCACTAAGGATCCCAGATACACAAAGTTCTTGACAGGCTCTACAATGTAATTGCCAAGCCGCAGGGAAGTTGGATGCGGTCCGTCACCAACATACATGAACTTGGTTTTTGTCCAGCTCACCTGAAGGCCAAGCTTCTTAGCCTCTTCACTGTATATGCCCAGAGCGTCTCTCAGCTGGTTGTAGGACGTGCTGAGCAGGATGGTGTCGTCAGCGTACTCCAGGTCAGTTAGGTGGTAACTGCCGAAGGACACACCGGGGACCCGTTCACAGACCCTAGACATCAGATGGTCAATGATGCAGTTGAAGAGATCAGGAGCAGCCACACAGCCCTGGCGAACGCCACTGGAGATGGAAAACCAGTCTGAGTCTCTGCCGTTGATGCGGACACAGCTCTGAGCGTTGCTATAAAACAGCTTGAACAGGGCAACTATCTTGGGTGGTGCTCCAAGGGCGTGTAGGATACTCCACAGTGAAGTTTGGCAAACGGTGTCAAAGGCAGCCTTCAGATCTATGAATCCGATGTAAAGATGGCGATCTTTACGGAATTCATAGGTCTTCTCTATCAGCAGGCGAACGGCGGAGATTTGGTCTGTTGTGGAGCGGTTAGGCATGAAGCCAGCCTGCTGGGGACGGCGGCTGCTTCTGATGGCTGGGAGAGCACGGGTGAGCAAGATCCTGGTAAAGAGCTTGCCGGGGATGGAGAGAAGGGTAATGCCTCTGTGGTTGCCGCAGACTAACCTGTCGCCCTTACGTTTCCAGAAGGGCAAAATGACTCCTCTGGTCCAGTCGCTGGGAAGCCTCTCTGTCTCCCACACCACATTGAATATGTGGGTAAGCCACCCGACGATGGTTTCACCGCCGGATTTTAGCATCTCAGCGGTTATTGCACAGATGCCGGGGGCTTTCCTGCTGTTAAGTTTTTCCAGAGCGGCTCTGACTTCCTCAGGTGTGACAGGGTCTGTACTGCAGACAACACTAAGAGCTGCAGCATTAGCGGCCGATGAGATGGCGGTATCAACTGGGGAGGTACCGTGCTGCAGAAGGAGGCTAAAGTGCTCTTTCCAGCGTTCAAGGCAGTTTGCTTCGGTTGCTATAAGGTGGCCATCGGAATCTTTTACCAGGGCTGTCTTGATGCGTGGACCATTACGGGCTTGGCGCAGCAGACTGAAGACACGGCTCATATTGTTATTATTGGCCGCGGTCTCTAGGTGTTTAGCTTCTGCTTGCCAGAACTTCTCCCCATCCTCGGCTATAGCCACATTGCGCTGGCGGTTCAGTCGCTGATACTCCGTCATGTCACCTCGGAGCCGGGCCTCACGCCGCCGGTCAATGATGTTGAGTGTCCTCTCCGAAATCCAAGGCTTTTTCGGGGAAGGTCGAAAGCATCCGAGGACATTGTGAGCTGACTGGATGACACTTTCCTTGAAGGTCTGCCAGTCGTTCACCTTGTCGATAGCCAGGTTATCAAAGGTGCGGCGGATGGCGCAACTGAAGTCTGTGGCGATGTTTGGATCACTGAGTAGGGAGGAGTCGAGGCGAGGCTGAGTCTTAGTGTGCTGGTTGGCTCGCAGTTTTAACTTGAGCTGGGCCACCAGCAAGCGATGGTCTGTGTTTCCAAGCTCTGCTCCTCGGTACACGTGGCAGTTGGTGACAAACGGCTTCCAGCGTCGAGAGATGAGGATATGGTCCAGCGCTTTCCTGGTTTTGCCATCTGGGCTGTACCATGTCCAGTGATGGATAAGCTTCCGTGGAAACCAGGTATCAGCAATACAGAGGTTGTTGTGATGGCAGAGAAGGAGAAGGCGGTTACCATTGTCGTTTGTGAACCTGTCAGCAAAGGTTGTGCCGACAGGTGAGCCTGTGGACCGATCACTGCTAGACAGAGAGGCGTTGGCATCGGTGAGGATGATGGTGATGTCGTGTGGTGAGGCTTGGCCAACAGCCTGATGGAGTTGGTCAAAGAAGGCATCCTTTGCATCCTCATCAGTGACATCGGTGGGGGCATAAGCAACGATTACTGTCATCTTGCCGTGTTGGTGGAGAAAGCGGGCCGACAGCAATCTGTCGCTCAGGGGTGTCCAGTTGATGAGGGACTTGCGGAGGGCCTTTGGGATGGCAAGTGCTACGCCATAAAGCTTGGTGTTCAAGCTTGGCTGAAATGGCATTCTATATGGCCTAAAATGATTTTCTTATACATTCAGCCATACACTTTTCTTTCAGGTTCAAATGAAACCCACAATCTTATACTAAGCTGCTATGCCGCTACCATATATCTTGCATACCTGATGCTCCTCAGTTCATGAAATCACCGCATATTTTACAAGCGGTGGTGTTTTACAGGCCCTGTGTCCTCCAGCCTCTGCTCTGAATCTATCAGAGGTGATAGATCTCAGTCCTTGGATCTAGTTTGTAGTAATGACTGAACTGGAGTTTAAATACATACAGGATGAAGTCTAAATGTACAGGGGATCTCTTGACCTTTGATTTACATGGAGAGTAAGAGATTAATTTGGAATAAAAAGTTCAGATTCATCGTAATCCCACCAGACACAGCAATTTTTTACATTTTTATTATAGAGTAGCAAAAAACAAACTAGCAAGGATGGACTGGGACTAAATAAATCAGCTCGAGACCAACACTGGCTCATCATAACCCACAAAACTCATAAATGAGGCGTTCACTAGCAAGTTCATCCCTAGTTTTAACACTTTCAAATTCAACTGATATATTATATTCATATTCTACACTTTCATATTCTATCATATTGTGATAGAATGTAACAGAGTGTTTCTTTAAATACTTTAGCCCTCAACTGCGTTCACTACCCATGAACATTCCTCCTCTGAAGTTATTAAGTTTCAGCAATCATCAACTGTTTGGATATTTGCTAAATCGTTCTTACGCTCTACACATCACATACGTTTCAGTGAGTAAACACCATAAGCAAATTTCCTTAAAACAAACCATATAGCTATTTATGCTAAATTGCAGTTTTCTAAGGTTACTTCTTAGCATCTTTTGGCCATTTTGTAAATGACTGCTCTTCGCTGCTCAGTGAGCCGAATGTTAAGTGACTGGAAATCTGCTTTGCGGCGACTGTGAGCGTTCTTGTGAGAAAGGCTAAGTTACTTAACTCTCCCAATGCCAACAATAGATCAACAGACTCAAATGCTCTTAGAGGCCTCAGTTGAGTAAACAAAACAGAGTGACCTTAACATAAATGCCATTAGACTTCTGTCATCTCATATGGCGGCATAATGAGGATGTGTCAGCCGTCCTTTAAGTAAATAGACTGTAAATGGGCATGATCTGTGCAGCTAGTGAGTCCACCAGTGTATACATCTAAAACATTTCTTAAAGTGTAATCTAAACCAATGAAATCAGGGGGTGGGGAAAGGAATAAATCATGATAAATCAAGGAAGGTAATTATCAATTGTGAACAAAATATATTTCCAAAAAAAGTTCAAATATAATTGATTTGTATTTAGAATAAATAAAAATGCTAAATATGTGATTGCAAAGACAATTTGCCATGTCCATACCAGTATGTCAATGTATTATTTCAGTTCATATACTGTATATGCTATAAATGCTGAAGTGACAAATAGACAGCACCACTCGAAAACAAATGGGTTTCGGTAACCTACCTACAAAATCCTTTCTATGGACCAAATCCTGTGTCAAAAGGCCTGTGTCCGTTGGCCAGATGTTTCTGGAATGGAGTGTTTTAACACTGGCTGTGATTTCCAAGTACGTAAATAAGACTTGCTAACAGCCCCTGTCTGTGTGTCTCTTTCAGTTACTCTCATAGAGACGAGGGCTCAGGTCGGCAGAGAGCCCAAGGTTGAGGGGGTTTCTGCTGATTGTCGAGGACATTTCTTCTGGTCTCAAGCCTCTCTCTGGCCAGGATAAAGCACAGGGATATATGCGGAGAGCCGATGTATGCAACGGCAGTGAACCACCTCATCTGAATCCGCTGGGGCCTCTTGTCTTACAAGGACACAGCCTGGATATTCCCACCTGGCGTAAACACTATTGGACAGGCGTGGAATTGAAGAGCACTCTCTTTCCCTACACTCACTCAAATCAGGAGAGGAGGCGCACAGCGTTCATTCACTCGACCCAAATGTTCTCTTGCTATATCTTTCTTTCTCTATCACACTTTTTCCACCCTCATTCACTCACTCACCCCCCCGATGAAGGACGAAACCCTGAGTGGAAGAGAGAGAGAGAGAGAGAGAGAGAGAGAAGCGAAGAGAGAAGACCTGTTGAAAGTTCTCATGGTGAGCCTGCCTAAAGCTGCTCTCTATAGCATGATCAATATTTGACCTTCCACAGTATTATCATTCTTCTCTCCCTCTTTTTTTCCCTTATTCCCCCGTTGGAGCCTGAAATTACATTCTCTGCTAAAGGCCGGCATGCACAGTAGCTTCTCAAAATGGCCCTGCCAACTACAGAGAGAAAGAAAGAACACCGGACGGGCTTCAGAATGAGAGCGCCAGCCGCCTCCGAGGAACCTGGGGAATAGAACAGTCTGTCACAGACGCATCGCTGATGCAATAGAGACAGCTCGAGTCAGCCTGGGCTAATAGTTCCTGCTCATGCCTAGACACTATTCAGGTCTCAAATGATAGTTAAAAAAAAGTCAATGCCTCATAATGTGACTGTTTTACTTTTTGTATTACATGGTACAGATAGATCTAGCAGTATATGGTGTAGAAACCATACAAATTTTGTCCTATAAATTTATAAATAACAAAAATATAATAATAAGCTAATAGTTAAACATAAAATAATATAGTAGCAATATCTTGGAGAAGTCCTGGGAAATTCCAGGTCACATACAGAGACAGTAAGTAAGAAGGAACATGCTTTGAGGCTTTCCCCTCATTACTTGGATTAATCTGGCAAATTAATTTTGTGTTGACATTGAAGAACGTGTTGCAATTTTCTTTTGATTAAAAGCTGCAGTGTTTTTTGAATAATCACCTTTTATGTTTGGAATACATTTATTTTACAAAAAAATAAATAAAAGATACTAAAATAAAATATGAAGTGAAAATGAAAAGAAAGCGCCTCTGATGATTACAGAAATAAATTAAAGTGAAATCATTTGAACAAAGGAAACATGATAAAATCCACTGATGTGAAAGAGTTTGTGTGTGCACGTCTGTTTGATAATAAAATATTAAATTCCTCAGGGATTTAGATCATGCTGGGTTTAATTCTGTTGGAATAGTAATCAAAAGAAACATGAATTAAAATAAGAAGATGAAAAAAAAAAGTATTGGCTTTTTGGGGGAGTACAACATTAATCAAATAGAACTAAATTACTGTACATTCTTATTTGAATTCCTGCTTAACCTTCGAGTTCTCGTTCACCAGAAGACGCCGAAGTCCAGCGTCAACCACTCAAACCTATTAAAAAATACAAATTACATGCTTCTCAAATCTCAGTGTGATTTCATTCAGTTTATTTAGATGACGCCCCTCTGGGCTTTACTAAAACAGCAGGTACCGAAGGACAGCTTAAGTGTAACCAGAAACAACCTGAAGTACCACCATTCTGAATATTATTACAATAACATATGACTCAATAAAGGTAAATGCAATTCCGTCAGCTATAAAAGGCTTTTTGTTGTTAGATAAAATAATTCACTCCACAGAAGGTCTACACTTGAAACGAACAAAGCATTTAACTTTTTTCCATGCATCCATCCAAGTATCAATCTATCTACTAAAAAGGACACATCTGTCACAGCAAAACACAAAATGGAGACCATTTGTTTGAAAATGTGCGTGTATGTATTATGTATCTATAGTTACCCCCATTTCCATTGAAATCAAAAGCTGTCAGAAGTTTACTCATCCCCCTGTTTTGACTCCATTCAATCAAGTGTGAGTATAATTACCCAACTGCCGTATGCTAATCTATGGGGACCCAAATATTGCGGTTTGACAAATCCTTCATTTGTATTCACATGCCACACAAAGCATCAATCGTGCTTTGCGTACAGGCGGCCCCCCTAAACTTACCCGCACACCCCCCAATTCCCAGGAAAACAGAGCTGCGGAGCAAGCGCCGCCTGATTAGAACTGGGATGCATGCTGGGATCTGTGTGTGTCATTAATATCTTCCCATCCAGATGGCTCTTTCTAGGTATTTGAATTCATAAAAAGCGCTAAGGCTGGGTCCTGCCCTGGAAGAGTTTGGCGACGCGGGCTGTCAGCGGGAACAGAAACTGGGAATAAACAGAGTGTGCATTCCAAAGTTGGCCACCCGCTGGGGCTAATAAACGGCCCTCTTTCTTTGGTCACCCAGCCTCGGAGAGGAAACAGAGGCTGTAATTGCCATGGTGATGTGCTGAATCCGCAGACACAGGTAAGCGCACGTTCGCCGGTGCGTCGTGTTCTAAATGGGGACATTTTTTGCTCATCACCGGCGTTCATTACGCACACCATTGATTTGTGCAAAGTGTGTCTCTGTCATGTGTGGGCGTCTTTTTTTAACAAGTTTCTGCAAGAAACAGCAAAAAAAAAAAAAAGAAGCGTGTGACTAATATGTATATAAATATATATATATATATATATTATCGAAAAGCCTTTGCGGTGACTCTGTTATGTTTTGGACCTGAAACAAATGACAGTGGTGTGTTGATAGATGGATGAAAAGGTGAAAAGCCTGTCAGGCCGAGAGTGTTCCATCACACAGTCACCGCAGCTCTCGTCTTTTGTCTGTGTGTAATTATGACGGCCGCTGCAATCTCCTCACAAAAGGGTGAGTGGTGAAGAGGGCAGTGTTTCTGTCAGCTTGTCTCCTCCCCTTTAAATACAGACTGCACAGCTGCCTCAATGAGAGAGTGGATCTCCCCCCGCCAGCGCTCTCTGTGACACCACTCTCAAACTCAGCTCATCTATCTGTCTGTTCTATCTATCTATCTATCTATCTATCTATCTATCTATCTATCTATCTATCTATCTATCTATCTATCTATCTATCTATCTATCTATCTATCTATCTATCTATCTATCTATCTATCTATCTATCTATCTATCTATCTGTCTGTCTGATCTATCCGTCCGTCCGTCTGTCCCTTCTGTCCATATATCGTCTGTCTGTCTGATGTCTGTCTGTCTATCTATCTATCCGTCCGTCCGTCCATATATCGTCTGTCTTGGTCTGTCTGTCTGTCTGTCTGTCTGTCTGTCTGTCTGTCTGTCTTCTATCTATCTATCTATCTATCTATCTATCTATCTATCTATCTATCTATCTATCTGTCTATCTGTCTGTCTGTCTGTCTGTCTGTCTGTCTGTCGGCTATCAGTCTGTCCATCCATCCTTCAATTCATCTACCTAGTAGCCATCTATCTATCATTCTACTATATCTGTCTGTCTGTCTGTCTATGTCTATAATATCTATCGATTTGTCTATCTTTATTTACAAAAAATAACAAAAAAATAACAAAACTACATGGATCAATCAATCTAGCTAGCTAGCTGTCTGTCTGTCTATCTATCTGTCCGTCCGTCGTCCGTCCGTCCGTCCATATATCGTCTGTCTGTCTGTCTGTCTGTCTGTCTGTATGTCTATCTATCTATCTATCTATCTATCTATCTATCTATCTGTCTGTCTGTCTGTCTGTCTGTCTGTCTGTCTGTCTATCTATCTATCTATCTATCTATCTATCTATCTATCTATCTATCTATCTATCTATCTGTCTGTCCGGCTATCAGTCTGTCCATCCATCCTTCAATTCATCTACCTAGTAGCCATCTATCTATCATTCTACTATATCTGTCTGTCTGTCTATGTCTATAATATCTATCGATTTGTCTATCTTTATTTACAAAAAAATAACAATAAAATAACAAAAACTACATGGATCAATCAATCTAGCTAGCTAGCTGTCTGTCTGTCTGTCTGTCTGTCTATCTGTCCGTCCGTCCATATATCGTCTGTCTGTCTGATGTCTGTCTGTCTGTCTGTCTGTCTGTCTGTCTATCTATCTATCTGTCCGTCCGTCCGTCGTCCATATATTGTCTGTCTGTCTGTCTGTCTGTCTGTCTGTCTATCTATCTATCTATCTATCTATCTTATCTATCTATCTATCTATCTATCTATATCTATCTATCTATCTATCTATCTATCTATCTATCTATCTATCTATCTATCTATCTATCTATCTATCTATCTATCTATCTATCTATCTGTCTGTCTGTCCGGCTATCAGTCTGTCCATCCATCCTTCAATTCATCTACCTAGTAGCCATCTATCTATCATTCTACTATATCTGTCTGTCTGTCTATGTCTATAATATCTATCGATTTGTCTATCTTTATTTACAAAAAAATAACAATAAAATAACAAAAAACTTATGGATCAATCAAACTAGCTAGCTAGCTGTCTGTCTGTCTGTCTGTCTGTCTGTCTGTCTACTATCTATCTATCTATCTATCTATCTATCTATCTATCTATCTATCTATTTGTCTGTCTGTCTGTCTGTCTATCTATCTATCTATCTGTCTGTCTGTCTATCTATCGTCTGTCTGTCTGTCTGTCTGTCTATCTATCTATCATCTGTCTGTCTGTCTGTCTATCCATCTATCTGTTCTTGTCTGTCTGTCTGTCTGTCTATCTATCTATCTATCTATCTATCTATCTATCTATCTATCTATCTATCTATCTATCTATCTATCTATCTATCTATCTATCTATCTATCTATCTATCTATCTATCTATCTATCTATCTATCTATCTATCTATCTATCTATCTATCTATCTATCTATCCATCCATCCGTCTGTCTGTGTATCTATCTATCTATCTATCTATCTATCTATCTATCTATCTATCTATCTATCTATCTATCTATCTATCTATCTACTATCTATCTATCTATCTATCTATCTATCTATCTATCGTGTTTGTCTGTCTGTCTGTCTGTCTGTCTGTCTGTCTGTCTGTCTGTCTGTCTGTTTGTGTGTCTGTCTGTCTGTCTGTCTGTTTGTGTGTCTGTCTGTCTGTACACTCATCCTCTCTTTCTACTTTCTTCCTTTTTGTTTGTTTGTTTGCTTCTTAATTCCTCACTCCAGCCTCTCTTCTCCTTCTCTCTCTCTGTTCTCCCACCAGTGGAGATTTGGAGGATGGAGGGTACAACAGCAAACATGGAGATTAGTAGTAGCTAATAATCCTCTTTTTTCACCCATACTCTTATATTTCTAAATTAAAGAGGAGTGCAGGGGGGGCTTATAAAACATAAAAGGCCGCTCCATCTGAGCAGCCGGGGGGCTGCAGTGCACCCTGGGATTTGCGGAGAGTAAACCGAAGCCATACATCATTGAGCGGCGGGGCCACAGGAGATAAGTGCGGGCCAATAATTCTGAGGTTAAACAATGTAATTTGGATCTTGTACATGCAATTTATTTCAGACGTCAGAAGAAGTTCAAATTTTTCTCTATTATTTAAAGGCAAATGAAAGCTAGTGGCAAATGGCGAAAATGGTATCTAACAAAATAAGATGTTTATTGCTTTAGCATCCTGATTAGCTAAACTTCAAACGATTTACAGAAGCCGGCTGTTTGTGTGTTTACATACTTTGTGTCCTTAACCATGTAATTATTTTAATCTTTTTTTATTGCAATCACAAAGCAACTGATCAGACTCTATTATCATACAAAGAGATGTTCAACCCTCATTTAACATGCATCATTAATGAACAGTTTGGACCATGCAATTCTTTCTTAGGGTGCTGTCCACATTCACCAACACTGAAACAAACCAAGTTTTCTGCTTTACGATGCCTGCCTGTAAATGACACACCGATATTTAAAACCACAATTAATTTTGTATTTAATTTTCATGTGGGTCCCGTCTTGTAAGGTGTCAGGGTGGTGGTTCGGAAACGGGGAGGAAATCTCCCACAGTTTAGAGGATTAACGGCTACAAAGTGCCCGCCAGAAATAAAAGAAGGCCAGCCGGTGGAGTGATACAAGTGAATTAAAAGATTAAGGTGGTTTATAAAGACTGATTACAAAGCCATAGGGGTTTCTGAATGGGAAGACAAACCTTGCAATGGGATAATTCCCTTGTTCTTTCTCCTCATGGATGAGCTATTATTTCGCATTGCACTCTCTACTTTAAATCGATTAGTAATGGACACCCAGATCAAGATTTTGGCTTATAACAGGGTCGAGAGTGAATGAACCTAAAAAGCAGAAAGAGGAGAGGAAAAGAGACAGACTGAAAAAGAATGCAAGATAACACTGTTTACACACAAAATCTATGAATGAAAGAAAATCATTTTCGATCATAAGAACTTGTTTTGTCCACACTTGATGTTGCAGTAAGATGTTTGCTAGAAAAACAGACTTTAAAGCTAAACAAAAGGAACAGGCCACATCATAATTTTAGTACAGAGATCAGTCTTTATAAATAAACTTGCAATATCAGTGATAAAGTCTCAGCCTCAGATGGAACACCTACGGACCGCCTACAGCCCTTTCACTGACTGCCTGATGCATATTGCACAATAAACTGGTAAGCACTTGTGAAAATTGAGAGCTTCAATCAAAAAAGCAACTACCTGGAGACTAGGGACTTCACACATACAGTAAAAACATTAATACTGCAAAAAAGTATTACAATTTTAAATAACCATTTTCTATTTTAATATATTTTAAAATGTCATTTATTCCTGTAATGACAAAGCTGAATTTTCAGCAGAAGATTCCAGTCTTTAGTGTCTTCAGAAATAATTTTAACATTTGGTGCTCAAAAAACACTTCTTGTTATTATTATCAATATTAAAAACAGTTGTGGTGCTTAAAGGGATACTCCACTTTTTTTGGAAATAGGCTAATTTTACAACTCCCCCAGAGTTAACAGTTGAGTTTTACCGTTTTCGAATCCATTCAGCCGATTTTCTGATATTTAGAAGAATATCAGTAATCAGACAGTTTCTGGTCTCCCATAGTATATATTTTTTCCTACTATGGAAGTCAATGAGACCAGAAACTGTCTGCTTACTGATATTCTTCTAAATATCAGAAATTCAGCTGAATGGATTCAAAAACGGTAAAACTGTAAAATGAGCCTATTTCCAAAAAAAGTCGAGTATCCCTTTAATGTTTTTTTCGTGGAAACTGTGATGCATTTTTTTTCAGTATTCTTTGATGAAAGTCAAGTCGAGTCACATTTAGTTATATTATGCTTTTTACAATACAGATTGTTTCAAAGCAGCTTAACAGAGATAACAGGAAAATAATGCAAAAACATTTGTTTCCAGAAGAAAAAAGCATCACAGTCCAGCTTAAGTAAGTTCAGTGATGTTTCATTTTTAAAAAAAGTTATTAATTTAGTTAATTTATATATAAATATATACCTATCTAACTAAGGCAACATTGGCAAGGAACTCCATCAAGTGGAAAACAAACCTTGTGAGAACCTATTCAAAAGCAAAAAGCATTTAAAATAGAAATCTTTTGTAAAATGATAGATTGCTTTACTGTCACTTTTGATCGATTTAATACATCCTTGCTGGAAAAAAAAAATCTTTATAAAAAATATATAAAATCTTACTGACAGTTTTGAACGTTTGTGAATAACCATAGCTGTTAGGAAACAAAACCAATACAGAAACATATGATTTGAGTAATACTTCAAGGGTAATGTTAAGGTTTCTTGCACCAAAACAGCCTAAAGTCTACTTTTGCATGAACACTTTCTGCCCTTGCTGACCTTTAATTAAGTTTTGCTACTATACCTTTAAGACTTCTACATGTAAATGACCTGGGTTATGATTGTCTTCCATCACTGCCGGCCAAATTGATGAATATTGATCAGGCGTTGATATGTAAACGTGGGCGGTCAAATGTTAATGTCCTCCTGGCCGTTTTTACATTCTAGTTTAAACAAAAGGCCTTGGGCAGATTGAGAAAAGAGGTTTGCTATGCACATCCACAGAGCACATACTCTTTTAGAGCAAATAAAATCCTGTTTCCATGATATGTCCTAAAAATGGGCCAGAAAATATAAAGGTTTAAAGAAACGATGGAAAGAAAAAGAAATAGAACAGACTTTACTGTGACACCATTGCAAGTGAGCAGAGAGGCAGGAGAGTGAAAGGAATAAATAAGAAAATGAAAATGAGAGCAGATAGGAGGAGAAGATAGAAAATGCTGGCCGCTGCAAAGTCTTCAGACAAAAGCGTGAAGCGAGGGAAGAGTTCCTCAAGCCCTTCTTCGTTCCAGCGAGAGCCAGTAAGCACTTTTTTTTCTGAGCTGAAAAGCTCACTGGAACACCAGCCATCAGCACTTTTCCACCACAGGAATAGTAGATCCAGGTAAAGAGTGACAAGTGTAGAGGATTTCTCCAGCGACGGTCTCTCTCGTTCCTTTCCTTCCACTCGCTTTCATCTTTTCGTCCTTCAGCCTCCCTCTTTTTCTCCTTACGCTTTTTCTTTTTCCACCCCTTAACCAATCCCCCTCCCAATTTTCTTTCTTTCTCTGAGAGCCTAAACCCCTGCTCTCCTCTGAACTCCCATAATGCCTTGCTGTCACAGCCTATTAGATGATAACCAGCAAAGATCATGGCATCTCTTTTAAAACTACGCCACGTATTGTGTTTCACACCAGTCCCGCACAATGCAATTCCCCTTCCCTCCCATCCCGGCCCTCTTTCCCCTCTGTCCGCTGTATTTTCTGCCAACAAGGGACTGATTGCGGCACACGTGGCATTTGTTATAAAAATCCAGTTACTCATTGTGCCGTCTTTTTCAACTAAAGAATTACACTAGATCCAGCCTATTATCTTCTCACAGTGTCTGCGATTGTTAATTACGAAAGAAGTGACAATGATTGCTATGCTTTTTAGCGTGGCTAGCAGCGAAAGAATCTCGCTCAGTGTGATTTTTAAAGAGGTGGCGTGGCAACGTATGGTGAACTCTATGGAGTTTCATGTATTAAAAAAGGAAAGCTCAAGCTCACTGTGAAGGAGCAAACACATTGTCTGAACGATTCCTGGAAATATATGTATTGAGAGCTTCTCGAAAAAAAGATTCTAGGGCAGGACTTGATTTTGTCCATTTGGAATTGATTGGATGGTTGAATCGTTTGTTATTGCTGCGATCTCATGTGACTGACAGGTTGTCGTGGCAACGTGCAGTGATTGAACATGCACTGGATTACACACACACACACACACACACATACTCCCACCACCTGACCCCTGGATGGTTGAATGGCAGAGCTATTCATGTGACTGGAGTCTCCCACAGTGAACAGCGCTCTCCGAGGGAACTTGAACTGAGACACAAATTACATTTTCTGCACAATTAAAGCAGTAGCGGGGCTAAGTGCGTAGAGAGAGACGGGCGCCCCTCTAGGCCCTGCCTCTCACTATAATGGCCATGTGATGAAGACGGCCCCCAGTTAATTAGCCTCCGAAAATTCTCATTCTCGCCTCAGCACTACTGATGGAAAAGCGTGCAGAAAGGCCACTCTATCTTATAACCTGGCGCAGACAGACATCTCTCAACGGAGCTCTAATACAGTGATTATGAGGGGCGCTAGGCAGCCTAAAAACAAAAGCTCGCTGGGATTTGCGATCTTGCTCTGCCATTTTAAGGGCAATTAGCTATATGCTTTATCGATGTTCATTTAGGACGATTAACACACCAGTTACTTTGAATTTTACCGGTCATAAGGTTTTATGGCACCACCGAATGACGCTTGTCTCATTGTGCTTATGACTGAACATGACCGTGTTATTTCAAATATATTGACTGTTATGATGACTGAAATTTCACCCTTTTAGCTGCATGGAGAGTTTCGTGTATTAAGACGCAAAGCTCAAGTTCTCCGTCAAGGTGCAAACAGGACAAATACATTGTCTAAGCGTAGCCTAGAGATTCCTAAAAAATACTACATGTGTGTATGGAGAGCTGCCATAAAAATCAGATACCATGTAAAGATTAATTGTACCTGTACTTCATTAGGGTGTGTTCACACTTGGCAGGTTTGGTTAAATTAAAACAAACTCTGGTGTGATTGCTCTGTTAGTGCGGTTTATTTGAGTGCAGTAAGTGTGAACGATGCCATCCACACACCAAACAAATGCGAACTCCGGTTTGGTTTGACTGAAATATGAATTCAACCTAAAAGGCATAGGGTTATGTTCACAACCTGATCAGTCAGTGTTTAGTATGTCAAAACAATGCTGTGTGCTGGTATGAATGTGCTCGTTGCATATGCGTAGCCTACATATGATGGTATTTTGACCATGAAGCTAAGAACTTCTGAATAGCTTATAAAATGTGTAAAAGATTCAAAACTGCAGCAGAAATCCCTCCACCATACACACAAACTAAGATCTGTTGCAAGGAAAGGCGGTTCTGATGTCTGTACCGAACTTTGATGGATAACATTGGGACTATGAGGAGAAAAAACAGGTATGGTTGATAATTCTGTCCTTTTTAGGGTCGCATCTTGTGATAGCATGTCCCATCTTTGGTTTCATTGACATGTCTTTGGTACGAGTTGCCTTCATATTTCATTCGAACCGCACCCGAGTTTGTTTGGAAGCAGACCGAGACCCATCTTTCAGTGGTCTCAGTCCGCTTGTTTAGTGCGCACCAGGGTTCGGAGTTCACCATTATTCAATGGAATCACACTAACAGAGCAATCACACCAAGGTTTGTTTTAATCAAACCAAACATGCCAAGTGTGAACACACCCTAAATGTATCATTTTCTTTTTTGGTCCGAACCAAAAGAACCGGACTACAAGTGTGAACAACACACTCTTAAAGACCACAAATTGTGTGTCAAATTTATTATAAAAGTAAAAATACTATAATATTATTATTATTAATATAAATGAATAATCTGTACTTTTACCTCTTTTGCAGATATGTAACAGAAGCAGAAAAATGGGTAAAGTTATGAGTTATGATCTATATGTGGCCAGGGGAGAGAGAGAGAGAGAGAGAGAGAGAGAGAGAGAGAGAGAGAGAGAGAGAGGAGAGAGAGAGAGAGAGAGAGAGAGGAGAGAGAGAGAGAGAGAGAGAGAGAGAGAGAGAGTGTGTGTGTGTGTGTGTGTCTGTGTGAAGGTCCTGCAAGCTGTCATTAGGAATAAACTTCATTTACTGCCCTCTGGCTAACACACATGCATTCAGATTCAGAGATGGTACAGACAAGGGCCCAGACCACAATAAATAAAAAAAAATTAAAAAACAAGATTTTTGCTCCGCGGTACGCTTTTAAAAATAGTCCTGAATGTAGAAGTATGTTTAACGTGGCTTCTCATTCCTCAGGTTTCAGCTACAGAAGTACTTTCTACATCTCTGGATCTTGCATTTTGTACTCAAGAAGTATTTCATTCAAATGAAAAATTCAGTCATAACTTACTTTTTCCATGGAGCACAAAATGAGATATTAGGCAGCTCTTTCGCTTGCAATGAAAGCAACTTTACATCCAAAAAGCACTGTAAAATAAGATTATAGGACTCATACACTATATTCAGTCTTCTGATATCATATGATAGCTTTGTGTGAGGAACATACTGAAATTAAAATACATTTTCACTGAATATTCCCCTCCACCACAATTCTACCCGGATACAAAAACGTCAATGACACCAAACAACAGTGGAGGTGTTTTCAATGAACAACATGATTTCTGTCTGTTCATCATAAAAATGTATCATAAAATCTATCATTTGATTTCAGAATACAGTGTCTAAGACATGAGGTCAACATTTGTGGCATTTTAGTTTTGAGATTTTGAGCTATTTGGCTTTTCATACGATGTTTATTCAGACTAGTGGAAGGAAAATATGCAAAATACACTTTTAAACGTTATATGCACATATTGTATTACACTTGATCTATTTGTGTCAGTATATTTCAATTAAAATACATATATTTAAAGGCAGTTTCTCCAAATTAGATTTTTTTATGATTTTTAAACATAATTCATAAAACATGCAATACAAAAATATTATCAATTCTTCATTCAACTAGCGAAGTATGGTGAGAAATCGTTTAGCCTATATTCGCCTGGGGTTTCTTGCCTAAAGAGCTGCCCAACTTCTTTTGGAACAACATAAGGGTGAGGAAATGATGTCAAAATGTCTTTCTGAGAGGACTATTCCTAAAAAATCGAATCTAAAATTAGAAGACAGACATACGCATGTTTTCATCACTCTTCATTTGAGACAAGTCAGCTGTATTAACAGAAAATCTGCCATGACCATTATGGCACTGCGGCAAGGCTGTTCTCTTTTCTCTCCTTTCACTATGGAGAGAATGAGTGCACATGGTCCTGCTACACATGATAATACCCCAGACAAAAACACGTACCAGCTGCCCTCATCAGGACACATATTTGCAACAGGCAGACGCTGAAGATCCTGCAATCTGGACTCACGGTTCACGAACACCATTCATCTTTATTCACCCCTAGAAGAACCAGCGACGGCTCCTCCTTTGTCTTATTCTAATTCCCGTTTACAGCAGCTTGTCCGTTTTTTCCCTCACCTTTTGTCTCCTGCCGAGGTCAGAAACAATCCAGTCATATACAGCATCTAATAAACACAACCTTGCGATGATGCATGGCTCATAATGTTACGGGAGATTTAGTCAGCCCCGTCTACCAAGGGAATGAGAGCAAATGTGACTCCCAAACAGAGCCGTCGCCTCAGGCTCTTTCTACAGTTGTTATTACTGCATCTCATTGGATTTTTCCCATGAGGAAAATCACAATGACTGAGATGGAGACCAGATTATTATTTTGCAAAAGGATATACAGTATAAACGTGAGGTCTATGAGAGCAAACACTGCTGCTTTTTACTTAACACATTTCCCAATATGAATTATGATACCACTTCGTTGGTCTGTTGGGTCGGATTGCTTTCTCGCCTCAACCGAACCGCCCCAGAGTTCATTTTCTCTGAGCGATAGTTTTGGTGTGGATCCAAATGCGATTTGCGTGATATGCCTAAACATACCGAACTATGGGAGAAAACACACCAGGTTCGGAAACAAACACTCCGAACGAGCCAGGTGTGAAAACACACTTAAAATGTCAAGTTACCACCAAGTGAAACAGTAGAGCTTGGTGTAAGCAACACCAATGTCTTGGGTTCTATTTTCCAAGTTAATAACAATTACTTACACACTGTACTGAACTAAATTAAATTAATTCTACATGATAGAAAAAAGTTACGTGAACTCAATAACTGATTAAGCTGAACTTAAACTGACTGAGTTGCTGAAGATTTGCAACATGCTTTACGTCAGAAAGTGTAAGAGGAATAAATTTAAAATTAAGTTTTGTGCGTTTTTTTATATCACAAGAAAAATATAAGGGATTTATAGGGGTTTCTGTTATGTTGCTAAACTTTTTTGCAAGTGATATTATGTCATTCCAATAGGAATCCGCATGATTGCAAGTTTCACATGAGGGTGGAAAAGTTCCTCAAAAAGATTCTGTTGGTGTTCAAGTTGGTCAAGCGAATTTGCAGCGTTGCCAAAAAGAAAGCTGCTTGGTTTAAAAATTTGTTCTGTTCAGTGGTGCATCATTGCTACATAATTGACAATAGACAACATTTAAATAAAATTTCACTAATGTGGCCGCACCTTAAAAAGAATTGAAAAAAGAGTCTATGTAATGTGATAAGTAAAATTTGAATGTGATTGAGAAGGAAGTGCTTGTTGTCTTCAAATACTGAAAACTATCACAAGAGACAAATAATAATATTAATAATGGTTGACGCATATGATTTTCTCCATAATCGATGCTGATATTTATATTCAGAATGCACAGTGGCCAATGGCAGATAACATGCTGATGAATACCTCATTCAAAAACATAAACACAAATAATGTAACAAACAACATTTACTCAAAATTTCAAAAAATAAATAAGAATTTGAAACTGACAAAGTGGGTTGATTAACACCTAGGGTAATTGACCAAATTGACATGGTTATCAGCCAATAACAATAATCTCAAAATAGCTATCACTACAAAAACTCAAAAATGCCTCACAGGGACCTCATCAGTTGGTAAGCGAAACACAAAAAGGGTAGCAATCCATGATCATTTTGAGAAGAGAAATAAACATATCCTGAAATCCCAAGATAATCAATCACTAAACATTACCACAAAATCAAATAATTTATGCCCCAAAGCCAGTAAAAATGTGCAAATACCTGCTATGCTTGTTGGTTTGACTTCAAAAAACAAAGTAAATCAAAATTGAAAAGCAGATGCATTATTCGTGTTCCTGAATATAGCAACACATTAGGTAAACCAACAAATGACATTATTTTCATGTATTTTTCAGTGCAGATTATTTTCCTTACGACAGGATGTAAGGTATAAACAAGCAAGGTTTGAGATTAGAGCACACCTACATGCAGCAGTGGAGGTTCCTGTTACACAGGAGTAAATTACCAGCACACCACCAGCCTTGGTTGGGATATAACTATCCAATGTTACTACACTGCAATGAGACAAGAACAATCTCCTGACAGGTACTGTAACAAGAATGGAGAAAGAGTGAGAGAGGGAAGGAAAGGTTACGAGACAAGCGCAGTAAGGAGGAAGAAATATCTGTGAAGTATGGATTCGGGAAATTGGAATGGCGTTCACACACTGCCGGGGCAAAATGGCTCGACGGTAGGGGGAGGAAATTGTTTATGAAGCTTTCTGTCGCCGAATCTAAACTCTGCACTCAGAGAAAAGAGACGGAAAGGAGAAAATTGGATAGGAAAGCTTCCTGTAGAGTTGGGCGAAGAGCAAAACGGGGGAGATTGGAGAGAGAGCAACAGAGAGAAAAAAAGGAGAAAGCGAGAGATGAGCTCTGATCCAGGATCAGAGACAGAACTTCGCTCTCTTCATGAATGAGGCCTCGGCTCCAAGAATAGAGCTTCTTCCACTGATAACAAATTCAAATTTTGTGCTGCCATCTCTAGCGATACACATTACACGCAGCGATGTAATGATGATTATGACAATAATTCAAACACTTAAGCATTCACCCAGGGTTTATGACTCCATCATTTACGGTCATAACATTACATAAAAAGCCAATTCTGTGCTATTGAGCTGTTTTGCAATTCAGTTCAAGCACATTAGAGCTGAGACAATGAAAATGTTTCTGTTCAACATGTGGAAAGTATTGACAGATCTCAGCACCCCTCACTCATATAAACGACTGGATAAGAAGTGCTGCTAAAAGGTTATGTGACTAACTATAAATCATAAATATAATCAACTATAAATATGTATATTAGCAACATCATTCTTGGAGTTATTGTTCTTGTGTAAAACAAATAGCACATACTGTAGCAATAAAAATACCTTAACATGAAATATCGTATTATGAATTAGAGATTAGACCACACGACAAATAAACACTGTAAGACCCTCCAACCGGTCTAGATTATTAGTATAATAATATAGTGCAATCATTTCCCATTCATAGTTTTCTTTTGCATATCACAGAGTCTGTTTCAACTTTTATTACTGGGATTGATGTGTGTTGCTTTGACTGTTCTCATAAACCCACAGGCAGCATAATTTCATATAAGCATATACATAAAGACCCGACAATGAAGGCAGCTTTTCCCTACCACTTTGCTGATTTATTATTCTGTGCATTCTTTGGATAGAACTATTTTATGGATGAATTATTAAATCAAAAGGAGCAAAAAATCTAATGTTCCTTTTTTTTTTACTCCAAAACAAGAGTATATTTATTTCCATACACGTACATCCGCACACACCTTTTTATACAGAAGTATGACATGATTTTTGGTGACATTGCTCTTTGGCAGAAATAGCCTTAAGTTGAATTGAACTTGAAGAAGCTGTGTCAGCAAATATATACTGTAAATAATCTAAAACTGCTGCAACTGACTAGTTTGGACCCCTATATCTCTATTTATTCAATGTTTGATTAATCATTTTTTTGCTGATTCATCAGCTTTATAAACCTTTGACACTGCAAGTGGCCTCTGTGTAACCTGATACCAAGTGTTGCGAAGTGAGCAAAAACAGATAAAGTTGGTTTTATCCAAGGGCTGCTTGAGTCACAGGTACTAAAAATGTGATTACATTGAATCTTCTTAAAAAGGCTTGTTTGGTAACACTCCCCAGCAAGCAATAGCCATCATTGCACCATCTCGGTTAACTATAGACCCGATAGTCCGGCTTTGAGTAACCCACTACTTGCCAAAATAACCTTGAATTTGGTTACATGTCGTTTTTGCCAAAATAACTTGTGGATGTATGATATTCCATCATGTAAAAAAGTCAACAGTGATTACAAGGTGTTTGGTTTCATTTCTTTGACATGTTATCCGATTGATGACTATATCTTGGGATATGGTTAGACATCTATTACATTTTCAATGAAAGCCCACAATTTAACTTGTTTTAGCCTAGACGTCAAGGCTGTGTTTGGACGGCTATTAGACATCTTTTAAACACAAAATTGCTTCCTGTCAAAAACCTTAAAGGTACAATATGTAGGATTTTTGTAGTAAAATATCCAAAAACCACTAGGCCAGTGTTATATATTTTGTTTAGTTGATTACTTACAATATCCCAAATGTTTCCAACTAATTGTAAAATTGAAATTTTAACCAAGGAAACGAGGTGTGTGAGCAGGGTTGAGGAGTCGCCAGTCAATGGCGTCATATCCGCGTTACCCCTGGTCTCCGCTAGTACTGCAATAGTAACCATGGCGACAGACATGGACAATTGGGTTATGCCTAGTTCGGTAGAATTAAATGTCCTTATTCCTTTATATCCGCGGGACTCGCGTTGCGTTTGGCGCTGGTAACGTCTAGCAATTGCGCCGTGCTTCATACCAGTCATGTTAAAAACATCAATGTATTCACTCATCCATAAAAGATCCATCAGCTTGACGACAAGATCCACAATCCGAATACGTCATCAATATACGCCGTTGTTATTGTAAGAGGTTAGCGACCCCTTGTGGCGAAAAATCCTGCATATTGTACCTTTAAGTCTTGGTTGTGTAACACATCATGATGCGTCTAAAATCTCATGAGGGCACATATTCTCGTTCAGCATAAAATCTATGGCTCTGCAAAAGCACATTACTTCCGAACTTAAACTGCTCACTTGTTTTGGTGTTAAAAGATCTGAATGCTACCTGAATAATCCCTAAGATTTTCTGGAAATCACAGACAATGCAAGGCAGTCCCATTAAGAATCTCTTGGTGTAGATGTTCTGAAGGTGTTTTGGTCAATCACCGGAGTAATTATTTAGCCGAGTCCATATTTAGCCTCAGCCATTGGCCCCTGCCACTCAAGGCTCCACTTTTAATTTCCTTGCGTCTGTAGCATCTCCAGTTACCGTGATGGATCTGGACTCAAGTGAATGTGTCACCACAAATCCATCAGACCCTCGCACAAAAAACATTGGGTCACATTCCCTTCTGTCTCTCACACACATTTACTCACTTACACATAGAACAGCACTATGTTGTAGCAGGACAGGCCTTGGCGTAAGTCAGGTGAACAAGCAGAAAACATATGCAGGAGAGAGAGAGAAAAATGTGACTACACAATAAAAATCGACTGGAAGTGTTTAACTCTTTCTCCGCCAAGTTATCTCGTCTTTTAAGAGAAAGAATAAAAGCTTAGAAGTTTAACGTTTCCCTGCCATTGACGAGATTTTCTGGCTTTCTGTATTATCACTGTTATAAGGTAGGGGGCGCTATTACGCATCTCCTGAACGAGTACAGTATCTCCAGATCAAAACAAAGATGAAGAAAAAACGAGTGATCATGTATGCAGATGCGTAAGAAAAATAATGTGATTATCAACGATAAACAGCATATACATCAAAACGGCCTAATGTTACTGAATGAAATGTCGACCCAGGAAGTGGTTAGGATTGTGCAAGCTTTGGGGGTGTTTGATGGACTCAATCTACTCCCTCTATGTTTTGATCGTCGTTCTGAATCTGATCCAGATGTAGTCTTTGACAAAAAATACATTTTCTCATCTTTGGACACATGTTGCATGTTCAGATATTCATACAACAAAAAGAGAACAATTCATTTTTTGGTGAAAATGACCAAAAAATGCTGGTGGTGTCTGGTAACTTAAAAAAAAAAAAAACACTGGTGGGGAAAGAGTTAAGCTATTAATGAAGACAGATAATCAACACATAATCGTATAATCAAATTTTGAATTTCAATGTTATAATTATACTTGAAACAGAACATTGTTTCAAGGGCATTTAAATTCTGTCTACACTGCATTTACTTTAACTTAGATATTGTTATTGTTTACTCAGCCTCACATCAACCTTTCCCTCTTTTGTTCAAAGTCCGAATAATGTTCATGCTGTACTTTTTCCATATAATGAAAGTATACAGTAATCAGTGATAAGTAAAGTATGAAGTACATTTTCTCCTTGTGTATTCCACACTGAAAAAAAATACACAAGGATTAATCATTCACAAAGATCAATAACATGCATTTAGAAAATAGGGTCTAGACAGGTGTCATGCATTGTTCTAAACGTCCTACTATATATATTAATCGTAGAGCTTTGAAAAAATCATTCAGCGAGTTAACGATGCCTCAGGCTTTACATTGGTTAAAGGAAATCCCTCGCGCACGCTCCCTCTTCCTCATGCCTAACATGCTCTTGATCATTGTGGCAGAAATAATTAACTCTTTTTAATTGTCATTAGATCTCCCGCCAAAGGAATATTAATTGTCCTGGCGAGAAGCAAAGCAACATCTTCAATTCGTGCACGTTTGTATGTTATCAGGCCATGGGATTTGAAAGTCATGCCAACAGCTTAAAATATGCTCAGAACTACAGGTTGCTGATAGTGAGAACCCAACCGACAAGATGGAGGGATCATGGGAAATACAAAAAACATGGCGGGCAGAAAGGGGTTAACAGCAGGCGTCTCTGTATCGAAAATCATTGACTTTTAACACTAATTAAAGCACAGCTGGGTCTGTTCAATTAATCTAGGAAAGCCAAGAGCCTCGGCACAGGAAAAAGTGCATCTTAGCACACTCTCCCAGACTGATAGAGAGAGAGAGAGAGAGAGAGAGAGAGAGAGAGAGAGAGAGAGAGAGAGAGAGAGAGAGAGAGAGAGAGAGAGAGAGAGAGAGAGAGAGAGAGAGAGATGGAGGGAGGGAGTGTAAAAAGAGAGAGAAATGGACACCTTGAGTCTGATTAGTCCTCTTTTACAGATCTCCTTTAAAACTTTCTTTTTACATGCACACACTTTATGGGACAGAAATGATAACTTTTAAAAGATTGTTTTGAGCTCCTCATAACTTTCTACACTAGTTAAAATCCAAGGTTGCTCGATAGTCCTGGAGGTTTTAAACTATTTTGGAGTTTTTGTCTCTCCACTGTGCAGCACAGAATCTTTTTTGTTGTTGTTGTTGTTGTTGTACAGACTTAGAAAATGATCATACCTGAAATCTAGGTTTAACTTGTATCCCATAGGAAAGAATGCAATATCTACATTTCTCCGTAACAGTTGGACAAAATGGAGACCAAACGTTGAGTGCAAATATCTTTTTTTCTGAGATGTTTCACTTAAAAAGTAGACTCCAGTAATTCACGTCACTTACACAGTCTACACTTTCACTTGCTCAGATTTACCAAGACACTAAAACCTCCAAACAAAACTAAGATCTCTACATGAACTCACATTTCTCATCAAATTCTAACAATGCTATTATATGTTAATGTTTGTTTTTAGAGCTCTAAACTTTTAATTCTTGTTCACAATTGGCTAATTTTATTTCTACTAAAGCATTTAGAAGAAATATCTTGGTAACGCTTTATTTTACGACCCGCAAACAACTGCGTAAGTAAACGGAAATTACGGTGTATGTTTCTGTAATTATAGCGTACTTCCGTGAAAGGTATAGGGGAACAATATGTTAAGTTTGGGGTAATAAAGGGGTAACAAGCAGATAGTATACAACCTGCAAATAACTTCGTAAGTAAACTGAAATTACATGTGTACGTTTCTGTAAATATAGTGTACCTCCGTGTAGGTATAAGGTATAAAGGGGTAACAAGCTATGCAAGCAAATTATTTATAATGTAATTATTTTAACAGGTACCTATTATGTTATTCGAGGGAAAAATTTTTACATCTGTTGTATATAAAAGTTATCATCACATTTCTGGCAAAATATGTTCTTGTGCAATTTTACATTTAATTTTGGCATCTGTGGGTTGATTTAACATTAATTAATCTAGTAAGAAAAGCCAATAAATTCATTTTTTATCATACTGTGCTTACATACAGCCATACACGTTTAATTTTTTAACCCACAGATGTCAAAATGACCCTGTCAAATTGCACAAGAACATATTTTGCCAGAAATGTGATGATAACTTTTATATACAACAGACGTACAATTTTTGCCTGGAATATATTAACATATAGGTACCTGTTAGTTTTAAAATAATTAATTATAAATAATTTGCTTGTATATCTGCTTGTTACCCCTTTATTAGCCTACCCAAAACTTAACATATTGTTCCCTTATACCTACACGGAGGTACACTATAATTACAGAAACGTACACCGTAATTTCGATTTACTTACAAAGTTATTTACAGGTTTGTATATCTGCTTGTTCCTCTTTATTACCCAAAACTTAACATGTTCCCTTATACCTACACGGAAGTACGCTATAATTACAGAAACGTACACTGTAATTTCGGAGTTGTTTGTGGGTCCTAAAATAAAGTGTTACCAATATCTTTTAAAAAGTTGATGGTTTGTTAGATTTTTTTTATGTTTTAAAGTAAAAAATTAAAATATAAAAAAAATAAAGAAAAATCGAACTCACTCCAACTTTTAATCTTAACTATTAAATTTCCTGAGCTATGAATCAAGCAACCACTGAACAATGTAACTTCCTTCTGGGATGACAATCATTTAAAAAAAAAAAAAAAAAAACATCATCAAATTTCGCTCACATTTCCAAAACTCCAGAATTCCACATGCACTTTAACGGATGAGTGCAGGTAATAACATCAAATGCCTGTGATAGTTCAAGCAGGTCTCCATCCATCTGCACATCCCCACAAGCAGAGGGGCAGAGCCCGTATGGGAGAACCCCTCAGCTACCGGTAGTCTTGATCAATAATGCATCTGTGGAGATGTGAGAGTAGGCCTTCTCTTATCGTCTCTGCCAGGCCATGGCCCGCATCCCCTCTTTCCCACATAAAGCTTTAATCTAGGGATCCATCCCATTGCCGCGTGAGGAAATGGACCCACACGTTTACTCATTCCACCCATCGCTACTTTCATTTCCCTCCCCGCCACAAGTTCATTTCAGCCAAATCCTTGCATCCTGCCATCTATATTGAATCTCACCCCATGCGTCCAAATATACGTATGTTGTCATAGTTACACTCTCTTCTCGTTTCCTAGCGCCTCCCTGAGTTATTGTGACAGTAAATTGGATGTTTAGGGCTACGCTTGATTTGAAATGTCATTGAATATTCCAGAGTTTTTATGAAGATGCCTGTGTAAATACCAGCACACAAATGCAGTGCGGGCACTTATAAATTCTTCAGATTGCAGTGTTTTGCCTTTTGAGAATTGGACATGGGGAGCACATCACACCAGAGTCGTTCAGAGAGAGAGAAGAAGAAAAAAAAAGTGCGGGCACACGGCGCTCTTTATATAATCTAACTAAATATATCTCAAAATCCTCTTTATTCCTCATTGGAGATTCAGAAAGAGCGCTAAGTTTATTTGTGGTTGCTGAATGAAATGACCCACGGGACATGAGCCGGAGGCTGACGCTGTACATCCGCACAGATCTTTATGATGGAGTGGGCGTGCTGGAAACAACTTAATATAAGAACACAATGGGAAAACTCAAGAATCTGACTCAGGATCATTTACTGTTTTGAATTATACATTTACTTTGTATATCTTAAAGGGGTCATATCATAATTCCCTTCCTATGGAGAACCAGTTATTAGGTTAGTCAGAGTGTATTGCACTAAAAACGATATTTAGTTTTACATATCACTTTCCCCCCATCTATCCATCCATCCATCCTATGGATCTATCTATCTATCCATCTATCTATCTATCTATCTATCTATCTATCTATCTATCTATCTATCTATCTATCTATCTATCTATCTATCTATCTATCTATCTATCTATCTATCTATCTATCTATCTATCTATCTATCTATCTATCTATCTATCTATCAACAATGTCAACCAAAAACTATAAATTTTCATATTTAACTTACAGTGGCCCCAAAAAGGCATATTGGGATACTTTTAGCCACATCACAATTAAAATGTTTAAATTAAACTGCATTATAGAATGTGTTTTACAGCCATTTCATATCAAACTGCTTGCCGCGTGAGTATTAAGCCAAGTTTTCTTTCATGTCTTATTGCACTTAAACTGTCAAATACACACAAGGTTATGTCAAAAGCACACAAAGTTCACACAAACACATGAATTACACTGAATGTAAACAGCAAGTAAATAAATCGAGTGTGCATTAGATCTGTGTATTAAAGTGAAAGCAGCGTAATATACAGAACCTACTGCTATATATGCTGTTAATATGAATCAAACAACAAAAGAAAAACAGAAAATCTGCTCTTGATTGAATAAACTTTAGTAGCTTTAATAAGAATACATTTCTTACCTATTTTAATGAATGATTTAAAGACTCGCTCATTAAGATTTCACTTGTTTCATTACTGGATGAATCAGTTCAATGCTGAATGAATGATTCAATGACAAATACATCTTTGAACAGTCAATTGTCGACACCTGGTCAGAGGTGTATAAAGTACTCAAAATTGTTATTCAAGTGGAAGTACAAGTACTGAGGGAAAATTTTACTCAATTACAAGTAAAAGTATCTGGCCAGAATTGTACTTGAGTAAAAGTAAAAAAGTACCACTTTAAATTTGTACTTGAGTATTAAAGAAGTAAAAGTAACAGCAAGAATGAAAATAGAGATTCCCGTTTAAGCTTTTAATATCTTAAAAAATAAAGTGAATGAACCACATACAAGGTTTTATCCTGCTTTAGAACTGTATTTAGTTATCAAACTTTAAGAAATGCCAGTACACAACATGCTACTCAAAGTTGTAAAACCTTGCATTTAAGTTAAAGGATTAGTTCACTTTTAAAAAACTTTTGCTGATAATTTACTCACCCCCATGTCATCCAAGATGTCCACGTCTTTCTTTCTTCAGTCGAAAAGAAATTAAGGTTTTTGATGAAAAGATTCCAGGATTTTTCTCCATATAATGGACTTCAATGGGACCCAAACATGTTTCAAGGTCCAAATGAGAGTTTCAGTGCAGCTTCAAAGGGCTTTACACCAGACGTGACGTCACGTAATACGCAATTACGTTGAAAAGGTCGCGCTTCTGTCCTGACGAAAATGTTCTTTTAGCCTTTTTAATATTAAAACACCCAGGATAGGCACACGAAATGGGCATTTTAAACGATAAACTGACACAAAGACATTTGAATTTGTGTATATGGTCCTGCTTCCTCACATTTGTAAACACTGACTCGGTACTTCCGCCTACGCGTGACCTTTTCAACGTAATTGTGTATTACGTGACGTCACAAACGTGCATCACAGAACAGAGCAAGGCGAGCATATGTGCTTTTAAAACTTAA
Organism: Chrosomus eos; assembly: GCA_036326025.1. Lineage (NCBI taxonomy): Eukaryota > Metazoa > Chordata > Actinopteri > Cypriniformes > Leuciscidae > Chrosomus > Chrosomus eos. The sequence continues at coordinate 13,355,236 of CM070834.1, forward strand.
ACTTTTTGATTTATTTTTTAAATGACGATGGTTTCGCTAGATAAGACCCTTATTCATCGTCTGGTATCATTTAAAGCCCTTTGAAGCTGCACTGAAACTGTCATTTGGACCTTGAACCGTTTGGGTCCCATTGGCAGAATAAATAACATTTAAATTAAACTGGGCATCAGCACAATTCAATTAGTTTGGTAATAGCAAGGGAAAATAGAATGAAGTGATCTCCAAAAAAGAAGTACTTTTTGATTGTAAATTAAATTGTAAGGAGTAAAAAGTACTTTTTTTTCTTAAAAAATGTAATTAAGTAAAAGTAAAAGTATTGATTTTTAATTGTACTCAAGTAAAGTAAAAATCCCCCAAAATAGTACTTAAGTACAGTAATCAAGTAAAATTACTCAAGTACTTTACACCTCTGCACCTGGTGCGCCGGGTTACTTTCAAAATAGAGCAAATCACCTTTTGATCTCTTCCGTAGATCTCAGTAGGGGCTTTCACACTTGGTTATAGGAACACAGTCATAGGAACTAGCCACCAGGGTGGTTCCCCGATAACTAAATGTTCCCCTAGGGCCATTTTTCAGGTTGCATTCGCACCACCAGTAGGAACTCAGAAGAGAGACGTAAGCCACACTTCTTGTTGTGACTTTTATTTTGATGGCGTGGCGGACATTTATTTTGGTGGCGCTGAGAACACCAGAGCCTGATCACACAACACTCTCAGTCTTATACGTTATTAGATAGAACTGTTATACAATGAAGATAGAACTGTTATACAAAGAAAGTAGACAGTATATGAAAAGTATTAGCGTTTGCCGTGTGGTTGATGTCCAATGCCACTAGCTGAGCAGAAACACATAAACATGTTTTGGTCCCCTCAAAGTTGTGTAGGATTTTCTTCTTAGAGTAAAATTTGAGAGGTAGCCTACATCTATCACTGTTTTTCTTGTTTGTAGAGTAAATATATAGGCTATAATCTCTGTGTGTACATGGCTTTTTTTTTTAAATGGCGGGTGCTGGTGTTTCGTGTCCGTTCGGCCAATCAGCATACACTTACGTCACTGGTAGTTCATAATATGCGAGATTAGACCCTATGAAGTAGGAGCTACTTTAGTTCCCCCATAGGCATTGCTAGAACTAAAATCGTTCCCAGTTCGTGCGGTGCGAACACGCCAAAAAGTGGGTAATTCTGTAAATGAGTTCTAGGAAGGTTCCTCCGGTGCAAAAGCCCCTTGTCACAGTTTGTTTTCATTAGTCACATGTTTTCCTTTGTTCAGTTTTCCCGCCACTACTTTGTTACCATGGTCACCATGAGTTAACTTGGTTCAGCTGTGTTTGATTAATCATCCTCATTTGTGTTTGTTATATAAGTTGGTCCCTCACGTTCATTCTCTGTCCGATCACCGGTATGTCAAGTGTGTGGGGATCAACCTGTTTGCATGCCTTCTAGATTGTAATTAAAACTTTGAAATTATTGTCTTCTTCGTCTGCCTTCCAGCAACCCACCGTGACACCCCTAGTATTTACATTATGATTTATATTTTCAGCAGAAAATGATTTATTAACCAAGATCGAGAGGAGCATGTTCAGATAATCTACCCAATCAGCACGAGAGGAGGCTTATATATAGAGCCAACTCACCTCTGTTCCACAACAGTTTGTCCAGCATCTCACTTCCACCCCAACTCCTCACTCTTAATTATTCCTATCCTAGCCAGGGATGGGGGGAGAGTTTTGGGTTTCCGAGCTCTGAGCCCTCTCCTCGAACAGCACATCAAATACGCATATTTTATACTATATCAGATATGTAAATGTGAACGCAGATTTGAATGTCTGGTGTGATTTTGTCAAAGGTTTAAAGGTACAATATGTAGGATTTTTGCAGTAAAATATCCAAAACCACTAGGCCAATGTTATATATTTAGTTTAGTTGATTACTTACAATATCCCAAATGTTCCCAACTATTTGTAAATCATGAAAAAATTGTGATTTTAACCAAGGAAACGGGGTGTGTGAGCAGGGGTGAGGAGTCGCCAGTCAATGGCGCCATAACCGCGTTACCCCCGGTTTCCGTCAGGTTTGAGCACGTACTGGCTATAGTAATCATGGCGTGAGCTATCCGTGTGTATGTCCACAAAGAAATGAACCGCCATCTTTTGCGTGTATGTCTACTCCGTTAAATGTCCGAGTGATTCCGTGTGTATGTACACGCCGTTAAATGTCCGAGTGATTCCGCGTGTATGTACACGCCGTTAAATGTCAGAGCGAAACGAAGCAAAATGTAGATCTACATCTGAGGAGTGATATTTTTTTCCTAGGATGGTAGGGGAAGTAAATGGTCATAAATGGTATTAACCCCAGTGACGGGTAGGTTTAGGGACGGGGTTGGGGTTAGGTCATATATTACAGTAATGTAACGTTAAGTCAACGGCGTTGATAAACACGCTGAAAAGCGATTATGCCTGTTGTTAGCACGGCAAAAATGGAAATACGAATTGGCGTGTCATACATACGCCATTTCATGAGATCAGTCTGGGCATTCACACATTTTTAAGACTGCCGTAGTTGTCCAAACAGCTTTTGGGGCCACTTTAGATATATTAAATATCTAAAAAGGCTTAGAGGACCCTTTTACACAAGACAATATCGTGGTTGAGCAATGAGTATGGGCACTACAGGTATAACATCATCTGTGTAAAAAAACAATATATGTACTCTAGTCTAATGTATATCGAGCGACACTAATAAAAGCATTCAACCTTTCAATTCGCTTTATGATTGTGGGATAGCATCGGTTGCGCTCGCAGGGTGAAATCACACAGCGATCAGCGGCCTGGCGATGTCTTATCTGCGCTTGTGCGTGCAGTCAGTCTGTTCCCGTTGAAGGTGGATGGGCTGCTGTATCCTCCACACTCTGCAATTCCTTTCTCTTAATCTACTGTCTACCCACTGTCAGAGCAACAGAAACATTTGCAGCTTGCATGAAAAGAAATTACCGGGCGGACAGCCAGCGAGAGGGAGAGAGGTGCCGCCTCTGCGCTGTGACAGCGGGAGAAATTGCTGCCACGACGGTTGTGTGGGGAGAGGAAGAGAACGAGGGAGGATGACGATGATGCTGGCAGCGTCTCTAACCGGGGAAAATAAACCATGACAACATCCAAATCACACATGCACTCACTCTCAGCGCGCTTGTTTACAGCGATTATGTGTTTGGGGAGGAGGCAAAGAGAGAGAGAGAGAGCGAGAGGGAGAGAACGTATCTCAATTTATGAAGTTTTTTTCACCGCTGAGAGTCAACCAAATGCAGGCAGTGTTCGCTTCCAGAGAGCCAATTCTGCCATCAGTGGAGGCGAACTCACAGGGAGAGCAGCTGATTAGAGAACAGTATGCTCTGTGCTGCAGGGAGAGCATGGAAAAATAGTGGCATGTCTCTCTCAATCCCTCTGCTGTGTTGTGGAAATGATTTTTGAAGCGCTGTGCATGTCGCTGAATGCTTTTTAAACGAGAAAAAAAGAGAAAGATTTCAAATGGTAAAGCATGTTCTCTCTTGCTCTAAAGCGACACTCCATATTATCAAAAATACACTAATTATGTTGTGCAAGTATGCAACCAAAGCAGAATGCTCTCATTACAACCAACATAACATAACCCCCCAAAAATTCTCATTATAATCAACAATGTTTTCTACACTGCAAGTGAGCAATTCACCATGACAAACACACTCCATTATAAAGGGTATGATGTGACAAAATAAGACTGAATTCTGTGCAAGCAAGGAACACGACAAAAAAAACAATCAAAAACGAGAGATAGTCAGTGAGCTTTAGTTTACAAGCAGTGAGAGACATGATGCAACAAAATTAGATTGATCTTTGACACGTCTACACGGCAAGCAAGCACTAGAACATACCCATTATGATCAATTGGTGTGCACGGCAAGTGATCAACACAATGAGATAACAACCTACAATGGTTCCATTATAATAAATTAAGCCAGCTACACTTCAAATCTGAGTGATGCAACGCTCACAAACACAAAATTTGGCCAAAGTTTGTGTTAAAACTGCAAGCATGAAACATGACACAACAAAACTAGAATCCTCCCTATTAATCAATGAATCTGCAAGGTAAATTTTTCATGTATACTGTTGGATTTGCATAAAGTTTGTAATGGATGAAAATATGCATTTATTCATTTCTGAAAGAAAAAAAATACATTAAAAAACTTGTTTTGCACATATGTGCGCACACACTCCATACTTTCTTACCGTCTTCAGGTTGGGTTCTAAAACAAAACTCAGAAACATAATGGAACTAGAACTCTCTCACTACATAATCAATAAAGTTGTACATTCGAGGGCAGATTCACTAACAGCCTGTGCCAGCGTATGGCTCCTTTGGCCAAAAAATGTATGTACAGGGTTATTTTTGCAGCTGACCTAATTTCATATGCATTTGTAGGAGTTTCCCTTTCAAACACCAAATTTATGGGAGAAGAGTATTTCACGCTGCTCTTGGCAGATTTGGCCATTATGGAAATGCTCTGGCTGCGTCTGTGTTCTTTAATTTGTGCGTCGTCAGTAGATCACGCGCAGAACTTTCCACTCCCATCTGCGCTCTTTTGGAATTGCGCTCTAACGCTAATTTGCCCTGTTTAGTAAATCTGGCCCTTGCACTGCAGACTGCTTGATCGTAATGACAGTGAGCAAAGGCACAGATGCCTCAACAGGCCATATCTGCTGTCAAATCCATTTTTCTAGAGACGTACGTGTTTTTTTAAAAGTTGAACTTCTTTTAACCGTAAGTGGTCCGTGTTTATAAAAGATGCAACAGCGGTCAAACACATCCATCTAGGGCACATTTACATAAAAACAATGAAAATACTATGGAATGGCTATAAAAAAACAACACCATGGAATGCAAAAACGTGTTCTCTGTGAATGGCCCCCAGCTATCTGTAATATTGTGCCATTTCACGCTGTCACATTTACATTTGCACTGGATTGCGACTTTGAAAACGGGTCCACTGTCTTGTCAGGAAAACAGAGTAACGCCTTTTCTTAATCTGTCGGTGTCCGCTTAGTGTCATGTCCATATATCGTGCGATAAGTCGATTTATACTAGGCTAATTATCGCGATAGGCATTATAGGAGTTGGGATAACTAAGATGTATTTGCTAGTTACACCTTAACTTAAGGTTGATAGCAGAAATGTTTCAACTGCAAATAGGATAGAAAAGAGTGGAAAGTGTGTTTGTGTTCAGGAAACATGGTGTTGCATGTTCAGATAGCCTAACTAATCTTGTCTTTGACCGAACATGTCCTTTCTTACTCGTTGTCATCTAAACAACCCCAGCCTTTGCATCTCTCAGGGTCAGAATTAGTTCAGGAATGATTTATCAGGGCTGTTCAGATTTATCAGAGAAGGCAGGAGAGGCAGAAACATTTGGTTGAGACAATCAACAGTAAAACGTCTCTGGTTACTTACGTAACCTATGTTCTCTGAATAGGGAACGAGACGCTGCGGAAAGCGCAGTGGGATATTCTCTGAATGTGCCGATTGTCTGAAGCCTTATAGAATCACGCCAATTCATTGGCTGATGGCGTCCGCGCAATATGGCTCCGCCCCGACGCTCTTACGTCGCATCATACGTATTCGCGCGCGCGCCATCTGCTCCTCAGATTTCTCTGCCGAAAAGAAACTGTCAGCAGCGCGAGGAGCTTGGCCGCTAACGCAGCGTCTCGTTCCCTATTCAGAGAACATAGGTTACGTAAGTAACCAGAGGACGTTCTCTTTCATAGGTTCTCTCAACGCTGCGGAAAGCGCAGTGGGAACGGACTACCAAACTCGCCAAGCTAGAGCGCTTTTATGACTGGTAGATAAAAGAGACAACGACCGAAACAAGTTCAAACAGAAAGAACCTGGGAACCCGGGGTCATGTCAAGATCCAAGCTATAGAACCTTACAAAAGTATGCGGAGAGGACCAGCCTGCCGCAACACAAATATCCTCCAAAAGTGCTCCTCTGAAAAGAGCTTGAGAAGATGCTACACTTCTGGTGGAATGTGCTCTAATGTTAAGAGGTGAAGGCAAGCCACGCACCCCATAAGCCAACGAGATAGCCTCTGTGACCCAGTGAGAAATCCTCTGCTTCGATGCAGCAAGCCCACGGCGGCTAGCACCGAAGCAAACCAGAAGCTGGTTAGATTTCCTCCAACCGCCTGAGCGGTCTACATATATCTTAAGAGAACGAACTGGGCAGAGCAAGTTAAGCTCCCTATCTTCCTCAGATGAAAATGGAGGAGGGTGGAAAGCATTAAGGTTAACTACCTGAGAGCGGAAACTTGAGGAAAGAACCTTGGGGACATACCCTGGTCTCGGCCTCAAGGAAACTTTGACCAGGCCAGGGGCAAAGTCCAAGCAGGACTCGATAACAGAAAGAGCTTGTAAGTCTCCCACCCGCTTTAATGAGGACAAAGCTAACAAAAGAGAAAACCTTAAGAGTCAGAATCCTATCCGGAGCTGACTCCAAGGGCTCAAAGGGGGCTTTCGTCAAACCCTCTAGGACAACAGAAAGATCCCATGAGGGGACTCTAGGGGAGCGAGCCGGTTTCAGGCGCTTCACCCCACGCATAAAGGCAGAAACTAACCTTAATTTGCCTAGGGGAATCTCATCCGATTCCCTATGCGCTGCAATAGCCGCGACATAAACTCTGAGAGTGGTAGCGGCTGCTCCAGCCGCAAACTTCTCCTGCAGGAATTCCAGTACTGAACCAGCAGGGCAGTTAACTGGGCTCCTATCATGTGCTAAACACCAAGTCTCAAAAACCATCCATTTGGAAGAATATAATCTCCTTGTAGAAGGAGCTCTAGCACTCGCAATAGTCTCCTGAACGTCAGTTGGGAGACCAGAGCTTAATGCTAACGGCCTCTGATCGGCCAAACATACAGCTTCCACATGTCTGGGCGAGGATGCCATATCCTGCCCTGTAGCTGGGACAGCAGATCTTCCCTGACCGGGATCCTCCAGGGGGGAGACTCCAGTAGAGGAACTAGCTCCGAAAACCATGGCTGAGATGGCCAGAACAGAGCTACCAGGAGGAGGCGGACTCCGCTCTCTCTCACTCTGGCCAAGACCGCCGGGATCAGTTTGATGGGCGGGAAGGCATAGAGTTTCTGCGTTGGCCAAGGGTAAGCGAACGCATCTATCCCCAATGGGGCCGGGGGACTCAGGGAGAACCAAAGAGGGCATTGGGATGACTCTTGAGATGCAAAGAGGTCCACCTCCGCCTCTCCAAAAACCTTCCAGATTAGAGCCATCGTCTGGCGGTTCAACATCCATTCTCCCGATCGGAGTTTCTGTCTCGACAGAAAATCTGCTGCGAGGTTCAGAACCCCTGGGACATGAACCGCTCTTAGAGATAGGAATCTGCTCTGAGACCACAGGAGAAGGTGACGCGCATGCCTGTCTAGGGTGCGCGACCGAGAACCTCCCTGCCGGTTCACATGAGACACCACTGCCATATTGTCCGTTCTGACAATGACATGGTGACCCTCCAGAAGAGGGAGGAAATGAAGCAGAGCCAGAAAAACGGCCCTTAACTCCAGGCAGTTTATGTGCCAGGAGAGAGCCTCTCCGATCCAGACCCCACACGCTGGTCTGCCCTCGAAAACCGCTCCCCAGCCGGTGAGAGAGGCATCCGTCGTAATCATCTGGCGACGAGATACCGCACCCATGCTGACCCCTTTCCGAAGAAAAAGAGGGTCCCGCCAAACTGACAGGGCTCGAAAGCAACTGCGCGATACCTTCAGTAGGCGAAGGGTTTACCCGGAGGGTCGAACCCTGAGAGTTTCACCCACCACATGAAGGGTCTCATGTGGAGTAGGCCCAGCGGTAGCACGGAGGAGGCCGCAGCCATAAGGCCCAGCATCCTGCGGCAGGTGCCCACAGACACATGATGGCCTAGTGAAAAACGAGCCAAGCATGTCGTCAAGCTGGAAATCCGTGCAGGGGCCAAACGGGCCTGCATGAGAACGGAATCCATGTTCACCCCCAAGAAAACGGTGCTTTGAGCCGGAGCAAGAACACTCTTCTCCGAGTTCAACCTCAAACCGAGAGACTGGATATGACTCAGAACGACGTCTCTGTGGTGGGCCACTAGCTCCCTGGATTGGGCTAAAATGAGCCAATCGTCCAGGTAATTTAGAACACGGATGCCCTGGAGCCGCAATGGGGCCAGAGCTGCATCCATGCACTTTGTGAATGTCCTTGGAGCTAGAGATAGGCCGAAGGGAAGGACCCTGTACTGGAACGCCCTTTCTCCAACGGCGAACCTGAGGAATTGCCTGTGTCGCTGTACAACCTGGATGTGAAAATAAGCATCCTTTAGGTCTATCGTCACGAACCAATCCCCTGGCCGAATCTGAGATATGATAGCTTTCAGCGTCAACATCTTGAATTTCCCTTTGTAAAGGGCGAAGTTCAGCCGGCGGAGGTCCAGTATGGGACGCAAACCGCCGCCCTTCTTCGGGACCAGGAAGTAACGGCTGTAAAAGCCCCGCTCGGTTTCCCCTGGAGTAATCTCCTCTATTGCTCCTTTGAGAAGGAGGGAAGAGATTTCCTGCTGCAGTACAGAAGCCTGAGCGGCGCTGTCTACTACAGTAGGAAACACCCCGTTGAAACAGGGGGGATTGCGGCAAAACTGAAGAGTGTAGCCGAACCGAATTGTGCGAAGAACCCAGGACGATACCCCTGGTAAGCGTTCCCACTCTGGAAGGAAATGTGACAGAGGAGGAGGGATGTTGTAATGCAGACGACATACCTGAGTAAGGGTGCCGTGTTGACGCTCCTGGGGTAAAGAGGTTGACTGTGCAGGAGGGCCATCGGCGTCCTGGCACGTGATGGGAGGCATCGAGATAGGGGTCATGGTGACCAGGTCCGCCTGCTTCGGAGGAAAACGGAAAGTGCCTCCGAGGATGCGGCCGGTAGTTATAGAGAGCGTGGGGGGTGAGGGAGAAAGCCGAAAGCGTCTCCTTTCTCCCGCACCAGACTGAGTAGAGAAGGTGAAATATGGCCTGCACTTCGAGACACTCTGAGTGGCGAAGGTGACAGGGCAAGGAAAGGAGAGCTGGGAGGTGGGCAGAAACGCTTGCGCGGTCTGACCCAACCCTGAGGAACCAGAGGAGCTCTCCTTTTTCTGACCGGAGGGTCAGGAACGGCTCTGCGCCGCCGGAGCAGTCGGTTTGTCGGACCGCTTCAACTGGAGGCGCTTGTGAGGCCGTTGACGGGGAAACGGGCGACCGCGGGCTCCCCAAACCGTGGCAGGTGGGGGATGCCCTGGTTCGCTTCTTCTGGAAGAGAACTCCGGTCTATGAGAGGGACGTTCTCTGGGTCGCACCGGGGGGGGAGCAGAAGGTTCCCTAGCCCTCCTGGGCATGAACTGTCTGAACGCGGCCGATTGGGATTTGGAGGAGCGGAATTTCTCAACCACTGTGTTGACCGCCTCACCAAACAACCCTGTTTGAGAAATGGGGGCGTCCAAGAGGAAAACCTTCTCTTTATCACGGATCTCCGTGAGATTAAGCCACAAGTGGCGCTCCACCGCAACAGAACCAGCCATAGAGCGACCTATAGCACGTGCGGTATGCTTGGTGGCTCTTAAGGCTAAATCCGTAGCCTTACGAAGCTCCTTGACCGCTTCAGGGGTCACACCGTCACCCTCGTCCATTTCCTTCAGGACGTCCGCCTGGTAGGCCTGAAGAATGGCCATAGTGTGCAGGGTCATGCCTGCCTGCCCAGCCGCCATGTAGGATTTCCCAATCAGAGAGGAAGTAGTCCTACATGCTTTAGAAGGGAGAAGGGGGCGCGACTTCCAGGACGGCGCAGACGACGGAGCAAGATGGTCGGCTAAAGTTTCCTCAATCGCCGGAATGGCGGAATAGCCCTGTTCCACAGAACCTACCAGGTTGGTGAAATCAGCAGCAGCCGCATTAGTGAGGCGCGAAGAGAAAGGCTGCTTCCAGGATCTGGAGATCTCATGATGCAGATCACTGAAAAATGGCAGCTTCCTCCGTTGAGGCCTAGAATTAGGGCCACTGAGAAGCCTTTCGTCGAGTTTTGACGACTGAGACTCACGTGGCTCGTCGGGCCAATCAATAGTGAGCTTCTCCGTAGCGCGCGAAAGCACGTCAACGAGCTCCGCGTAGGCCGCAGTAGGCCACGCTTCCTGGCCGCTCGGCGGAATAACCTCGTCGGCGAGAGTAGGCCCGAAATCCTTGGAGTCGGAAGCCTCGGTAAAAAGTATATCCTCCAGCCCGAAAGAAACCGCGTTGCGTGCTCCCGGGCTGGGGCGCAAATAATCGTGTGAAAATTCGACTGGCATGTCTCGCACGTGCCGAGGGGAGGGAGGGAGAGAAAGAGCGGGGCTCGTCTGCTCGAACTCCGCATCCTCAAGCTCTACATCCGAACCCCAGGTCGCGGATCCTCGAGAGGCCTCGGGAGCGCGACAGGGGGAGACGAATGATTCCCTCTCAAAGACCGCGAGCCGCAATTTGAGGGTTTTGAGCAACAAATTTTCACAGAATTTGCATTTAGACGATCCTATAACTGCCTCACGCGCATGTGAAAAACCCAAACATTTAACGCACTTACTGTGTGGGTCGTCGTTAGCGATGTAACGAGCACATGGCGGAGTACAGCGTCTGTAATCCATGGCAGCTTCACCGTAAGGAGAAACAGAGTTCCGCTTGAACAGTCGCAGAAGCGCCGAGAATAATCCTAGATGTAATTGTAGCTCAGAAAAATCACGAGCGAAGGGCAAACGTGACCGCTTCGTTCTGAAGGCAGAGAAATCTGAGGAGCAGATGGCGCGCGCGCGAATACGTATGATGCGACGTAAGAGCGTCGGGGCGGAGCCATATTGCGCGGACGCCATCAGCCAATGAATTGGCGTGATTCTATAAGGCTTCAGACAATCGGCACATTCAGAGAATATCCCACTGCGCTTTCCGCAGCGTTGAGAGAACCTATGAAAGAGAACTTATTTTGATTAAAAATAAATCGTATATGTAAGTAAACATAAACTGTTACCTGATTTATGTATAACGAGTGATTCCCTACATTATTACAGGACGTTTGCAGGTCAAGATCAAGTCCATGAATACACACAAACATCAAAAGCGAGCGCTCCGAAAACCAGCGTCTCAGCGCGCAAATACTGAATTGAATTGTCTTTCACGTCTCTTGCTTGTACTGACGAATTCAAGTGAATGTAGACAGTGTATTCAAATGGGGTCTGTGCGTTCGGTCTTAAAGGGGCAGCAGTCTTATAAACCTGCTGCTGTGTTTTAATGTTAATCAAACAAAGGACATATAAATTACACACTGCTCTTGTCTAAATATGCTACCAAAATATCCATATATTTAATATATATGCATATGTAATGAATATGCAGCGTTTTTTCACATTTGATTGATTACTGTAGTTTTTGTTGTAATATCAAAATTGGAATAAATAATTAATATTTCACTGTCTAAACATTTGTACCACTGACCCAATCCTCAGCACTGAGCCTTTCTGGAGCTGCTCTAAATATGTGCTGTGCTATTAAATAAAAGATAAAATATGATAGAGCAATAGAATGAAGAGTGAAAGTAACAGAAGCTCATACAATGCATTTTAGCAGTTTTAATTAAGCATGAAAATAACTGAAGGAAAAAATTTATTTGATGAAAACATTAAGCCAACTAATATGATTTATATTATTTTGGTTTCTCTACCTATACATTTAAAAATTACAAATGCAGTGAAAATACAGGTATCGGTTATACGGTATTGGTATCGACGAGTACCAAAAATTAAAGAATCGTATCGGACTCGTTCTGGAAAAAGTATCGTTGCATCCATAGTGAAAGAGATATGCTAAAACTTGACAAAGCAGTGCAAAGCACTAATTTATTACTTTAATGTAACACTGTTGGACAGTTCTATCCTTGACAGCAAAAAGTAGAGGAAAAGTTGACAGGGGGTGTGCCGGTGCCTGATTATCCTGTCAATGCTAACTCTATAATAAACATAGCATATTTATAAATATATTTACATGTTTCATAAATAAAACTATAATGCTACCATTATGACAATGAAGATGTGATACAATGAATATGTAACGCCTTCCTATTTCAGTATAACCCAAACCTGTCAGTGAATCAGTTATTTGTGGCCGTTCATACCAATGACCAAAACTATAAAGTTTTAATAATACTGTAGTTCTAATTCAATGAGAATAGAGAAGTCCTAACTATAATGATAATAATGATGATGATAATAAGTTTTTAAATTGTTTGGCTTCCTAAACACACCGGTGTGAATGTGATGTGAACTGAGGCACCAATTAAAGGGTTAGTTCACCCAAAAAGTAAAAATTCTGTCATCATTTACTTGCCCTCATGTTGTCCAAACCCATAAGACTTTCGTTCATCTTCGGAACACAAAAGAAGATCTTGTTGATGAAATCTGAGAGATTTCTGTCCCTCCATTGGCAGATATGCAACTACCACTTTGACGCTTCAAAAGGTTCATAAAGAGATTATAAATCTAATCCATATGAATTGAGCGGTTTAGTCAAAATTTTCTGAAGAGACTAGATCGCTTTATATGATGAACGGATTGAATTTAGGCTTTTATTCACACATAAACATTCATCAACTGACACATAAGTTGGTAAACGGAAGCTCAAGCATGTTCGCTTGACGTGTGAGAACAAATGAGGCTCATTCTCGTGTTACGAGGCACGTTTGAGCTTCTGCAAGAACCAATGAGGTTTGATCTCGCGCGCCAGGCAGATTCGGTTGAGCTTCTGTTTATGTTCGCTGATCAATGTTTAAATGTGAATACAATCTTTCAGACCAATTTTGTAAACCATATTCAATGAGAAGATCACGCTCAAAAGAAAAATTTGTTGAAGATAATATCATTACCAAAGAGGAGAGGAGTCTGCCACCAATACACCTCATACACACAAACTCACACTTATGGACAAACTACCGCGAACATAAGTCAGATACAAGCTGCCATCCTAGAGAAGGATGACTCCAATGTAATGCCAATCACAAGCCCACACACCAATGCGAGCAGGCAGCCAGACAAACCGCCTCAATCACTCCAGTTTAACTTTAAACTTTTAGCTCTCCTTTCACCCTAGCCTATCCACGACTGTCACACTAGTTCCTCTGAGAGACGGCAGTCCGGAGGGAGAGGGGGTATATGGGGATGTCTAAACGTCCATTGATCATTGTGGATTCCAGCACATTTTCTCCTGTGTTTTCGCCGCTCTTCTGCCTCTCTGTGGTGTCAGCCCAGACCCGAATCACTCAGACAACACCTTTGAAATGCACAATGGCTTTCCTGTGAATCAGCCGGGCCCTTTCACGGCTGTCTGCAGCCGATAACAGCCTCTACTGTGCCCTGGAGTTAACAATCTCAGCTAATAGACTTCTCCCCTGTCAATCACACTTCAAAATCCCAATAAGCCACACACACACACACACACAACACACAACCACACACACACACACCCACACACACACACACACACACACACACACACACACACACACACACACACACACACACACACACACACACACACACACACACACACCTCAATTCTATTGTCCATCTCCTGATCAAAGCTCATCTGGTGAACAGTAAATATAGACACACACACACACGGGCACGCAGTCACCAGGTGTCATACCGCACACGAACAGAAGCATACACCCCGGTGAAAGTATGCTGCTGGGAAACAAACCACTCTGAGCCAATAGATAAGCTCTCAATAAACCCAGAGCAGTGGTACAGCTCACCTCACCCGCGCTGATTCACCAACACCAGCGAGGCACAATACATTCTTAGTCAATCCCCCCTAAATGCATTGGATTAAGAAGGATTTATATTCGCCTCCCAAATAAATGTCATATAATTTAAGGTTCTGGGATTTATGCATGTGCTGACATGAACTAAATTTGGAATCAAAAGAACCAATGAGATAAGAGCGTGACTTATATATGCATAGACACGGATTTAGTATTCACGAGTTGGCACTAAGTTCTGACTCAAATATATGGGTTGTGTTTGCATGTGTGCACAAAATGAGCTGTTAAAATAATGTGTATAATAATGTATAATAAAATAATATGTAAAATATAACATGTTCTACATCATTTTTTTTCTTTGAATGCACTTTTTCAATATATTTAAAATGTGTGTGTACATATATATGCATTTAATATATATATATATATATATATATATATATATATATATATATATATATATATATATATATATATATATAATATATATATATATATATATATATATATATTTACAAACACAAACTCAACCCAAAACCGAAGTAACACATTAAAAAATTACCTGAACCGGAACGGACAGCAGAACCACTACTCTCTTTTTTGTCAACATTTTAAATAGGTGGCCAAATAAAGAATATGAAAGAAAAAGAAAAACAAATATCCTATCTGGGCATTTCTTTGTCATTTGGATTAGATTATCTGCTAATAAAATGAGGAAATATGCAGTTATAAACACGGATGGCCTGCCCCGGGCTTTATCGCTCTTTATTTTTCTGGACAGATTGTAAACTCAGATTTCTGTCCGCATTTTAACAGGTTAGAGATACCCAGGGAGATTGAAACTTTTGTTCAAAAGTTCAGTCTTTCCAGCCAAAAATGCAAATATGAATCTTTAATATTTTTCCTCCACACAAGGAATGCAATTTGGCTGTACATACTAGAATTTGTTAGCTACTGAATGTTTTGCACAGAGGGTGAAATGTAATATTTAACTTTCCTGTACCATATGGGACCGTGGTTGGTGCATTACTCATTGAATAATGTTGCAAAAACGCATTCATTAATAAACGTGCAAATAAATGTAAGGCTCACACCCCCATAAATAACGATTCTGACATTCTTTATGCCCCAATAATGGTTAGCACAGCAATTTGAGCATTTGTGTTTGCCTATGTTTATGGGAAAAGTGTATAGTGAAGAAAGCATATTTGACTCAGACCTAATCATCATTTGATGGGCTTCTCTCATATGCAGAATATATTTGATATATATTATTTTATATTACAGGGTCTTGTAGGCTTGCAGAAACAGACTTTTGACAGACGTTGACAAACTGGATTGGCTCAGTTATGCTCAGACTGACTCAAATATAAATTCAAAATTTAATCAAAAAACGTGACTGCAACAGCTGCGGCCAGCAGGGGAATTTTTGAGTGGAGGTGATATGCAAATCAATATTAATCAAACAAATAAACGGTTGTAGATGGCTTATTTTTATACAGTTGTTGATCATTATGCTAACATAAACATATAATATCCTGACATTCCGAAATAGTCCTGATAATGAATGACAACATGTTATTAATGTCTCTCCACCTTGTGAATGTCACGCAGCGTCATATACAGAATATGATCATAATAAACATTTTTTCCGTGAATGGAAAGCCCCATTCCATCTTCACCTATTTGAAGATTAACTTCATAATCTATTATGGAAAATGTATATGGCCCTGTCTGACAACTGATTGGTTATAAAGTATGTGCGTAAAGGATGCTGCTATCACGTGCTCGGGAATTTCCCGCTTCCGACCTCTGAAGTAATAATTTAATAGTAAATAGTGAACGCACACACACACACATACACACACACACCAGCATTATGAGGACTCTCCTATAGGCGTAATGGTTTTTATACTGGACAAACTATATATTCTGTCCCCTTACACTGCCCCTATCCCTAAACCTACCCATCACAGGAGACATTCTGCATTTTTAATTTTTTAATAAAACATTGTTTTTTATGATTTTTAAGCCATTTGATTTATGAGGACATTTGACATGTCCTCATAAACCACCCATAAGTTGTAATACCAGTGTTAGGTTAGGGTTAGGGTTAGGGTTAGGGAGGGTTAGGGATCATGAATGCACAAAGGAAGATATGGCAGCACATATGGCAGATATACTTGTAAAATTTGTTAATTGTTTACTGGTTCATCCAGAACGGTAGTTGATACCCTAGATGACTTTATAGACCATTTTTGTTGTTCATCTGTTCTGAGTGTCACAATCTGAGGTGTGGTTTATGCAAAAAGCCACCGATCCAGATGTTACAAACTTGCCGCAAATATGTGTATATATGTCATGCTGTAGGGTTTGTATTGATTTTTTTTTACTGTTTGCTTAATGCATTTAGCTATTTTCTGCTATTGTTCCCTAAATGTGTATTAATAATATGTTAAAAGTCTTTATAAGGACATAATCTCTTAACGGACCCCTGCTGATGGCAGAGTACTTTAGAGCACTGGGCTGAACGACGCTAATGTATTGCTTTTGGGAACAATGTTCGAGATTCAGCCTGTCAAACAGGAGTTCCATGCAACTCTCTTTCCCAAAGGACTGATTATGTATGAGCAACAGATATCAAACTAATGAGTAGGCCTACTGGGTGTATGAAAAAGGGGCGGTGTGTATTGGTGAAGGGTACATGCTTGTTTCAAGCACATGCACAGATAAGATTATCCCATCCTGTTCAGGGCCACACTCAATGAGTGTAAGAGGAGAAATCGAGGCGGATGATATATGACAAGTCATATTTTTAGCGAAGGAGAAGGACAGAGAGAACCTCCAGGGAGTGCTTGATGATCTCGCCCTAAAGACTGTGGCCCATTCGCTTGCTTTTCCCTCTCTTTCACATCGTAGCTCCATGCATCTGCTCTCTGCAAGAATAATGAGTGAAGAGAGGAAAAGGATACCATGCTGGAAAGAAGACTGTGTGTGTGTTCCTCTGACAAACTGTTGTCCGTAAACAACCTCAAAGATAAACGTCTTCCATCTCATCTCCAAACACACACTTGCACATAAAGATTTTCCCTGCCTTCTTGTTTGAAGAGAGCACTGCTTCATCCCCAAGTCTTCCAGCGGGGCCTACTGGGGTGAGTTGGAGGCAACAGAAGAGGCTTTGAAACCATTCCAGAAAAATCATCCCAGACCTGCAGCAGAGCTTAAGAGGACACACACAGAAATGTCTCAGAGCTTTGTGGATGATGTGCAGTTTTTATTCCTTTTTTGACTATAGAAATCAATGTTTGAAGTGTGAGTTTAAAGCTAGTCTGAATAATGCTACAGTAAATGTGCATGGAGGACTGATTAAATGCGAGTAATTTTGCTCAAATATGTTAAAGGAAGTAGTAAATGTGCCTCAGAGGTTCTATGACTGATAATATCAAAAGAATGTTGAACAATAATGGTGAATTATAGATGAAGTCACACCTCAGCCTCAGACCTGTCCATAAGACCCAAGTCTCAGCCAAAAACAAGTCTCGGCCTCAGCTTTTAATCACTGCATAAATGTTGGAGGAGGCCGACAGCAAAGGCTCCTCTCATCAACAAACTGACCAATCAGAATAGATATTTAAATGATGCAACGTAATTTAAAGCATCCAAAATGGAGAATCATGTAATATCAATGTGTAATGTTGCCTCCATGTGCTATCAGAATTATCGTTATTACTAGTTTATAGACTTTAAAACTCTACAACAGAAGAAAAAGAGAGAACTGATCAAATTCTTATGTAAGTAAAAGAGTTTCATAGCTGATTAAAAGACCATAACCTGCAAGGCACCGAGTAAAATACTTTTAAACAATGGGAACAGAATATTTCATAGTGAGGAAATGTTCAAATTAAAAGCTGAAGGCAATGTTTTTTTTACACAACTGTGTTTAACATTGCAGTTTCAATCTCATTACGATGTGGGAAGCTCTGTTTGGCCCGCTTTTATGTACTGGGGTATAATTATTTTGGAAGCAAATCATATTGTGCATTAAAATCATAGAGAATATGATGCACTGTTTGCCAGCACACACGCTCACGATTTATCTTTTTTTATTTTTTTTTCTAGAAATTTTGACAAACAACAAGCTGTGACCTTTAAGTTCGTAGAGGCAGCATGGCTCTGATCACAGGACTGGAAACATAGCCAGACTGAAATGTCAACCGTCCCTGCGGTTCCAGCACTGACGCAAAACTGCCAGAGAGCTACAGGGAAAGCCAGAGGAGAGACGGAGCGCGAGAGAGAGGGAGGAAACAAGAGTGTGTGCGTGTACGTTGGCATGCGTTCCCCCGGCATGTGTGTTTGTGTGCGTGCGTACGGATGGCTAACAGAGACTTACCTGAGCTGCAGGCTCGTTCTTTGAGGCCCGGGCATGTCAGACAGCATTAAAGCAGGTATATGGTTGGGAGATTTCGACGTCCCTTTAGAGAGCTGCAGGCCAAGTCATCCAATAGAGCACAAACTAGCCTCCACGCTAACAAACAGGCACTGGGCTGCTTGCTGACCCCTCACAACCAAACACAGATACAAAAACATCTTCATGTCTTCTCTTTTCACTAAACACGGGTGTCAGTTTTTGATGTGCGGGGCTGAGAGCGTTTGAGAAATGGATTTTATGGACCTGTTGATAACATGGCAAATAATAAAACAAGCAATGTAATAAAAGACAATGCTCAATAAAGTTAATACAAATTTTGATTAAATGTGCAATCAAAATGTCTAAAGATTACAACATGAAGTTGAACTTTTCAGAGTGAACAATTCATCCACGCATGTTTAATTTAAAATAAAAAATGTATTGACTGAAATTTGTAATTAAAATGTCATGATCTTCCAGCGAATCAACAGACTTCTCTCTGATGACATATGACGGACTTCTCCAATCATTATGTCCACAAAAAAACCCACCCGCTTTTTCTGTTCTTCCGAACCAATCTTTCTACAATCAACCGCAAGCTTGCGTTCAGATTCGCTTCCATCCAATAACTGGCGACGTACCGAACCAAGACCCAGCCCAAATTTTTTTTTTTTTTTTTTTTTTTACATTTTGTGTTACATTGTGACTTTAATATAAATAAAATACATAATAAAAGTCCCATTTTTAAAAGTTTTTATTTATGTGTTCTATATATACTAAGAATAAAATATAAAATATAGTGCAAATTAGCATACAATAAAATTGTGTTATTCACTTAACATTTACCTATAACTGACTTACACCCAAGCCCTCTTTATAGAGCAGTGAAATTTTCGTATATTGGTTGTGTGAAGATTGGATTGACATGGCTGCTACCTGAAGAAAAATGTAATATTTTTATCTTGAGAAAATATCAAATATTTTAGCTTTTACTGTGGGGGCCACAATTTGTCACTTCCTGCATGTTTTCTGTGTAAAATGGTCAAAATGTTGTTTTGGACTCACTGACTTTCATTGTAGGTGCTGTTCAAAATAGCTCCTTTTGTGTTCCACCGACCAAAAAGACATACAGGTTTGGAATAACCCAATTTTATTTTAACATCAAAGTAAACTATATTCTTTCACAAAAGAACATAGATCTTTACAGACACTTTACAGGCTATTTACAGTTGCTGAGCAACTATCCAACTTGGTGATTTGATGTAGAATGTGCAGTCACAGGTGTGCATTTATCCGCATCACAACGGCCTCAAACACGGTTCATCCAATCAGAATGTAGAGTCAGAGCTGTCCTTTATAAACCTAAATATTCCATTCCACAAATTCACGGTGTGTGAGTCTGTGATTTGCACTGATTCATCCTCTATTACTATAGTCTATGTTCAAACAGTGTGTGTGTGTGCGTGTGTCCGTGTCTAGAAAGCTTTTTGAAAATGGGACGAGCAATCAATTATGGGCATCGCTTGGCAGCCGCTCAGAATGACAGGCCATTGTTAGTTTTCCTCCCTCCCTTTTTCTCTCGCTCCCTCTCTTTCTCTCTCTCTTCATCTGTCACATGTCTGCTAACCTCTCATGGGTTCTCTCTCTCATTCTACTGCCTTTCTACTCAACAGCTGCACGTCTAATGAAGCAGGATCTAGCAGACCTGCAGAGAGAGCTAGAGAGAGAGAAAAAGTCCCCTGTTTGTCTTTGTATTGCAGGTGTGAGATGATGGGAACATTTAGTGTACCTGGCTGTAATTTGCTTGGGGGGGGAAAGGCTTCTGTCAGTTCTCAGGTCCTCTGCGGTGAATGATAAGTCCCGCCGCCTCAGGGACGGCTCCGATCGGCTCAATCAGCGCCAATGTAAACAGCGGGTTGCAAAAGCCGTGCTCAACTTTAGATTATAGACTTTCTTGCCATGATCCTGTCAAGGGCACGACATCAGGGGACGCCTGTTGCTTCCAGATGGCGGCACATTTATCCCTCAATCTGTAAATAACAAAAAATTAATGAACGGATGAATGATTGAAAGGGTCATTTTACAAATAAACGACACAATCTCACATAAATCCGGGTAATACTGTGAACGTTAGCGGTGCAGCGGAGTGTCTGGGGGCGTAATTAACGCTTCCGGCGTGGTGTGCTTTACTTAGTGTTTGCATTGGTAATGTAACTTTGTCTTTTTAGGAGATCTCCCACTGTGCATTCACCCTGATTGCCTGTGGCCATCAGGAACAGAGTCAGCACATGCAGCGGAAACACTAGGAGAATCCTAGCAAGCAGCTTTACCTTTACTAAACTGCTGATGTTGTAACCAAGCTGCCCCTTTAAGTATAATTTGAAGTGCAAAAACAAATTTGACTCTAGTTTTTCAAATGTTTTTCTTTTTGTCACTTATGTTGAAAAGTCCATGTTGCAACGGGTAGTTTACCGATGTTTTGAGGAGGAGAGCAAATTATTTGGCCTGTATAATCAACATTAATTTTATAAAATGCACAAATCATACAATGTTAATCAGTATTTTGTCTTGTTTTCCAGTAAAGCATAAAAAATGTACGCTATATAAAAGCAAAATTGCATATTGGAACTTGTTTTTGTCATTTTTAGTTTGGTTGATTTTATTTCAGAGACTTTTTCATTTTCCTGTGTTTATTTTATCTTTTCTCATTTAGTTCATCAATTGTGTCTATCCCTGTGTATTTATTCTCTTCAGTTTCCTCGGTTAGTTGTTGGTTGTGTTTGCCTGAACTGTTTGTATTATCTTGTTTATGTGCAATCGATCCTCATCTTCTTTACTCAACATAACAGTTTTCAGCAAATATATGCACCAAAAGGTTTGGGACCAGTTTTGAAAGTCTGTTTTGAAAAGTGTCTTATGCTCACCAAAGCGACATTTGTTTGATCAAAAATACAGTAAAATCAGTATATTACTACAATTTAAAATTGCTTTCAATTTTAAAATATTTTAAAATGTCAAATATTGCATTTTCAGATGCATTACTACTTTCTTCCACTGGTTTGTCTGGAGATAAGAGCGAGTGGACCTGCTGAAATGGCGGGTTTAGCATGCAGTGGGACTGAATTAATTTGACCTACTGTTGCATTTGCAAAAGCAATATTTAATATTCCTTTGCAATACAAATGCATTGGCTCTTGAATAGATGCATTTGACTGCAAAGAGAAACCAAATGTGTTGTTTTTACTTATTTGTATTTTCAGCCGCAGCATTCATTTCCATTTCTCTTCTTGTTCTCTCTCGATTCTCTATTGTTGAGTTCATTAGTATGCTTGTAAGCATGCACAATCAAAATGGAGAGAGAAAGAGAAGACACAATGTGGAGGACCTTTGCGTCCACCCCTCGCAGCATTGAAGGTGAAACGGGGTTCAAGGATGCTGGTGGGCACAGCAGGTTAGGACGAGACCCCACCCATCCAAATCATTCACCACTCTTTTCAGCCATCCCTTGTCCATCTCCCTCTCTTTCCGTCTATCTTTTTCTCTCCTGCATGTCTGCGTCCATCAGCGAAGCGTCCGCTGGGACCGACGTGTTTTGACAGATGCTCATTCTGTCTTGGCACATCTCACAGGATGGTATGGCACTTGTCATCCTGATAAGAGAGAGAGAGAGAGAGAGAGAGAGAGAGAGAGAGAGAGAGAGAGAGAGAGAGAGAGAGAGAGAGAGAGAGAGAGAGAGAGAGAGAGAGAGAGAGAGAGAGAGAGAGAGAGAGAGAGAGAGAGAGAGAGAGAGAGAGAGAGAGAGAGCAAAGAAATATGTGATTTAGAAAACAAAAGCCTTTGCTACTAACCAAGGCCATATCTTTTTCTCCTTTTCCCTCTCTTGCATCCTCAGGGTTTATTAAATGCTAGCATAATGGGAGAGATAATGAAACCATGGTGCTAAAGAAACGGACAATCGTACTTTGTGATTCAGCACTCTTTGTAGTGATAATACGCATATGTGCTCTTGCTTTCACTTTGCATTGAGAGGTTATTACACAATCAAAGTGGCTGTAAATGGTCTCATAATTATTCGAAGATGGTGGATTTAAAGGGGCAGCTCATCATTTTGGTCATCATTTACTCACTAGGCGCGTTTCCATTACAGATTTGCTCAAAACTTGTGATTTTTCCTAAATGTCGACAAAAAACTATTGCAAAATGCAGCTTTTCCATTTACCGATGTTATGCAAATAACTTTTTCCTCTCGCGATTAGTCATTCCAAAAAGGACGTTGGTAGGTTTATGTATATCCCAGCCACTACACTGGCCATTGTTAATAATCAAAGGAGACGTATGTGTGTTATCCAATCATTAATGGTAAGGAAAGACCCTTATACTTTAGAGCTGCACATATGAGGTGTTTCTGGGTGTTTCTCCCTCATATCTGCTTCAAGGTCTTGATTATGGCATTTCTTTAAGGTTTAGAATCCATATTCCTGTAATTATTTTGTCTTTTATGAATTTAATAAAGAACTCTGCCTCGTCTTCTGTCTAAACATACCGTCATCTACGTCAGGTGACCTGTAAACTGTTTCCATTGCAGTTTTGCGAAATATTTATTTTTCAAATTGCCTGAAAGAAACCTCATGCGAGCGTAAAAACATTTTTGTGATAAATGGGAGTTTTTGCGAAAT
This sequence comes from Chrosomus eos, assembly GCA_036326025.1. Classification (NCBI taxonomy): domain Eukaryota; kingdom Metazoa; phylum Chordata; class Actinopteri; order Cypriniformes; family Leuciscidae; genus Chrosomus; species Chrosomus eos. The sequence continues at coordinate 13,378,186 of CM070834.1, forward strand.
TGGCTTGTTTCCATTGGGCGTATTTTCAATTCGCAATTTCAGTTTGCAATAATGGAAACATAACTACTGTCATTATTAAATATTGTCAAACCCATATGATTTTTTTTTTTAAAGAACATTCTGAAAACTCTTTTCAATAAAATCAAAACTGCGTGAGGACTGGAGCTGTCAAGGAAAAACAAATACAAATTTTTCATAAAAGTAGTCCATATAACTTATAACATAACTCAAAATATTGGGGTCAGAAGTCTCAAAAGTTGCATTTTCAGTTGAATTTGGGGAAATCACTTGAAACATTTGTTGCGTTGGGCTATTACAATTACTTTTGTTTGATTTGTTCATTGCAAACAGCTAAAAGTAAAAAAAAAATGCCAATAAACCTGCTTTGCAATGGGGGTTGAATAATTTCACACACACACTTAGAACTGTATGCATGTGGCCTATGCTTAAATTCCAAGTGGCTTTCATTGCATTTGCAGTAGACAATTTATCATTTTATGCATTCTCTTAGAGTTAAACCCATGGCTTTCCCTATGTTAGTGCTATGAGCTACAGGAACCTCATATTGACACCACTGAAGCTTGTAACCACTTGTAATTTATTTCAAACCAAAGCGCATCCAACACATTTCGGTTTTCCACACGAAACTGCCACCATACAGGGTGAGTGCATGAGTACATTGGGCGAACTATGCCTTAAAAACAGTCGACACTGTTTCACTTTCCATCTTGCATGTCTTTTTCTACACTATACTGTTATGCATAAATATGTGTGTGTGTGAAACGCGTGTATATGTGACCTCCCCCCGGGTCAGAGTTGTCTGTGTTCTACCTGTTTGCATGCACCCCCTCTTCTAGCCCGAGGCCTATTCACACTCCTCAGGAGCATGTGACAGCCCGGCTATCCCGCCTCGGCCAATCAGAGTGCTTCACCTCAGGGCAATACAGGATGTGACAATAGAGTGAGCTGCAGATCATGCAAGAAGTCTGCTGCATGCAGCCTGCTGACAGATCTAGTATACTGATGTACCTTGGCAGAATTGGGCTCCATCTCACTGAACACTTCCACCAGAATTTGATGAGTAGGCCTCTTATGCATGCAGAAAGCAGAAAGAGCTCTCTGGGCAATCAACCGTGGATTTTTTTTAATGTTCTTTAGAATGTTTGTACCGGCTTGTAGTGGCTTTCTTTGCTGTCTTGCGAAAACAAATACTTGCGTTCCACTTCACCTCAGGTGAAATTTCAGTGTACGCAAGGCATTGCTGTATTAAACTCACTCATACTTTCTTATTCTCTTTCTTCTCCCCACAGTTTTCTTCAATGAATTCACCTTGAACCGCTAATATATAGTTTTGGAGATAATTTCAATCTTATGTGTGCATTGTGTGATATAGGATGAGAACTGAACTGAGCTGAACCATAGCATCACTGTTTTCTACAGAGCTGCTTTATTGCTGAATTGAACTCATTTCATATTTGATGATCTTGTTATTGATTGGAACTGAATCAACACTGAACTGACTTCAGATGAACAATGACACTATTTTATTTCTTACAGCAGAATTAAACTGTTTGCATCGCTGAATCATTATTTTTCTGTTTATCTCTGTAACGCTGTATTGTATAAAGCACTATATAAATAATGGTGACTTGACTGAGTAAACAAATATAAGGAATAAAGACCAACCACAATGTATTATGCAAATATTACAATAGCAGTGCTGTCATTTAGATTGAAATGGCTGAATTTTATAAGTCTTATACATGAAATATATCATTTGATATTCTTAGATTCTTGACTAAGATAATTAAATGTGCAGCATTCAAGACAGACAGTGATGATGTCATATATTAAATAGAGAATAGTATTTTCTTCCTTACATTCATTTATCCATCTACAATATCAGTCAAAAGTTTGGGGTCAGTAAGATTTTTTTTTTTTTTGACTATGCTTTTAATGCTCACTAAGGCTGCATTATTTGATCAAAAATAAAAACAGCAATGTGAAATATTGTGAATTCTTTTATTTATTTATTTATTTGCATTTTTCCAACTTATTTTCAGCATCACTACTCCAGTCTTCAGTGTCACATTATCCTTTAGAAATCATTCTAATAAGCTGATTTAGTGCTAAAAAAAAACAATTTCTTATTAATATCTACATTGAAAAATGTCGTGCTGCTTTATATTTTGTGAAGAACTTGACTTTTTTGTCATGATTCTATGATGAATATGTTCATATTCAGAAGAATTGAAATAGAATAGATTATATTTTCTAACAGATAAATAGATATATAGATAAATAGAAATATTTTCTAACAAAGTGAAAGTATTTACTGTTGCTTTTAATTAATGTAATTTATTCCTGATGTTAATGTATTCCTGCTGTTAAAAAAATGTTAATAATTGACCCCAAACTTTTAAACAATAGCATATTTCTCTGACTTTTGCTGGTGACACCAAAGCACTGGATTCAAACTACCTTTTTTTGTCCTGCTGCAAATTTAGCTTTCAAATATAAATAATGCTAATTCAATATTTGGCCTTACATATGTGGCTGGTTACAGTTCATTATTGTTACACACTATTGCCTATGCATTCACAAAATAATGTACCGGTACATAGAATACAATTTTATATACAACTTACTGGGTCATCCAGTCAGCAATTGATATATATGATATTGATAGAAGCAAAGCCAACTGAGAACCACATCCTTATGGAATTCTCCAAAATGAGGCCTGGGGATAACTGAGAGTTAAAGGAACACGTGAAAGGAGGTAAAAACGATATGAGAGATTTTTTCATGGTGTGCAGTAAAGTGCCGTTGTCTGTTTAGTCAGGACCTTTGCCATTGTTGAAGGGTTTTGTAAAAAACATAAGAATGGAAACACATGCACTCTATTACATCATACTACATGGACACCCCCACACTTTCTCTCATGTGCAATAGTGTCTCAAGGCGACATGGTCTTGGCTATGATTCAAGAAATGTTACTCACTCTGAATGGTGGACTTCTTCATGTACAACGTCAGTCCATGGGCACAGAGGACCCTTTATGGTTCATCTCTCTCTCACACACACACACACACACACACACACACACACACACACACACACACACACACACACACACACACACACACACACACACACACACACACACACACACACACACACACACACACACACACACACACACACACACACAGTTTTCAATTTTTATGGGGACATTAGACATAATGATTTTTATACTGTACAAACTGTATATTCTATCCCCTGGGGGGGGGGGGGGGGGGGGTAAATAATATGGAATTTTTGTCCCCATAATGTAGGGTTTACCATGACCACACACACACAGACATTGAGCAAGAGACAGCGAGAGAGAAAGAAAGCAGAGAGAGACAGGATGAAAAGACATATGGATGTAAAAAGACTAACTCTCAGGCTCAATGTTAAAAGTACATTTGCGGTGGCGGGACAAAAGGAAGTGCCGTCGAGATGGGAGGGATAAAAAGGTCAAGGTCAACCTCATCTCCACCTCATCCTCTAAAACCCATCTCACTTCAATCTCACCAATTCAAGCCGCGGGTCCAACACTTCCATTCAAATTCCAAAACCAATCTCCAATAGAGGATTCCATCTCGGCAGGTCCGACCGCCCACAAACAGGGTTCTGCCTCACGTTGAGGCACATGTTAAAGGTGGCCTTGAGGAGACGGGGTGAATCTTCAGTTTGATGCCACACCTCTGCCGAACAGGTGTGCAAAAACGCAGGGGAAAATGAAAGGAAAATGAAAGAAAATGCATCTGAAATGAGGAAGTGTGAAGGATGAATGAAGGTCTGAGTGGCAGAACAGTATGTAACCCGGCCTTCGAACGAATTTAGACAATTCCATGCGCTTCAATTTATATTAATATGTGGCCAAGGAATAGTTTTGAAGCGTGGAGGTTGGGGACATGCTGATGTCATGATATGGCTAATGAATATTAATTAGATTAAGGTCAAATATTAGAGTTCAGCTTACTCAGCTTACTGTTAGAGTACAGCAACTCTTCAATTAGAGTAGCTGAGGTAGCAAACGGAATGTAGAGCTCATTTAAAAATTATCATTTAAAAGGATTTTATTTTATTTTATTTTATTAGTAGGCCTATGAATTACTCATAATCATTTAAATAGTTTATTGAATATATTAAATGATAAATAATTCAAATTTGGACATCCGTGTTTATAATTTTAACATCTGAAAATAATGTGGTAGGTATTTTGTGGTGCTATATGTCAGAATTAAAATGTATCTATGTTAATTGTTTTGATAGAACTGAGATTAGTTTAGAAAAATGTTTCTAATTAGCAGAGAAAAAAACTTATTCTACATATCATGGAATAAATAGCCATAGTTAAGTCTAAATGAAGGATGGAATTATTACCCGCTCAACTTACTAATGTCTGACTAATACAATTTTAATTACAATATAGTAAACTCCTCTTCCTGATATTAAAACACTGAAATTCCAATTCAACATTATCTTGGGTGTGGCCAATTCAATTCAAATAATAATGCAAGCATAAAACTAAATTGATTAATTAATTAATTAATTCAATAATTAATTAATTCATCCATCCATTCAATGGTATCTTGACTGTAGATACTGTACCTACTTTAAATCATGAATAGTTTGGCAAGTAGCTTCCCCAACATTGCTCACATGCACAGGACCTTAGGTCACACAAACCCTGAAAATGCAAAGATAGCACATAAACTAAACATAAAATGTGTGGCACTAACATCGACACACATTCAAACACTGATATGAATATTTGATACTCTATTGTATTCAGTACACTGTGCATATGATGCATATAGCATGCAAAGAATATTGGCAGCATAACATGAATAGACATCAAAACAATGGGACTGAATATTTTTCCATATTGAATCATGGAGCTGCATTCAGTCACTCTCCATCCAGAGACAGACGGGCAGCGCTAGCGTGTGCTTCTGAATCTTTTTATTACCTTGTCTTTCCCAGTAACATTTTGTGCCCTTTTTTGGCCACTAATATAACAATTCAGAGCTGCTACATACTTCATATCCAATCTCGCAAAACAGACTCCTGACTACTGGCATAAAATCTGGCACATAGCTTATTCTGAAAAGAACATTTACATAACGGGGCAGGTCTGTTGAACTATTAAAAAAATCTAATGTTTTTTACTTTGGTCAACTATGCATATTTTTAAGTACTAAATAGTTACAGATTAATCTGAAACATAAAGGAATTTTGTACCTTCATTACCTGCACTTGTGCTCAATAATATATATTTTTTTCTTTTTGGCAAACTCTAAAAAACAAGCCTGGCCATTTGTGGTTCTTGCAAAACTCTTTTATGAAGGCATGGTGCCATAAGCCTTGCAAAGTTTGGCAAATCTATACTATTTTATTTTTTTTGCTGTAACAGCCAGCTAACTTTTAAATAGAACTGCAAAAAAAACCTGACAATCCAATTATATTATAAAGCTGTGTCCAATGTGTTTTGCTCAAAAAAGGCCAAAAGGATCTTCATATATAACTCAAAATAACAGCCCAGATCTTCAATCTTCAAACTTCGAACCCCACTATACACACGGTCATAAAAATACACAACTTTGACCTTCAGGTGGTTTTGAGGCTGAGAAGGTTAGACAAATCTTTTTGCTCCAGTTATAGCCTACTTAAAGATTTACTTCATAAAAAATGAAAAAGAAAGTGTATCATATTTCAATAATTCTAAGAATGACCCCATATGCATCCACAGATGTCTGGACTGAGCCCCGAATACCCCCTGATCCTAGAACCGTCCTGCTGCCGAGCACTTTAAATACCTTGTCAATCAAACGTTATGCATAAACGTGTCAAGAGAGAAAATAATCTTTACTTCTTTTTCTGCCGTGCAGTGGACAGAGTGAGAGAGCAGTCAGATAGATGGACAGACAGTGGTTGAAGGCAATCTGAAAGCACTTGAGGACAAAATGAGGCTCTGTGAGGGCTGCAATCATGGTCAGTGCTGAGCGTGTTCTGCTGTCCGTGGAGCTGAAATACACAGTGAGGGAAAAAAGCCCTCTTCGCAACTGCAGAGTTCAGCATGTGTCATTTTCATTGTGGTTATAGAGTGATGTGAAGATAGGAACAAGCACACAGACTCATAGTCATAGGTTGTGTCTGAAATCTCCCACTACTCACTATATAGTGGACTATATAGTGAGCTCGCCATTTTACAACCGATGGTCACTAACCCAAGCCCTACATACCATCATGCATTGCGCTGATCGTAAAAATGGCGGATGGACGTCAAGGAGAGCAGCGCGACAATACGAATTTGCGACAGTAATACCGTAATCAACGGCGCCGAGAGACGATGGAGTAGTGTCCGAAAGTGTTCTTTCTATTATGCTGGTGAGCTCACTATATAGTGCTCTACTCCCTACCCCATACATAGGGGTTAGGGAGTAAGGGTTTGAGTGGAGATTTCGGACACAGCCATAGTCTACCTTCTGGAGCTGAGACCCCCTTAAATAGTACTTAAGAGGACTGTTAAAGGGGTAGTTCACTCAAAAATAAATTCTATCCTCATTTACTCACCCTCATGTTGCTGCAAACCTGTATGAGTTTCTTTCTTGATGTGGAAGGAAACAAAAGGAAAATTTGACAAATATTATATTTGTCACTCTTGGTCATTACAACCAATCAAAGTGATTCAGTTCAACAAATGACTAAAAAAATGGCATACATTTTGGTCTGTATTTGACTATAAGATGTTGAATACGTTGCACTGCCTATGATACTTTTAAGGAGATTTTGTACAATTGATTTAGGTCCAAGAGTCAATTGTTCACTGTAATTGCATGGAAAAAAGAAGTCTTTAAATGTTGTTCTTTTGTGCTCCAAGCATCACGTGCTTTATAGAAGCAAGAAAATCTGACCTTTTGTACAAAGAAGTTCACATACGCAATGTCACAAATTAGCTTATTTGATTCCTTTTACATAACATTTTAATGTTACATTTTTTTCTAAACTCTTAATAAGTCGACTACTTTCATGGTGATTTTGCATCCTTTTTAAAGCTTGAAAGCTTCAGTCCCCATTCAATGTAATTGCGTGGATAAGAGCATGGAAAATGGTCTCCTTTTGTGCAGCTCGGAAGACAGAAAGTCATACGACTTTGGAAACTCTGGACAGTTCCATTTCCTGTTTCTTTTCTGTTTGAAGAAAATATTGTATCTAATGTACCATCTATCTGTAATGCATCTGCCTATGTGTTGTTAAATAAACTGTTGCTGTGCCAACAGCATTGTTGCTTTTGATGAACTGTTGACACACATACACAAACCTCATTCTGTTTCTCTCTCCCCCCGGAGCTTCTGCTCCTCTGATAACATGAGCTCTCTCTCTCTCTCTCTCTCTCTCTCTCTCTCTCTCTCTCTCTCTCTCTCTCTCTCCTCTCTCTTCTCTCTCTCTCTCTCTCTCTCTCTCTCTCTTCTTTCTTTCTTTTATCTCCTCTCTCTCTCTCTCTCCTTTACTAGCAGCGTGTGGGTGGCTGGTCTATGGCGCAGAGCTTAAAATAGATGTTCCCTTTTTGTAAATGGGGGGCTGACAAACAGTTGTGGGTTCAAACAAAAATGCATATGCATTTTAAGACGAATATTTTAGGGAAGGAAAGTGAACGTGTGTAATCGCAGCTCGAATGGAAGCAACAAGACGTCCATGTTGAAAGAATGATGCAGTGTGGATGAGATCAGAAGCAGCTCCCTTAAGGGAAGCTCTCAGTTGAATCGTCGTGCAAACAGAGGAGAGGAGGGCTTTACGTTAGACTGAACGCAATCACGAAAATGAAAATGAGTATGACTGTTGCTATTGTTGAAGTCATTACCTATAATGCTCTCATCAACATTATCAAGAGATTGCGCGCGCTCCCTAAACCCCATTGGAAGGGAGGCACGTTATAATCCAGAATTCATTTTTTTTTTTAAACTATGCACTTTGTACATGTTCAATCACTATGAAAATTGAAAATTAATTCTCTGAAGTGAGAAAGTTAAGTAAGAACCTAAAGTTAAAAATAGGCAGTAATAAATAATTAAATGTAATTAGTCGGTGCTGGGAGCAGCACAATACTTTGAGTGTAATTTGTCAAGCGCTTCAAATTCGCAAATGAAGAGTTGCAAGTGTTGAGGCAGCAAATCAAGAACTTGGCATAAAGCTCAGTTTTCACTTCCCAAACATTTTTTACAGAACTTGAAAGGCATTCATGTTGTGATTCTCGATGTTTGGTCCCTGGCGATAGTTCATGAATCCACGCAGTCAGCGTTTTTCAGTCAGACGGTGTTATCATCTCCTGACACATCTCTGCACTGCTTAAGATAAGTGACATGACATCCCATCCAACGGTTCGTGGTGTAGGAGAACATCGCGTGCTCGCACACTCCTTTGTGTGCATGTAGGTCATATTTCTCACCAGGTGACATCATCATGTCAGACTTCCCATCCACTTCCGACCACTAGTAAGTATTAATAAGTACACTGGTTCCAACCTAAGCTGTATTTTACCATGTTAATGCTTTTTTCTCTCAGTCACTCACTGCCACTCTGTCTTCAACATGCACTTAGATTTTGAAAAAGAAAAGCGCTTAGTCATCAATCTCTCTGATCAGTACTTCATCCTCAAAACACAACATATATATTCTCTCTCACGCTCGCTCATGCTCAGTGATGTAATGCACATATTTTTTTGAAGAGGGCATCAGGTGCAGTCCTGGACCATGTTTTGCCATAAATTAGATATGATTAAATGAAAGAAAGAAAAGAAAATCTTTATGACTGAGTGAGTGATTCACTCATTCACTTAAATGATTCGTTCAAAACACTGATTCATCTTGGAATTACCAAGTGACTCGCTGCGTGCGAATATGCCTACTGAATGTGAGCATAGTATGTCCAAATTCATACTATTCATAAAGCAGTAGGCGAAAAGTACCCGTATGATCTACTACTTCCGGTGAGATTCTGAAATGTGCAATCAATGGACATTTTACTATCCCTTGAAGCCACAGGACAGGATTTGTGAATGGAAGTGAAGCAAATGTCACATGACAATGACAACATGGTGTATGTAGTACATCCGAATTTCATTCATACTACACACATCTATACTATAATATATAGAACATCCTTTTTAACGATCGCAAAGTTTCAAACCAAATGTAGTACTACCTAATATATATGTCATTTCGGACGCAGCAACTTTTCATCAACGAGTCATTGAATCATTTCCTCAACTGATTCATTCTGTGTTGCTTGGAGATGCGCTACATTTAATTCTGCTTCGACTTCATGGTTTTGAAAATAGGCAAAAGAACTGGCAATGTTTATGTCTAAAATGTAAAGTGCTTTCAAATGTACCATTGTTCTTCAAATTTCGGCGTGCAAAATCTCACTAATGTGACCTTAAGTTGCTCATTATTAACTTCTGTTAATTGAATAAAAAGAAATACACAAGCAATCATGTTGTTTAGCACTTTCGCTCATGTGAGATTGCTAAAAATATTGAATTCTAAAGCAACTGTTTATTTGATGGTTTTGTCTGCCACAATATTTATGTCAGAATTTTTCTCATTTTGGGATCATATAGCACTATACAATTAATTTGGTTTAATTAATCTCTATATGTTGTAATTCATTCCAGTACAAATTTTTAATCCATTGACAATATAGATAACGAGTTTGGACAGTACAACAAGTATAAACACACGACTATGAGACTATGATCTCCGACTCCATCAATAAAATCATTATGCCTGCATTTGGGAGAAAGAAAGACCATGAAAGTCTAAATTATAGCTAACTTCATCATTAAGAGCAGCGGCATCTCCCCAGTGCAGCGTAAAGTGGCTCTTAATGGACATGTATTCTCGGCCCTCATAATGGGAGCTTGAAGCTTGGCTGGTCTGACTTAATTATGAATCAGTTTTTACTGTGTCATCAGCGATGCTCCCGTACTGGGCTCTTCTCCGCAACAACGGTGAACTGAAAAAGCCGTTACTCGGACCTGGGTAATATTTTTTTTAACCTGGTTGTTTTTCACTGTCAGTGGTTTCTGTAAGGTGTCATCATGGTAGTGATGTGCAGCGTTCCCTTGTCTATCGCAAAACTGCTGTGCTCGAGTTTTTTTTTTTTTTTCCTCGCTTTGCCTTGTCCATTATTCTCTATTGCAAATGTTACCTAATACAAAACATTTTCATTTGAATTATATAATCCATGACTAATGCTCCTCTTTCATGTGGAATATTAATACAGCATTTGCATTTTTCACAAATAGTGTTTGGGATTTTAAAAATTTAAATGGAAATGCCAATGTTGCACTTTGGTGGGAGGCCTTGCATCACAGAATAGATTATTTTATTTTTTTTTCATATTTTATGCATGCCTTTAACAAATACCCCGAAACAAATAACTGAATGCATTTTCATGGGGGGGATGAGGGGGGTCTCTTTGGGCCCTGCTAGAAATTAAAATGTTAAAGAGGGGAGGAAAGAATCGCTGTGTGAGTTTCACATTAAAATTCAACTGGTGAATTCACACGAGAGCTGGATATGAGATCGCAGTTCTGACGTATCACACGCCTTCCCTTTGATCCGTGTGACTGTATTGGGTCATGAAAGTTCTTTATAAATGACAAACAGAATGAAGTGAAGCGTGTGTACTCTAAATATATCTCTCACTAGAAAATCTGTGTCATTCATTACTTCAACAAAAGAAGCTGAAAACATGTTCATTACATTTATTCATTTCACAGACATTTCACTAGTGCTGACTGATAATTTAACTTGAATCAATTTAAAGGAAGGTTTTGAGTAAAAATAAGTCTTTCAAAGAAAAAAGAGGAGTACAACAACTTTTTACAACAATGAACTTACTGTATAATTGAAGTCTAAAGGGCATTAAACCTGGAAAATGCTTTCGAAAGTATAGCCAAAAAGCTAAACATTTAAAATGAATAACAGTATTAAAAAAAAAAAAAAAATACAAGTTGCACATTTCTGCTTTTAAACAATCTTGAATGCTTTACAGTAGACTTTCATTGAAAGTGCATTTCAGTAAATATGATTATGTAATAATAATTATGTGGCTATCATGTATGTTATTATGTATATCTAGTTCAGTCATGAATCTCTAGAGGGCGCAGGACGATAAGTCCTTTTCATCATTACCACATGGCACAAGCTAATTGGCCTCTGTTGAACTTGCAGTCAATGAGATTGTTTGTTCAACATTTAAATAGACTGGTTCATTATTTGCTGTAACCTAGTCTTGCAGTGCGCTATTTGAGTTCCTCTGAAACCCTCCACCTCCCCCAGCTCCACCTGCCTAAATCTGCCACAGGATTTATGTATTTCTATTTTTAGTGTTGTTAAAAATAGAGACTTCAGTACCAAGTCGGTACTGATATTTAAAATGTGATGCTTTGAGTGCTGTTGAGCGGAATCGTAAACACCTCTGATTGGCCATTGTGTTCCCCTCTCATCAGATATGTCTGCGATTGGCTACAATGATCAACGCACGGAAGTGTTTAAAAGTGTTTTGTAAGCGGAAGCATTTGAAAGCACACGATTTGAAACGCTCCCGTCTGTATCCGTGCCTACAATAATCATTAATACAATATTCTTTGTTATCAGAGATATAAATATTACATTTTGAAAGTTCAAAAAAACTCTTAGCACAAAACAGATTCTGTCCTTAGAGTTTACCTCAGAACAATCCTTTAGATATTGATTTACTAAATGCAAAACCTAAATTCTAACCTAAATTTAAACTGAGGATATGACCTGCATGTTTGGTTAATGAGAAAATCCAGCTGAAAATGCCACTGAAATTGGATTCAAGTCAATGCTATATTACTGAGGAAAATCAGTGACATCTTCAAAAGCTTTAAAAATGGCTTAGCAAATAGTTGGGCAATTTCCCCCGCCACCAAAACAAGCTATAGCAAAATTGTCCATCCTGCTTCTAAAAAATTGATAAGGGAAAAGGAGGAAGGGGAAAAGACAGCGAGAAAGAGATGGCGACCCAGAATGTAAGACAAAAGCACCATGGTGATGGGGAAGAGACAGCAATTGACAGCACACCGGAACATTTCTCTATCCTTCAGATAATGACATCGCACCCTGTCAGACAAAGAGCGACTCAGAAAAGAGTGAGGGTGGGGGGGTAATGAAGAGACAGGACGGAAGCGGGTGATATACAGGGGAAAAATTGAAACTGAAATTGCTATTTTGTAGGTTATATTCTGCAAATGATGTGTGTACACATGTGCACATGCAACTTTTTGTCGTCATGACATTGTTGTACAAATTATTGTCTATGTTATGTGCAGCGCTAATAGGAACTAAGGTAAAGTACAGAATAGAGAGATGTTACTATTGACTATGACATTGACCAGTCATTGCCATTCTAGACATTTGGTCAGAAATAGTTTTTATCATCTAAGAAATATTGCAAAATCGAGGGCAATTTTATCAGACTCTGATCTTGAGATGGTTATCCATGCTTTTATTTCTTCACGTCTAGATTACTGTATCTTTTTACATTTTTTAACAAATCTGCTCTAAATGGTCTGTCTTTAAATGGATCATAATGGTTCTGGCAGAAGGACACGCATCACACCCATTGTGTCCTCCCTACACTGGCTACCCATCAAATTTTGAATTAGTTTTAAAATGTTAGTTTTAACTTTTAGAGCTTTAAATGGTCAGGCCCCACAATACTTTGCTGATTTGTTATGCACATACTCCCCAGGCCATGCCCTTCGACCCTCAGGCCAGAGTCTTTTAATGGTCCCAAAGACTTATTATAAAACCCTGGGAGACCCGTTCTTTCAGGCTGTAGCCCCCAGATTGTGGAACGCCCTGTCCCTGTCCCTCCGTTGACTCTGTCAATTCTTTTAAAAGGCAACTCAAGACACTGTTATTTAAACAAGCTTTTAGTTGACTGGGTTTTATTTTGGGCTTTTTAAATTTTTTTGATTGTATACTGTTTTATTATTTTGGTTGCACTTTGTAAAGCACTTTGTGGTTTTATCTGTGAAAAGTGTTCAATAAATAAACTTTACTTACTTACTAATTTAGCCACACTTTCAGTTGTGTGACAATTTTCAAAACAAAGTAGCTTTTCCAGTAACTTTGTCCAATGAGTAGTGCAAAACAAATTCTACATCACTATTTTTTTCTACTTTATAGCTATGTAATTTAAAGAGTTTGCATAAAATGTCCATCCCCTTGCACCTAGCACTGGAAAATCTGGTTAAAAAAATAAATATTAATAATTTAAATACACCATTGTTATAAGAAACAACTTACACTATGCAGATACATGTTAAACATTTCTATGTATGGATTAACATGAACCAATATTTGTATTGTGCAAAGCTAGTTTATGCTAGTAATTGTATTAAATAATATTAAAATAATTAATAATTGTAATATGAATAATATTAATATTATATAGCCTCCTACCTATTGCGATGCAATTAGATACTCAGTTGTACTTTATTATAGCACGTGTAGTTTCACTAATTACTTTTTCAAAAGGGTAGCTTGACTGTAACTTTAAAACATTTTTGAAGTGATACTGGATGTGGAAGGATTTCAGAACATAAAAAGCACACTGTGTGTGTGAGAGTCTGTGTTAGTGTTAGTGTATGTGTATGCAATTGTCTGGCCTTGTGTGTTATGCAATAGCTGACCTCCTGTGTGTGCATTACTCATGTCGACCTGCTGTGTGCAGTCTGGTCAGGTTGGAGATTTGGCCCCAGTCTGAGGAGAAGTACAGCAGATGTTCCTGTGTCTGGAGTTCTGTCCAGTAAAACCACATGATCCTGCTCAAGGGAGGCGCGTCTGTGTTTATAAGTGGGCAGTTGAGTTACACATAAGCATGTCGTAGGTCATAATAATGGATCATATTTGACTGCTCATTTCTTCACAGTCCAGACCTATTATGCTTACATTTTCAACTTTCTTTACTGTGTAATGTTGCTGTTTAAAGATGAAAAGGGTCTGCAAAGTTACAAAGTCACTCCAAAGGGAATAATTCTCTATATCAGTAAGCACGGTTTCTGAACTCCCTGATACGCCTCAAATTGTAGTCTTGAGTATTCATCCGAGAATATGCACATCACAGTATTTCTCTTGCACCTATAATGTTTTTTTCGAATATTACCTTTCATGTAGTGTGTAATATAGCTGTTTGTGAATGTAAAATGCCTGCAATGTTTTAAAGATCAAAGTGCACTACAAATAAAGTTGTCTTCAGAAAAAAATAATCGACCGAAATAAGTCATCAGCAATTCCAGCCTACCAGCCTACGGTCTTCATTGGCTGCCTGCGAACAACGTCAACTTTGACCCGCACTCAAACACTGTAGTTGTAGCTGAGACTGGAAGAGTTTGGTTTGTGTTGTTGACATTTCGAAAAAACTGTTTTCTTTGCAGCAAATTCACTTTGCATGCACTTTAAAAGGATGAGGGTGGAATTCCACAGGAATTTATACGGAAAAAACTACAACATTGTTCCTGTTCGCATCATTATGTATCAAGTGCTGATGAAGACTCAGGAGCTGAAATTAAGATATTCTTCTATTTCCAATGCGCTGTAAGCGGTAGACCAATCACAACAAACTGGGTCATCTGGCCAATCAAAGCAGAGTAGGCTCTTGCAATGCAGGGGTTTAGAGAGACTGAATCTTCTAAATTAAAGTGTTTTTTGATCTTGAATGCATGTAAACTTATAGGTAAACCTTTTAAAGAGGATAGATGTTACGGGCGAACATTTAACAAACTATAAATAAAACAAATACAAAATAAAGTAAAAGACAGCAGCCCCTCATGGACGACTGCTTTCACATATAACAAAACAAACATAACACAAGTCCCGGCCTGGCCTCTCTCGATCTCCACTGTCATCGCTCCTCCTTTTATGCTTCCGCTCCTCCGTGAGAGATACGAGACCGGCGCTCATCAGTAATCACTCCACCAGCCTCGTGCCGCTCTCTCACGCCCTCTGCCTCACCCTGCTCGCCACAAACCTCTATAACAAAATTAGGCACCTTTAAAATGGCCACTTTCAATAATTCCCCCACAATGCATATGCAAAATAAAGGGTTGAGGTTGAGTTACGTTATTAGTGTGTTGAACCTTGCAGTTATGGTAAGGGGCATGGGATACCCAAAAACATGCTTGAAGCAATTGAACCAATCACAACACACTGGTCCATCCGACCAAGGTGGGGCTTCATAGAGACAGGACCTATCTATCTTTTTTAAATTCTTAAGGCTTATTTTTTTTATGAAAAATATAATTATGGGGTAACCTGCAGAAGACAGGTTTTGTGAGATTCACCCTCAATAAATGCTGTAAACATCTGTATGTAATGTAAAAGTGTATAAATTCATTATAACACTCCAGTCGTTCATCAAAAGCTCACAAATACTTGATGTAGGAGTACGGGTGTGCCAGTGCGAACTGAGTGAACTCGTTTAAAACCCTGAGTCAGGCGTAAAGGTCTGCAATCCCGCAGAGGTAAAAACTCAATCAACACAGAACCTTCTTATCAGAGAACATTCAGACTATGTAGGAGGCAAAATGAAAAGCCACTACAGAATCAGTTACCAAGCTGTTGATGGCGTGAACTGTAATAATGTTTGTTCTTAAGGCACATCGAAAGTGCAGATTACTCTTGAAGTACGAAAAACTTAAAATGTTGATGCACACTTCAAACAGGCCTTAAAGAAACAACAACAACAACAATAACAACAAATATCACAGTGAGGCATTGTATCGGAACATGATCTATGACTTTAAAAATAAATAATTGAATAAAATTTATATATATTTGTCCGGTTAAAATGCTCTTCTACATCATTTGATGCTCTTTTTATTAAAGGTAGGGTGTGCAATTTCGGAGAGGCTAATAACAAGCTAGCTTTGGAAGCATAAGATCCCACCATCCCTTCAGAGCGCTCTCCAAAGCCACGCCTCCTCTAAAACACATGAACGTGTACAGCAAAGTGCCATGAGAAACGCTGTTAAATTACCTCATGTCTCTCAAACCACATAACATTACAATAATAATGAATTTAAAGAACTTACAGAGCTATTACTTGTACCACCTGACTGCAGCAGGTTCATTTCGGCATTGCAAGTGTTCACATAGAAACACAAAAATCAGACTCCGAGGACGTGAACAGTAAAGGTAGAAAGGGGTTGCCATCTTGTAATTACGGTTAGCATAAACTTGTTTTTTTTTTTATCGGGAGGAACTGTAAAAGGTGACTGTCTGTCTACAACTTTGTCTGTAACTGTCTGTAACTTTGTTTACGAGTTTACTTTCTCAATGCCATTAACCAGGGTTATATTAACTAAAACTAAAACCATAAAAAATAAATAATAATAATAATAAAGAAACGTCTCGGTTACGTATGTAACCGTCATTCCCTGAAGGAGGGAACGAAGATGTAGTCGATGTGTCGACTGATTGGGATCACGCTTAGGGAGTCTGTCATCTTCGAGTACTGTTAAAACGAGCCAATGCACATTGTGCGAGATCTGCATCTCACACTCTGCCCTGCGGTGCGGGTATAAATACGGAAGTGGGCGACGTGTCGACTGATTGGGATCTCAATTAAAACGCCACTAGTGCTGCCACATTCCAGTGCCTAGACAAAAGCCATCTGATCCCCCCGCATTTTTTAGGCGGAGATGGGACAGGGCTTAGGCCAGGGAAGTCACTGCTGTTCCACTGGGAAAGTGTTTTCTTTCATTGGAAAGGAAAACTCTGCAGAAGCCACATCCTGCCCGAAGGGAGGTAACATGTGGAGAATACACATATGGACTGGGCAGATGACCGGGCAGTACAACATATGTAATGCCACTGGGGTGGCTCTAGCCAATGACAGGGGGGAGACTCAACCAGACAGTGACGGCAGAGCAGGCTCTGCCAAAGGAAGACATGGGCTCGATGCAGGGAGCCGTACGTGGAAGAATACTCATATGGGATTGCCGTAGGGATCACAACATATGGACCCAGCCTAACACAGGAAATCACCAAGATGAAGGCAACCACATGTAGTGGGCCAACCTCTGCTTGGAAATAGCCTTCCCTTCTGCTGGTCTCCGTAACAGACAAGAGCTGGTCTGAGGTCCAGGCTTTGCATTCTGAGCACATATAACTGCCTCCTCCAGGGCAGCGCTTGCAGGCTCACCACCTGGTCCCGTAGGAGAGTTAGGAAACTTGGGCACATATCCAGGCCGGGGTCTCAGATATCTTGAGAGTTAGCCGGCCCGAATTCCAGGCACGATTCGTTGACCGAAAATGCGTGCAAGTCCCTACCCTCTAGATAGAGACCAAGCAAGCAGGAGAACTGTTTCTCTAAAAACAGGATTTTTAACTCACTGCCTGCAGGGCTCAAGGGAGGTCTATGCAGTGCAGTAGCACCAGAGATAAGTCCAAGAGGGTAAAGAGGGGGCAGATTCAGACTCCTTGCTCCCCTCAAGAACCTGACGATCAAGTCGTGTTTCCCACTGATTTGTATCCACTGCATCATGGTGTGTGTCAATACAGAGGCAACAAAATTTTGAGGTGGAGGAGACAGCCCTCGCTCTAACCCATTAGCAGGAAGTCAAGTCAAGTCACCTTTATTTATATAGCGCTTTTTACAATACAAATTGTTTCAAAGCAGCTTTACAGAGATAACAGGAAAACAAGTTTGTAATAGTATTGTTCAATTGAAAATTAAATGTCCCCAACTAAGCAAGCCAAAAGGCGAAGGCAACAGTGGCAAGGAACCAAAACTCCATCAGGTGACAGAATGGAGAAAAAAACCTTGGGAGAACCCAGGCTCAGTCGGGGGGCCAGTCCTCCTTTGGCCAACGAATGAACAGTGTATGATTATGAGTTAGGCAGCATAATGTCAGGAGTCAGATGGGATCAGAACTTTCACGATATTATCCAGTTCATCTGGTTGGGTAGGGTCATCCGGCCGGTGAGGAGATGAGTGGTGAGGTGTCCATGGACCTTCACAGCCCTGATAATGCGTGTCGTCGTGTCCATGTGATGGTCCTTCATCAGATATGGATATGCCCTGGATCCGGCGGTCTGCGGTAAACCTCGGGATAAACAGAGAGACTAATATTAGCGTAGACGCCATCCTTCTTATGATGTACAAAGTACATCAGGAATTATGGGAAGTGTTCCCGGTTCCGGCTGATCTAATCTATGCAGCCTAACATTGAATTATAGAGATCTATAATGTGTTATGTGTATGCTAAGCCAAAGAGATGTGTTTTTAGTCTAGATTTAAACTGACAGACTGTATCTGCTTCCCGGACCGTGTTAGGAAGATTGTTCCAAAGTTTTGGTGCTAAATGGGAAAAGGATCTACCGCCAGCAGTCGATTTTGATATTCTAGGTATTATCAACTGGCCAGAATTTTGAGATCGCAATAGACGTGAAGGACTATAATGCGTTAAGAGCTCGCTCAAGTACTGGGGAGCTAAACCATTTAGTGCTTTGTAAGTAATCAGCAATATTTTAAAATTTATACGATGTTTAATAGGCAGCCAATGCAGTGTTGACAGAACCGGGCTAATATGGTCATACTTCCTGGTTCTGGTAAGAACTCTAGCGGCTGCATTTTGAACTAGCTGTAGTTTGTTTAATAAGCGAGCAGGGCAACCACCCAGTAGAGCATTACAATAATCTAGCCTTGAGGTCATGAAAGCATGAACTAATTGTTCCGCATTTGTCAGTGAGAGCATATGACGTAATTTAGATATATTTTTAAGATGGAAAAAAGCGGTTTTACAGATACTAGACACGTGACTTTCAAATGAAAGATTGGTATCAAAGAGCACACCCAGGTTCCTAACTGACGTCGAAGACTTAACAGAGCAGCCATCAAGTGTTAGACAGTATTCTAGGTTATTAGGTGAGGAAGTTTTTTGTCCAATGATTAGAATCTCTGTTTTTTCAGAATTTAGTAATAGGAAATTACTGGTCATCCAATTTTTTATATCAGCTATGCATTCCGTTAATTTTGTGAATTGGTAAGTTTCGTTAGGTTTTGAAGAAATATACAGCTGAGTATCATCAGCATAACAGTGAAAGCTAATTCCATATTTCCTAATTATATCTCCTAATGGTAGCATGTACAGAGTGAACAGCAGCGGTCCTAGTACCGAGCCTTGTGGTACGCCATACTGAACTTGTGATCGATAAGAGATCTCTTCATTTACTGATACAAACTGAAAACGGTCAGATAAGTATGATTTAAACCATGCTAGTGCAATTCTGCTAATGCCAACATAGTTTTCTAGTCTATTTAAAAGAATGTTGTGGTCGATAGTATCAAATGCAGCACTAAGATCAAGTAACACTAATAGAGAGATACAACCACGATCGGATGATAGGAGCAAATCATTTGTGACTTTAATGAGAGCAGTCTCAGTACTATGGTACGGTCTAAATCCGGACTGAAAATCCTCGCAGATATTCTTTCTTTCTAAAAAGGAACACAGTTGTGAGGATACTGCTTTTTCTAGTATCTTTGACAGAAAAGGCAGATTCGAGATTGGCCTGTAATTGACTAATTCTGTAGGATCAAGTTGCGTTTTTTTAACAAGCGGTTTAATCATAGCCAACTTAAAGGTTTTTGGTACGTATCCTAATGACAAAGATGAATTAATGATATCTAGAAGAGGATCTATGACCTCTGGAAGCATCTCTTTCAGTAGCTTAGTCGGTATAGGGTCTAGCATACAAGTTGTCGATTTAGATGAATTAACAATTTTGCAAAATTCTTCCTCTCCTATAGCAACAAATGAATCAAAATGTTCCTCACAGAGACTACAATATACTCCCTGATGCGATACTGTAGTAGACGGTTGCATAGTTATAATTTTGTCCCTGATATTATCAATCTTATAAGTGAAGAAGTTCATAAAGTCATTACTGCTGTGTTTCTTGGAAACTTCTGGGCTTGAAGCTTTCTTTTTCGTTAGTTTAGTCACTTGTTCAAATAAATACCTAGGATTATGTTTATTTTCTTCTAATAGGGTTGAAAAATAATTAGTTCTAGCATCTTTTAAGGCCTCTCTGTAAGCAATCGAGCTCTCCTTCCATGAAATCCGAAATACCTCTAGTTTTTTTTCTTCCAGTTTCGCTCCATTTTTCTGGCTGCTCTCTTAAGGGCCCGGGTGTGCTCATTGTACCACGGTGTTGGACTATTTTCTTTAATCTTCTTTAAGCGCAGCGGAGCAACTGTGTCTAAAGTGCTGGAAAAGAGAGAGTTAAAAGTTTCTGTTGCAATATCAAGTTCTTCTAAGCTATCTGGGATGCTGAGATTATGAAACTGATTTGGAAGATTATTGATAAAGCAATCTTTAGTGGCAGAAGTGATAGGTCTAACATATTTATAACACGGAGTCGGCTTTGCAGCCTTGGCTAAATGTAATTTACACGAGACTAGATAGTGATCGGAGATGTCGTCGCTCTGCTGCAGAATTTCAACGCCATCAACATCTATTCCATGTGATAATATTAGATCTAGAGTATGATTACGACAATGAGTAGGTCCTGACACGTGTTGTCTCACTCCAATTGAGTTTATAATGTCTT
Organism: Chrosomus eos; assembly: GCA_036326025.1. Classification (NCBI taxonomy): domain Eukaryota; kingdom Metazoa; phylum Chordata; class Actinopteri; order Cypriniformes; family Leuciscidae; genus Chrosomus; species Chrosomus eos. The sequence continues at coordinate 13,398,891 of CM070834.1, forward strand.
TAAATGCCAATCCCAATGCATCTTTTTCATTATCTACATGTATATTAAAATCACCAACAATTAGGACTTTATCTGCAGCCAATACTAATTCTGATAGAAAGTCAGCAAATTCTTTGAGAAAATCTTTATGGTGCCCTGGTGGCCTGTATACAGTAGCCAGCAGAATTCTCAAACGTGATTTATTGTTTACACTATAAATTTTTACATCAAGCACCAACACTTCAAAAGAAGTATATTTAAAACTAGATTTCTTAGTGGTTTTGAGAATATTACTATAAATTACAGCAACACACGCCCCCTTTGCCTTTCGGACGAGGCTCATGTTTATAACAATAATCTTGTGGGGTGGACTCATTTAAAGTAATGTAATCGTTTGGTTTTAGCCAGGTTTCTGTCAAACACAGCACATCTAGGTTATAGTCTTTAATCTTATCATTAACTATGAGCGATTTTGAATTAAGGGATCGAATATTCAGCAACCCAAGCTTTATCGTTTGCTCATCTGTATTATATCTGTTTTTTATTTGTTGAACATCAATTAGATTTTTAACCTTAGAAAGGTTTGGCAGTTTTTTGGATTTCCAAATTCGGGGAACAGACACAGTCTCTATAGGATGATATCTAGGTGAAAGAGTCTCTATGTGATGAGATTTATCTGACCTTGGTGACGTGAGGCCGCTAGCAGACGGTCGGTTTAGCCAGTTTGTCTGCTTCCTGACCTGAGCCCCAGATTGTCATGTTTTATCTCTAAGACTATGAGCCAAATTACTAGAGAGAAGAGCAGCACCATCCCAGGTGGGATGAATACCATCTCTTTTCAACAGGTCAGGCTTGCCCCAAAAACTTTTCCAATTGTCTATGAATTCTATATTATGTTGCGGACACCAATTAGACAACCAGCCATTGAGTGAACACAATCTACTAACTATCTCATCACTCCTTCGAACAGGAAGGGGGCCAGAGCAGATTACAGTGCCTGACATCGTACTTGCGAGTTCAAACACCTCTTTAATATTAATTTTGGTGATCTCCGACTGGCGAAGTCGAACATCATTAGTGCCGACGTGAATAACAATCTTAGAGAATTTACGATTAGCATTAGCCAGCACTTTTAAATTTGATTTGATGTCAGGCGCTCTGGCTCCCGGCAAACATGTGACTATGGTGGCTGGTGTCTCTATTTTCACGTTCCGTGTAATAGAATCGCCAATTACCAGGGCACAATCAACAGCATTCTCAGTGGGTGTTTCACTGAGAGGGGCAAATCGATTTGTTATGGTAACCGGAACAGAAGAGTGGTTTTTTGATCCGCGACTAGAGCGATTTCTCACCGTCACCCATCTGCCTGGCTGCACAGGCAATAACTCAGCCGGAACCGAATCATGTAAATGGTTCACTATGCTAGGCGCATCCAAAGTAGTATCTAAAGCTCGAGCAGACTTACTATCCTCAATTAAAGTTTGGATGCGTGTCTCTAATTCTGAAATCTTCTCCGTCAGCCTGACTGTCTCCTTGCATTTTTCACATATAAACCCTATGCCGACGGGGAAGGCTATGGTAAACATATGGCATGATGTGCAAGTGACAATAACAGGACAAGACATTACTCACCGTGTTTGTTGACTGATTCTTACTCACCTGGGCTTTTTATGAACTCAGATGCGTGGGCTCGCACGAGAAAAATAAATAAATAACTGAGCGCACGGGTGGCGCTTTAACAGGCTAGCGAGATACTAGTGTGTTGTGCTAACAATAACGGAAGCTAGCGATGTTAGGTAAACTGTAATTGGTAGTATAAACAGCTAGAAATGATAGTAAACGATGGTTCAAAACAGAAAGAAATGCGAGGCTTAGACGGAGCTAACAGCCTCGGAGCAAACACACTCACACACAACAGCAGGCAGCGAGGCAGACAGGAGAAAGAAGCACTGAAGTGATCGAACACCTTCAGGATCTCCTCACAGAGAGAAGACTCATTTCAATGAATAGGTTCCACTTCTAAGGGGGAGCATGCCTCATTTTGAGAGGATGCTCTCACAGTAGTGATGGTCTCTTACGGCATAAAATTATTGCGGTAGTAACCAGAACCTCCACGTCCCGTTCTTTTTAGAACCAGGCCTGGAACTCTCCAAGGTCTAAATGCGGGTTCCATCATGCCCCATCCCTGAGAATGTACTCAGAGGAAGGAGTCAGGAAGGGCTGTTGAGAGGAGAGGTCTGGTTGGGGCAATAAGGAGCAACTAGCAAGACCTGCTCCATCTCTTCTCTGACTTTAGCACAGTTGTCTGCAAGAAGGCTCACTGGGGAACACATTTATGCAGGGGCCCTGGGTCAGCTGTGGCCAGAGTCTTTCTGTGTCGAGGGGTGTCCACTCAGACAGAATAAAAACAACTGGCAGAGGGACGAGTCCGGAGTGACAACAGATGTAACTGTGGGGCCCCAAAGTGGTCCCAAACTGCTGGATCACCTGAGGGACGGATTCTCCACTCTCTCTGTGCCAGAGTCTGCCGTGAGGCTTGTTAGCGGCACAATTGAGCTGGCCAGAAGTAATAAGTGGAACGAAGCGACCTCAGAAGCTTCTGACTCCAAGGAGGAGGTGGCAGGCGAGTTGCAACATGCTAGGGGAGCGTAGCTCAATGGTCGCCATGTTGTCTTTTCAGACCAGTACATGCTCGCTGAGCAGTGGTGTCTCAAAGCAAGGTTAATTGCAAGCAACTCGAGGGGAGACAAGGATCCTCCGTCCAAAAGGCAGTGGCCGCCGGACACAGGTGCACCTGTGTCGCAACAGACCGCTCCACTGGAAGGATACCCTCGTAAACCACCACCGCTCCTCCGTCAAGGATAGTGAGAGGGGAGGAGCTACTCAGGCCTTTTCTGGCAGAGAAAGGTGCCTTCCACGACCTGGTAAGTTCTCCATGCACTTTGGGAAAGAGAGGCACTGGGGCGGCGAGCTGAGAACCAGCGTGGCCCGCTCCGAGATACCAATCATCCAACCGAGACTGTATGGGACACAGTGGAGGATTCCGCTCGAGCCCTACAGCCTCGATGGCCCGTTTCAGCATAGCTGACATTTCTGGATCTGGCTCAGGCAACGTTACACACCCAGGGGGAGATAATGCAGCTGAGTCATCATTTCCAGAGGTCAGCTCACCCTCCGATGCTGCAATCCGCATCCTGTCCTATGGAGGGGCCCCGAATTAAACGGCTGGTCGGTCCACTACAGAGGGACCAGCATGCTCAACGGGGGTTGATAGAGGAGTGAGGGGCCCACAGGGATTGGTTACTGGGCGGGTAACCCTCACTATGATCCTCTGATCCTCTAAAAAAATACTTATTTTAAATACTCACAATGCTATCCAGCACATTGTGAGCATCACACTGAGTACTCCATACAACAGGTTTTTGCACAAAAAAAAACTTTATGGAAAAGTGGCACAACTGTTAAGTGAATTTGCCTCTTGGTGGGAAACCAATGCAAAATCCCGAGGACTAGATGCAGATATATGAAAATATCACAGAACAAAACCTCAGTATATCGATGGATGTGAATCAAAATAAATATGCCTAGAAGAAAAGAGAAATGCAGTTTAAGAGATGGTCCATAAATATCACAGACAATATAAGGTTGTTATGGAGACAGTTAGATCTTTATACTGAGAGGGTGGTCCACGTCACCAAGACAACTAGCGCTGCACCCCCAGATCCCAGCTGAACTGCAGTCTGCTTCATCTTGCTTTCTCTCTCTGCTGCGTTGTGAGTTCATTCCAAAGTGCTTAGCCTCTCGTTATAACGCTGTCATTAGGAGGGGCATTAGAGAATGCCTGCCAGGCATCTCTCTATAGAGGAATTGTACCCAAATAGTCAGAGTGCTTAGACTCACTCATGATCTAATGCTCCACTAGCACTGAAGATATTGTTATCTGAGAGGTCCCACAGAGTAGAGAACATAATGGTTTTAGGTCTTTGGGTTGCAAACATCAGTTATCTTTATTAGGGACAGACAGGGAACTAAACTGCAGAGATGTTTATCATTTAATTGTCGTGTAGAAGGAAGACGCCCATTAAAAATCTTCAACGTGGCTTCTTTGGGAGAAAATAAGTAGTACTGTTTTCTCGTGTTGTGTTTGAAATGTTTTCTCCTCTGAGCATATGCAATAATATTAGATGCCAAAGTCGGGAGTATTGAATGCCTTAAGAATAAATGCATCACTTGTTAACGGCTTAAATATTTTATAGCCAATCACTAAAAAGAGAAAAAAATAATGATTGGAGTTATTAGTCTGAAATTAAACTACTCATTACATATAATTGGTTAGGAATGAGTAGCAAATGTCTAATTAAAAAGCCTTCGCTTTTGTTAGAAGACAAAAACGCATGTGTGACCTATATGCTCCAGTAACTCAAAAGCATGCTGCTCACAAAACTGGAAAGCATCTGGGAAGCTCTAATCTGATTGGCCAACTTTATGCAATTTCCGGGACTACGTCTGGAAACAAAGACAAGGTACTGGATTGAACGAGCACTTTTAAAGAACAACAATCACTAGATTTGCCAAAATTTAATACTGACCTTAAATCATAAAAGACAGTTAGGAAACTATAGCTATGTTTCCATCCACCTATTTCTATGCACATTTAAGGGATATTGCATAAAACATTTGATGGAAATACCAAAATGCACATCAATTCTAAAAATGCATATAAAAAATTTGACTCAACAGTATAGATGTGACGGGATAACTACAAACCCATATCTGAAATGTTGGTTTGGTCATTCTAAAATCCCTCAGCCAATTTCTGTCATCAAATGGTTGGGTATAATGACCTCCCACAAGTGTCTTATATGATTGTTTTCCCAAACATCAGTGGCTGGTTGCATTAAATGCATAGGGCCAGATTTACTAACAGCTTGCATTAGCGCAAGCCCTCTTTTGGCGCTGAAAAAAGGCTTGGACACAGTTATTTTTGTGGCTGACCTTATTGCATATGCATTTGTAGGAGTTTCTACTTCAGACACAAAATGGGAGGAGAGCATTTAAATGTATCACACAACATGATTTACCAAGGTTTGCACTAGTCAATTTACCTTTTTTTGCGCCATTATTTAACGCCCAAAAAAGCATGTCTTAAAACAGATGCTAATTGGCGCTGCTCTTGGTAGATTGCGTTGGTCATTATGGAAATGCCCCGGCTGCGTCTGTGTTTTTTTAATTTGCACGTCGTCAGTAGATCACGTGCAGAACTGTCCACCCCCATTTGTGCTTTTTTGGAATTGCGCTTTCATGCTAAACTGCCCTGTTTAGTAAATCTGGCCCTTAGACTAGTCTTACAAGTCAGTCACCACATTTTTTTCTTGAAAACTGGTCATAACTTTTTATGTCGGTTACATAAAAATGTAGATTGGTCTAATTTGAATCGGAAAAGTAAAAAACTGCTGGATTATAAGACTAGTTCTATGGACAAAGTCTTAACAGAGAAGCTACGTTTATGCACCTATCCAGGCATCCGAACTAAAGTTAACATGAAAGCGTTTATTGCATGTCGTCTGCACGCTCTGAGGCAAAAGTCATTTATGATGAAGGAAAAGATCCACAGTGCTTCCCCGATTGCCGCAGCTTCCATTTTTATTACAGATAGTTTGCGCCAACTTGGAAGTGACAATTTTGCTCTCTTGAAAACATGGGATGGAAACACTGCTTTATTTGCAAACATTTTATGCGCTATTCCCATTTTGCACATATTTTAAATTCACAACATTGGATGGAAACAGGTAATGATACAGCTGTTTTTTTATTCTATCTATAAATGTATTCCAAAATGCATGAATGCAATTCAAATAAAGTATGACTTCAATATAAATATTTATATAAACAATTCTGAATATATATATTTAAAAAAAAACAACTTAACATTCCAGTCAAAAGGCTCTCTTTCTCTCTCTTTTCAATCAAAATCAGAACATTTAGCTGTTAAGTCAAAGGTCTGGCTACACAAGACGTGCCATCAAACTCAAAGTGTCCTCATTCCAGAAAGATTCATCAAACCATGTGACACTTTCAGTTGACAAAGACAGCATTTACCATGAGGTGATGTTAAAGTACAATCCATAAAAACAGCCCTAAAAGGCTTCGGTGACAAAGGTAGGAACGGTGCCCTCCGCTCAGTCGATAAAATCATCTTTTGCCTCCAGTCACTTTGTCAAATGGCAGCCATAAAGAGGGAGCCTGCTCCGCTTTTTATTGTTTTGAATTGTGGGCACTTTGTGAGCCCCCTGAACCCCCTGTGTCCTGACTAATGTAAATATTTCAGAGATAGGTGCATAAAAACAGATATATAATTCTAATAAAGAGCATAAATGTTTTGCGTGGCCCCACCAAAACCCCACTTCTGCCAATGGGAGAAAAGCATTGAAATAAGATGTGTATTACTCTAGCAGACATGCAGGCAGGCATTTTATCCTTGTTTTAGCAATCTTCGGATTGAGGGACAACTGTGTTCGCTATTGATAAAGAGACTATTGACTCAATCTAAATGTAAAATTGAAACGGAGAAAATCAACAGCGTAATTGACCTTTGAAACCACCATCTGTTTATTTTCCGTTGGGTAGATGAAATGGATTTGTCTTGTTCAATATTAACATTTCATAGCACCTCATAAGCCAAGGATTTGCCTTGTTTATCATTAGCACCGGTGGTTATACATTATTATCGCCATTTCTTAAGGTCATCGAGAGGCTAAAGCAAATAATAAACCTGAGAAAAGTTTAAAATCTGAAATAAAAGGTTACCGTGTGGAAGACCAAAGCAATTTCTGATTATGAAAAAAAACTTAAAAAATGATTCTTGTAAAAATATTAACAATAAAATTTAAATTTAAAAAAGTAATTTATAACTTAATTTAGTTCAAATAAATATAATTAATTTAATCAATTATATTCATGTTTTTTAGCATACAATAGAAATAGCTCACCCAAGAATGATAACTCTGTCTTTACTTACCCATATATCATTCCAAACCTCTACGCTGCAAAAGAAAATTTAAAAAAGATTTTAAAATAGAAGCATACAAGTTTGGAATGACACAGTTAGCAATTCAAGAAAAAATCTAACATTTTTAGGTGAACGATTCCTTAAATGTGCATTATTCAACTACTACCAAGCTTTAATTAATCTGTCCCCACCTCAAGTTCGCCATATAATATCTATTTTCCTTTCACTGATTCATCATGATTCATGTTGGGAGTGTTCTTGAGGTGAGGGTCAGGGTGATTTCAGAGCCTTGCTGGGGTCGAGTGCCACACATTTTGGCTGCAAACCGTCATTATAGGACACCCTGTGAGAGAATTACAGATGGTTATCTATGGTCCTTTCTGTCGCTCCTGAAACAGCATCAGTCAAAGGCCTAAACATACAAAAGGTTGGGAAAGTAGCTTGTTACTGGAAAAGCGGTATTATTTTGAAAATAACAACTGAAGTAGATAGAAGCATCATTAGTTAGTTACTCCCCAATACTGGAACCGTCCAGAAGTCTGAAGCACAATGACAAATAACAGATATCAATGTCTATTACATTAGTTGCCTTCAGTTTTCAGCTGATGAAGGGACAAATGTGGATATTATGAGAATGATGATTGATTAGAGGATTATTATGAAAGATTGAAATGTCTAAACAAACATAATGAAAGGGAAAAACAAGGCTAGGTTACAACACTTTTCCTCATTGTCTTTGTTTTAGTTTTTTTGGGCAAAGTGTCCCATTTTGCTTGTTCTCCTTTGAGCAAACTGAATAAATTATGTACACTGACATCCATTACATCAGCTACATTAGAGGAAGAAAATGAAAGCAAGCAGATGCAAAAACTGCATTTATGATTGTTCACTGAGGCTTAATTTTTCAGCACATCCTGAAATTGAAACAAATGGGGCAAAATCTTTCATTGAGATTGATCGAACGTAAACATTTTTAACGATGAGTTGAATTCATCTATCCAAATCTGTCAGCAACTGGCAAAAAAAGAAAAACAGAAAGTATAATTCAAGTAAAATTCAAGCGCACACTAGGGGCTGAACTACGTTTTTAAGTCGACATTTATGTGATTAAAGTCGAGTTGACTAGTCGCTGATGATGTCATTAATTAAAAAATAAGCCTAAACTTAGTGATGTGCGAGCTTTTGTCTGTATGTGTGGTACAATGCAGCAGTGCATTAGTTTAGAATGGCGGTTAACTTACATTTACGATAAGCTGTTTAAAACTAGCATTCAACCGATCAATTTTGAGCATCCAGATGATATAATAAAACATATCTTGTGGAGCGCTCTGAGAGTATGTATTTATTTGTCATTTTAACTGTTGGAAACGGACGGTAAAATAATCAGGGACAAGTTGACGTCAAGCTTAAAAGCTTAAAGCGTCACGGGACAGCATTAAAGTTGACTAGTTGACTAGTCTGAGCAGAGCCCTAAGGGAAAAATACCCAACATAGCCTCAGCTATGTCAGGCATTTCTCACCAGTATTTGACAAGGCTCTTAGGGAGCAACCTATCACAGGGGAGCTTCTACTCCATTGCAATGACCCTAGAGTGATTAAGGGAGAATAACTCGACTTCAGTAAGGGAACTTCTCCAGGACTTTAGTTAATGGCAAAACTTTAGAATGCTACAATGATAAGGAGAGACACCATCAGCAATCCACCTCTATTAATCAGTTTGTAAAACTGATCATTCCTACAGAAGTGCCTCACCAAAGAGGAGCATATATATTTCTTCTCTAAGACCCAACAACAGTTGGGGAGGGCGGTAAACAAAACAGAGGGACTTGTGAATTGCTCAAGACAGTTCCAATCACCCTGCTCTACTCTAAGTGGTTCTTGAGCAGCCAACCAAAGAGAGCATGCAAGGTGTTAAAAACCTCAGTAATTAGCACCTCCCTTCGATATTGCCACTCATGCAAGGGGTAGCATACATCCTAACACTTACTCAAGAAAGGGATATGAATGAGAGGAGGACATGATAGAGTTTGCCCAATAACTAGTAACCCAATAAAATCACCCAGTCTTTAAATGTCAATGAAGCCACAGGGGAGCCTAGGCTCTGCTTAAAGACCCCAGTGTTATTGGCGGAGAGCAGCTCATACCCTGCCTTGAGTCATGGAACTCTACCTAAGACCAACTATTGCATATCACTTTGTCTTTTTCTTTTAGCATTAGATCATAGTATGCAACAGATAACAAGGAGGGACGCCCCACAGCGAACTTCCTCTACTTATTAGCATTGTCGAACCAGGGTTATAGTAGAGCACCCATCAAAGCACCCATCTAAAGGGGAGCATACATCCCTACTTCCAAATCCAACAGTAGTTGGGGAGAGAGGGAAACAAAGTAGAGGGAATCTACACTGCCCTACATAACTCCACTCACCTTGCATCAACCCTAAATGGGTAAGCTTCAGGGATATAGCCCTGAAAGCTGCTGACTGAGACCCCAGTTCTGTAAACTTCTCTACGATCGCCTCATTGGAAGACCGGAGATGTCAGAGAGGTTCAAGGCCCTCCATTATTCTTGACACATCAGTGTGGAGATATTGAAGAAATAAAAGGCTCTCAAACTTATATGCAAGACAGCGGAGGAGGCGGATTATTAATAACACCTGCCTCAACTCACTCTGCATCTAATTCCTCAGACTTAGACACGTCACATTAATCAGCCACATAGGAAGTGGCCACATAGCGGTTTCCTGTACCGACATGAAAGCCACATAGCACAAGAAGCCCTAAAGGAAAACTCCTGTCAGGCTCCTCCTGATCTAAACAATAGAATCCTACAATGATAAGGAGCCAAACTGCGAGGTGGAAATGATCGACTCTCGTCCCTCAAGAGAGATTCAAGGATGGGTGGACCTTCTCATAGTGAATACATCAAATGAATGCATTCAGCTCCCTTGAAAGTCGAACACATTCATTGCAAACGCTCTCTAGATAGAATCAAGTAATAACAGAACCTCGTACTGCGAATGCATCGCCATGAAAAAATCAAACAAGAACAGAGCTTCTTATCGTGAATGCAAAATAATGAGTGCATTTAGCTTCCTTGCAAATAAAACATGCTCCAACCAACTCTTATCTTACACGTGCATACAAACAAGCAGCACCTGAAGACAAAACAGCTGATGATGTAACTCAGGCACCCTTTTATACTCACGGGTGCTCTGCGTGTGACGTCATAGACTGCTGTCTGCCAAAGATTATTAACATTTTGTTTACATCTGCCTCAGACACCAGTCACGCTGATGGCATTCCCCATACCGTTAATACCAAGACGCAGCTTTAAAGTTCCACTTCAAAAGAGAACCCCAGGTAAACACATATCTTGCTGCACATTTCACTCTGCTCATAATTGACCTGGAATTAACAATTAATCCTGGGTATTCATAAATTACCGTTTCAGATGTTATATTCCTAAACCCTGGGTTAAAGTCCTTATTTTGATATTTGCGGTGTCATTGCATTGATTGTACGAGCAAAGCATGTAACCAAGGCTATAGCAATGTGCATCCTCATAGTATACATTGCTGACTGTACTATCAAGGTAAGAATGAAACGGTCAACTCTTCACTCTAGTTGATGCATTTTCTGTCAATGTTTGCCATTTTTACCCATAAAACACTGAAATTACTGTTTCCGTGACTGTCCAAAGCATGTGATTATGAGGCAAGCAATAGACTATGTGCACGTTAGCATATGCTACTTCCGGCTGCGAAACCGATATGGGGTGTCTAGTTTCCGGTAGCCTGATGGACAACGTAGATTATGTATATTTCTCCAGATGTCTTGGACATTAACCGAAGATTTCGGTCGATATTATAATATAATATTAGAGTCGATGATGTTCATCGACTGGTTAGTGATTTTTCTCCAGCTCCCCAGAGCAAGAGAGAGAAAGGGGTTTAAATATTACATCTCTCAGTATGTCATACAGGGAGTACACATGTAATACAGGGAGTAAAGGTATCCGATGTTGGGAAAGGGAACTAAAAAAAGTCCTCGCTCTAGACTAGGTACTGAAAGAGTTATAGGAACTTAGTCCGGTCGGAACACGCGAAAAAAATGGTTATAGGAAGGTTCTAGGCACTGCAAAAGTCCCTCCGGACGGAAAGCGGCTATAGACACCGTGAGTAGTGACTTTTCCCTTGTCAGTGGTTTAAAACATGTAGTTGGATTGTTTCATGTAACTTAGTTCTTCTCCCTCGCTGTGTTATGGCTTTGCTATGTGTGGATACATGTGCTGGTTACGTTCGTGAGACAGCTGATTAGTAGGCTACTCTTGTCATTGACCGGAAAACAGTAACGTTACAGGAATCACCAACCCGTCGATCGCGGTCGACAAGTCGATCTTGGAAGCATTTTAAGTCGATCACGAAGAGTTTTCAAAATCAGAGAAAAAAGCCTATTGTGTGTAGTAAATGGTGTTCTAATCCATGTTGCTGTTACAATCACGTCATTTTTGCGGCGCGCACCTTTGGGCTCATGCGGACCCGTCGAGTTAAACAAGGCTTTATGCTTTAACCATTAAACCAGCTCAGCCACAGTAAGTTTTTTTATGTTTTAGGTCCATTGCGAACGATTAAACTAAGTTAACGCCGGTCCACTGATGTAAACAAGACGGCAACCGGAAACGAAGTACCCAACGTCCGCCCTCAAGCCGGAAGTTAGCATTTTTCTCGTGCACAGAGCGAATTGGGTGTCGGTTGCTAAGCATCTAGTTGTATAATTCTAACACCGCATTGTTTCACACCGTAATGCGGGGTTAACTGCATAAGCGGTGCTAACACTGTTCTATCTAAATTACAAGTGTCAAACGTTCTTTTACCCAGGGTTAAAAGCAGGGTTTAGAACATTGACAACCTGGGTTAAGTGCAGTGTGAAAAGTCCTAAAACAATGCAACCAACATAAATTCTTCTGTGTGAATTCTCCTTTCGTGCCGATAAAATATAGGCACCAAAGTTGAGTGATCTGATCCATACCCATCCTAAATTCACTTTAAGAGAGATGAAACGATACTGTAAACCTCTGCTGACAGCGACTGGCTCATCATCCATCCCCTCTAAATCTCAGCCCTTGTTGTGTGTCTTAAATGATGAGCAAAAGGAAGACAAACAGGCAGGGGTGGATTTACAAGTGTATGACCTGACCTCCTCTTCACTTTATCCAGCATCCTGCCCCACTGCGACCTTGAAATTGGCGGTATTGGAGCTCGACGGGGTGGACGGGGGGGTTTTAGCGGAGGAACAGACTCGAGAAAACGAAACAGGAAACGCTTGTGTTCTTTTTCCCTCTGTGAAAAAGAGAAGAGAAAAAAATCCTAATCTCACGCCGTCTGACGGGGGGCTTAAACGCTCGATTGCTTTGCTGCTCACGTCCCGCTCCCATCATCTTCCCCTCTGCGTCTAAGAGAGAGGGAATCTGGGCAATGCAGACACACACACACACACAAGCGCACATACAGGCCTCCGCGGCAACTCAGTGTTGATGAATGACGTCCCCGTCCCATTGGGTCCCTGTCGATGCATGTTCAAGTGGACAGGATTGAATTTAACCATAGAAATGACAGACCATTTTTTTGGCAGGGCCACATTACAAGAATGGGTTATGGTGACGAAGACTTTGTGATTTATGGCATTACGAAGCGTTAGGAGGGATTTGTAAGAGAGAGAGAGAGAGGAGAGAGAGAGAGAGAGAGGAGAGAGAGAGAGAGAGAGAGAGAGAGAGAGAGAGAGAGAGAGAGAGAGAGAGAGAGAGAGAGAGAGAGAGAGAGAGAGAGAGAGAGGAGAGAGAGAGGAGAGAGAGAGAGAGAGAGAGAGAAAAAGGATCACATTGAATATCAGCAAGCGTTCGTTAAAAAGATGGCAAGATTCTTTCTATAGCGCTTTAGACACTCACATTTCATGTTTGCATGCTTGTCACATTCTCTGTCCACTTTATCAAATCCAGCAGAAAAAATGCTATAAAGGAAGGAATGCTCAGAATGGTAATAAATCCGCCCATGAAAACAAATTTACAACAATGTCAGTAATTGAGTATGATTTAGGCTGTACAGTGAAAAACTGCTTATTATGCATAGGTACTACACCAGTTGAAACAATGTTTTCTTCTTTTCCGTTTTTGTTTTAGATCACTAAACCACAAAAAACAAATGGCATAATAATAACATTTCACAATGCTAATTTGTCATCTGCAGAACATTCTCAGGAGAATGTGTAAACATATCTGAGAACATATCCATAAAACAAGGCAGGCGTGTTTTAATTTCCTTCAAATCTATGAAAGTCATTAAGATTGAATGCATAAATTAGATTGGGAATTACCCAGGTTAATAAAATTTGTAGTAATAACTGAGGGAATCTCACAAAAAAACATGTCCAGGGCACAATTAATCTCACAATCCAATAAAACAAAAAAAATAAAATAAATATATATTTTTCTTTGATTATATTTGGGAATATGACTATAATTTATTATATATAATAGGATGATTAAGCACTGTAAAAAATGATTTTGTGATGAAGTAAATACTACTGAAAAAAACAATGTAATTTACATGAAAAAGTTAGTTCAGGCAAGAATTATAAAAACTAAGTAAATTCCATATCAGTACTTAATTCAAGCGAGTAGAAATGAAAGCGTAAATATCAACTTAATAAAATTAAGTAAAAATTACTCAACTTTTCTGATACTGGGGTTCCCATCATGCACTGGACCTTGAATAATTAGTTAGGTTGATTTTCACTGTTTTCCAGCTGTATTTACACTGTTTTATCATTGCTTTTGTTGTCAGGATTAGTAACTTGGCATTTTGTGACATTTCGAGTAAATTTTCTGCTCAAAATGACACATTCAAACACAAAAACGATCCATCAAATGTTACCGTCATTGTGTATTTTCTACCAAGTATTGAGGTCTTTGCATTCACGTAATGTTTAACATCAGACATGATGTAGTATAAATTACTTAGAAGTTCTAAGTAAAGTACATACTGGTATTTCAATATTATTGTTTGAGTGAAATGTAATGCAAAGGAAATTTCAACTAAACTGATATTACTCAACCTTTTACTATAGCCAAGTTAAAATGTCTTATTTTCTTTGTTACTTTCACTTGACTAGGTAAAGTTTACTTAATTCCATATTCCAAGTAAATTTAACTTAAATATTTCTAATTAAAGCTACTGATAAATATGTTTAGGTTTTTACTTGGCAAATCGTTGTAAATTTACTAGCATTTTCTGAGTGAAAAAAGTTAGCAAGGTTTTTTCAAGTAAATCCTTCTCCAATTTTTTTTCAGTGAGTGTTTTCAATTTTCAGTGGTGATTCATTACAGTAATACAGACATTTTATACAATAATGTAATAATTGTTTGTCAGCATAAATTAAAGGCTAAGGCCAAAACACTACTATGATGTATAAGTACTTTACATTGTTTTATTGCATCACAGTAATGGAAATTGCATTACGCTCTTTGTTATAATTAGTAGTAATATTTACTAATTTAAGGAAAAAAATCTTAATATTGGAGTGGCATATAACCTTGACGGCTTCTGTGAGATTCACTCAACCAGTAAAAACACGCATCAGGATATAGCTGAAAAGAGAAACGACAGGAGGGACGAATGAAAAAGTGGATCAAAAAAAGAGAGAAAGAATCTGACAGGCAGAGCCAACGTTTCAAAAGAAATCTGTCCTGAGAACATTGGACCCGGCCCTTTCGGAAAGGAGCGAGTGATGCAATCATCCCTGCAGGAATTGGGTTGGCACTGTAAGCCATATTCAGCTCTCCAGATGCCCAGGCTAAGACCAAAAAGGGTTTAAACCATTCAATGGTGCCAGTGATTGAGGACCTAGAAGTGTCATTAGATCCACAGTAATCCTGAGGGGCGGAAGGAAGAACAACAGAACCCTGCCGTGGAATGGATTTAAGGGGAAAAAAATAAATAAATGAGATCAGAGAGCTTCGGATACAAATAAAGTGATAAAAGAAGTCCACTTGAGAGAGGAAAAAGGTATCGCATTTGTCAGAATCTACCTGCTCCCTTGCATTCAAGCCTGGGGCCATTTGTAAAATTCAGGTTTTGAATGAAAACACTGCTTTGTAAAGTCGCTTTAGAGAGAAAGTGTCTGTCAAGAACACGCATTTAAATGCAAATTTGAGTGATATGAGAAAAAAAAAAACACACATAGCGATTATAATAAAAGTAGTATCCCTGGTCGTGTTCAATGCTCAGGATATTATAATCTTTAGAGACAGACCAATTGTAACAGTTATGCTCTGTTATGTCCTGTTTTATAGTTCGTTTTCATCTCTGTTTGATCGTTTCCCATTTTCCTGTGTTCACTAGCTAGCTTCCCTCGCTGTTAATTAGTTCTTACACACCTGTTTCTGTTCTACTCATTATCTCCCTGCTTTATACCCTTAATTTCCTCAGTTTCTTGGTCCGGTATTGTTTATGTCAATGTCTATGTTAATGTGGTTGTATTGGATTTAATCTCCTGCAATCTCTTGAGGGTTCCTTGTTTATTTCATTAAAGATTGTTTCGCTATCTTCTTCGTTGTGTGCATCTGTGAAACAACATATTTTCAATATTTTTAATATCAGGACTGGCAATAAAAACATATTTTTTATTAGTTTAGTGATTTTTTTTCTTTTTAAACGTTTTGCAATCAATACAAAATATTATTATCGTTGCATTTATTATTATAAATATAAAAATTAAAAACAACAATTATTTATTTTGATTAATTAAAAATTATTTAAGAACTGATATTATTATTATTGCTATTATTATTATTACTATAGTAGGCCTACTTATTATTCATTATTATAAATGGTTACAAAACTTTTAAAAAATAAACATTTTAACTAAAGAAATGCCTGTTGTTGTCATTGTTATGATTCAAAATGCAAGTTATGCACATGATAATATGTGCATCAGTCGATCTCGAATCATAACGACGGATGATGAGATTACGCGAAGGTGGTTCCTCTTCCTCCACCTTCCTGCATAATTTCCCTTTGAATTTATGGGATATCTGAAGCAAAGTCACTTTGAGCTCCGTGTAATTTAATAGAGCCCGGAGAGAGAATCTGATGTACCGAAATGCTCAAAAAACAAAAGCCTCATGGTTTTCAGCATAATATACTACGCACCTTCTCAACCCACAATTCCCTTTCATCTGTCATACGGTTCGCATGCAGAAATCAAATCTCGAGATCTCACGGTGACACCCACTCTATTGTTCAATCTCTGGTACACGTCATCGGCTCGCGGATATGTCGGCATGACGTGTCCATGTGAAATTAAGAGTGATGTTGCAGTGGCGGATCTGGGGCTTCTCTCTAAACACACCTGATGCAAAAGCCTGCGGTCCTTGGCTCATGAAATTGTTGTTGTTTGAGACAGAGCTGAAAGAGATTTAGGAGAGAAAAAAAAGTGATTTTAACATCAAGGTCACAGTTAATCACCTGATGCAGACAAGTACAGTGCTTTTTTATGAATGTGGTATAAAAGATGGAATGCCGTCGATGTTAAAAAGGCACGAATGTAAGATGTTGTCAACCGCTTTGAACTTTTGGCCTTCGGATTGATACCTGACATCATTTGTCAGTGGTGAAAACTGCCTGGAAATGTTGTATAAATGGGAATGAGGATTCAAGGCTGGTGTTTATGGTGAAAGGAATAATCCAGCAAAGCGTTTAAAAAACATCAATGCGGCTTTGTTCGATTTTTTTTTTCTGCACGGTAGCCAAAATAAACCCAGCTGCTCGTCAAAGATCCTGCCGTCATTCTAACCATACACATCCAGTAAATATGACTGAGCTTTTGTGTCACTCATGGATGGAAGCAAACATTCCTCTATCTATCATTACCCATAAGCCTCTGAGAGGCTCTGATTTCAGAAACTCATTATTTTGAACGTTTCATAGCCAAGTGCCCGATTTCTTTTTAGGTAGATTAATTTTATCAATATATAATGAGGGTCTTGATGTCAACTCAACAGGAAATGAGGATGTCAAGGCTGATTTTTCAGCGGCAGAGAAAAACTAATCTCTGATTTTATTTTATTGTCCCACTGGATGTGCAGCTCGAGTCGGCATGGTCATTCTTAGACTTAAATCAAATCCTAGCAGCTCTGCGCAAGTGAATGAGCTTTGGGAGGGAATTAGACGGGACGCTCTCGCTCTTTAACCCTACTGGGTAAAAACTTGTTTGATTTTCATTGATTTCAGCGCTAGTTATCAGCATGTTGTGACATGTAATCAATGTTCCTTGCCAAATTGATGAAAATCAGTATAGGGTTGTGTAAAGCAAGCGTCAATTAGCTGTACGTTCTCTGAGGTGGCTGAAAATAGGTTCAAAAATTTCCAGGTTTTGAAAATGCAAATCAAATCTGACATATGGATTCGAGTAGATCAATCAAAAATCAATTTCACATGAGCGGTGAAGTTAAATTGCGCCAATGAGACTTTGACCTCTCTTGAGAGACGAGCGCCAATCTCCATCCTTGCACTGTTTGACTGAATAACCGTCAAATCCGCCGCTCTTGTCATCATTATAATAACTTGTCTTACACGTCTCTCTTGACGTTCGCATCAGATGTGCTGCTCGTGTTTAAAAAAGATTTAACTGGAAAGAAGAATTTGATTAGATATATAACGCAGGATTACTTGCTGTATGTCCGTGCCAAATAAGTTAAATTGTAATGTGTTTAGCAGTCTAATATGCAGAGGCTTATAGGCAGATAGCATGGGCGGCATCCTTGGCAATGTGACAGAACAGAAGGGACAAAATCCTCCTTGAAATGAAGTACCTGGAACACAATGTACATCACGTATTATTTACAGAAGATTACACATGTAGAGAGGTAGATCCTGGGTTATCAGCACACAGCAGAATTTTAGTCGGAAAGGGAGAGGAAGAGAACGCGAGTGAGAGAGAGAAAAATCGCATTGCTTCTGGCTCTGCCCAAACAAGCGGGCTCATGGGAACTTCCCACTGCTGGTGAGTGGGCTGAAATGAAAAGCTAAGAGAGCACTTTATCTCATATAGAGAATGTCACGAGTCCAAAAACACAGTTAAGATTAAGGCTGAAACAAGTGAAAATGCTATCACTCCAATTGTTTACTTGAAAGGTCACAAAGTGTTGCCAGGCCCCAAAGATATCTTTAATCCCACCGAAAAGGAAAACTAGAAGATTACAGTACACCTGCAAAAGTTTGTCGGAGATGTTATCAAGCTAATACTCAGTGCTGCATGTTTAATCTGAACTACTGAAACACTTTAAAAAAATAACAATGATCGGAAGCAGTCGGAAAACAGGAATGTATGGTCACTTACTTTTATAAAGCTGTCATTCAAGCTTCACTCACAAGCTTGTCAAAAAGTGCCCCTATGCTATTTTAAAGGTTCCTTTATTTTTGAAGTCTCCAACAATAGGTTTACATGTATCCAAGTTCATAAAGCACTTTAATTTTGATCATAATATAAATTGCACATTACCTCGTTTCTCAAAGAGTCTGACAATAGTTTGTTCTAAAAATCAGTATTTCTAAACCCCTCCTTTCTGAGAGACTACTCTGCTCTGATTGGTCAGACAGCCCAGTCTGTTGTGATTGGTTGACCACTAAGAGCATGTGTCATAAATTAAACCCCTATTACCATATCTCAAATTCAGCTACGAAGGCTTCTTCAGCGTTTGATACACAGAGATACGAATAGTAACGATGGCCTCATCCTTCGACGCTCCTCAGAAGACGGCGTCTTCTCGACATGTTGATAACACAAACCGAAACTCTTCCAATCTCAGCTACAACTACAGTGTTTAAAGGCAGGTCAAAGTAGACTTAGTTTGTGGACAGCCAGTGAAGACAATAGGCTGGCAAATTTGATATGTGTAACAATGTTTAACATGAAGTTAGGGGCTGCTTACACAGAACACATTTTTCCATTAAACTTTTCCATTGTTTTTCAATACAAACACTAGGGCTGGGGAAACATTTTATTCACCCAACTATCGTGATTTTATTTATGATTTTAAAAGCGATTTTATTTATTTATTCCATAATCAATATTAATTAACATTAAAGCAGAACTCAGCAACTTCTAGTCTTCTTCGCTGATTTTCACTTTTGTTGTCACATATTTTCCCCACGAGCTCCCCCTACAGCTGTGGGGCGTATATATTTCACAACACTGACGTAAAAAAACTCACTTGCGGCACCCTTCTCCCCGTTCTACCGCTGCTCATGTGCATTTGTTATTATCGGAGCCGGCCAACTTTACTTGCGGAGCTATGTCTACCGAGGTGGGTAATACATCATACACATTATCATTAGCAGTAAAGCAGTTCGTGTTTCTTGCTCATTCTCGTTCTTGTCTCGCTTCTCACGAGACTTCCAATTTTTCATCTTGCCGGGACGGTAGTCCCCATGTTGCAAGGATGGTTTTCCACCTGGGAACGCTGGGGGGAGCTGGGAAAGTCACCAATATCACCAGAACAGGTTGTTTAACCATCCACATGATTTCTAGACAGCTTTATTAAGTTAAAAAAGTTACCAAGTTCCCCTTTAAATTGCTTTATTTTAGTCCTTGCTAATAGACGAGGTGGAGTAAAGTTTTTGAACAGAGAACGGTTCAATCCTCAAAGGTCTAGAACATGTTCTATGGCCTCTTTGTCCAGCAGAGTTTGCAGTTCTTGTATCAGCAAGTGCGACTGTTCCAGTGTCACGGTAGTGGAGACCAAGCCGCTGAAACACGGAGGCAAACTGTATTCTGTAGCCTTTTCCTACGGTTCTCAAAACCCAAGGAGATATGTTCGGCAGTAGTTTCCACACTGCCACCTTCTCAGAAAGGGGAACCAATTTCGACGCAACGTCTGGTGGCGCAACATCTTGATGAGTGAGTGTTAAATATCCCGTATCCTGGGACACGGCAGGAAGCAACCGAATATTTAGCATTTCTCTGAACACCGGAGGTGGCGGGGATGGAACAGCGGTGTCGTGAGGATGTCGGGAAGGAGCTACTTAATCGGGGACGGAGCACATGAAAATATGATTCACTATAATTCAGACATTTAAACACTAGATATGATAAAGAGGACCATTAAAGACCAAACCAATTCAAGAATGGATTACATTTTCCAATTATATATTTGAGAGAGAAGATAATGGTTTAGTAAAGCTGAGTGAGCAATACAATCTGACATTAAAAGCCAATTTGACATTACAAACATCTACCATGCTGCAGTGTTTTGAAAACAGCAGAACTACTGTCACACCACTGAAAAATATAGTGAAGTTAGCAGCATCACTAGTTACTTTTAGTTACTACACTGCAAACCATGCCAAGACATGCTCTGTATGGAGCTATGTTTTCACATTTGGTTCGACTGCTTGGCCTAAACCCAATTTCGATTCCACCCTTCTCCCCCGCAGGTATCTTTTCACATTATATGATTTGGCTCCAAACTGTGGTACATTTGCGTCATCAATACCAACGTGAGTACTAGCAGCAGCTGTTTACCACTGCCTACTCAGAGGGAGAAGGCGTCAAAAATGTTTTTTATTCATGTAAATCTTCAGGGAAATGATGAGTGTGTGCCAGTCCAACAAATTAAACATTATTATTAGCAGTTCACTTCTGCAAATCAGGCTGGGTTGGTTTCATACCAGGTTCTAAGTGTACTGAGGTCCATGAACAGCAAGCTAATGCCCTGTTTTCAAGCATACTCAGGTTTGGTGAATCAGGTCGAGATCAGGGTTTGACAACAACCAAATGAACCAAACTCTGATGTCAAACTCATAGACCAATTCAAAAACCTGAGTTGACCTTAACACAGGAGGTCAAAGCTCCTCTTAAAGGGATAGTTCACCCAAAAATGAAAATTATGTAATTTAAATAATTTATTTTCTCTAATGTTGTTCCAAACCGGTTTAACTTTCTTCTGCGGAACACAAAAGAAGATTGTGAAATACAATGAAAGTCAATGAGGTCCAAAACAGAACTGAACCCTTCTGACTTTAATAGTTTGGAAAAATACGTCAAGAACCTAAAGGATATATATATATATATATATATATATATATATATATATATATATATATATATATATATATATATATATATATATATATATATATATATATATATATATATATATATATATTATTCAATTTACTCACCTCATGTAATGACTTTAAAGCTGTATGACTTTATTTTTTTTGTTGTTGGCCCATTCAATGAAAGTCAGCGGGGTCCAATGTTGTATTGTACAGACAAAAATAGTTATTTAAAATATTTTCTTCTTGTGTTCCACAGAAGAAAGTCATAAGTTTAAAAAGAAATGAGGTGAGTAAATAATGACAGAATTTTCAGTTCATGGTGAACTTTCCCTTTAAGCTGCCGGTCACTTCTTTATATGTTTTTTATTTTTATTTTTATTTATTTTTTACAACCAATAATGCTGAACTCAATCAATTCATCAATCAGCTTCCTTAATTGGTATTTAATTCTATAGTTTATATCTGTAATTCATGAAATTTAATTTTCCACCAGGATACATTAAGTCCCGTCAAATTTAGCTGCAATTAGATTGGCATCAACGGGCACCATAACTCGCCTAATTTGGAGGGAAAAAGAGATCTTTGTGTTTTTGACTGTGTCAGCACTTTTGAGTTAAGGCTTTTTTCAATCCCCCCTCCTCTCCCCTCCCCCTCCTATGGGTGCCTCATTTAGCCTGCCTGATTGTATAAGGCCCCAGGTGCCCTCGGTCCATTTAACCATTCTAATTTTTCAGTGCACAAACCACAGGACAACCCATTAATAAGGTATTCAGTCAAAGTGCATACACTCACTGACTGACGGACACACACACGACCTGCTAATGTGCGTGATATTGCCTCTGAGTTCCCTGACCTGATTTGAATAAGAATGACCTGAGCTGAAACGGGTCACGGTATGGGCAGAAAGGCATGCGGTCGCTATGGGGATTGATATAAGTATTTTGGGGTTTAGACAGGTGCATGTTATGAGTGGCTAGATGATGAAGTATATGGAGTCATTACCGATAGTAAGGATGGGTTGACACTCAGTATGTGAAGCATGAAAGGACAATTTTGTGAATAAATCATTAAGATTATGAGCAGATTCTGATACTTTACTGTCAAGACTCGATTCTGGCTACATCACCAACTCAGAAAAATGCTGCTGGGAAAAACAATAAGACATCTTAAGAAAAGAGATAAGCAATCAGTTGATGAAATAAAGAAAAGCATGATGCCATGCCAAGGAACAAGATAAAGGGTGATTGATCTAAAGAGAATGAAAAGATAGATTGTGCGCAGGCCGATGGCCGAGGGCAAAAACTGTCAAAGTAAGACCTTTAACTGGAGCCTGCCAGAACAACCCACAAACGCTCTGACAATTCGAGCCGGGACTGAAAGGAAAGCTTTTGTACAAATAGCATTGCTTTACACAACTCATGAATCAGAGAATCACTGTTTCATCTCTGCTGTTGGTACACAGAAAAAGAAATGCATGCGATTTATGGGATTACATCAATATATTTGATAATATGTTGACAGGTAATATACATCTTGTTTGTTCCATAAACATAGCTTTTAATAAATTAATAAAAAACATTTAATCACATGATCAAAGATAGCAAGTTATATAACAAATGTCATTATTTATCACAGTAATTAAACCTTGAGAGTGTAATTTCTGCAACTCATCAAAAATAATTCTGGAATTTTCTTTTGTCTTGTTGTCCAGTAAAAAAATAAATAATAAGATTCTAAACAACTTTAAAACGAAATAAATACATTTGATTAATTACTAAATTGTGGTAACTAATTCAAGTTCTATTGAAAATTATATTCCTAAAATTGTATAAGGGCTGTCAAGTGATTAAAAGTTTGATTCTAATTAAATATAGTACATGATGTGCAGATTAATTAATCTAATTAATCACACATCAAATTTGGCTGAGAAATTACCCCAAAAGATCAATTAAAGTCATTATTGTGTTAAATGAGAAAAGCATTGAATAAATATTTTATTTTATTTAACATAGAATTTATTTCACAAACTTTTAGGCTATAATGGTCATGATTTAAAAAAAAATGTATTTGGTATTTATATATTACAAACTAGACTAAACTGGATAATTTGAGAATGATTTTTGTTTTTAATAGAAATCACGGTTCTGAATACACAAACAAAATAACGCAATATAGCCTACTAGAGGTTCTGACAAAATTCGTAATTCGTTTAATTTAATGTTTAAATAATTTGAAGTAATTATTTAGAAAAAATGAATGAATGATTCATAAATACTTCACTTGTTTAATTACTGGATGAATTTATTTTGAACGAATCTGAAGGAATGATTCAATGACAATTACATTTGTTAACAGCCACTTGTCACCACCTAGTGGTGTAACAATGTAATCAATTCAATTGTTATTGTATATTGTGTGTAAGTTACTTTCCAAAAGGTGATTTACCTTTCCAAAAGGTGATTGATGGTTATCATAGACATCAGAGTTTTTATCCGAACTATAAAATTGTATCCCAGTACTTTCTGTGATCATTTGAATATTTGTAACAGAGAAATAACGATAGGCTACTGTAATTTTCTAGCGGTTTCAAACATGACAACTTCTCCCCTCTGGGTCAGAGGAAGCGCAAACTCAGATTCAATTGTTCCAGTATGATTTTGTCAAAGGTTTAATACACAGGTGAATCATTTTTGGAATAAGATTGTGTGGGTGTTTGAATATAGAGATCACAAACGATTAATCATGCAGCTCTATTACAGATTGTTTATTGCAGCTCAGAGGTGGCATTAATGCATTTACACTACAATTACAACTGCATACAGTAAATAATGCAATGAGATTCAGGGGTTTTCAATGGGTATTAAAGGGATAGTTCACACAAAAATTAATTTACTCTCCCTCATATTGTTTCAAATCTGTAGCCTAATGCTTTCTTTCTTATTTTGTTTGTCAATGTCAAATCAGTGGTAACCAAAACAGTCTGTGTATCAACATTTTTTCAAAATATCTTCTGTTATGTTTCCCAAAAGAAAGAAAGTCATAAGAAATTCATTTTAACATGTTATTTTCCCCCCATAACTAATTAAATAAATAAACGTGTTAAATAGGAAACACATGAAAATTGAACGTGATAGGTTGTAGATGAGACAAATGATTCAAACTTGGTGAAACTCTGTGAAACACGTGCTACTCCAACTTATGATTAGTCTAAAACGTTACAGGGATTTAAAGAGAGATAAAACAGATTTAAACGTACATATTTCAAAATATGTGTTTCATCAAGGTTTCATCGAGATATACCAGGTAAAAACATGAAAGACATCAAAGACTTTGGATGCTCCAGATGAAAATATTTGTCTTGAAAAGTGTTGCATAATCATAACACCTTCATGTCTATTTAAAAAAAAAAAATACTGAGTACCAAAATGTCACTTGGAATAAGTTATGAGTTATGCACAAATACATTTAGAAATGATTAATGAATGAGAACATCTAAATCTATAATTACTTTAGCAGTTTGTCTAGTTCAAATGTGTGATAGTGCACACATAATCCAAAAAAGATGACAATTTCACAAATCACCTATTTGATCTGGTGCTGGAAAATTTGGCAATGCCCACCTAAAACTTCAAAATGCATTGGTAAAATAATTTGTCCTTAGACAGACTGACAATGCCAATGATCCACTGGAAATACACATAGTTTCTTTTTCAGAGAGGGAAATAAAGAACCCTGGAAACGTCTGATAAGGTTCTATAATAACAATGACAACAGTTTTGGGAAGCTCATTAATTGAGAGTCTCAAAGTAATTGCTTTACATCCTGCGGGCTGACGCCATCGTTAATGCGGAGAGCTGTCAAACTGACAAACAGCAAGTTGTGGAATATGGATTTTTTTGTGTGTTTTTGTGTTAATAACCATTATCAGAGTGTTGCCGAGGGAGACTGTCAAGATGGCACCCGTGATAAAACGGCAACACGTGACAGAAACACCTGCCTGCGAGAATGACTTATTTTCTTGGGAAGTGCGCTGCTACAACTTTTGCAAGGTTCTGGTTGGCTCACCCTGAAGGAGAACAATATTGATTGGTTGAGAAATAATAATAATAATAATAATACACTCTAAAAATGCTGGGTTGTTTCAACCCATGGGGACAAACCCAAGTGTTGAGTTTATTTTAAACATTCATTTAAAAATGTAAACCAGTGTACATATTTGACCCAAGCATGGGTTTGTGTAACATCACTAATAAACAAGTTTGAAAAAGTTTCACCAAGGACATATTACCGTAAATTGATCAAAAAGTAAAGACATTTGTAAAGGCTAATAAATACTTTAGAACTGTTTTAACTCTCTATTCATCAATAAATCCTGAAAAATAAATCTGTCTCAGTTTCCTCAAAAATATGAATCTCCACTGTTTTCAACATTGATAATAATCAGAAATGTTTCTTGAGCACCAAATTATCAAATTAGAATGATTTCTAAAGAATCATGTGACACTGAAGACTGGATAATTGAAACAAATTAGTAATAAACCATTCAAATAGAAAATGGTTATGTTAAATTGTAATAATATTTTTTTTCGTATTTTTGATCACATAAATGCGGTCATAAAATACGTTACTGACCCCAAACTTTTGAACATAAAGTGATTTATAATATTATGTCTAATATATACATTTCTAACATGAAAAACTGGCAATTTATTGAAAAACATTACAAATCATATTTTTCTTTAAATATTGTTTATTAATTAATTCTCAGGCTATGTCTTCACTTTCCATCCTGTTCCAATTGCATAAACAAAAAAATAAGTGTCTGAGATTGACTAGAGCTTATTTTTGCAAGTCTGCTTTGACCTACAAATACAAATACTTTCTTAAATTACAAACACAAGCATATTAAATTATTAGAAGTTACAGAGTTCATAAGGTACTTAAATGTCTGAGACCACAGAGAACACTTTCCCAGAAACTCTTCCTCTGAGATATAACACTAAGGGCATACAGTATAACTGTATAGTGCTCTGGGTTTTCTGGAAATTTTATACACATCCACTCACCATTTGCCCTTGTCTCTAAGATCTCAAATTAAAACAAAGCGCTCAGTCGAAACAAGGCGAAGAGAACAATTCCACTGTCATAACGAAACAGTCTAATGCCATTCTATTCTCAGACGTTTCTTTCACGGCACACTCAAACCCCAGACACCAGGTGTTGTTGAGGCAAACCGGAGAATGCAAATAGGCCCAACAAATGCACCGGATGCAAGATTTCACCATTTGTCATAGAATATGTTCATTACCCACTGCTCTGGACCTAAAATTAGTGTCAGAACAAGACATCCTCACTGGGTGATGAATTTATTTGATGCACGTGTTGCGGGTTTTTAGACTGAAGGCACAGATACCTCCTTTGCCCCCCTCTTTCCCTCCATGCATCCCTCCTCTCCACCTTCCGCACGTCCTTCACATCTCTATGCCTCTGTTCTATATTTTTCTTTGGAGAAATATTAGTCAACAGTGAAGCCCCGACCACACAGCAAAGGACGGCACCCACCAGATGGTGCGCTAATTTTGCTCTCCGTACGAAGGTGTTTCATCTCAGAATCCAGGGAGTAACATTCGACTCGCATACCGTCCCGCTCCTTCACCTCGTCTATGTGCAAAGGCCTCATAAACACAATATAAAACAGATGAGATCGGAGAGACTGATATACTTGGAGACTGTTTTATTATTTAAAAGACTTGGAAAGAATGTTCACATTGGAGAGGCAATAATAATAATAATAATAATTATTATTATTATTTATTAGATATACAGTATATATACATATATATATATATATATATATTATACATAGACAATAAATATCTCAAAAAAGCTAAATAAAGTAAGAAAAAAGTCAAAATAAAAGTATATTATTAATTGACTTTAGGAAGTGGTATCTATAGTTAATGTTTTTTTCTTCTCGAAACATTCAAAGATATGAAAACTTTAAATCATTTTTAAGTGTTCTAAAAAAGAAAATACATCTTTCTTCGACAGGAATGTCCTTCAAATACAATATAATAATATTGTGTGAAAAGAAAGAGGAGAAAGTCAAAATCTCAGAAAAATGAAATATATTCTTTTTCTTGTCTTTATGCTTTCCTGTATATCATGTGTGACAAGTGTTTATGAAGCATTGTCCCTCAGCAAACGTCTCCAATAAACACAAAGTCAAGCCGCCCAGATTAACTGCCGTCCCGCCTTCCCACTTTGGCCCGTACGCTAATGATATCAACGACCTATGAGGGCACATCCTCGCCTGCTTCCTAGTACATCACATATCCAACAGCCACACTTATCAACGTATCCCAGCATCCCTCAGTGCCCCGCCCACCAGCTCAGAAACAAAAAGAGAAAGGGAGGAAAATATGGATATTTTTATTCAAATGGAGTCCACACCCATTTTGCTTCTGTATTGTGATGTATTTACTAATTCAACAGGGAACTAAATGTAGGGTGGGACTTGATTAAAATGAAATAAATGGCTTGGTGGTGACAGAAAGATTGTGATTTTAGAGGCAGAATAGGTTGCTAAATTTTGACGAAAGATTAAAGAAGACTCTTTCTTTGGAAGAATGTTCTCAAATAAGACCAGGAATGTATATTAAGAAAGTAAATAGCATTGGTTTTGATTTCATGTCAACTTTAAGTAATTTAAACACCACAACAAAGCAGCCAAGAATTATCTACTCTACAGACAAAATGCAACATTGTACTGTGATTTCCAGTGGGAAATCAAAGTTCTTCAAATTGACTGTTCTCTAATTCACCTAGATATAATCTGTGAACATCTTCCCAAAGTTAATGTTAACCGTTACAATTTAGCTGATATAATGAGAAATAGTTTATCTGTGCTTTTCCTTGGTTCTTGGCAACAGTTTCCCTTCTCAATGATTGTTTTTGTTCGTTTTACTCTATTCCTGTCTCTTCGTTAATTATTAAAAGCCCATATCCATGTCAGGGAGCAAATAACCACACAAACTCTGTGTCACATTCCTAAGCACTTGGACCAACTACCGTGAGTAAACTCTTTTGTCCATCTCAGATGTTTTGAAGGCCTGAGAATGGACTCGCACATGCAAAAATCATTATCTTAGCAGCTCTAGGGCTTATCTGGAAGAAGTTGCTCATATGAAGAATCAATAGAAATTTATTGCCGGCCAGGCTTCGGTAATAGTTTTCACCTTGAGTAAGTTCACAAGGACGTGCTTCCTTGTAGTTGCGACTGCACAAGTTCTTACATGTGTTTAATCTTGAAGACTTCCCAGAATCCTCTGGGGACTCTGGAGCATGCCGAAATAGGCCCAAGAAAACTGGCTGTAGGCTCCATTGTCTCATAATTAATTAATTTATAATCACTGAGCATGGTTGTATGATTCAATAAAATGGCTATTAATTACTAGGGCCTCTATTTGAGAAAGAGAACATATGGTCTGTCTTAGTAGGGTTGCTTTTATGGGATCAGGTATTTTTGGATGCCCATCAGACCATTAAGTGAGGTCTATCTCAATGCCCGCTGAAGCATTCAAACAAATAAATCTACATTTGACCCTGCCATACCTTCAAAAGAAAGGCTCTGCTGCCCGGTATTATTGCAGTCAGATGCACGGCATTGTGATTTTACACTAAGTGATGACACGCACAGTCAGAGATTAGTGCTTAGCGTTTTCCTCATTCATTTCCAATGACATGTCGGAGCCCTGTGCTCTGCTACTTTCATTCCCGCTGAAGACCCTTATCCCTCCATTCAGCGGTGGGAGATGCTCCTCAATGGCTTCTTTCACACCTTTCGCCCTCTTGTCACTGTGTGAATGCCAGTCGGGCTCTGCCATTTCCACAGACCTTTATCTGGATGGCACAAAGTACGCTTTGCGTGGGTGTCTTTTGTCCTCTGCCGGGTGAATGGCTCTTTTTGATTTGTCCTTACAATCTCCAGTGCAAAAGAGATGGAATTTTCTGCTTGGGAGCCTTCGCCAGTATGGAAAAAGGCAACAGCCCACCAGTTGGGTCCAAAGCACTTGCTACCTCAAATCAAAGTTCTATGAAGCTAGTATTCAGGCAATCTGAGGCTACGTCTACATTAATCCGGATACATTTGAAAATGGCGTTTTCGATTTAAAACCGCTTTCCGTCCACACTAGCGTTTCCGGGTGTTATCCAAAAGATTTAATCCACACTGAAATGTTAGCGAACGCTAAATTCACCTTACTGCGCATGCGTAAACCCAATTCTTCTGACAGGATAATTTTATTTAGCAAAATAACTCACCATTCACTGATGCATCCAGGTCACACCATATGTTTGGTCTAAAACTGCTCTCATGTTTTGCTGCAGGACAGCAATATGTGAGTATATTTTCTGTCATCTTTGCAGGACTGTGATATGAAGAGTGTGCAAAGTAACATATTTTAGCAACTGTGTGAAAGTGAATAGCACAAAACAGGCACAATATCGGTTATAAACATGAATATCTATGGGTTCAATGTGTGTTACATGACTAAACATGCGTCATCGTTTTTAAATACCTCCGTTTTCACAGTCCACACTACAATGTGAAAACAGTGTTTTCAAATGTATCCTCTTTGGAGAGCATTTTCAAATTGATTCATTTTGAAAAGCGGTTTCATTAATAAAAACGTGGACGGAAGGCCAAAACGGAGAGAAAAAAGATGCGTTTTCAAACGAAAACATATTAGTGTGGACAAGGCCTGAGACTGACACCCTCTAGACTTATTAAAAACCAATTAAATATGGAGCAAATTAATAGTTTGCTCAAAGCTGAAAATTCTGTCATGATGTACTTGCCCTCATTCATTTCAAATCCAATGTATTTTTTTTTTTTGCATTCGAATCGTTCACGTTGCTCTTTACCTTAAAACAAAAAGATAAAGTGACCATATGTTATTCATAACACAACTTTCACTTTAACCTTTTTACAGCTTAGCTTTTAGCTTTTACATGTGACAACTTTTTGAGAGCTGATCCACTGAACTCTGAACTCTGAAGTGAGGGACACTTGAAATTCACAAGAAATCTTATTATGTCTACGGGTTGTTTTAGCACTTGCTTTCAGCCGTGCAACACCAAGGATATCCCTCAAGCGCTTGGATGACAGGGTATATTAGGATCTACATCTACATCATCGTTTGAAGCAATTCTGCCTCATGAAATTCTGTCTCAAAATCCATGACTGAACTCAAAGATAAAACAGCTTTAATTCCAGGCGACTTAGAAGTGAGCGAACAAGCTTCTTTATCCCGGACCGAATTTTAGATGGTTGAGGAACAAGTCATCTAATATTGCAACTTCCATGCTTACTGACTGCTGGAAAAGAGGCTTTTTAAAGAGGACCAGACAGCAATCTTCTCTGCCCCCAGTGAGTAGTAGAGGACAGGATCAGACTTTATATAGATTGTAATTGTTTCTCCACCTTCCATCTCTTTTTTCTTTTTGGGCTGGATTCAACGGCACAAGGTCATTGCTCTTAGGCAGTTCCAAACCTGCTTTATTGTTTCCCCAGGTCACAGGGGCTGACATGTATCACAGCTATTATTCCTCTCTAACAAATGGCTGTCTGCCGCTTTGATGTATGGCTCCCTTTTTGAGCCGCTTCCATAATACCCTTGACAGATTTTTTTCTTCTCTTTTTGTGACGATCCATCTTCTTTTTCCGGCTTTTCCTTTCTTTTCTGTCCGCTTCCCTTTAAATCTGGAAATTTTATGATGGCATCATGATGGATAATTGCAGTTTTGACAAAGAGTCTGTTTCAAATAGCGACCGAAATGCACATTGATCTTGCGCCTGGATAATCTGTTTTGGACAAGAAAACAATCTTGTTAGATGTCTCATTGCCATTAATAAGTGCAGAGATGCTTTTCCGTGGGCATTATCTAGTACAGTCAGCACCGTAGAGATGCATTGGCACATTTTCGAAGCCTAAAAACTTGGCTTTCAATGTGCTACCATTGGGTAAAATGCTTCATTCATTAAAGGGCTGTTTCACCTCTGGCTAGGATTTCAGACCAGACCAAATTGCCACCGTGAGGGACATTGTGTGGCAGGCACTTTAATGAGCTTCTCGTGGCGAGGTTGAGAGCACCGTTGTCAGACTTCCACTGCCACAGTTGAGTCAAGTCAGAGTTTTACATAAGAATTAGGGCTTTATCGGCAGCTGCACCGCAGGTAGCAGGAGTTTCGCATGGCTTATGTGGTGGGACAAACATTTGGAATCCTGCGCCTTCCATGCCAAGGTTGGGCCTCTGATGAAGCGCTCGGACGAGTTTGTTTAGCTCCCCGCGGCTAGCTTTCAGCTCATTACAGAAAGCCCAAAACCGTACCTCAGCCTGTGAATTATTTATGCAGGCTGTTGCATGGTCGTGCTTTACCGTGTGTGTGTGGGTTTTAATTAAACGGAGCCAGTCACCCTTAGACGGGCCACTAGGATGGGCAGATCTACAAAAATGCTACACACATATTCAGGGCACAGCTGACAACAGAGGAATACCGCTGGCCAAGGCTGTGTGTCGCATAGAGAAGCTCAAGTCCTATTAGTGTATGTATGGCATACTGATATTTTGATGTAAATGGACTACAACAACACCCTTCACCAATCGAGGATCTCCATCACTCGTGATTCAGTAAAATATGCAAATGAATTTACGCATTTGTCGTAAGGTTTGATAGTCGTTATCATTTACCCTATCCAGAGTGCTGCGTTCCCTCATTAGAAGCTAGCGAACACCCATTTGTGAAGCCAACTATATAAATAAATGTAAAAGGAGCAACAAGTAATTAAATATGTATTGCAACAGTAATTGGCAAACATCTGAGATGCTCAGCCTTGGAGAAGCGCAAAGTCTTGTTTAACATTCCTAAACTACCATCGAGTAAATTACTGATGTCACTTTAGTCACTGCACTTGCTTGACAAATAAGGAGTAATAGAAATTCAAAAAGAACAACTGTTTTACCTGAGCTGGGAGCAAATCAGCAAAAAAGGTCATGTTCTATTCAGAATTGAATTATTAAAAATGTATAACAATCACTGAATTCCTTGTAAATCCTAAGGTATAGCAAACCGGATGCAGAATTCAAATTTAAAAACAAAATTAAAATGATTTAAAGGTAAAATCTGTAAGATTTTTGTAATAAAATATTCAAAAAACATTTTCACAGTGTGATAGATTTCATGCAGTGGTGTACTTACATTATCCCAAAAATTCCAGAGAATTTGTAAATCCAGAGAAATTCCAGTTTTTAATAATTGCTCGTCCCTGGTCATTGTCGCCTATCATCAATGACCAAAGATCAATATCGGCGTGGTGTCTTCGAAATGGGGAGAGCTTTGCGACAAACTTGGACTTGATCTGTTGACAGAGACTCCCCTCTTGCATGTATTTTAATAGATAGGTAAGCAAATATATGTATAACTAATTGTACATTACAGTTATATTTTACTTTGGGTAACACTTTATTTGAAGGGGTGTGCATAAGACTGACATGACACTGTCATAAACATGACATAACACCTGTCATGAACATGAAGGAGTCTTTATGAATGTTTATGACTGTTGTCATTAAGTGTCATTCGGTAAATTATGACACTTTTAATGCAAAGTTGACATTGTTTAAAATGTCTTTGTTATGACAACTTGACATTAACAAAGACAAAAAATGTCTTTGTTATGACAACTTGACATTACCCAAGACAAAAATGTCTTGATTATGACAACTTGACATTAACAAAGACGGAAATGTCTTTGTTATGACAACATAATATTAACCAAGAAATCATAACCTGTCAACCTGTCACAAATATGTCATAACAGGTCTAATTATCAAACTTCAAGCATTTTGCAGTGTAATAACCCTTAATGACATCTTTATAACTAGTACAATGTGTTCCACTTTACTTGAGGACAAGTAAAATATTCATGACACAGTTATAATGGTGTCATGACGGCCAAAGTTGTGACAGGTTGACAGGTTATGATTTCTCGGTTAATGTCAAGTTGTCATAACAAAGACATTTCCGTCTTTGTTAATTTCAAGTTGTCATAATCAAGACATTTTTGTCTTGGGTAATGTCAAGTTGTCATAACAAAGACATTTTAAACAATGTCAACTTTGCATTGAAAGTGTCATAATTTACCGAATGACACTTAATGACAACAGTCATAAACATTCATAAAGACTCCTTCATGTTTATGACAGGTGTTATGTCATGTTTATGACAGTGTCATGTCAGTCTTATGCACACCCCTTCAAATAAAGTGTTACCTTACTTTGTTTATACTTCAGTAACACTTTTTATCAAGTCTGGTGACCAAGTCTATGGCAGGTGAAATTAAGAATTCCAGAATCCAGAATTAGCAACAGGCTAATATAGCATTACATTTCACGTTCCTGGCAGCTAATTCATTACAATGACATAACATAGTGTGATCAAATGTACAGGTAATACAAAAACAAATTTATTAGCTGATAATTTATGATTCGTGATTAAGTGCTGACTCGGCATAGCAAAAATGTTTAAGTTTTGAAAAAAGTTTAAAGGTTTGAGGGCTTGAAGAATGATAGATTGGGATTCAATTCAGTTCAAATTTCCACCCATGTATTTTGCACAACCCTGAGGCCTGATTTCACAGACAGGCATTAGATTAAGCCAGGATAAGGCCATGGTTTAATTAGGACATCTAAATAGCTTTTATAAATGTGCCTTAGAAAAGAACATTACTGGTGTGCATATTGAGACAAAACAATGGTACTGACATATTTTAAGACATGCCCCTGCAAGCTGCTTTCAGTTAAAACAGCTCAAACATGCATTTTAGTCCAGGTCTAGGCTTAAGCCTTGTCTGTGAAACGGGGAGTGAGTGTGATAAGCAAAGGTATAAAATGGCAAATGCAAAGCGTACTTACTAGAAGTTCCCTTGTCAAGATTATTGAAAAATGCAGCTTATGTGACAATCCATGCCATAACAGTGAGCTCTCAGAGCTCATCTCCACACATTTAAAAACACTGAAAGTCACCAGAGAGGTTGTAACATTTGTTTAGCGCAGGGTGACGCTGAAGTCTGTTTGAAACTACCACAGACCTTATCACCAGTCGCCCCTTTTACTCCCGCTTCACAGACCTCTAAGCATCTTTAATTCCATCTCCAGACTAAATATGCATAACATTACTCTACCACCGATTAGATCTTCAGAGACACTTCCATCTAAATTATTGCTGATAATTTTTTCATAGCAAGGCATGCCATGTGGCAGCAGGGTCACTTTCAAGTGTGGATAAAGAGTTTAAATGGTATGTGCCCGAAAGGGCCTGGTTTGAACCCAGGCTTCATTAAAATTCTCCTGACATCTGTCATGCGGCTCAGGGGCTGGACAGAGGGAAGGAGGCCAAGAAAGTGCTGCTCTATTTCAATTGACTTTATTTACTCTATTAATATGTTTACCAAATGAGCAACAAATCCACACAAAATAAACAAGCTAAATACACCAGGCATTCAAAGCTAAATTAAGATAAATGTTAATGATATAATTCATACATTTACATTTCATTTGAGATACACATGACGCAGAATTGTAATATATATATTCTGAACGTAATTTCTTTGCAATTTAATATGTTCTTCCGGTCATTAAAATAACTATTTCAACATCAAGTGGGTGTGGCCAATTCACTGTGAATTGAAAGTGGGTCAATTCTTAAATTATGTTTTTTGTCCGGCCCTCAAACACATCAGAGCGATAACATGCAGGTGTGTGTCGAGCGAGTGTGTGTGCAATACTCACCCAAGGTTAACACTCTACACCAGCAATTCCAAGCCCATAAAGGAGGGTAAATGGAGATCAGGAGTCAAACACTCACAAGCGTGCTAAATTATCTGCGGAAATCAACACAGTCCTCATTAATTACACAATAGGCAGTTCGTCATTTTCCCACTCCCTCTCTGCCGCCTCCCCTGCCACGTGGTGTGATGAAGAGGCCCTCAGGATAAAGGGAGGATGCGTCTTTGCCTCTGACATTGCTGCCAAACAAGCTCTGATAATGTAGGAGAATGACTCACGTTCACCTTCAGCTCTTCTGATCTCGGCGACGGGAGTGAGCTTCACACATACACGAACCCTGGGATAGTTGTTGCTGTCACCTTTCTCTTGATCATTGCAATAATGTTTTACGGTTAAAGGAAAACGATGCGCTGTGCACTTAATTGTCTCGTGGGCACCTGCCGATGCCCTTTCGGTTACCCACACTGTCTGTGACATTCCCATTGATGCTGTTTTATGCCTAGGGGAGTATGACACTTCATCCATCTCATCGGAGAACTCTTTGTTAGACTTTCTTGCTCGCTCAAGAGAGGTACACTCGGAGGAAGTATGCAAATGCTAAGGAAGATTTATAGTGTAATCTCTGACTCTAAAGATTGAATCTAACATTACCGCTGCAGCAATATAAAGTTGGCTTTTGTCTCTTTCTCCAGTGGAATACTCTGAAATAAGCCTGGAGACTATCCATTATTTCCCAGCAGAGGTGGATTACTCCTGGCCTGCCTCTGTTTGACATTTACAATATGCATTTTATTATTGGAACTGATCTGTGAATTAACGCTGGTATTGCAAGCCCCGCGCAAACCTTCACAATCGAGTCGAGCATCCGCCCTTTCTGCATCTCCTCTGACCTTTCTGCACTGCATTATTTAACACACACAAAACCGGCACACCGGCACACGATGCTGGCAAATGGAATTGACAGTGACATATGGCAGCGGGTGGCTACCGTGCATAATTGACAACCTTAAAAAACGGGCAGCTCTTGGCCCGGCCTCTCCTCTCGCATGGTGCTCACCCTGTTGAAAATACCAGCATCTGGTCACCAGTACAGTATGAGATTTGGATGCCAGTACCTGATAAGCTTCTTAAGGTTAACCCAGTGGTTCTTGGTGATGCCCACATAAAAAAAAAGTAGAAAAAGTTGTATTAAATAAAATAAAAACATTTATATTTATTAAGCTAATTAAAGGGGCTATGTGTATGTTTTATGAGCCAACCATATTTTTAATAGAAAGAAGGACACCTTGACTGTCCACCACGGTTGCCTCTATCAGCCTGTAGGCTCAATTGTTGTGGAGGAGTCGAGTCCGAATTGGCGCGAAAATTCACAAAATGTGACGTCATGCGCATTCTCATCTCTTGGGCTTACATCCATACGGCAGCCATTAGTAAGCAGCGGCAATCGCAAGCAGTAGTGTTTCAAATGGACTCTGCGGTCGGAAAGAAGCGACCAGCCTCAAGCACAATCCAGACACCCACGGAAACTCCTCGTAAGCAGGGACGGACTGGGACAAAAAAACGGCCCTGGACTTTGCCCGGCCCAAAGCAATCGGCGCGCGGAAACTCGACAACAAGAACAATAACGCCTGCCGCCTGGCATGAGTGTCACAAATTTAATTGTGGCTCATGATACTCTACCATATACAATCTATTCCATGCTGTCTTAAAATGAATTTATTACTTAATAATCTTAATTCATTTATGCAGTAATTAATCTTATCTACTGCACAAATAATAATACCACATCTAAATGAAAATACACCATTACAAATGTAGCTTCTGTTTTCAAAATCTTCAAAGTTTGTAAGCATCAACTGTAACGTTACCAACATTTTTAAAAGTAAAAGCACAACATATTTTTTAATATTAGCTACTGCATGTGGTATTTTACAGCTAAAATGTTAAAGTTTAGCTGTTTTAATTACTGTAATCATTAAAAATGTAGCACGCTGAATAGGGGTGGAACGGTACACATAAGTCACGGTTCGGTTCATACCTCGGTTCAGACGTCACGGTTCGGTACGATTTCGGTACAATGGAGTGAAAAGCAAAACAAAAATGCAGAAGGCATTTTTATAAATGTCTTAAGCCTTGTATTTTTTAAATAAGTTTTATTAATAAAGGCATAGAACCAGTTTATTTGTAGTGCACTGACAGGAGTTTTATATAATTAGTTTATCAATTAAATTATTAAAAAGATGAAAAGACCTTGAGATATGTTTGGTAATTGTACCTGAATGAATTTAAAATTAATTTGCTCTTTCAGATCAATATATTTGTTTTCCTTCATTTTAGTTAACCCTAACTTTATTCTCATCTGAATTATAAATAATTGATTACCGTATAAAATAATACTACCTTTAAAAACTTTTGTTAACATTTGTAGGTTACAGTTTGACAAGAGTTTAGAGTGTGACAAAAGCACAATGTTGTGTTTTATTGCAAGTGTACACAAAAGTAAACAGTAAGTAATAAGTAAACACTTTGCAGTTTTAATGATGTCCTGTATGAAAAAAATGACGGAGTATGTTTCCACTGTTCCATCGCGCACGAGAGATCTCTCTCGCAGGCGCGCAAACACACACACACACACACACACACACACACACACACACACACACACACTGACTGTTCATCGCGCCTCTCTCTCGCACACGCGCGCGCAGACACACACAATGTTCATCGCGCCTCTCTCTCTCTCTCTCTCTCTCTCTCTCTCTCTCTCTCTCTCTCTCTCTCTCTCTCTCTCTCTCTCTCTCTCTCTCGCGCGCGCGCGCGTTTTTGTACCGTGTATTCTACGTGCAAATTCGTGCACCGAACCGTGACGCCCGTACCGTTTCGGTTCGATACGAATACATGTACCGTTCCACCCCTAACGCTGAATATCACTTCCTAACATCATCCCTAACAAGTAACTTGCAAAATAATTTCTGATTAATTCGGTTCGGGAGTAGTAGAGATAAAAGCCCGTCCACTGACGATTGGTTGGGTCCTTAGATGCGCTTCGTGAGGCACACACACGCAAGGTCTCTCGCTCGCTCCCTCTCTCTGCCGTGCGCGCGCTACGCATGCGCGCTCTTGCTCGCTCTAGATTCCCGGAAATTTTAACTAATTTGCGGGACTCAGGGAGCCGCTATCAATATGCGGGAAACTCCCGGAATTTCCGGGAGACTTGGGATGTCTGTAACTGCGTGTGTGGCGGGTGGTGGGCCGGCCCGCCGGCCGTCCTGGAGTACTGGCCGTTCTGTGAATCTCCAGATCACACAGATGGCCAGTCCGCCCCTGCTCGTAAGTAAAAAAGTTCGAAATTTCAGAACTTCCGCAATGCTCCTTTAAATGAGACGAAAACAGCCAGATTAGCAATTGTGAAAAATGCTGTGAACTTTTTCAAATTTTTTTAATTGTCTTTTAGCTTTGTACTTTTGTGACCATGAGACCAAGGCTGAATCCAAAATCACCCCCTATACCCTCAAATAGCACATTATTTGAGGGTACAGCCATTTGTAGTGGTGTCCGAAACCATAGTGGACATTATTGAGTGCACTCATTCAATCCCACAATGCACCGCAATAACGAGAGTACAGCTGTTGTACTTTTGTGACCATGAGACCAAGGCTGAATCCAAAATCGCCCCCTATACCTTCAAATAGCGCATTATTTGAGGGTTTCATTAATTTAATCAAGTGAACAGTATTAGTGGACTAACATAAGGAATAGTGATTGAGGGTTTAGGGGGCGATTTTGGATTCAGCCTAAGTGACCAAGATTTGAGAACCAATTGGTTAACTACCTTGACTTCCTTGGTCAATCCGTATCATGAAAAAATCCATGCTGGTTAACCAAGTTTTCCTGGTCCACCAGTTAGACCAGCACAAGACATGCTCTTTTCTAAACTCTAAATCTAAGCTCTTTTCAGCAGGCTAGTCTAAACCCTTCAATCAGAGGAAATATTGGAGATCAGTTTAATCTAAATTAAATTAGTACTCTGAGATAGAAGTGGAAAAATAAGGAAAGGAGAGATTCAAAAAGGCCCCTGTGGTCTACGACAGGACAGTTTTGGCGATAAGATTGCACTTTTTAGTGCTGTAGAGCAAGAAAAGCAATCAAATGCAAGGCAGGTGGTGCTGGTACTCAATCAATGCATTACAAGTCAGCACATTTAATGTTCACAATGAAAAAGTGTCAAACTTCTCAAAAAATGTTGCACTACTAAAGCTGCATTTACACAGGTAACCAATTTTCAAATTCTTCAGTGGTACAAATTGGATCTCGTCACATGTGTGTAAACAGCTAAAAAACAAGACAACAAGTTTTTTTCAGGGGTGTGCGGCACATACTGTATAAGCTGTGAATGCTCTGCATACCCAAGCCAGTAGAGGACACAGTCATTAATAACACAATAAACTACTATAAAGTCCCTTGTTTGAGGTGTACAATAAAGCTTACATGATAAAATGTTGGTAATACATATGTAATTGTCCGTCATTTCTGTCACTCCCACATTCTTATTGGTTTGCTGGCAAATGCCGATTTTATGCTCAGGGAAAGCAGTCAGTTTAAAGGTGAAGTACCGGAATGTAGTTTATGTGACATTAGTGGCACCTAGCGAAAAATACAGCATATTTTGCACCCCACCCCCCACCCCCACCCTTTCGCATGTGGCACCTGACTCAACTCCAAAACAACTCAACAGTCAATACGGATGCTTGTGAAGGGAACCAACAGGTAAATGTAGGCTACTTAAAAAAAAAGGTACAAAATATTAGGAATACTTTTAACTGTGTTGCTACGTGTCATGAGAGTAAGCAACTGAGTAGCTAACACTCTATCTAGAGCGAACGCGAGTGTCTCGCTTATTATATACCCATCCAACGTATCTGCACCAGGTTCATTTTTGACATTAGACGCCATTCAGCATACCAAGTTAAAGAAGTCACCGCTCGCCACTGGGCTCTAATTCAGCCTGTCTTTTAAATATACAATAAATCATAGCCATCTAATATATTTATTTTCTTTTTTTTATTCAATTTAAATGTGTATAAGAGTACATCATGTAAGATATTAATATTAAATGTGTGTATAAAATGAACAGATTAGAAAATAAATATATTTTAAAGTCCCTCCCATCTGTATGTCTTAAGTGAATGTAAATCGATGAGTCAAAAACAAATATTGGATCTGAGCATAAATCCTTGCAGTGTCGATGCAGCTTAAGAGACATCTTCTGCTCCAAAAAAAAATCCAGAAATATTGGTTCCCAATGCAAATTCAAAGCACCCAGGCAATTTGTAAATTAATTGTGAGATATAAAGTACAACAAACAAATATGACTGTTTACCTAATAAGCTTTAAAACAAATCCAGCATATGAGCTGATGCAACAGCAGGTAAACTCCAAAGCTCAAACTGCCTATTCATACCCTGTAATTCCAGAGCTTTCCACAGAAACTTGTGCTCCCCCTACAGCCGTGATTTGTTTGCTGGGCTAACCACTAAGATCATAGTCCAGTCAGTTCCTCTCAAGCATGGCTCGTGCTCAAACATCAGGCTGATGTCATAAGAAGCAACGTCCTCTCAAGCAGAGAATGCTCTATGGACATTTCGATCCATCAATTTTGAAATTTGAGTCCAGAAAAACAGAACACTGTTGAAATTAAATTTCCCAGCATGTAATGCTGTTCAAACGCTGAATGCTGTAATCCTGCAGTGGTGCAGTTTAAAATGAATGTTATACATGTTGTAGTGTAAAATGAATCTAATAATTCTGGTTATTCCCTCTACTCCTTCCCTCTGTCCAGCACCATCCAAAAAAAAAAAAAAAAAAAAATCATGAATAAAGATAAAGTCAGCATGAAACGAAAGTTGCAATAGTATTCGATTCCCTATTGTGATGTGTGGTGGTCCTCTACCAATTGGCACACTTCATACTTGCACTCTTGTGGACTTACAATGGCTGCCGTGAAAAATCCACAAGACCGTAGGTGTCCCATTTCTTATTTTAGGTTTCAGAAGTGTGCTTGCGAGCACCCCCTTTACTGCCGTTATGCACACTCGATGCGCACTTCTGCCGAGGCCCCACTGAGACTTCGCACAGACTTCTACCCCACAGTCAAAGCGGCGTTACGTCATAAAAGTGTGGACTCGTAGGAAGACAGTGGCTTCTCGAACAAAACAAAAAAACTGTAGGATAGGACTCGATTTTGTCCATTGGTGATTGGATGGTTGTGGTTTGCCATTGCTGCGATCTCATGTGATTGACAGGTTGCAATCACATGAGATCAATCTCACGAAAGGGGTTGCAATCCCTTGCACCAGTAAACACGTCATCAGAGAAGAGAAGAGAAGAGAAGAGAAGAGAAGAGAAGAGAAGAGAAGAGAAGAGAAGAGAAGAGAAGAGAAGAGAAGAGAAGAAGAGAAGAGAAGAGAAGAGAAGAGAAGTTGCTGCAAGAAGGAGGGGAAATTATTTTGATTCAAGATTAGGGCATTTGATTTTTTTTTTAAGATGTGGACAGATGTATTCCATAAAAAACAAGGATAGTCAGTTTTGATTTCATGGTGACTTTAATTCATCTAGGAACATTTACAATTAATTAAGGATGTGCTGAGGACTAGGTGGGTAATGGTTATATATAATTAACTTGGGCTGCATCCGAAATCGCATACTTCCATACTATAGGCCTATAG
This sequence comes from Chrosomus eos, assembly GCA_036326025.1. Classification (NCBI taxonomy): domain Eukaryota; kingdom Metazoa; phylum Chordata; class Actinopteri; order Cypriniformes; family Leuciscidae; genus Chrosomus; species Chrosomus eos. Next base: position 13,440,571 of record CM070834.1, read on the forward strand.
TAGGCGAAAAACAGTATGTGACAAAAGAAGTACGTCCGAATTCACAGTACTCACAAAAGAATTTGCAAAAAAGTACCCGGATGACCTACTACTTCCAGTGAGATCCTGAGGTGTACATAAGATGGACACTATCCCATGAGTTCACGGGAGAGGATTTATGAATGAAATGAAGTGAAGCTAAGCAACTGACAATGGTAGGTCACATGATAATGACAACATGGTAGAACAATGTAGTACATTGGAACATATTTAGAACATAAGAGATACAATAGAGTATCCGATTTCGGACGCAGCCTTGGAGTCAACCTGGCTTTTATCTGGTGGCTGTAAGTTGCAACAACATTTTAAACATAGAATAATGTCAACATTAAATCAAAATGGATGTCAACATGGGATCTCATTCACTTTCTGAATATACATTGCTGGTCATATTTTGAGCAAATCAGGCTAGTCCAGAAAAATTGTATACTGCACACTCTTGAACACTGTAGCTTCCTCTGCTCCTGAAAACTTTAATTTTCAGCTAATTTCACTTTTAGCACTTCCATGACTCCAACCACCTATCATAGAGAGACTTTATGAGTTTTCACAATCTAATCAACTCTTATGGTAGGAAAATTCCATATTATGAAATTTGCATATGGATGCAATAAGCATGATTGTGCACATTTTTAATTGCATTACTTTTTATTAGTTTTTTTAAATTTTTTATGTATTAATTAATCACGCTAAATTATCATTCAAATCACTAGCTCGAGCTCAACATTTCCTAATATTCTTGTTAGGAGATCTTGAATCGAGATGTGTATACTTTAAACAAGCTGCATATTTGATTTGTAGATTGAACAAATGCTAAGTACTTACAGACGTAACCAGGCAGTTGCTTTAATTTCAGTCAGGACTGGATGAGAGCAGAAACAAAACTGGCGAATATAGAGATCAATGTTCTGCTTGGTATTCATTGCCCTCAGGACCACAGCTCCGTGTCCTCGCCTGTGAAACCCCTTTGATAGTTATCCGCAAAGTGTCACCGAGGACAAAAAAAGAAGACATTTAATAATTAACAAGAGTATACAAGAACAGCAAAGAAAATAAATGATAGCGTTGAAAAGGAGGACAATGAGGCGACATTAACAATCAGGTCTGCGGGTGACTAACGAGCGAGCCCCACAACGTTTTAATTAGCAGCCTACTGGACGGCAGAGTGATTAATGAACACAATTTTATTTAAGCTTTGCTCTGAATTAATACCAAATTGACATTTAATGAAAATTACTTACCACCATCAGAATTAAAGCTGTTTTCAGCCTTGAAAACAATACCCTGTGAGGTAAACGATCTCACCACCATTAAAACGAGTAAAGAAATATACTAACGCACGTTAACCATGACAAACGTTTTCCGGGTGGTTCTTATTCACGTTACCTAGCTTTTTGTTATTAGAGCTATTTTTTTCCTCCCTGCTAATGCATATGCATGATGTTTGAGAGTATGTAAATGCCTAGTAAATGCCTGCATAATTTTAATTGACATTGCGCACACTCTGTTGCATGTGGTTCATAGAGTAATGACACATTGCAATTTTAGAGCGGTAGGAGAGACTAGAATAAGATTTAGATATTCAGATGGTGCCGTCATGTCCTGCTTTCCCGTTTCATCTTGTGCTTATTATTCATACATAGAGACCGTTTGAAGATAAAACACTTGATTTGTCTTGGTGGGGGTGCTGGCGTCCTGCAGCGTGTGCGAGGCCGAGCTATACCTCAGCACACCTGGGCCACCTGTTGCTTTCACTGCGATCTTAGGGACTTTTCCCTGCAGTTCTGAAGTTCCATGCGAACTGATACTTTACGGCCCATGCTTATATGAATCACATTCTCTGGGGTTTTGCTCTAATCAGTAGCTTGATTACTCTTCCCAACTCTCCTTTATTATGACTGTAGTGTTAAAGCTGCTGTGTGCAATTTTTTTCCGATGTTAAAGTACTTTCTTCTATCCCAGCTTAATATGCAGAGACAACTATAAGTAAGCCATCCGTAGGCTGATTTCCCTGAAGAATCTAACACTCGTTTTCTTTGAGTGGTCACACATGTTAACTTCTGCCTCAATCCAAGCCTTTTCTTTCAATCTCTGGTTCAACTCATCATAAACACATGGGGACCTATTTTAACTCTCTAAGCCCATGGCTTAAAGTGCACGGCGCAAGTTCACTTTTGTTAGTTTAACGACGGGAAAAATAGTCATCGCAGCCGGCCAGTGGTCTAAAAGGGTTGTCCCTATTCACGTGCAATAAACCAATTAGAGTCTCATCTCCCGTTCCCAGTTGCCAGAAGCCAGTTGCGCTCGCGCTGTGGCGGATTCGCTATTTACATGGCGGAATTTGCAAGCGGGAAAAATTAAACGCTTCTCTAGTGAGGAAACGGATCTGCTCGTGTGCGAGCAGACCATCTACGGGACAAAGTGTATGCGCATTGTGGACCCACCTATAGGCGCACATTACTGACGTGCTCTTTAAATAACAAAAAAAAATATTGCGCCATTGACTTTGGTTTCAGTTGGTCAAAAGTCTATTTCAGTTGCCTCAAAATTAGCAAGGTGTCACCAATGCGCCTGAACACACCTTGTTTTCAGACCAGCACGCCCATGGGCGCACAAGTGGCCGCAAATGTATTTGAAATATAAACAACTGCTGATATTTAAGCAGGACGTGAAAATGATAACTGTGTCAGGCTGAAACTAGCAAAAAACACTTGCATTGCGCCTGGCGCTGCATTGTATGGAAGCTTGTTTCCGCCACAGAATGAAAAATAAAAAAAGGTAATTGCGACTTTTTATCTCACTATTGTGACTTTTTTTCTCACAATTGCGAGTTTACATCTCGCAATTCTGACTTTATTTCTCAGAATTGCGTGATATGAAGTCAGAATTGCGTGAAATAAAGTCGCAATTGCGTGTTATAACGTCAGAATTGCGAGATATCAAGTCAAAATTGCGTGATATAAAGTCGCAATCGCGTGTTATAAAGTCAGAATTGTGAGATAAAAAGTCTCAATTATTATTATTATTTATTTATTTAGTGGCGGAAACAAGCTTCCATAGCATTGCGCCAGGTGTATGATAGTTTTAAAAATAGAATAACATTAAAAAAAATTGCTTTTACAAAAACAATAAATTTTATATAAAATATAATATATATATATATATATATATAATATGATATATATTATAATGTATAATACATATGATATAGTATAAAACATATATATATATATATATATATATATATATTGTCAGGGTTGGTGCAGGATGACCGAAGACGAGGACACGGAATTTCCAAGACAATAGATTTTAATAACAAAAATGAAAACTTCCAAACTCAAACAAGAACAAACTCCAGAAAATCAGGAAACACACAACCATTCAAAGACGACGATCGACAAACACTGGGAGAAAACACAGGGCTTAAATACACTTGAAATGATGGGATAATTAACAGAACACAGGTGAGAAAACTGAACACTAACGAGGAGCGGGAAAACTTAACAGGGCTAAACCAAAAACCACAAAGACAGGGGAAACCAAGATACAAGGAAAACAGAACTCAAACACATTGAATAGTCACAGTACCTCCCCCCTCCCAGAAGGCGCGATCTCGCGCCGTATAATATCCAAAGGGGTGGGAGGGTGGGCGCCCTGGAGGCTGACGAGGGCATAGTGCAGGTCCAGGAAGCCTCCAGGGCGGAGCAGGCTGTGGGCGTGGCCACGACGGTGCAGGCTGTGGGCGTGGCCACGATGGTGCAGGCTGAGGGCGTGGCCAGGGTGGAGCAGGCTGTGGGCGTGGCCACGATGGTGCAGGCTGAGGGTGTGGCCAGGGTGGAGCAGGCTGTGAGCGTGGCCACGATGATGCAGGCTGTGGGCGTGGCCAGGGCGGTGCAGGCTGTGGGCGTGGCCACGACGGTGCAGGCTGTGGGCGTGGCCACGACGGTGCAGGCTGTGGGCGTGGCCAGGGCGGAGCAGGCTGAGGGCGTGGCCAGGGCGGTGCAGGCTGTGGGCGTGGCCAGGGCGGAGCAGGCTGAGGGCGTGGCCAGGGCGGTGCAGGCTGTGGGCGTGACCACGGCGGTGGAGACCCCTTCAGGTGGCCATGGCGGTGAGACCCCTTCGGGCGGCCATGGCGGTGAGACCCCTTCGGGCGGCCACGGCGGTGAGACCCCTTCGGGCGGCCACGGCGGTGAGACCCCTTCGGGCGGCCACGGCGGTGAGACCCCTTCGGGCGGCCACGGCGGTGAGACCCCTTCGGGCGGCCACGGCGGTGAGACCCCTTCGGGTGGCCACGGCGGTGAGACCCCTTCGGGCGGCCATGGCGGTGAGACCCCTTCAGGTGGCCATGGCGGTGAGACCCCTTCAGGTGGCCGTGGGTCCTTCGGCGCCCACGGCGAGGGCCTATGGCCCCCCCCCAAAAAATTAATGGGGAGAGTGACTGGAAAAGGGACAGGCTGGGCAGACGTGACAGACGTGGACCAGCGGTGAGGGCTCGGCAGGGCTGGACGGGACCAGCGGTGAGGGCTCGGCAGGGCTGGACGGGACCAGCGGTGAGGGCTCGGCAGGGCTGGACGGGACCAGCGGGGAAGAAGTCTCTGGCAGGACGGGCTCTGGCTCTGGGTCAACGGGCTCTGGCTCTGGGTCAACGGGCTCTGGGTCAACGGGCTCTGGGTCTGGGTCAACGGGCTCTGGCTCTGGGTCAACGGGCTCTGGCTCTGGGTCAACGGGCTCTGGCTCTGGGTCAACGGGCTCTGGCTCTGGGTCAACGGGCTCTGGCTCTGGGTCAACGGGCTCTGGCTCTGGGTCAACGGGCTCTGGCTCTGGGTCAACGGGCTCTGGCTCTGGGTCAACGGGCTCTGGCTCTGGGTCAACGGGCTCTGGCTCTGGGTCAACGGGCTCTGGCTCTGGGTCAACGGGCTCTGGCTCTGGGTCAACGGGCTCTGGCTCTGGGTCAACGGGCTCTGGCTCTGGGTCAACGGGCTCTGGCTCTGGGTCAACGGGCTCTGGCTCTGGGTCAACGGGCTCTGGCTCTGGGTCAACGGGCTCTGGCTCAACGGGCTCTGGGTTTGGAGTGGGGCTGGTAAGATCGACAACGGTGAAAGATGATCCACAGGATACCAGCACCCACTCCACATAGCCCTGGAAGGTCCCCCGAGGCCCGTCCCCGGGCAGGCGTGCTCTGGTCTCTGGGTTGAGACCTGCCCGGAAGAACACACAGAGGCTGGTGTCATCATAATGCACAAGGGGTACCAAGTTCAAATACCTCTGTGTGTGTGCCTCGAGGGACTGGTTCTCCTGGGAGAGAAGGAGGATCTCCACTGCTGCAAGATCCATTTTGTGGTCGATCGTTCTGTCAGGGTTGGTGCAGGATGACCGAAGACGAGGACACGGAATTTCCAAGACAATAGATTTTAATAACAAAAATGAAAACTTCCAAACTCAAACAAGAACAAACTCCAGAAAATCAGGAAACACACAACCATTCAAAGACGACGATCGACAAACACTGGGAGAAAACACAGGGCTTAAATACACTTGAAATGATGGGATAATTAACAGAACACAGGTGAGAAAACTGAACACTAACGAGGAGCGGGAAAACTTAACAGGGCTAAACCAAAAACCACAAAGACAGGGGAAACCAAGATACAAGGAAAACAGAACTCAAACACATTGAATAGTCACATATATATATATATATATATATATATAGTATAATTTAATATAAAAGTTTAAATAAACTTCAACAAAATACAGGCACAGGTCTTCCTCCTCCTGAATGCTTTCTGGTAAGGTGGTTTTTAACATTTCAGACAAATTCTTATTGTTAAATCTCCCCGACCTGTGCTGTGCTTTGTTGGTGCATTCAACAAAGAGTGAATATTTTAGTGTGGTTTTAACCATCCTGTTTATGACCACATTACACCCATTACACGCTGATGACAACACCAGGAGCTCCACTTAGCCCTCACATGTGCTTATCACCGCTCTCTCTGTAATCAATAGAGAACTGTGGGGCAGAGTGGATGGAGGGAGAGGGCATCAAGTAATGGAAGCAACAAATCACAAGTGTTTATTCAGCTGCTTTTGTGTATGTGTGAGTGTGTGCATGTGATAAAGCCTCTCGAGATGGCTGTTGATGACTGTGACCACAGGGTCATCCACACGCTCAGCTAAAGGACTGAAGGATTGTAAACGCTCATCATATTTGCGCTGGGAACTCTATTTGTGAGACTGACTGACAATATGAGTACATCAAGCACCGGCTAGCTCATGATTTGGTCTCAAACATTTTAGACATAATAAGCTCGGGGTTATAAACCAACATAAGGATTATAAATGGATAAAAACAAACAGACATTTTCTCTTACGCCAAGTTAATATGCAGAGACAATTATAAGTAAGGCATTTTTACATTCTGACTTGCTGGCGAACAAACAACGTACCTCAAAGACATGCACATGTAACGGAGGCCAGCTAGTAGTTGCTGTGCAAGTAAACCTCACTCCTCTGATCTCAATAGGCGCTCTAGCTCTAGAGCGCCTGACTCTCATGCCGGAGACCCGGGTTCGAGGCCCGCTCGGAGCGGGTCGAGTGGGACCCGGGTGGAGGGGTTACATTGGTGCCGTGACCTGGATGGGAGTGAGGTTTAGGGGGGTGAGTGTAACGGAGGCCAGCTAGTAGTTGCTGTGCAAGTAAACCTCACTCCTCTGATCTCAATAGGCGCTCTAGCGACAGATGCTAGAGGCTGCAGTCTTTAGCCTCCTTGTTAGAGCGCCTGACTCTCATGCCGGAGACCCGGGTTCGAGGCCCGCTCGGAGCGGGTCGAGTGGGACCCGGGTGGAGGGGTTACACACAGGCATGCACTATATAGAGTTATGTGTGTTATATATATATATATATATATATATATATATATATATATATATAATATATATTAAGAGTCGGGGGGTGAAAACTTTTTGAATTTGAAGATCAAGGTAAATTTTCTTCTGGGAAACATCAACAAATCTTCTGTTGCTCCTGAAGGGGAAAAATTTGACATTTTGACATACAGGGTGTGAAGGATTTTTCTGAAGAACATTGGGTAGCTTAACTGCTCAGGACAAACAAGGGACTCAAGAAAAACAATGACCAGACAAAAAAAAATCATCTGAATATAAAACCCAGTCCCACTGAAAGTTCCACTAACTCCTGGAAAACTGTAGGTCCATGAGATTGAGGAGTTTGATTATCCCAAATGCTTTAATTGCAACCTTCCCAAACAAATTGTGGTTATTTAGGTGAGGTCTGATCACAGATTTGCAGTGCGTTTGAGGCCAATATAGACATACGTCCTCTTCCAGGTAGATTGTTACCATCTCCAGTTGATTTAAACTACCAACCTACCAACCAAGCAACCTGCTTGCTGCCATTTATTTAATCGTTTTAATTCCAGGAGATTAACGAACTGCTACTCCAAGGGGAAATCATTATGGTTTACTAAAAAATACCCTTCGCAAGGTTGAGAAAAGGAAGTAGCAGTACATATAATCAAAGTGTATCCAAACTTGAGCTCTACCATTACAAAATGTTCCAGTCGAGTAATTTCACTGAACCCATTTAGGCTCCAAGCTATTCTTTTTATTCCTTAATAAAAACACAAACAAAGGCTTTAATTAATTCCTGGTGAGGAGATGGAAAAAAAAGAGGACAGCTGGGATGCTACCTACTCTCGTAAAATATCTTAAGACGTGATGACTCGAAGTTAGCATGTTGAATGTATCTCTCTTCCTGCCTGTCAAACCGAAACGCCTTCCTTTGAACTACAAATCTCTCTATTTTTATTAATCACTGGTGTCTTTTTGTCTCACACTGTAAGCTTCAACCACTTTCACTGTCATTTGTGACAAAGCCATGCTACTTTTTTTGCGATATGCCATTTACCATTGGATCAGGCCGCCATATGCAAAAGCGTCACTATCAGTAGTGGCCCTGGGAGAGATGTTCCACTGAATAACAAATTAGCCATTGAAATAAGACAACTCAATAATACCACAGACTAATTGCATACGCCGGGCAATGCCCATTAATTCCCTCACTGTAGAATCTTTAGCTTCATTGATCATCTCCTCCATTTGTTTAAATAAATGTGAATGGAAACGGAGAAGTGATGGCGGCTAGGCATTAGCCTGTCCCTCGCCACTAACTTGAGGCTAGCGGTGGCGCATACAAATCAGAAATGAGATAAACTACTGTGTAACAGCTTATGTCGAATTTGTGCTTTTACAGAGAGTAACAGCTGAATTATGCAAGCCATGCCTGATCAATATGGGCAGTGTTTACAAGTGTTAATCGGGATTCACGTATGTGAACATCCATAAAATCAGATACTTAATTAGAATCTGTACAACTAACAGAAGGAGAGTCGTAGTATGGAAAGAAATGCAACTTAAATGCAAATTAAGCTCTGAAGTGAGGTGTTATTGAGGAGTTATACTGCCTAAATAGGGCAGCTGCTTTCTAAGGCAGAACCCTAACTAGTGATCTACCACCAAAATCCTAACCACAGAACATCATAAATGATTGATTTGGAACAATCTACATAGGCAGCAACTCTGCATGTCACACAAATATATAAAAGTCACAATGAATTTCAATCGAGTTTGATGATAGCATTATCGCTAATGCCACACTACAGGCATACAAATAAACAACTCAATACTGAGTCGAGTAATATATGTTTCATTGCACTGAACTATTTTTAATCGATACTTATCAGTATGAGATCTAATTCATAAGAGAACGATTTTGAAAATTCTACAGATAGCAACTCTCACGATTGATTTCACTAGACTTTGATGTTAGCATGTTACTACACTAATGCCTAAACTCAAATAGGCAACTCACAGAAATACTAAGTAGAATAATACATTTTTTATTACACTAAACTTTTCTAATCGATACTTATCAGTACTGAATGAAATATAATTCAAAGGTAAATGATTTTGAACACACGGCATAGGCATTAACTCTAAACAAATATGCTCCACATGAGAGATGCATGTCAAAACTGATGTCAATAGAGTTTGACGTTTCCTAAGTGAACAAATTTGAGCTTTCTACATAGAAAGCAACTGTGTGTGCCACACAAATAGTGCATACAAATACACAACTGACAGAAATACTGAGCATAATAATCCATTTTTCATTTCACTAAACTATTTTCTAGTCAATACTTCTCATTTACATCTATGCATTTGGCAGACACTTTTATCCAAAGCGATTTACATTGCATTGAGGTATACATGTTATTATTAAGTTTTAATTAAGGTGTACATATAGAACCCATGACCTTGGCATCGCTAGCGCCATGCTCTACTGATTGAGCTATCAGCGTGAAATGATATAATTCATAAGTGAATGATTTTGAATGGACTACATTAGCAGCAAATCTACACAAATAGACTCCATATGAGAGTCATACATTATAACTGATTTCAAAAGAATTTGATGGTTCGAAGTGTATTATTCTGAGGTATTTACACAGATAGCAACTGCATGCCTCACAAATAGTGTTTCCCATGAAACACTATTTGACGATGGCATGTTTGACGATGGCATGTTTTATATAATGAGCATGATATCCCATCAAACAAATAATGAGTAGGATAATCAGTTTTTCATTTGAATAAACAGCATTTAATATAGGTTAAAATATATAGAAACTATTTGTTGTAATTTGCACTATTTGCATTGAACTCTGGTTAAATAAAACAGAAAGAAAGTGCCCAGAAAGAGGGGTGAAACCAACTGTGGGACTGTCTTTTGCAGTTTATTTGAAATTATTTTTAATCAATACTATTATAAAAATAAAGGTTACAAAAGTTTTATTGATTATTATTTTTTTTTTTTACAACTATGCTGTCACAATTCCTGCCTCGTTTCCCCTGCTTTGTGTTCAAGGACTCTTATTTTGAAGCGCATTTTCTGTTTCTATTTTTCTGCTGTTTCGCTTCAATGCCACTTAAAGGCAAGCCTGCAACCTTAGCCAAAAAAAAAAATAACAACCTCAAAATGTAACACTAGCTAATGTATAAGCAGGGAAGGAGAGTTTTTTTATGGATTTCAATGGAGGAGAGACTGCTGGTTAAACCGCTTTTGTAAGGAATAACTTATTTAAAGGGGAACTTGGTAACTTTTTTAACTTAATAAAGCTGTCTAGAAATCATTTGGATGGTTAAACAACCTGTTCTGGTGATATTGGTGACTTTCCTAGCTCCCCCCAGCGTTCCCAGACGGAAAACCAACCTTGCAACATGGGGACTACCGTCCCGGCAAAATGAAAATTGGAAGTCTCGTAAGAAGTGAGACGAAAACGAGAACGAGCGAGGAAAAAAGAACTGCTTTACTGGTTGATAACAGAATACAAAATGTACATGTCAATGTTCTATGATAATGTGTATGATGTATTACCCACCTCGGTAGACACATCTCCGCACAACATGACATCATGACTTTTGCGTAAACATACACGCCACTTTCAAGTCAAGTGGCGTGTTATCTATACGCATTTTGAGCTATCCGCGTGTATGCGTGTATGTCTACGCCGTTACATGTCTGAGTGATTCCGCGTGTATGTACACACCGTTAAATGTCCGAGCGAAACGAAGAAAAACATAGATCTACATCTGGCGAGCGATATTTTTTGTCCTAGGATGGTAGGGGAACACTTATTAATGGTATTAACCCCAGTGACGGGTAGGTTTAGGGACGAGTTGGGGTAGGTCATATATTTATATATACAGTAATGTAACGTTACAGTTTTTCTCAATTGTTTACACACATTTTCTGAAAGAATGCCTCATATTCTCAGAACTCTACACACAAATCAAAAAACACACACACAATTGTCAAAACCCCTCAATTCTCCTGCAAAATGAAACTTTACATTCAAAACAATGTTATTTCTTCTCAAAATGGTATTTTGTTTTCAAATGACAAACACAAACCATCATATGAATTGACATTTATAAGAAGCAGTTGAACACTGATGTGCTCAATGTAAAACACTGTGATGAATGGAAAACACTTCTTCTCCATTCATCATAACGACTCAGCCCTTTTTTGTTCAGTGTTACACTTACTACAGACAGTACATACATAAGTGTGTTGTAAAATATTTGAGAAAATTGTTTTTATACCCAGAACACACAAATACACGGCAACAAATATATTTTATTTTTCCCACAAAAACAATGGGAGATAGATTGCACGGTTGCACATGTTGTACATCCCAACCAACACAAAGTTGCACATACAGTGGTCTACATACAAAACAACAGAAAAATTTACTGTATGCAGTTACAGTAAAAAAAATTAAAATATATAACTATGCTGCATCTTCTCTTCTGCTTCGGTATGCTAAATCTCTGATTGCTAATTGTAAAACTGTGTGACATGTGTTTGCCCATGTGACGAGTCAGTGTGCAGATCTGAATGGCAGTGTGTTCCTTGTGAAAACAAGAGATTTTGTGCATGAAAATTGTGCCAAATGCAGAGAATTGTGTGTAGTGTTTTGAAAAACGTGTGTTTTAGAACTGCAATTTGAGTGTAAAGCAGGAATTGTGCTTGTAGTTTAGCAGAATTGGTTCAGGGGGTTGGTGAATGAGTTACATGTTGTGGTCATTGTGTCTCAAGTACCAGAAATTGTGTGTAAACAATCGAGAAAAACTGTAAGTCAACGGCGTTCATAAACACACTGAAAAGCGATTATGCGTGTTGATAGCACGCCAAAAATGGAAATACGAATTGGCGTGTTATACATACGCTATTTCATGAGATCAGTCTGCTCCGCAAGTAAAGTTGGCCGGCTCCGATAATAACAAATGCACATGAGCAGCGGTAGAACGGGGGAGAAGGGTGCCGCAAGTGAGTTTTTTTACGTCAGTGTTGTGAAATATGCGTCCCACAGCTGTAGGGGGAGCTCGTGGGGAAAACATGCGACAACAAAAGTGAAAATCAGCGAAGAAGACTAGAAGTTGCCGAGTTCTGCTTTAATAAATCGACATCTCATCTGCTAACCTTCAACATGTTTGCTCTTAAACATTTTGTTTTGAATTGGCAGAGGATTGCGCGACAGATATGATTCAGTCTACTGCACTTCTCATTCATTTCTATGGTATCCGCCAACAGTGATTGACTGTCGCAGAACTCTGAACAAAATCCAACAACATCAAGACTGTAATGTTAAGGCACACGTGATTCAAGTTAACTGTTATGCTTTCTCCAATGGTAGAGCCACGGACCCTCATATCTCCCAATAATAAGACCATCTCTGTTCACTTCTTGTGCTTAGTTCCTATTTGCCTTTGTTTCTATTGCTGCCTTGTTTGTTGCCATAGCGATTCATTACTGACACCTGTGCCTTATTTAGCATTTTGTTATCCTGTGTATATATACCTTGTTGTTGTTGTCTTATTATTATTATTATCTTCATTGGTGTTTTTGAATAAATGTATGCTGCACTTGGATCCTTGCTCTCCCTGAATCTTCCGATGCCATAGAAGAGCTTTTTGGTTCTCCCAACCTTTTTTTTTTCTTAGTGTGTAGAAGATTTTAAAGTGCCCCTATTATGCTATTTTACGCTTTTTCTCCCATCTTTGATATTTATTAATTTGCGTAGTGCACTATGGGATTGTCTTCTTCAATTTGCTTAAAAGAAATTTGGGATCAAAGTGTTTAATAATTCAAATAATTTTAATTAATTGTCCGTATTGAATGAATTAGGGACATAATACTTGACATTTCTCTGCACTGGATAGCCCCACCTACAATTAAATCTCAATGGCCCAAAGTCCCTCTTCACATATAGCTGTACACTGAACATCAAATATCTTCTGATTGGCTGTGAATATGTCGCATCACATAGCAGTTTCGCTTTCAGTGTGAGAAACAAATTGCTTGTCGCCGGAACATTCGCATCATGCCTGGTCAGGACACGGTGAAAGTCTGCTGCATTTTGTGTACATGAGTGCGAAAGAGAGAGAGAGAGGGGGAGAGAGCAACACCTCTGACAGTAATTTATTTGGAGCGAGATCTGCCAGCGGCAGTAACGCCCCCCTCTGCATGCCTGGCATCTGTGCTGCCACCCAAAATGTCAGCACACAGAAGCGGGCACTCACGGGTCATTAGGGAAAGCTGTCACATCCCACTGTCACCCCGTCCCTGCAGAGAGATAGAGAGAGCCACACTTGTTAGAGCAAGCAGCGCCCAAAAACAGCCTCCTTCACCTCAACTACTCATAATGGAAACAAACTCAGGGGAAACTGCGCTCACTAAACGAATACCTGTCATAAAACATAAGGAGGTGTGCTCAAAGAGAAACTATTGCAAGGTTTTTCCTTGCCGAGATCAATGCAGATAAAGTATACATTTTATGACGATCCGAGAACTTGTGCAGACAGGTAGGTGTAGTAAGGAAGACACTAGATGGTGTGTTTTGACACTAGCTGCTCTGTTTCAGTGCCGTGCAAGTACACGTCTATAGCTCTGATCCAAACCCTAGAGAGCTGCCTTGCTGTCTACAAAGCTATAGCAGCATCTTCTCTCAAATGGAACTTTGTTAATGAATGATGTGAAAGCTGTACAGGAACTTTTCAGTCTTCCATATACAAAGCACTAGACAATTTAATAAGCATAAATACTACACTGAATTCTTGGTTAAAACAGTTTTATATTAAACTTATATTATATAATATATGTTCACACATTCAACTTTTTAATCTCTGCGTTTCATTTAATTAATTTAAACATGTATTTATTTTCTTTTTGGAGTGCATTATGGGATAGTTTTCATCAATTTGGCCAGGGATTGCTCTCTTCTGTCTAAATTGGTAAAATACATTATTATAATATTTTTGTCATAATCTTTTCAGTACTGGATGAATCATAAGTACTTTTATAATCAACATTTCTATTGCATCGTAAATCTTTCCATTCATTTATTGACACGTTGCAATATGCCATTGCTTTTTTTCCCCTTCAGTTTGACCTAATGAAATTTTGGGTAAAATAGTTGATATTAAACAATTTTTAATTTATACTATTTCAAATTAATTAAGAACATTTAGCAATTCGGACAGTGGATTGTGGGGCTGTTCAATTTGGCAATAATAAATATTTTTAATAATATTAAACTTTTTTAACAATACATTATAGGACTGGAAGAATCACATTGTTAATTTTTATTCATTGACACAGTGCACTATGGGATTGCCTTCAATTTTACCCACATTTTTTTGGGGATAAAATAGCTTAATAATTCTGTATCAAATGAACTTAGGAAATTTACATAAGTGTGAATTCAGGGTGATTGGGACACTTTTGCTATTGAGATGCCTTGGTTTCCCAATCAACCTGAATTCACCCTACAATCAATCATCTATTGTTGCAGTGTACTGTATGGTGGTTGGCCAAATAAAATGTTGGGTAAAATAGCTTTTAATCAATACTATATCAGTACTCAACAAATTAAGAATATTTATTATCTTACACCGTCCACCATATTAGATTGATTTATTCATTGTTGCTGTGCATTATGAGCTAGTCTAAAATAAAGTATCTTAGGAAGAAGAAGAATTGACATGCTAACCTTTTGGAACCGCCATCACATAATGAGCATGCCAATGCATCAAATGTTGCCTAAAGAGACAGTTCGCTTGGGTTTTGGAACAGAACTTGTGTGTGTTTTTTTTTTGTGAAAGCGTGTGAAAGTGCAGATAAAGATATACAGCACTAGCTGACTAGGTACAGAGAACATCTGCAGAGAGCAAGAAAGAGAGAGAGAGACAGACAGAACGCTATGGTGCCTGGTATCCGACATGCGCGCTGACGGCCGATTTGTCGCTTCAAACGCAGAGGGCTGACCTGGGGGCGGAGACACACACAGCGCACAGTGAGACAGCAACTGAGTCTGAAAAGCTGTGACACTTCAAAGAGAAACTCACACACGCAAGCACATACACCCACAAACAAGCTGTCATCTCCCAAGAAAAGATACACACCACGCTAACCTGTTTACTGTGTGTGAGAGGAGGCAAACAACACATAGGTGCTATGCTAAGGGTGCAAACGAAATCAAACTCTATAAAATAACCTAGATGAAACGTGAACAGAGCCTAACAACTCTCATCTTGCGCACATTTCACAATTACTGCTGCAAACCTGTTCATGCTTTCATATCAAATAACGCTTCACTAAGCTCCACCTACACAGTTGATTGAATTGCAAATGTAAATCTAAGGTAGTTTTGACATACTGCCTGCATCCAAAATTGCATAGGCCTACTACTTCATACAGTGTGTCTGAATTCATATTCATTAAACAGTACTCGGATAGCCTACTAATTCCTGCGAGATTCTGAAGTGCACATCCTGGACACTATACTATTTCCCATGAGGCCACAGGAGAGGATTTGCAAATAGCAGTGAAGTGACACAACCGATGCTGGTAGGTCACATGATAATGATATTATGACAAATGTAATATTCAAACTAGTAAACATACAGTAAAATAAGGGTTTTGAATTAACTTATTCAAAATAATTACCTAGAGTAG
Source organism: Chrosomus eos (assembly GCA_036326025.1). NCBI lineage: Eukaryota > Metazoa > Chordata > Actinopteri > Cypriniformes > Leuciscidae > Chrosomus > Chrosomus eos. The sequence continues at coordinate 13,456,207 of CM070834.1, forward strand.
GCCTACGCGATTTCAGACGCAGCTGTGATTTTTTTTTTCAAATTTGTTCATTGTCTTAAATTTTGCCAATTTTAGATAAAATAGTTTATTTGAAAGTATCTTTAATGAAACTAATTCAGTTTTGAACAAATTAAGGGCATTTATGTTCTTCTGCCATCTTGTATATATGTATTAATTTACACAGCAGCACACTATGAGATTGCCTACATTTTGGATAAAATAGTTGAATAATTAAATTAAATACTTTTTTATCAGCACTTGCCAGTCATTTCTATTGCTTTGTCCGCCATCTCAGATTTATTACGTAATTCACTGTCGCAGTGCATTATGGGGCTGTCTTTTTTGATTGTGCCAAATGAAAATTGTTGGTAAAAAATTAAATAATAAACTATTTTTATTCAAGTGAATTAAGGACAGAATGTATTTATTCATTGCATTGTGTGACTACCCTGCTTTTTTTTCCTGGATTGGTCATAGGACAGGTAATAAGTGAGATCAGAAAACAATTCCTATTCAAACTTCGTCATCCACATGAGAGCCACAGCTCAATGCATCAGAAAATGTATAGAAACTGCAAGGCCACAGCTTTGACAAGAATTAGTAATAAAGATTATGTTCTTCCACTGCTGGGATTTAATGGCACTATTGAGCACCGCATGTAACATTTAGACATGCTTCTCTGCATGTGACCCTGCTTGGTGTGTGTGTGTGTGTGTGTGTGTGTGTGTGTGTGGTGTGTGTGTGTGTGTGTGTGTGTGTGTGTGTGTGTGTGTGTGTGTGTGTGTGTGTGTGTGTGTGTGTGTGTGTGTGTGTGTGTGTGTGTGTGTGTGTGTGTGTGTGTGTGTGTGTGTGTGTGTGTGTGTGTGTGTGCGGTCAGCGTTATGTTCCACTAGCGTCTCCATTGCCTCAGGGCTTTTACCTGTGACTCACTCCACTGCTGTAATCACGCTGCTTGCTTTCTAAACTTGATTTCCAGATTGCCTGTGTGCGTGTGTGTTTCCTGGACTAATGTCAACTGATTGATGGAATTTGTTTGGGTTTAATTACACTGTAGGTGACTGACTATGCCTGTGCACTTCACTGAAGCAGAAAACTCAACTTGGTTAGGCCAGAAATTGGATTTCCGAAAAAGGAACAACATTGAATGGGAGGTTCTCTGGACAATATCAATGTCTCTCTCACCATAGTTCCGCAATGAAAACAGACTTGTAACATAATTACTATGAGATAATGATCAATTCCCACCATAAAACAAAAGATGTGCTGGACCGAAAAGACAGAATCTATATTGTTGAGACAATAATTGTGATGTGTTCATCTTCCACATGATAAGAGAAAGATGATAACAAGTCATCTACCCTTCCTCTATAGATTTGAGTATCGATGACACCCAGACTCAATAAAACAGCCAACAATGCATGTAAATGTATCGCCGTTCCAATACGCCCTCTTGGTAGGTGTCAATATTTACTTGAGCAAAATAACCAGAACTGGAATAAAAATGAAATTTAGAGCACTTAACATCCGAGAAAGGCTTGGAGAGTAAGATATATGCGAGGGTCAGTTCTGTGGAGAGGTTTAATAATACAGGGCAAATTCTGCAGGGAATAAACGTTCAATTGAAGCACGCGGCCGCTGGACTGCTGGAGTCCGCTCATCTGTCAGCTTTCCTAAATCTATTTAATTTCTTTGCCTACTTCCACAGGGGAAAATTGCAGTGCTTAACGTACACAGAGTCCACAACATAAAGAATCGTCAAAGATCGGCCTTTAACACAGCAGGTCTTTTTGCATTTATATCACTAGGGGTGGGTGCTATACTGGTTAAACCGATAAACCTGTAAAATTTGTCAACTGAAATAAAACACTGCATGGTAGGGAATATGCGTTCCAATCAGTTTATACTGAGCCAACACGCATAAAACAGGAAGAAGGCGGAAAAAATGCCGGAAATGGTGCGTTCAAAGTGGCAAAAGTCACTTTCACTTTCGTCAAGTCACTTTCGTCAGAATAAGATGGTGGTACTTTCTCTTAATTAATTACACAAAAATACAGCAAGGTTCTTAAACTCTAGAAAATGAAGAACAAAGAAATGTGCATTGATGTGCAAATGTGCATGTTTTACTTTCTTTATCATTTTAATGAATCTTTGAAGCCACTTTAAACTTTATCATTACATATATTGTAATGCTATCACATTTTGTGCAGGCAATTAGCTTACTTTGCTGTAAATATATTGCTAAATATTATTGTGGTATTACACCATGTTTCTCACTGACACGCCCCCAACTCGCAAAGATTGGGGCTTAATGAAAATCCCAAGCTTCCCACTCTATTTACGACATTGTGGTGGTCATGTGCGTTTAACTCGTAAATACGATATATTTACGACATGACTTGAACGCACCATAAGTAATTGTTTGTCTAAGTCCCAACACCTTTCGAACATTTGCTCATTCGTTCAAGCATTCCCATTAATGCTTTGTTTACTTAATACCAGGATCAAGGACATCATCAGGGGAGAAAACCAGGAACGTTGTCCTGAACCCTGTAACATTTTTTTTTTCATTTTCAGAATTATATAAAAAACTAATATAACTAAAGAATATGATGTAAAATGAATAGGAAATATTTAAGACTCTGTACTATTTCTTGGTCTTAAATTGGTAAAACCTGATGATCATGCTTTCCAACACAGTTCATGCAGCTTTCATGAGTAGTGTACTCCAATTCTCATGCAGATACAATGTCAATGTCAATGTCAATTTTATTTAAATAGCACTACTAAACACAACACCAGTTGACCAGTGTGCTTTACATCAATACAAAAGACAAATATAAATACAACACATTTCATCCTTAGCCATATGCTAAATCAAACAGATAGGTTTTTAGCCTAGATTTAAAAACAGACAAGGATGGAGCAAATCTAATACTAAAAGGTAACGCATTCCACAGTCTTGGAGCCACAGCTGAAAACGCGCGATCGCCCCTACTCTTCAACTTTGATTTCGGTATACATAAAAATCTCTGATTTGACGACCGGAGAGACATAACTGGACGATGCTCTACCAGTAGGTCCGAAAGATAAGTAGGGGCCAGACCATTTAAGGATTTAAAGACCAACAAAATAATTTTAAAATCTAACCAGTGCAAGTGACGTAGGACTGGGGTAATATGGTCCCGTTTTCTAGTACCTGTTAGAAGTCTTGCCGCCGCATTTTGTACCATCTGTAACCGGGATAAAGCTGATTGGCTGATCCCACAATACAGAGACAATAACACTAGAAATTGTAATGTAATGAAAGAAAACCCATTAAATTAGAAAAGTGCTAAGTAGTTATGTAAGACTTGGATCTGTAAACTGCTGTCTTGCCAAAATCAAGAATATTGTGATTGAGAAAATGTCTGCTCGTATCACCCACCCCATGTCACTCATCATCTGTAGATTGTGAGTGTTCAGCTCTTGTTCTGGGTGGGCGAATTATTGCAGTTGTGTCTCCACGGCAGGGCTGGAGTTTATGGAGTGATGAGCCATGCCAGTCTGCTGGCGTGGTGTGGTGTGTTGTGGTGCGGTCCGATGCGGGGGAGGTGATGAGCTCTGCAGAAAGGAAACAGGCTTTTCCAGATGGCAGGACTATGATGATCAGCTCAACTGCCACAGACCTGGTCCAGCTACAGCATTAGTCCGACAAGCCAACCTGTCATTACCTTATCTCTGCCTCTCTGCTATGCCATTCCTGACCCACCCGCCGTCTCTGGACTCATCTCCCACTCTCTGTCTCTCTGTCTCATTCCCTCACTTTCTTGGCTTGCCAACCCCATCTTTCTGTATTCAGTTCCTCACTCCTCTGCTTACAAGAATACTATGAGGGTACTTTGTTACCATGACAATGTATTATCGTATTCATATACCATAGTTATCTGGATAGTTACATCTGGATTATGTTCCATTCGAAACTGAATTAGGAATGCCTTTTAATTCCTATTCGATTCCTGAATTATTATATAAAATGCAACTTTAGAATTTAACATTGTTTAAGCATATCAAACCAATTTAATCAATATATTCTGTAATCAGTTAATTTCCAATTCAAATTCTCATGAACTGAAACAGAGCCAAGTGCAAAATTCGAATATCATCCATCTTTGAAAAACATGGTAGCCTGATGGTACTTTTTGTAAGTGAGTCTCCACCACTCTTTCACATCCATCTCTTTCTCACCTCTCTTTCTCACTTTCTCTTTCTTTTTGGGTATACATTTCTTTGGGTCAGCGATAGAGACTGTAAATGAATTCTGAAGCCGTGTCCAGCTGACTGGTTTTGCTGTGCAGTAAGAGGTGTTGGGAAGGGGGAGCTGCCAATACAAGTGACAGCCCTTAATGCTCACCCTGCCTGTTGTGCTTCATTATGTCCTAGCCGCTGGATCTAGCCTTTCCCCAGCACTCCGACACTTCTCTCTCTCTCTCTCTCTCTCGTCCCCTCCATCCTCCCCCTGCCACCCGTGTCGAGACAGCCCCTGCCGCTGATGCATTTACCTCATTCGGTGGGTTTTACCCTGAGCAAAGACAGTCAGGCCAGATTTCTCTAGCTCCTATCAAACCCACATTTCTTTGTCAGCTTTCTCCCCTCAGCCTGTGGCATGTTAGGGGAGGTAAACTACTTGATGAAATTTAAAAGTATAAATGTGGATGTGAATTATCACACCTCTGCTGGGCTCAGGCTGCCACTTCGGCTGGCTTGTGTCCCGGGGTGGGAGTGAGCAACGGGCGTCCATTATTGATGACATCCATCAGGTTGAAGGGGCATCTAGAGAGGGCAGGAGGGCCTACTGCTATATGACCGTATTGCCTGTAGTAGAAGAGCAGTCAAATGGGTTATAGTCAGGGCTTGACATTAACATCCACCACCCCTCCAAAAGCAGGTGGATTCCAGCAGTCACTCCAACTTGCCACTTTGGTGGGTTAAAAAATGTATATATAATATATACATTTTTCAATTCTAGTATTTTACAAAGGCATCTGAAATAATAAACTAAGTGCAATGTAGTGTTTTGACATGTAGATTTGACATGACAATGTAGATTGTTCTATACATATCGATACTGAAATATCGCTTTCTGAATTGATACACACCCCCGCCTCCCCTCACTCACACATTTAATTTGCTCCGGATTAATATTGTTGGGACTGCACGCATTTCACATAATTTTACTAATTCCCACAGATTCGTGCTCACACCCAAAGTGCACGTAGATAAAGTCACTTCTCAGTTCTAAATTGAGTTCTCTTTTCACTCTTATCACTCTTAGTCAAATAAACACAAAATAATGTCAAATGCCAGTCTTGGGGAGTATTTACGTAAACAGTCAGTTATGTTTAACCCTTTATGACCTGCCATAGAACAATTCCACCAGAGTATATCTTTGTATTTTTACATGCTGTGCTGTCATTCTTTTGAGCATTTTCATATGCCATACATCAAAATAATCCTTACTCTCCCAACTTGAAGGCTATGTTTGTAATAAATCAAAAGTAAATAGATAAATATCTCAAAAATACAATAAACAAAAAGAAAAACAAATTTAATTATTTTTTTTTCTACATATTTTATTCAATACAAAAAATGGATGTCAACCTCAAACTTGTCAATGTGAAAAACGTGCATAAAACAATTTAAAACTATACAGAATTGATTTGAACTGTTTACTTAAATTAGTTTTTTTTTAGCATTTTTACATTCATTCAAAAAAAGGGGAGAAAGTTGTCATGTAAAATATTCAATTACATTTGTGGTCAAACAGATAACATTTTGCTTGCTTTTGAATATTGATTGAATATTGAATGAACATTGAATTGGTTAAAATATAAAATAAATAGATGAGCAGACGGAGAGTTCATCGTCATCGGACGCAATTAGTATTTCCAAAACCTCCGCGTCCGTGTACTTGCGTTTACTTGCGTCCGTGTACAAACGCATGGTCAAATGACGCAGTGTGTGACGTCACAACATACGACACACCGTGGGTATAAGTGCACAGAACGTGATACGACAATGAGCCATCGGAAGACGTAACTATCAATCGCAGATCTACAGAACATGTGTGCAAAGATGTGCAATGCATTTTTTGTTTTTTTTTTTTTTTGTAAACGCATATTACGCAGTTTGTACAGACTGATTAGAGGGTGAAAACAACGCAACATGGGCATGTCAGAGGCTTGATCTGAACATGTTACATCTCTGGTTTTGTATGCAAAAAGAATGATTGAGCTAGCCATTTGGTTTCAGTTTCTATAGGCTTTTAAACAGACACACGCAATCGGGAGCGCCGACGCTCCCTTCGGTCTTAGAGGGTTAAAGTGATCATAAACAGTTGAGATAGAAAACGCATGTGTAACAGTAAAATGGATCCATGGCGTAAAGGGGCGTAGCAATGACCTGAAAAGAATGGATGAGGGGACATTATAAATCTCATTACGTAACAGCTCTTCGAAATATGACATGTTTTATGTTGCCACTGATAGCCTACACTATCTATAAAATTATTTGAAAGGTTAAAAAAAAACATGAATTAAAACACAATTCTAAATGTTTTAACATCATTAAACTGCATTGCTGTTTCTCAAAAGTGGTCTTGGTAGGTGTGTGCTAGACGTACTTGGCTATGGTTTACCTCATGAACATTTATTCAGCCCACGACTTAAGAAACCTATTGGCGGAGGATTCTGCTTGTTCTTATAATGCAGTCATTATTAGTAGGCAGAAACTTGTGTGGCCTTAATGTCTGTTTGGGTGGGGGAACAGGATCCTGCTAGACAATCCATATAAAATCAGCTTTAGGTGGGAGACAGGGAACAATGTAACAAATATACAATAACGATGAACGATAGATACGATAGAACGATAGATAGATAGATAGATAGATAGATAGATAGATAGATAGATAGTATAGATAGATAGATAGATAGATAGATAGATAGATAGATAGATAGATAGATAGATAGATAGATAGATAGATGATAGATTGTTGCCAAATAAAAAAAACCTTTTAATATACAACAATTAAGCCTATTTACAGTTTTTCTCAATTGCTAAAACATTAAACCCTATTGTCTGAACCAAATGCACAGTTGCCTGAACCCTCTGATTGAATCAATCACTCTTTTGGCAAAACCATAAGCACTTTTTACCGGTTTAGACACAACTTGCCAACACATTTTCATTGTGATGCACCCGTGCTGCATAATGGTGAGCACAGGTGACAAAAGTCAAACACAAATAAAGCACATGTGTCACCACTTGAACACAACAACTCAAAATTGATCACACTTGTGTCTAATGAAGTGAGGGAACATGTACAGTAAGCCAGTTCAGAGAGCACTGGTTTGTGAGGTCCTACAATGGATAGAAATCTGAGAGGAAGAGTTTGTGTGAGAGGAGGTCGAGGTGGTCAGCGAAGACAAAGAACAGTAATATCTGATGAAATCAGAGCTACTGTGATTGACCATGTTCTTGTCCATGGTATGAGCATGAGGAGGCTGGACAAAGGGTACAACCAAACATCAGTAGATTCACTGTGTCCACCATAATCCGAAGATTTAGAGAAGAGAACAGGTAATTACCTTTTTTTGACATTATATCAGTATGTAAATGTTGACAGCAATTACTGTATGACATACTATATATACTGTACCACAGTATACTGTAAGTAAATATGTTTCAGTATATCACTGTACCAATGTACTGTAGTGTAGTAATGGAGGGTTAGTCTAACTGTTTGTAGGACTAGTATTCCATGTATATTTTTGTACTTTATATTTTTACATGGGCTTACTTGTACACAAGTGGCAAACGCATAAGATTTCTGTTTGCTTTTACAAGTGCTACATGTAAATGCACAAATTTCTGTTTTGTCTTTTTGTACAAGTGCTAAATGCACAGTTTTTTTGTTTTGCAACATGCATTTAGCCTACAGTGAACAATAAAATTTATTTCTCCAGCTTCATGTCCTGAGCATTGTGTTTTCTATTTTTCTACGTAGTGTTTAGTGACTGTTCGGTAGTGTTTTTAAATTTGATTGACTCGGGGCACGATTTGACAACATAGTTCAGTTTTGAGCACAGATTGAACTGTTTTGAGGTGAAAGTTTGGTTTTGCAAGAAGAGTCTGAGGTTTTGTGAATGTAGCTTGAAAATTGGGTTTTGTGTTCAGTTTATAGAAAAGGAGAGCAGCTTTCAAGAAATGTGTTTTAGCAATTGAGAAAAACTGTAATGTAAATAGCCTATATCTCCATTTATAAAATTCAAAATCTGAAATCTATTATAATGTTATAATTTTTGGAATATGTGTTTGCTGAGCAGGTTATCCAGTCTATTGTGCACAAAAGTTGAGGTTAGCAGCAATTAATCAATGTCTTTCAAATTGTGAGTGATCAATGCTCGACATTTGTGATCACTTTCTCTCTGTCCCTCCTGCGCCTTTTGGGAATCACGCTGAGTAAACAACACACACTCTCAATGATGTTTGATTTATCTTCATTTACACCACTGACAGCTGCTCATCCTTTTCAATTGTCACGCACACACACGCACGTCATGCGTGTCACAGCATGAGCGGAGACATAGCAGCATGGTGCAAGAACACACACAAACAAATACACAAGTGCACACACACACACCCTGACAGCACTGGAATGATCATGTCTAATTTTTATTAGTGAGTTGATGATCAACCAAAGCATTGTTTTCACATGTAACGGCAGGAGTCGGGTGGCGAGGGATGTGCTCACTGTCTCCCGGGTGATGGAGAAAAGAGAGAAAAGAGAGAGAGAGAGAGAGAGAGAGAGAGAGAGGAGAGAAAAGAGAGGAGAGAGAGAGAGGAGAGAAGAGAGAGGAGAGAGAGAGAGAGAGAGAGAGAGAGAGAGAGGCTGGTGGTAAGGGTGCCAGGAAATCAATGGCAACACACTGAAAGATGCGGGCTGGAGGGTAATTATTAGCCATTCTGTGTCTTCAGCACGGGATAGCAGAAATTGTGACAGATAATTAGGAGGTGGTGATTTCGAGTAAGAAAAGCACGCTCCCGCTGCCGGCTACACGCTCAATGGACAGGATAAATAAATCAATGACATAAACAAAGCAGACATGCATGGAGTGCATATGCAGCGCTGAAATGCGGCCCGCACGGAATTGCAGGCGTGCTGAAAGGGTGGGCTTCTTTAATCTACATGGAAATACATGAAAGAGAGAAAAAAAGACAGGACAATACTGATCTTCCCGATGGGGTTGGGGGTGGTCTTAATCTTACATAGACCCACATAAATAGCACAAATTGTAGCTCACTCTGGCCAAGAAGGTAGGTGGGTATTAGGGATGTGTTGGCTTTTGGCTTGCTTAGTTGAAAATATTGATCTGCCTGCATTGACAACATTATATGAGAACTGAACTGAGCTGGATGATGACATCACGGTTTTCTCCAGAGCGGCTATAAAAATGAACAAAATTAATAACTTTTTTACAACAAACATGAAACATCACTGAACTTACTTAAGCTGGACTGTGACGCTATTTTCTTCTGGAAACGAACTTTGTTGCATTATTTTCCTGTTATCTGTGTAAAGCTGTATTGTAAAAAGTGCTATACAGTATAAATAAATGTGACTTGACTTGTAAGATTGTGGATTACGTATCGCGATACAGGGGTTTATGATACGATATATTACAATATATTTTGATACTGTAAGCAAGGTGATATATTGCAATGTTTATTTTCTTTTTTACGTAAGAAAGAGAATCTAATTTTAGAAAAACTGTCATAAATAACACACATATGCATGAAACATGCATCAACCCTGAGCAAAATTTGTGCAGAGATTTGCATTTATCAGTCGCATCATAACACTTAGCATAAATATTAAAGTGCTTGCAGGATTCTATAGGTAAACAAATATTATGCAAACCAGGCTAGAAACCACAAAAATAGATCGGCATAAAAAAATCATTCAAATTGCGTGGCAGCCTCGTTAACGTTTTTATAGAAAATGCTCAAATAAATCAATGACTCAAATTAATAAATAAATAAACAAATAAATAAATAAATAGCGGAAAATGTTGTAATATAAATGTATGTCTGTTCCAAAAGTAATAAGTAATGAGTATTTCATATTTAACTCCGAACAGTCATGCTCATGGATCTAGAAACTTGGGAATTAAACTGGAAAACTTTGGCATATCCACTGACTAGTAAAATCAGAGAGCCACGGACCAATAGCAGTACAGATGTGTTTACATTTACATTTAGCAAACACTTTTATCCAAAGTGACTTGCATTGCATTTCAAGGTTACATTCATATCAGTTCTTGCTTTCCCTGGGAATCGAAGCAATGACCTTGAACTACAGGAAATCTACCAGCCGTAGCAAACTTTTCTGGAAAGTTTGCTTTGGCATGCTGTTTCAAACTCCCAAAACGAACTCCAAATGAACTTCGTGTTGGCCTGGTTTTGTTCAATATGATTTCACAGTAGTTTGTTATCGGGGCCTTAATATTTGCCTTCTCTATAGCATGGGTCACCAATCTCGGTCCTGGAGGGCCGGTGTCCTGCAGAGTTTAGCTCCAACCCCAATTAAACACACCTGAACCAGCTAATCAAGGTCTCACTAGGCATATAAACGTTCAGGCAGGTGTGTTGGACCTGGTTGGAACTAAACTCTGCAGGACACCGGCCCTCCAGGACCGAGATTGGTGACCCATGCTCTATAGTATACTGAAGTTCTGTTAACAATGTAACTCAGATATTTCAGCCCTGCAGACTTGATCTACAGTGAAGTCAGATTAGCGTCACTCTCGAGACCTGCATAGCCTTGCAGCCATGGACAGATTTACATAATAATTTACACTTCGTGCATCTCACTTTGCCAAACACGTTCGTAAATTCCGCTTTCTGGGAATGAGGACGCCGCAGTAGATCTTACGGAGGTCATGCTGCATTTCCCAACACCCCGCGTCTGCAGTACTTCCATCAAAAATTTTGAGCAACATTTATACACAAGAGAACTAAATCTGACCTGGGGCACGTTTTCCTTTAATAATGTAGTTTGCATGGTTATTGTGTTGGGAATAGCGCTGAATGGTCTTCGGTCCATCTGAAGCGCTCTGTCTCTCATATTTGCACGTGCCGCTTCTCTTCCAGGTGATTAGGCGAGAACGGGCTGAAAGAGAAATTGATTTGAAGTGGCCTGCAAGTCAATAAAAGATGAATGTTGGGCGCCGAGCGGACCGCCTCCCCTATACCCCGAGATAAAAAGCAGAGAGATTACTGGACATAGCGAGGAGCGTTAGCATGATGGAGCGGGAGAGGTTAGCAGCTAGCAGGGCAGTCGGCGCGAGACAGGTACCTCTGTGGCTTTAGATAAAGATTTGTGTTATATTTTAGAGTCCATATAGCTGCCTAGTCACATGCCTATTAGAGAGAGAAGCTATTACAGCGCTGCACTGACAGACCCCCAGGAGAGAACTGCACTGTTCCTGGGTAATTCCAGGCAAATAGAAAAAGCCAACAGCAAAATTATTTAATGGTTGGGTGGTGGGAAGAAGGGAGACTGAATCAGAGAAAGGAAGTGAGAGAAAGAAAGAGAAGTAGAGGATGGGGCTGCGATGCTAACATTGTTGCAGTATCTCTCAAAATGTGATAGTTTTACAATATTGGCTTTTCCTTCTGATTCACTATAAAAAAAGTGTGTTTTTCTAACCATAAAAAAGATGTGTAAAAATTCTACTAAGTACTCTTGTAATTTTAGGTGTGGTGAAAAAAGTAGTAGCAGATCTTCCATATTTGTGACATACTGTACATCCGAGTGTAAAGGATTATTGATTTTTTTTTTTTAGGATTTAAAATAAAAGTAAACAAATATATATTTTAATTAAACATGCATGGATGCTGACTTATAACATGCATTTAAAAAATAAATAGAGTGAATTTTTAATAATTTTCCCAGACCCAAAAAACCCAATACATTTATTAATGTAAAACACTTTTTCTTCATACCCATTACATATACCACAGTTTTTGTAAAGTAAAAACAAAAGAAGGTTAACAATGTTAAATACAAAGGAAGTTAATCACAAAAATGTTGCTAAGCATACCTGTCCTAATTAAATATTAAACATATATCTGCTACATGTTTGTTTTTTGCACACCACATAACTAATAAACATTATGTTTAATATATTATTAAATATTGCTTGATGATACTTTAGATAATATGTCATACACATGAAAACAAATGAAAAATTATAACAGGCTGGCAATATATGCTAAAACAAACTATTAAAAATCTTTTTTTGGTAATTGAAAAGAAGCTGACATAAAATAAATATTACATTAGACGATAATTAAAAATGTTGCCTAGGCAGCAACCTGAAGTTGAAGCCGAAGTATTAAAATTGCTAAAACAAAAGCTGGAATAATTTTTTTTTTTTAAATGAAGCTACTTACAAAAATGAATACCTATAAAATAATTCTAAAATAACACAACCATGGTCAAATGCATTAGCCATCAACATTTACTTATATAACTTATTGAGAGAATTAAACTAAAAATGTTTTCTAAAAAACATAATCTTGTAAGGGACAGGAGACGGCCTGGTGCGGCATCTTAAGTGAAACTTGATGGGTGATTATTCCCGCCTGAAAATCACAGCAACACAATCCAGCACAATGCAATCAACCCGTCTTTCTGATGACATTTGAGACAAGCCCAACCTTTTCCTCAGCAGTTTTTACCCTGAATGTGCAAATCATCTTGACTTGTTTGGACTGCCATTTCATAGAAGATATCAAATTAGCCCAGTGGAATCTGACTTGGAAATGAAAGGCAAGGGAATAAATAACAACAGGGGTGATATTTCTTACGAGGTTTTTCTGATTGCTCCAATTTGCATCACGGAAAGTGAAATGGGCGCTGGCTAACTCGTCAGCCTCCTATTCATGGTTGAAATGCTCTTTGCCTCATCTTCCCATTAGCAGGGGGTGAGGGGGGCGGAGGAGAAGTCCTTCATTTTAACTTTGAAGATAATTAAACACATAATGGATATCACTGTCACAGAGAAACTCCATAGCTCGTTTATCGGAAGCAGTATTTTGTATGCTAGCCAAATTAAAAGGCTAGAAATGTGCTTGTTACTAATTCATTCGGCCATTTAAAGGATGGGGAGTGATGCGCTGGAGTGGGTGAGCCAATCTGTTAGACAAAAAGTGCTGCATTTCCTCCCTGATTTATGAGCTCTTTTCTCTTTTTCCTTTCTGAATGGGCAAAGCGACTCCCTCTGTGATTCGAATGGACGGAAAAAGTCAGAGGTGCGCCTTATACACTCTGGTTGTCTTTTTTCTTACATTGTATACTAGAGCTTGAGCTTCATAAATGTCATCACTTACTATTTTGATAATGGCAAAAAAAAAAAAAACACTGTGATGCTAATGCACATGCTAGTGATATTTGCAAATTATTCATTTATAATTTAATTTGTATACGTAATTCAAAGCATTCCCACACCCTTACCGCAAAATCCTCCTCTGTACTGCATTTATGCTTCAATAATAAATGATGTTGTCCATTTTATAGCTTTTACCACAACAGCATTAGCCTGTACTTCATGCTACGCATTAGCATGCCCTGTTTTTATTTACATGTCAAATTTCTTAGCTGATTTGTTTAATGTGCTTTTGAACTTGACAGGAAAGGCCTCTGACACGGTAATGATCTCCATCATGGACTAGTAAAACTTTACTATCCCCATAACATGCCTTTCAGCAGGAGTAAGATAGTGTTCAGCACAGTGGTCTTAATGGTAGCGTAAAAGCTTCACATTTGTCTGTTGATGTATGGGCTTGCCTCCAACTCTCTTTTACTCTAATTTAATGTGTGAAAACTAATGGAAAAACAGTCTAGTTTTTTTACCCCCCTCCCCCCACCATTGGTGAAACAAACAGACTTCCACTCTCAATATTTTAAAAATGAATTGCAAGATGTGGGATTCAAATAACTAACAGTTAAAATAAAAAAAAATGTCGATACCTACAGTAAACCACATTTAAACATGTATGAATTTTATTTAATTATATATAAACATATCAAACCAAATTGTACATACATACAAATACACACACACACACACACACACACACACACACACACACACACACACACACACACACACACACACACACACACACACACACACACACACACACACACACACACACACACACTAATTATTACAATTAAAAACTGTCCAAAGACTTTTTGCAGTCACTGTAAACTAAAGTAAAGTAAGGATAAATCAAAACAAAAATTAATAAAATAAAATAAAATTAAATGATGAAATTAAATGACAATAAAATAAAGTAAATTTAAAAAAAAAATAACAAAAATTATCGAGAATGCTTCAAGGAACTGCTGAATCAAGTCTCTGGAGAGGTGGTGCCACACCATCAACTACAAAATGACCATTCCATTGTCACATGCCAGTGCATTATGCAGTTAGAGCAATGATGTTCTTGTCATCACATATCGAAGAGAACAATGTATACCATACAGCTCATGTCAGTTGCTCTACTTGCCAATTACATGGTATGGTGGTTCACGTGTTTGACTAATATAGATGCATAGTACCACATGTTCCATCGAAACATCCCCAACTGCACTCTCTTACACACAGAGCTCCATTTTTAGAAAATTGTGTGCAGGTGAATCAATAACTGCTATTATGATGCTGCCTCTAATTATTCATAATTATTGTGACAAATTGTTATGCAGGCGTTTTTGCAGGATGGTTCTGTCGGACTCCCTCTCCCATTGTCCTTTTAATTGCACATTGTCATTTACCCTTGACTTCTTCCATAACGTCTGTGGAGGGGTGAAGACTGCCACATGCCTTATGAGATCTGTATGAAATCATCCACTCTGGGTGCAAAAATAAATAAATATTAAAGCTGCTAGCAGCATTTAGCGGTGTTCAAGCAGTTAAGGCATTTAAGATTTTTAAGCACACAAGCATCAAAAGACATTAAGTTTTATGCAGCAAGCATTTAACCACTGACATCATAGATGAAATAGACCATGTTTTAGCATGATTTACCCTGATTTACCACATTTAGTGTGATTTTTCATGATTTACCATGTTCCAGTATGATTTCCCATGAATCTAGCATGATTTACCATAGTTTACCATGATATACCACATTCTAGAATGATTTACCAGGATTCTAGCATTATATACCTTATTTACTATGATTTACCATGTTTCTAGCTTTATTTACAATGATTTACCACGTGGCTAGCCATTATGTGAAGCATCAGAGAAAAATGAAGTGATAAACCAAGACAAAATATGATTGTGTTATAATAGTAATAGTTATATAAGGGATTTTTAAGAGTCTAAATATATGAATGCACATGTGAAAAGACTGTTAATAAGTAGAATGGCCAGCAGAGGGCAGTAGAAGACCACTTATTGGCTCACTTTCATTTTGAACTACTTGGTTTCACCAGTATTCACTAAAGCAAACCAGTTTTTCCATGTTAACTCCATTATGCATGCTTAACACACACACACACACACACACACACACACACACACACACACACACACACACACACACACACACACACACACACACACACACACACACACACACACACACACACACTGTACAGGCAATTTACTATAGGAAATACATGGTTTTTAAGCTTTTTAACAGTTATAGCGCCACCTATGGTCCGATCTCCATGAAACTGTGCATGCTTCTTCACCATGTTATGTCACATATGCTCACCAATTTTTGTGAAGTTCTGAGTTTTTATTTATGATTTATAGGCTTTTGAGTGTATTATGACACGCCCATTTTCTAAATTACCCTGTTGTAGCAAACCAAAGGGCAAAGTTCAACTTTTTTTTTTGATAATTATTGACCTAGAGAGTCCAGAGAATTGTACTGCACTGATTTTGAGCATTATGATATAAAGATTATATGATCATAGATGGAACACACCATTTACAGGCAATACAGGCAATTTACCATAGGAAATACATGGTTTTAAAGCTTTTCAACAGTTATAGCGCCACCTATTGTCCGATTTCCATGAAACTTTGCATGCTTCTTCACCATGGCATGTCAAATATTCTCATCAATTTTTGTCAAGTTCTGAGTTTCCTTGTAGGATTTATAGGCTTTTGAGTGTATTTTGACACACCCATTTTCTAAATGACCCTGTTATAGCATGCGAAAAATGCAAAATTTCAACTTTTTTTCGATAATTATTGATCTAGAGAGTCCAGAGAATTGTCCTAGACTAGTCTGGTTCGGATCGGGCGAAAATCCAGGGACTAGTTCGCAAAAGTAGGTTTTTAACATATTCGTGAATATTTAATGAACGGTTTGATTGACAGAAATGGTTCTAGAGGCAAAGTTGTTCAGCATGAGGAGATCTATCGACTGATATGCATTTTATGGTCATTTGTGCAATACCACGTGATTACAGAGCCGTAAAACTCGTTAGCGCCAACTAGTGGCCGATTTCTTTCAAAACTCTTACAGACCTCTTGGGCCATGAGTTGAACATGCCCATCGAGTTTCATTCCGATTGGTCTCCGTTAACTTTGTCTAATAGGTGCTCAAACTCATTGGCCAATGGCGGCCATGTTTTTTGAGTTACGCCAATTTCCTCATACACATACATGGCACCTTGGACCAAGACACTGCATACCAATTTTCAAGTCAATCAGACTAACGGTCAGGTGGCCACACCCACTTTTAGGTTTTTTTAATGTTATAGCGCCACCTAGTGTTCGATCGCCGCGGTTTTTTTACTGTGACCTCACATTGAACTCATGCACATGTGTACCAAGTTTGGTGATCCTACCTCATTTACTTCTGGAGTTATAGCCATTTTAGTAAAATAGGCTCCTCCCACAACGTTCTTTTTGCGCCCCCTAGCAACGGAAAATCGAAAATTCAACGTTTATTTGATGATTATTGATATTCAGACTCTAGAGAACATTTCTGCACTGGTTTGGTTCCGATCGGGCAAAAAACCAGGGACTAGTTCGCAAAAGTAGTTTTTTGACATAATTCAAAATGGCGGAAAAATTTGCATACCGGAAATAAAATCGGAGATATACGTTTTTTAAGTCAGGAGTCCATCTTTCCAATGATATAAGACACTTAAGTCTACGCCTTACGGTTTAGGAGTTATGAGCAGTTACGCGCAATTGATTGCTGTAGCGCCACCTATAGGCCAATTGGGGTCATACTTTCTGAAGCTCTCCTCGATTTTTGTACTACCATCTGACAAAGTTTCAAGTCTCTAGCACTTACGGTTTGGGCTGCACGATGCGTTTTAAGTCTGAAGAATAATAATAATAATTAAAGCTGCTAGCAGCATTTAGCGGTGTTCAAGCTGTTAAGGCCTTTAAGATTTTTAAGCACACAAGCATCAAAAGACATTAAGTTTAATGTAGCAAGCATTTAACCACTGACATCATAGATGGAATAGACCATGTTTTAGCATGATTTACCATGATTTGCCACATTTAGTGTGATTTTTCATGATTTACCATGTTCCAGTATGATTTACCATGAATCTAGCATGATTTACCATAGTTTACCATGATATACCACATTCTAGAATGATTTACCAGGATTCTAGCATTATTTACCTTATTTACTATGATTTACCATGTTTCTAGCTTTATTTACCATGATTTACCACATGGCTAGCCATTATGTGAAGCATTAGAACAAATGAATTGATAAACTTTGACAAAATATGATTGTGTCATAACAGTAATAGTTATATAAGGGATTTTTAAGAGTCTAAAGATATGAATGCACATGTGAAAAGACTGTTAATAAGCATAATGGCCAGCAGAGGGCAGCAGAAGACCACTTATTGGCTCATTTTCATTTTGAACTACTTGATTTCACCAGTATTCACTAAAGCAACGGTCTAGGAGTTATGAGCAATTTAGTACTTTTGGTTGCTGTAGCGCCACCTATGGGCCAAACGGGGTCATACTCTGGTAGGTTGTCCCCATATTTGAGGCCTACCATCTGGGCGAGTTTCAAGTCTCTAGGCCTTATGGTTTGGGCTGCACGATGCGTTTTAGGTTTTTTTTTTTTTCAAATAGCAATTACAATAGGTTTTCAGCACTAAAGTGCTTGAACACCTAATAACAATGAGACCTTTTTGACGATTATAGCGCCACCTTTTGTCCAATCTCCATGAAACTCTGCACGCTCCTTCAGCATGGTATGACACATATGCTCATCAATTTTGGTGAAGTTTTGACTTTTTTTGTAGGATTTATAGGCTTTTGACCGTATTTGGTCACGGACCATTTCCTAAATGACCATGTTATGGCCAAGCAAATGCAGAATTTCAACATTTTTTCGATAATTATTGATAATCAGACTCCAGAGAACATTGCTGCACTGGTCTGGCTCCGATTGGTCAAAAAACCAGGGACTAGTTCGCAAAAGTAGGTTTTGGACAAAATTGGCTATAACAAATTTTTTTTGCTCCAAATCGAAATCCGAGATATACATCTTGTTCGTCTTGAGCCAGGGATCACAGTGGTGTAAAAAGCTAGCTTCTAGCCCCAACGGTCTAGGAGTTATGAGCAATTTAGTACTTTTGGTTGCTGTAGCGCCACCTATGGGCCAAACGGGGTCATACTCTGATAGGTTGTCCCCATATTTGAGGCCTACCATCTGGGCGAGTTTCAAGTCTCTAGGCCTTACGGTTTGGGCTGCACGATGCGTTTTAGGTTTTTTTTTTTTTTCAAATAGCAATTACAATAGGTTTTCAGCACTAAAGTGCTTGAACACCTAATAACAATGAGACCTTTTTGACGATTATAGCGCCACCTTTTGTCCAATCTCCATGAAACTCTGCACGCTCCTTCAGCATGGTATGACACATATGCTCATCAATTTTGGTGAAGTTTTGACTTTTTTTGTAGGATTTATAGGCTTTTGACCGTATTTGGTCACGGACCATTTCCTAAATGACCATGTTATGGCCAAGCAAATGCAGAATTTCAACATTTTTTCGATAATTATTGATAATCAGACTCCAGAGAACATTGCTGCACTGGTCTGGTTCCGATTGGTCAAAAAACCAGGGACTAGTTCGCAAAAGTAGGTTTTGGACAAAATTGGCTATAACAAATTTTTGTTTTGCTCCAAATCGAAATCCGAGATATACATCTTGTTCGTCTTGAGCCAGGGATCACAGTGGTGTAAAAAGCTAGCTTCTAGCCCCAACGGTCTAGGAGTTATGAGCAATTTAGTACTTTTGGTTGCTGTAGCGCCACCTATGGGCCAAACGGGGTCATACTCTGATAGGTTGTCCCCATATTTGAGGCCTACCATCTGGGCGAGTTTCAAGTCTCTAGGCCTTACGGTTTGGGCTGCACGATGCGTTTTAGGTTTTTTTTTTTTTTCAAATAGCAATTACAATAGGTTTTCAGCACTAAAGTGCTTGAACACCTAAAAATCCTTACAAATACAATAGGTTTTCAGCACTTCGTGCTTGAACACCTAAAAATAACTAGAAAGCTGATCATCTTTTAGTCAGAGTATGTTTGGTCGCCAGGAAAACATTGAATTTTGTGGGGGAAACCTACCACATGCAATAAACGTGCGCAGCATTACCTGTCAAATTCATCCACACTTTTATGAGATTGTAACTTAACTGCGGATTTACTGAGACATTTAATAATGTTATCAGAAGATGACATGCAATAACATGTCTATGAAACCCCTGTAAATCGGCAGTTAAGAAATTGACTTAGTCTATGTCCTTTATATGGAAGGGGCTTAACATTTCTAATGGTGAGAAGCTTAGCATATCTAATTAATCAGTGTCTCAGCTCCTTGTCTCACAGAAACAGATCCTACATGGCCTTTTAGGCAAAAGGAGCAACATAATGGAAATGTAATCACATCAATCAACTCATTTTCTTTTCATTTTGGCCCTGTTTTAATGGGATTTAAACCTTTACATTTCAAAAGTGCTTATCCCTGATGCCCTTTCCTACATTTTAAACTTTTCACTTGCTGTAAAATGTGAAAAAAGTGCAGATGTTACCTTAAAAAAAATAAGTGAAGTCATTTAACATGTAAAGAAAAAGGAAGAAAGGGTGGGGCGAAGGGCTTGTCCCTTTAAAATAAAATGAGTAGAAATTCAATAGACTTTAATTTACATCACCGCTGTGAACCATGATTTACTTAGAAGCGAAATGTTCCGGGAACAAAATTTAGACACATGTTTTATAGTTTTTGGTAAGTGACTTCACATTAAATTAAAATTCAAACATACAAACACATATTCAAATGTTTGGGGTCAGTAAGATTTAGATATATAATATATATGTCACGGCGTGTGTGGGTTGAAGGACTCACAGGCAAAAGCTCCAATTGCAACACTTTACTCACAATAATAACAGGTAGGTACAAACAGAAGGGTTCAGGCAGGCAGATAACACGACTATACAAGACTAACAACCGACTAAAGCCCTATTCGCACGGGATTAGTATTACCTGGTGACCTCTAGTAATTTGTAATAATTGCGGAGTTTGTCTGAGATGTTAATCCCGTGCGAATCGACCATGTCTGTAATTTGTAAAGTAAAAATTCCCCCGCAAATTACCTACTATATTTCGCCGAACACCGAGGTCCTGTGATAATATTAGTCCCGTGCGAATCGGCATCTCTGCGATTTGGCCGGATCGTATATCATTTTTTCAAGGTTTTTGTTTCATGTGCGGCTTTTTATCCATCTTTCGCGAATAATGGAGGCTGGTTTGGAGTGTTTTGATAGTATTTTGGGTGCTGAGTCATATCGCTTTACACAACTACACAATTTGCAGAAAGTGAAAGCTGAAGATCATCAGAAGAGCAAAACAAAACGAATGATTAGATGGAGATGAATTGGCATGTAGCAGCGTGCGGTGAGGAACATTCTTCTGTTTAGGCTATGTCATAATATATCTTACAGCTAGACCGAACGAAAAGAAATTTCCAAGCAATAGCCTGATGCCATATCCGGGAGATAAGTCAGTAAATTTGAGTAAAATCACAGGCTTCGGTTATCCCGTGCGAATGCGCCACACGAAATTCAGATGTGGCGGGGTAATTTCTAAATCACACGAGGTCCCCAGATAATACTAATCCAGTGCGAATAGGGCTTAAGACTGACTGAACAGAACAAACTAAATACAGCCACTGGTGAACATAACCAGGTGATACAAATGAAGGTGATTAACAGGACACAGGTGATGAAGGTGAACTAATGATGGTTGGCATGGAAACAAAAGAGGTGGGAAAACAAAAGACATGTGACTAATACTGAAAACAGAAAATAAAAACAGACACAAACGTGACATTACTCCCCCCTCCGGAAAGCGCGACCTCGCGCCGAAGAAGGACCCAGGGCGGAGCAGGATGAGCAGGCGGCCAGGGCGGAGCAGGATGAGCAGGCGGCCAGGGCGGAGACGACCCTTCGAGTGGCCAAGGCGGAGACGACGGAGGGAGGAGCCATGGAGGCGGAGCTGACGACTCCAGGCAGCCGACTGATGGAGGCGGAGCAGGTGATCGAGGAGACCAGGGTGAAGCCGTAGAGCCAGCGAGACAGGGCGATGTTGAAAGGCTGGAGGGACATGGTGACACTTATGGCTCCGGCGACTGAGGCCAAGACGGGGATCCTGAAGACCGCGGCGGAGCCAGAGCGACCGAGGACCAAGGTGGAGCCGGAGGGAGAGAAGAGCCCAACTGAGCCCGAAAGATAGAGTGACGAGGCGAAGCCAGAGGAGGGTAGTCCCAGGGCGAGGGCGGGTCGATGAAGGACCAAGGTGGAACCGGGGGACGAGGACGCCTGGAGGAGCTGGTGGGCTTAAGGGCCACAGTGGACGTGAGGGAGGTAAGAGCCATGGTGGAGGTAATGGACCGGAAGGCTGCGGCAGAGTCCAGGTCGAGGAGGTCAGAGGAGGTGACCGGGGATCCCCTGACCCTGAAGTTGGTGACAGGCAGACCCACGGCAACTCCATCTCCTCAAAGCTTATAGGAGGAGCAGCGGGGCTGCCAGGCATTGATGAAGGGAAGGTCGAGGAGAGAAGGCTAGGAGGAGGTGGGAGAGGGAGGCTGGGTGGGAGCACCGTCTGTGACTGGGCGTGGCTGACGTGAAGCTCTGGCTGGACGGTCTCTGGCTGGACGGTCTCTGGCCGGACGGTCCCTGGCCGGACGGTCGGTCCCTGGCCGGACGGTCCCAGGCCGGACGGTCTCTGGCTGGACGGTCTCTGGCTTCCATACGATGATGGGTGGTGTGGTGAAGACGGCTGGTGTGTGTGATTGAGTGGTGATGTCATCTTCAGCCTCACCTACGGTGAAGGTTGAGTCACTCAACCACAGCACATGATCCAGGTACTGGACAAAAGTGCCTGGGGTAGCTGCCGCTGGAGCTTGCTGGTACAGGCTCTCATCTAGACCGCCCCAAAACAGACTTCAGGACATCATCTGTCCAGCTTACCCCGTTGGAAATTTTCAGGAATTTGGAGACATAATCCTCAATTGGAAGACCATCCTGAAAACAATAGACCAAAAGATCGGCTGGGCTGGATAGGAAGTGCCCAACTTCCATACTTTTCTTAGTCGGTTGTTCTGTCACGGCGTGTGTGGGTTGAAGAAGGACTCACAGGCAAAAGCTCCAATTGCAACACTTTACTCACAATAATAACACAATAACACAATAATGCCCGCAAATCAAACAAGAGTGTGCGTTTTATTTGCTTGTTTTTATCCGCGGACTTTGCAGTCTTTGTAAACATATCGAAAGTATGACTGAAACGACAAGATTGGGGCTGTTTTCTGTGTTGTTTTGTTGTTTACCATTTAAATATGTGAATGTTGTACACCTCCCCATAACAAACTTTCAAGACTATCAATTTTATAAATGACCAACTTCTAAAAACAAATGTATAGTTGTCTTTGTAAAGAATTGCTCGCTTGTATTTGTAGCTTTGGAGCCGCTGCTGTGACACTGTACAAACGCTTTTAGTGTGAATACTCTTGCGCGTCTGCAGCTGCAGTGACGGTGTAGTTACGCTGACGCGCTGCTCAAGCGCCGCTCACGCTTGCGGTGTGAAACGGCCGTAAGACTGACTGAACAGAACAAACTAAATACAGCCACTGGTGAACATAACCAGGTGATACAGATGAAGGTGATTAACAGGACACAGGTGATGAAGGTGAACTAATGATGGTTGGCATGGAAACAAAAGAGGTGGGAAAACAAAAGACATGTGACTAATACTGAAAACAGAAAATCAAAACAGACACAAACGTGACAATATATATATATATATATATACTTTTTTTTCTTGAACACCAAATAAGCATAGTAATATAGCTTTGCCATTACAGGTATAATTTACAAATAAAATAGAATTACATTTTTTTTATTACATTAAAATAGAAAACAGTTCTTTTAAATTGTAATAATAATTGACTGTATTACTGTTTTATTATTGATCAAATAAATGTAGCTTTGGTGAACAAGAAACTTCTTTCAAAAACATTTTAAAAAATGGATGTGTGTGTGTGTGTGTGTGTGTGTGTGTGTGTGTGTGTGTGTGTGTGTGTGTGTGTGTGTGTGTGTGTGTGTGTGTGTGTGTGTGTGTGTGTGTGTGTGTGTGTGTGTGTGTGTGTGTGTGTGTGTGTGTGTGTGTGTGTAAACAAATACATTTTCTATTTCTTCCTATTACTGTACAATATACAAATCTTAGTTGCCCGCAAGCTGTTATTACATTTGTGACTTGTGTGTTTGTTTCGCTTGCATTGATTCGCTTCAAACGCTGGAGGCGTAAGCGACACAAGCCTGCTGATCCGTTCATCAGGGCACCGACTGCCGGCATGGAGCATCCAAAAGGTAAATATTGTTTCAGTGGCACCGTTTTTAATGTGGGAAAAGTTTCTTATTATGTTCTGCACGGATAAACCCATCAACTTCACACAAGCATTCCTCCTCTCTCCTCCTCTCTGTCTCCTCTCTCTCTCTCTCTCTCTCTCTCTCTCTCTCTCTCTCTCTCTCTCTCTCTCTCTCTCTCTCTCTCTCTCTCTCTCTCTCTCTCTCTCTCTCTCTCTCTCTCTCTCTCTCTCTCTCTCTCTCTCTCTCTCTCTCTCTCTCTCTTCTCTCTCTCTCTTCTCTCTCTCTCGTCCCTCTCCTCTGCCCCTCCACGCCTGGAGGAGCAGGGAGATGCGAGCCTCAACGTGTCTGACTGATTACTGTAATTCATACACTTTAATTAGCTGCACAAACCATTAGCCACAATTAGACTATTACAGAATGCTTTGTGGCAGGAGCAAGCCTGAGGAGTACGTTTATCTGCTGGAGGGAGAAAATGGAGAGAGATACAGAGGCAGAGAAAGGGAGAGAGGGGGAGGACGAGCTTTCAGTGGAAATCCACACAAGCGTGAAAATATTAGGCCGAGCACTGATGCAGGGGTGTTAGCGAATTCAAAAGAGCTAATAATTCGACGGTGCCTTAAATGCAAACATTGAATTGTTGGGACAGCCAATCAATTTGTTTGTTGTCTGTAGGTGAGCTTTATTGTTAAAGTAGTGGCTCTGTTCCAAAACCTTTTTGGAGCTGCCTTGCTTTCAAGCAGACTACTTTTAAGGGGCTGTTGACGTGACACTGTTTTCAACTAAAAACGGAAAACTTGTTTTTGCTTTTTGGCCGTTCAATTACATGACAACAACGTTTTGTGGGGCCTGAAAACGCAAACTTTCGAAAACGAAAAAAAAAAAAAAAAATACCGTTATTGTCTCTGTGTAAACTTGAAAAACGCAAATTTATTAATATGGTGATGTCATGCACATGGATATTCAGTCTATATAGGTTCAGTCTATATGCACAGTTTTTCTTTACAAAGTGACCTCACCAACTGCTGGCCTAGCATGCATAATGGATAAATCAAACAACAATCTTACTGACTTACAAATCTTACTGACATACTTAGTGCATAATGCCTTAAAATGCTATATAGGCAACTAGTTGTAGAACAGACCCATTGTGTTTCGATATTGTAATTGAAGCACAAAAAAACTGAGAATATTTACACTAGAGTATTAGTTTTCACAATAGCTTGTACTGCATGTCCCTTAACTCTATGGAGAAACAAAAACGAAAACAGACTTAATTTATGCAATATTAATAATCCTCCCTTGGTTCGCTCAAGAACTTTTCATCCACCGCTTTCTCTGTACAGTGGTGTCAGTGATGACAGTCTTTTATCTATCATGTCCTATTTATGTCTCTGAGCTCATAATTTGAGAGGTTGTTTACAGTAGAGATAGTGTTTGACCACAAAGGCTTTTACTCAGACAGATATGAGGGGGAAGGGTTGAAGCACTAGGCATTGCACCAGTGTCACTAATAAGCTTCGGCAAGCGGGAGAGGGGAACATTGAACAGGTGCAGCGCTGCATTCAAAAATCTGAACCTGAGGCACATGCCCCAGTGCTCTTATAAATTTTAAAAACCGATCGAGACCTTTAAAGGGCAGGGCTTGGCCCACTGCGGAGAGAAGCTTTTTCTCTGTTTCAGGCTTGTCAGAGCTAGTGAACTCAGTCATCAAAAGTACCACCATACGTCACCTTACTGTGAAACTATGAGCTTCCCCACGTCTCAGTGTTCTTCACAGGTAAAAGAGTTAGGTGACCTTACTTCGAGGAGAAAAGTCCAAGTAAGTTTATCAGAAGTTATGTCAAGTTAGGTCGATCACAGAATTTGTCAAATAAGTGTCTTTACTGCTTGTCACGATCACCACCTCCTTGACTGCATTTCCCAGCATCCTCCTTGGCCCACACCTGCACCTCCTTCACAATCACCTGCACCTGTCAGCAATCTCCCTTGTTATCTTCACCATAAAATCACTCACCTTGTGTTCCCTCATTGTCTAGTCTCGTTTTATCCTAGTGTGTGAAACCTGAGGACCTTTAGCTCCAGCAATCATCCCCTACGATCATCCCTACGATCATCCCTACGATCATCCCCTACGATCATCCCTACGATCATCCCCTACGTTCATCCCCTACGTTATTCTCCAGCGTCTGTGTCCTGTGCTCTCCTCTCCCTAGTGTTGACCATTTACCTGTTTGTCTGCCCATTTGCTGCAAATAAACTCCATCACCTGTTTCTCTGTCTCCGGGACCTCTGGTTCATAACAGAAGGCTAGACCTAGACAGATTGCAGCACAATGGACATTCCCGCTGTTGCTCTGCTCTGCCTGGAGCAGAAGGACTGCTCCCTGGAGTCTCACACCAGGGATTTCTTGGTCTTTGTGAAGAATTAGCTGCATGTGTGGAGTGGGTGAACTCCAAAACCATTGAGTCCACCGCCCAGAGTCCCCTGTTCCTGTCCTCATCCAGATTACAGAGGAAATAAACCTAGCCTGAGTTGTCTTCATGTCATATTTGCCGAGCCTGAGTTGTCTTCATGTCATGTTTGCCGAGCCTGAGTTTCTTCATGTCATGTCTGCCGAGTCTGAGTTTCTTCTCGTCAGTCCTGCCGAGCCTGAGTTACTTCACGTCAGTCCTGCCGAACCTGAGTTTCTTCTCATCAGTCCTGCCGAGACTAAGCTTCGTGTCAGTCCTGCCGAGCCTGAGTACCTTCACGTCAGTCCTGCCGAGCCTGAGTTCCTTCACGTCAGTCCTGCTGAGCCTGAGCATTGTGTCAGTCCTGCCGCACAATAGACTGTTCACGTCGTGCCTGCCGCACAAGAGACTGTTCAAATCATGCCTGCCGCACAAGAGACTGTTCACATCGTGCCTGCTGCACAAGTTACTGTTCACGTCGTGCCGGTCGAGCCTGTCCCAGAAACTAAACCCATAGCTCCACCCAAGAAAATTCTGTCCTGTCCCAGACCAGGCTCCCATGGAATGGCAATGAAGGCCGATCCACCATGGCCGTCTGAAGGGTCGTCTTCTCCATGGCCGCCTGAAGGGTCGTCTCTGCCCTGGCTGCCTGAAGGGTCGTCTCTGCCCTGGTCGACTGAAGGGTTGTTTCCTCCATGGCCGCCTGAAGGATCGTCTCCGCCCTGGCCGCCGGTATAGCCTACTCCGCCCTTGTCTCCCAAGCTGCCGGCACCGTTCTGGAGTCTGCATTCCCTGCTCCCTCTCCGGATTTAGACTCGGACGCCCGAGTGAGTAACACGGGGACAACTATTGATGTTAAGTTTGACTCACTTTCACAAATTGATTGGGTAAAAGTACCTGTACAAAAAACTTCTATTTCAAATAATGCTGTTTTTATTAGTTTAGTACTTATAAGTTTATATTAATCATAAACGCTCTGATTTTTCATAATAATATCAGAACAACCGATTTTTGAAAACTGACAATAAGAAAATTATTTCTGGTGCACCGAATCAACAATTTAATTATTAGGCTGAAAATGTAGCTTTGCCATCACAGGAATAAATTACTATTTAAAATATATTAAAATATAAAAACAGTTAATTTACATAGTAAGAATATTTCATAATTTACCTGTTTTATTGTATTTTTTATCAAATAAATGGAGCCTCAGTGAACATACAATAATCATTTAAAAACATTTTAAAACACTTACCGAACCCAAACTTTTGAACTGTATATTACTTCCAAATGTGCACTGTATTTCCAAGTCTTCAGAAGGTATTAAAAAAAGCTTAGAATGAGAAAAATACTGTAATTTAAGTAATTGAAAAACACAATTAATTCATCAAATCTGCCATGACATCTTCTTTTCTTCTATATTTTAAATTTGAATGCAGATTTTAGAGCTTATCATGTCAATATCAACACAATTTGAGTCTGTTACTCACTCTAATCTATTGAAAGGTTTTCAGAATCTCTAAACTTTATAAAAAGGAGTTGTCAATCCGCACATTGCTTTTCTAGTTAAAAAATCAATTAAATTCAAATTCATTGAATTCTGAGTGCACCACTGAGTACATCACTTGTTATTCACAAATAATTTAAATAATTTACACGTGTATTTTAGAGAATAATAAAAATCTCCGAGATGGAAACTGACAGAATTTGACAGAACACTGCATAAAACTCTGATCCAGCTCACACTTACTATATTTAATCTTTCATATATACCACAATGTGAGTGATACCTACACACAAGAACAGTTTGAGCTGAAACAGAAGTCTCAAGGAGGGCAGAGTTAAATATTTTAGCAAGACAGTTTTGGCTGAGGTCTGAGAGATGGTTTTGGTTGGTTATTACAGGCAGCAAAATCAGTTGGTTGATACTGTCAGTTACCATTACCATCACAACAGACTATAGAGGAGCTCCAGTCTGTTGTTCAGCAGGAACCTTTAGAGAAATCACTGTCAGGCAGAACCGCAGGGCTGTTAGTGCCACAAGTTTGCTTGGCGGTTTTAGCTATATGCTGACCCAGCGAGAGCTCCGGGAGATGCATCACATGCACAAGTCCATGTCAGCCAACCTTTTACCCTCAGCACATCTACAAGAAGTGGAAGGAGGGTCAGATTCTCCAACGCTCCATCATACAAGCACTTCATTCCCTCCACCCTGAAGGACAGAGGTTTAATAACACCGCTAAAGGACTGAAGCCCACTATACAGCACAGCAGATTATATGAACGTAAAGATGCTGACGGACCAAAGAGCTGACACAGAGCCTGAGAAGATAAGTAACGTTATCTGTGAGTAAAGATAAGTAAAGGATGGCATGGAAAAGAAAAGAAGGGAATTACGAAAAATGCTTCTTGAGCAGTTTTCTAATCTGGGAGAAAAGGAAGAAAAACATTGTAGTACCAGTTCTGGTTGTAGTAAGTCTACATATCCTGAAGTGCTCCTAAAAATGACTCGACGCTAATAATAGTTTGCACTCAGATGTGAATGGGTCTATCTACTATAAAGATGGTTATTTTCGCCCCGACTCCCTCCCCTGTTCGACCTTGAGTGATGGTAGGAGCCTTGAGTGGGTGTATGCGATAATGTAAAGTCATTTCTTTCTGACTGGCTGGTTGTTAGAGATCTTCAATGTTCAAAGCAGAGGCATGTACAGCGGTGCTTCTGGGACAACTTCAGTGGCTGAACGTGACTCCATCTTGCCCTGTTCTCACATGGCTACATTGCAATTGTCTGGTTCACTAGAGCCTGTCGCTGTGTGGGAAAGGTCTGCTATTTGATGGACAGACACTCTTGTGCATCTGGCTGATCTCCCTCCCTGAAGCCAGCAGATCCAGCCCTCAGTTTATCTAAACTTATGAGACCATCCGCAGCTCCAGGGCTAAGCCTGGGCCTAAAGCTCTAATCTGAGCCTGCTGGCTTGCTTCTGTCGACGCCAAGGAAAGAAATGGACTACATTTGTCTGAATTAATTTAGATGCAATGCAAGTTCACGAGTTTTTAGAGTTGGAGAGAGAGGTCAACACAGTGGGGTGCAAGAACAGAGGAAGCCGCAAAATACATTTTTCAAAAAGTGAAGGTACAGACATCAAATAGTTTTAATAAATATTATATATATAGATAATATACACTGCCTTGTAAAAAAAAAATAGTTCAGCCTAATATTTTGTTGGACCGCCTTTAACTTTTATTACAGTATGTATTCGCATTGAACTGGTCGTAATAATTTTTCACCAAGATCTTGTGTTCAATATAGAAGAGGTAAACGACAGCATAAAGTCTTCTCCAGCACATCCCAAAGATTCTCAATGGGTTAAGATTGGGACTCTGTGGTGGCCAATCCATGTGTGAAAATTATTTCTCATGCTCCTTGAACCATTCTTTCATAATTAGAGCCTGATGAATCCAGGCATTGTCATCTTGAAATATGCCCGTGCCACCAGGGAAGAAAAAATCCATTAATGGCAAAGCCTGGTCATTCAGTATATTCAGGTATTCAGCTGACCGCATTTTAGAGCCACACAATGTTCTGAACCTAGGCCTGACCAAGTGAAGCAACCCCAGATCATAACACTGCTTCCAGTGGGACATTGCATTATGGGTGCATCGCTTCATGCGCCTCCCTTCTTATGCGCCCATCACTCTGGAACAGGGTAAATCTGGACTCATCAGACCACATGACCTTTTTCCATTGCTCCAATCTAAGAGGCTTTCTTAAGACCACAGCTATTCATTCCCAATCTCTTGAGTTCTAGTCAGATAGTGCATGTGTAAATGCTCTTACTTTCACTATTAAACATAGCTGTGAGTTTTACTGTCGATTTTCTATGGTTTGACTTCACCAAACGTTTAAGTGATCTCTGATTACGGCCATTCAAGATCATTTTCCATTTTGTGTGATGGTTCACTATCCTTCCACGTTTTAATAATGCACTAGACAGTTCTTTGTTAAATTTTAGTAATTTCAGCAATCCAACATGATTGTTTAGGAAAAAAGGTACCCACTGTGCCAATTTTAAAAAATGTTGTCAGCTGAAACATTAATCACTGCAGGAATTATCCAATCAAAGGCTCTTGCCTATTTGCTCATTTAAATCCAGGTGCCGACTTTTATTTATTTATTATTATATGCATGTTATATGGTATGAAGTTCCCTTATAGGGAACCATATAACACAATGGAACATATCTTAAATAGTATTTTTATTTATTTTTTCTTAAAAGTATTAAAATATCATTAAATTAAATTACTATTTCTAATATAAATATAATTGTATTAATAATAATTAATATAAAAAAGTATCCTAATCAATATAAATTATATTACTATTAAATTATTATTAAATACAATTTCCAGATAATAAATTGATGGTTTTATATATAATTGTAACCCTTACAAATGTAAAAAAAAAAAAAAAAAAAAAAAATTTCTAACGAACCTGTTTACTGTTTTAAACTGTGCGGGTTCCTCTTGTACTTTCCAAAAAACATGCTACTTTTGCCAGAAAAGAATATAAATCATAATCAAATTTATTTATTTATTTAAATAATAATCTGCATTAGTGCATTTCCACTGTGTTAAAACATTGTTATATGGCAATGGTTATATTTTCACTATTTTCTGTAGAATGAAGTTGATCAGTTAACAATTAATTAAGAAAAAAACATAACAAAATGTGTTAATGGAGCAATTTGTTGAGCACTGCAGGAGGGGTTTCCCTGTATGGACTCCGGTGGAGCCCAGGAAAAAGTATTTTTCGAGGGAGGGGGAAAAATAATATCACACGGTCATGTGGCTTAAAACAAAGCAGTATATTATTGGCTACTTTAACGACTACTCTGTTTCAATAATGCATTATGGCTACATTGTACAATACAAGGTTAAGTTTTCTCCCCCTGCTGACACAATTGTACAAAATGCATGTTAAGCTATTCAAAACCAACATTATTCTGCAACAGAATCCTCTCTGAAATGAAGCTGTTCACACCAGTTTGAGTTGAAACAAACAACATGGCCAGCTCAACATTTGTTTGCGAGTCTTAATTCACCATGTTTACTCTCTTTATTCACCCACCCACCATCCCAGGAGGGTTGGGAACAAAGTCGGGAATTTCATGAATTATATTTTAGCTCTGGGCACTCTCTCAAAATGCTTAGAGCAAATACGGGTTACCTTAATGGAACAGCAGTGTGCCCCCTGCATGGTTTGAAATTCAGCTCCAACCCTTGATGGCTAGAGTAGAGACCCGGGAAGAACCGTAGCTTCGTGCTTCCCAAGAGCGGCCCACAGGTGGCCTCAGGCAAGGACAGGCCACACATCCTCCCTGACCCCCTCTGGAGGTGACCTTGTGACATTACCTGCTGTGTAAAAAAAAAGCTTTATGGGATGCCAAGACAATGTGTATCAGGGCTTCAAAAAGCCACCCAGGGAGGAGAGAATCGTTTTGAGAAAAGCTCAGGTTTAGAGGGCTCTTTGAAACACAGAGATGGTGGAAAGGGTCTGCATTTTGCCTCACAGCTAACAAGCCACCGCTGATTTAATGTTGCTGTCACCTTAAAGAAAGTCAGCATTGGAAAAAAAAAGCAACCTCTCCGTCGGACTTCAGATCAAGAGCGGAAAAAAGGGGGTGGAAAAAACATGCTTTAGGTTTGGAAAAAAAAAAAAAACAAAGCAAAAGCTGATGTCCTCGCAGCATGGTTATCACTTCCTTTATGAGCACAGAAGAAAACATGAACTCAGGAGCATCTTTTTTTTGCAGCTCGGCGGTCATTGAGAAGGGCAGATGCTACTAAGGGGAGGATAATTGGTCATGAGCTGTCTGAAATGTGTAATTAGACAAGATGAGATACTCTCAGTTTTTTCAACCCTCTCTCTCTCTCTTTTATCACCCCTCCTTTTCCA
Source organism: Chrosomus eos (assembly GCA_036326025.1). Classification (NCBI taxonomy): domain Eukaryota; kingdom Metazoa; phylum Chordata; class Actinopteri; order Cypriniformes; family Leuciscidae; genus Chrosomus; species Chrosomus eos. The sequence goes on from CM070834.1 coordinate 13,488,596, forward strand.
GTTGGCAGTCTGAGCGCCTTAGTGTCAGCTTTGATCTCTGTTAAGGTTCTCTGAGCCCTTTCAGATAGGATCAATTTGCTGTTACACACATCACTCTTGGCTCTCTCCCCTGGCTACTCGCTTGTTTGTGACAGGCTTACGTGCATACAAATAATTGCGGATCTCAGCTTCGCTGGATAAAAATAAGATGCACAGATGTGAAGTGCATCCTCCCTTCAAAAGAATACAGACAGCTTACAAGAGAGAACTTTCACTGCATATACCAGAGATTTTGTCATATAGGTGGAATTTGTTGCACAAACTCAATTAGGCACATATTAAATAGTCTATTCTATGTATGCTTTATGGTCACCATGGTTTTGCCAAGACATTGTTCCTGGATCAACATATTTTGTTGATCCTGGAACAACATTCCTGTCTGAAAATTTAGCCCCAACCTTATTCCTACATTCTACCCATAACTTACCAGTAAAATCAGTGGGAAATGATAGGTAAATAACACTGATGTAGAAGCACCTAATCATGGTTGTAAGACTAAACTTGACATAAACTGTAAAGGTGTCCCTCAAATCTGATTGGTTGTTTGGAATGTTGTTCCGGGATCAACAAAGATGTTGATCCAGGAATATGTTGTTCTTGGTAAAATCGCATTCACCATGTTTTCTTACCCCAGCTATAAAAGAGGATGGAATTAAAAATAATTGGGAAAAAAAAGTTTACAGAAACTCAAATGATGATATTGTCTTTCTGAAAGACCAGTTAAATTCAGCATGAACTTCTATTCTGGTCTACTCTGTCCCATGACAAACAAAGTACAATTACAAAAATAACTTTCTGTTGGATGTAAGTCATTTAATGATGAGAAGCAGAGCTACTTTGGCTGTAAAACTTAGCCGGTTAACCAATTCAAGTATAGTAAAACCTGTTTAGCCAAAGAAGGCTTATTGGTTAAAAGAACAGTTCAACACAAAAAATTTTGCTGGAGGCCTATTGCTGGAGACCATTACAAAGTTAGTAATTACAGACCCATAAGCATACTGCCAGTACTCTCAAAGGTTGCAGAGAAGATTGTTTTTGAACAGCTGACATCGCATCTTAACACCATTGAGTTCGGCCTACATTGTATGCAGTTTGGTTTCAGAGTAAATCATTCTACCGAAACAGCTACTTTACATTTAATAGAGCAAATAAAATTTAAAGTTGACAAAGGAGGATTTGTCGGGGCTATATTTTTAGATCTACGTAAGGCCTTCGATACCGTTAATCACACAGTTCTCCTTTCTAAATTGTCTACATTTCAATTTTCACCTGAAGCTTTGGCATGGGTATCCTCATACTTACTAAATAGAGAACAATGTGTAAAAATTAAAGGGGTAAAGTCCTGTGATCTGCATTATACAATGGGTTGTACCCCAAGGATCAGTACTAGGTCCCTTACTATTTAGTTTGTATATTAATGATCTGCCGCAACAGTGTGAAGGGATACAAGTACAAATGTATGCTGATGATACTGTTATTTTTACACATGCGAAAACAGCCGAATTAGCGGCTGAGAAGTTAAAAGCTGCTATAGAAAAGATTACACAGTGGCTGGAACAGTCATGTCTTAGCTTAAACATCAGTAAAACAAAAGGAATTTTTTTCTCTAAAACAAACGTTAAATCTCCTGATGTTGATATTTTTATTAACGGTGAAAAGATAGAAATAGTAAATGAGCTCAATTATCTTGGTATAATATTGGACTCAAATCTCAGTTTTAAAAAACATGTAAAGAAAATGGTGAGGAATATTAAATTTAATATGGCAAACTTTAGACAAATTAGACAATGTCTTTCTTTTGATGTAGCTAAGGCTTTTATGCATGCTGCAATCTTTCCCCACATGTCTTACTGTTTGACATGTTGGGGTCAAGCGGGTGAAACTGTTATTAAACCCTTAAAATCTCTATATAAACAGACATTAAAAATTTTAGATAAAAAACCTAACCATTTTCATTCTTGTAGGATCATAGAGAAATATAATTTTCTAAACTTTGACAATTTTAGAATTTATTCAAGTTTGTGTATGGTTCATAAAATCCTAAACGGTCTGGCTCCTTCTGTATTGCGTGACTTTATTAATCTTCGCTGTGAAACCTCTGTGAGATCTACCAGACTATCACTTATGAGTAATTGTCTGGTTCCCTTTCGTCGCTCTGCTTTTGGACTATCTTCTTTCGCAGTGAAAGCCACTAATCAGTGGAATGCCCTACCAGAGGACATAAAAGGGTTTAAAGCTCATGGTCTTTTTAAATTGAAGTTAAAATCTTTTTTAAAATTGAACCAATTATGTAATCATTGAGATTGTTTTATTTAAATTGATTGACTGATTTATTTATTGATGTTTCTTTATGGCCTTGACAGTATGTGTGTATGGATGTATTTATTATATGTGAACATAGGTATTGTCTGTGTGTAACTATGTTTGGTTTGCTTTGTCCTGTCTGTGGGACTACGGATGAAAAATAGCCTTCGGCTAAATCCGGTACAATACATGAAATGGAAATTTTATGTTAAAAATTGTGCATGGTCCCTTCATAAATAAAGGAAAAAAAAAAAGAAAAAAAAAAAACCCATTCTCATGTGGTTCCAAACCTATATGACTGACTTTCTTCTGCAGAACACGCAAGAAGATATTTTTGAAGAACATATAGGGTCTAAACAACTTTGGACAAAATTTCAGCAAACCTAAGAATCAGAGTAATGCAGATCTACATGAACAAGTTGCCTAGTGCCCATTAGAGGCTGGCCTGCAGCCAGTTTAGACTTCCCTTGGTATCAAAAAACACAGATAATAATCTAAGGCTCTAGTCAGAATCCAACTAGGTACTGGGATGTGTTCGGAAAGCTGTACGGACAGGACTATTGCTAAGGGCTCTCTTGAGGGATGCCGCCGGGTTCAATGACAACTCTTTAAAACATGACTTTTGTGTTTTCCAGAGAGCTTGTAAACGCTCTATGAGGCTTTTGTTACAAATGTGTGATTTTAAAATGCTCTTTAAAGTCTAATGCCATTGGAATTCCAGCTTCTTCACTGTTTAACAAGCTTCTACTCACCTCGTGAATGTCTAAGAGAGAATAGCACCCAATAATGCAGTCTACACATGATTGGTGCCAAATAACGTTAAATGTTATGTAGCTTTGAAGAGTGTGGCCCTCCAGCATGGGTTCACATCAGCAGACGCACATTTTCCGATTGCCCAAAGTGTTCTGCTCTCTCTCCGTTATGGACACACTGCTCCTGTCATATCTCCTCTCTCTTTCGCTCTCTCTTCCCCTGCGGCCTCTATCTCTACCTCTTCCCTTCCTCCATCTGTTTTCATGCTCAGCACAGTCAGGCCGTGAGCTGGAACAAGTCTATCTGCAAAACCAGACTTGGATGTGGGTCTTATGGCCAGAGAAGCTCTTTCCCTGGTCCAGATAATTCCACTTTTTTTCCCCCAGCCCCTGCAACAGAATAATACCCTTTTGTCACGCTAGATGACAATCCAAGCTTTGACTCATCAGCATTTATTTTTGACACTCATATTTCTGCCTTTGTGATGCCGCTCCAACAATGAACCATCTGAGAAGAATCAGGAGGCGGCAACTGAGAGAATTCTGCATTATGCAGAATAGAGCGTATTTGCAACTATTGCTTGATAGGTTGGATGCCAATATTAAAATGTATTCTCATTATCCAAAACATAAGAAGAAAGGAGAGGTGAGAGGTCGGATGATTACAAGTCTTTGTGGTGAACTCAACAAGAATCTAGCTGTCAATCAAGATTGTTTGCCATGCATTCTGGTCAGTTCATCATCTGCAGCCTTGACCTTATGCAAATCTGCTAGATGAAATCTATTTATGATGATGTGGAACAACTTATTGAGATGCAGAAAGCAAATGCTGTCTTCCCAAAGAATGGCATCGTTCAGCATTGCACATACAGTATATTGAAGATGGACATGAAAGACATAAGAGCCTGCTCAAAATTCCCTACAGACAGACATACAAATATTATATATATATAAATATATATATATATATTAGTGCTGTCAAATGATTAAAATATTTAATCGCGATTAATCGCATTAATGTCATAGTTAACTCGCAATTGATCGCACATTCTTATCTATACTAAATGTCCCTTGATTTCTTTTTGTCCCATTATTTTTTCTAATTTTAATGCTCTTATCAACATGAAAAAAAGTGGATCGGCAGTAAGTTTGTTCTTAGCTGTGGTATCCATGTGCTTCTGTCTGAAGTCATCCATTGCAGAGCTTAGATCGGGCCCAAAAAATCAAGCCCGACCCTACCTGAGCCCGGCCCGACACAATAACTGTAATTATGAGCCCAGGCCCTTAAAGCCGACCATTTCAATACGTGGGTCGTTATAACTTAGGTTCTCAACTACTTTCTATGTTACTTTCTCCCGCCCACAAAATTTATGTTTTGTCCTGCTCCAGCCCGCAAAAGCCCGCAAATAGACTTTTTTCTGTAGGCTACCTCCAAATACTTTCAAGTTAGCCTACGTGTCACCACCATACACATCAGCATAAATGCTACTGATAAAAATAAACCACTGTTAGGCATGACTGAATGCGTGCAAAGTGCGCTCCCTTAAAAATTCCTAAAAAGCTGACATCAGTTCATCGCGATCTCACACATCTCTGTTATCATTAATGAAGCTGACTGCACAATGAATCTTTCATAATATATACACTTGTTATAATTAGAGGATTTGCCAGCATACAGAATTCAGCACTGAACAAAAAGTCAGTTTTGAGCGGTGAGGGGAGTCTATCTTAACCCTTTAGGCACCAGAGCTTTTTTCCTAAAACGTTCAATTTTGACATCTTAATTTTAAAAGGCTATATCTTAAAAGTGATAAAAGATCGATACTTTCTGTAAATTAGAGAAGTATTAAGGATGATACAAAGTTTATATAGGGTTTAAATTTCCCCATCTAATTTGCATATTATGATGTCATATGTTGGCGACCATCTTGGATTATAGAACTTTCATGAACAGTCACGTTTAAATGATAAAATGCAGCACTTCTTTCCCCCCAAAATGTCCCTCACCTTCTGTATGCTATATTGGACAATACTGAATGCTCAGGTAAACATTAAGTAGTAAACAAACTGTGTAAATCATTACTAATAAATGGCAGAATCAAACCGAATGCATGTAGCGGTTGGCCTTTTGCTGTAGAGATTTTCCATTTACTACATACAGTAGGCACTCTGATTTCATGTATGGGGCACATATATATTATTCATATGACACACAAACACAAGTAGACAAGACCTGTTTAGTTCAAAAGCTCACTCGCCACGGCAAGGCACAGATCATGAGCGAGATGACGAGACAAGACGAGAGACAGACGAGAGACAATAGCCGCGTTTCTACTGCCGGGCCAGGGCGGAGCCGTGCTAGTGCGTGCCAGGGCCAGTCGCGTTTCCACTGTCACTTCCGGGGCTTGATCGGGGCTTACTCGGGGCCAACGGCCAGGAAAGCGGGCGAGCTCGGGCTAGAGGCGTGCTCAAGGTAAAAGGCGGAGTTTATCGGTGTTATGGAACGTTATGATCTGAAGCAAGATGCACATTTCACTTTTTTATATCGCGCAAAATAATCTCTGCTGGAGAATCGCCTGTACTGGTCTGTGGAAGATACCGAAGCTCTTCTGAGCATTTGGGCAGAAGAAAGGGTACAACGTCAATTTGAGGGCGTGTGCAGAAACGAGGACGTTATAAAATACATCGATCCTGAACTTTCTAAGCTAAGCATTCAGCGAGCAATGCTTCAAGTTCAGGAAAAAATAAAAAAAAGTTGCGGGCGCAGTATTGTACAAGGCGATTAAAATGCACAATGGACAAAGCAGAGCCCAGAGAAGAGGAACTTTCCATGGTTCGACTAGATGTACGGTGTGCTGGCTCACCATCAGTGTGCTGGATCACCGTCCCTCTGTTAGTGGCGACTCGCGAGACAATCGGGACACTATTGCAGCCACGGCCGGTGAGTTAATATACATGCTATGTTCCTAACTTAAAAAATAAATAAATTCATAATTCCTGCTGAAATGGGTTGGGTTGTATGACGTTTGATCCAGAAAGGCATGTTAGGGGCGGGGTTTAGGGCAGCGCTGCGGGGCTACTGGCCCGGCAGTGGAAATGCAAGCTTGAGGCCCGAGGCCACTGGCTCGGCTCGGCTCGCTGTTAGCCCTGGCCCGGCCCTGGCCCGACAGTGGAAACGCTGTTTTTTTTTGTGGTTTTTGATGTTTTTTTGGTTGTTGTTTTTTTTTAGCTGACAAAGACGCACACATCACAAGGACATGAACGCACAAAAAAGAACACATTGTACACTACTAAATGGTCAGGAAAATAGATAGTAAATCAACAGTGTGAATCATTACTAATAAATGGCAGACAAAAAAAAAGAATCTATGTAACAGGCCTTTTGCTGTAGAGATAATGACTCTCGATCCATCCAGGTGACATTTCTTGTAGTGTTTCATGGTGTGGCACCTCTCATTGCAAGGCACAACACAAAGACCCACCCCACACTGCCTGCACATGTATTTTGCCTGACGGTGGCCTTTAGAGCGGGTCCGATCAGAACAAACTACAAAATCTGAGTAACCATAAAGTGGCGCTCAGTGTGTCTCTGTGGCAAGTCTCCCAGTGAGGACAACTTTCGGCCTTTGTTGCTCTCTTTCCTGGAGAAGCCTTCCAGTAAAGCACTGATGACATCCTGCACGAAGACTTTCAGGGGCTTGTGAGGAGCAGCAGTGCAGCGGCAGTGGGCATTCACCATGCTTACACTGAGAATGGCATAGAAAATCCTGTTGTACCATTTCCTTGACCTATGGGGAAAGAGGTAGGTCTTCATTCTCTGGTCTGCTGTGTCGACACCCCCCATGAACGAATTGTAGTCATCAACACAAACAGGCCTATTTATCTCCCTATAGCCACTATCAGTGTGTTTGGTCCTGATGCGCTTTCTGACATGTGTTGGAATGCAGTGTGTTGCATGTGTTGTATCATGCTACGCACAAGCTAGCATTTTCCCCTTCCTCATGAAGACTGGGTCATCTCCCTTGCTCAACGGCAACTGTTCACGGGTGAGGCCCTTTGGCATCCCCTTCCTCTTACTGCTGACAGTCCCACACAAACCCGAATCATTGCTTGCCAGCTCACCTCAAGTTCAAGTTTCCACCACAATACTGTTGCCGCGATTGCAGAGAGGCACACGGTCAGAAGACAAAGCAACATGGCTAGCGCAATAAAAATCTCCCGCCTCGTTCCCCACAACACTTACACATCTGCTAACTTCGCGATGAACACTCTGACCCCAGGAAACATTGTTCCCATCACTGACACTGGGCAAAGGACCATCTAAATTGGGCAAAGGATTCACCGTTTGTGCTTGGTGTAGGGCACTTTCACTTTCAGAATCACCGTCATCTTCTGAAGGCAGATATTGCCCTTCAGAATCAGGGTCTGCGAATAGAAGACCCAACACTTCATTGCGGGTAAGCTTTATTGATGCCATAATATAGATAATAGATAGATAATATTAATAATAATAATAATAATATTCTAATGCAAATACTCGTTGACGTTGACAATATTGCTCTGATAAAATGGCTCACTCGCACACTAGCTCCGCTTTTGTTCGCACTGATTCAATGCGCTCTAGCTCGAAGATTTTGTATAGAAGCATGACCTTTTTTTGAGTCGGGGATGAAGTATGACATGTCTGCCATCTAGTGGAGGGGAGGATGAATGAAATTTGACACCCTATTTGACTAAATCGGCCATTTTATTCAGTGCCGCATCTTGTCGAGTAAACTCAACCGTGGCGCCTTAAGGGTTAAATGCATCTGATTGGCCATTGCGTTCAAGAAATCAACACATATGTCTGGGATTGGCTACATCGCTTAATGCTGCAAACATGTTATAAAAAGAAACTCTAACCTGTAAATCGTTTCTATTTTGTTTTAGTTGTTCTTGTTGCTTTTCTGCAACATATGAATAAAAATGTATTAGATTTTATGTGTTATTCATAGATATTTCTAGTTTGCGGGAGTCCCGCAAATCGTTTTATTCTTCCGCGACCCGCACACACAGAGTGAGTGCATTACCCGCCCGCGCTCGCACTCGGCCATTAATCTAGTCCCGCGCAGCACTCTATTGCATTGGGAGTGCACGTCTCTAGATCAAGGGCCTTATTGGCATCCATTTCGGCGTCTCGTGCTCGCCATCCACTCAAAACGTAACGTTAGCCTACTACTCCTTGGCCGGCGCAAGCCCAAACAAGAGTGTGCGGCGTGCCTGTTGTTTTCTTGCCGGTCTATCTAGATCCGGTGTGTTGTTGTAGTTTTTCTAACATTACTCGTTGTTCCAACAGCATGTGAAAAAAACTACAAAGTTTGCTAGGGAAAAAAGAACGTTAATCTCGCGGAAAAAAAAATTGACGCCGTTAAAATGGGTTTGCGTTAACGGCGTTAATAACGCATTTAACTGACAGCACTATTATATATATATATATATATATATATTATATATATATATATATATATATATATATATATAGATATATAATATATATATATATATATATATATATATATATATATATATATATATATATATATATATATATATATATATATATAGAATGCTGTGTAAACAATTACTCCAAAAAGTAATAAAGCAAAAAATCTTGCAAAAATGTAAAATGATTCAATATAATAATAATATGTAATGATCAGTAAACATTATTAAAATTTAAAAAAGAAAAGAAAGTCACAAGACTTTATCAAATGTAATGACTCTGCCTCAGAAACTTTTTTTTCTGCTGATGTATTCAACACTGCATACCAGGGAAATTTGCTATTAACAAAACTATTATAGCATCCAATACTAAAAATATGGATCATGAACTATTATTTTTATTTGTTCCTCTTTTTTTTTTGACACTTGTTTTAAAGCCTAGGCAGAACTTTTACAGAATATTGTTAATAACTTCCAGCCTTACAGTGAATCTCTCAGCTGCTAGCAGAATGAGTTATGGGTTGATGCAAGACTATTACTACTTAATTTTGGCCACATGCTGACAGTGCAGACCTGTAAAGATGTTTACAGGGTTTACAGTGTATGAACTACAGACCAATTCAATCAAAGCATTTCACAATAAAATCCTCAGACCAAGTTATTTGGTCAACGGAGAGCTAGAAAAATGAAAGAAAAAATGGTGTTCTGCTATAACAGTGTCCTCATAACTTGACATAACAAAGAAGTACAAAAGAATACAGCAGCATTTTTAGCTGTCTATGTACAACAGAAGGTTTAGGCCATGTCCACACTAATACGTTATCTTCGGTTTGGCCTTCCGTCCACACTGAGACGGTGTTTTTATGATTGAAAACTTACTTTTTTAAAACGCTCTCCAAAGTGGACAAATTTGAAACGCCGTTTTCGCATTGTAGTGTGGTCTGTCAAAACTGAGGTATTTAAAAACGATGACGTAAGTTTAGGCATGTGATGCATATTGTACCAATAGATATTCGTGTATACCAATATTGTGCCTGTTACTGTATGTGCTATTCACTTTCACACTGTTGCTAAAATGTTACTTTGCACACTTTTCATATAACAGCTCTGCAAAGATGACAGAAAAGTTACTCACATTCGCTGTCCTGCAGCAAAACATGAGAGCAGTTGCGTTTTATATGCTTGATATGGTGACTGAGTGCGACCTGGACGCATCAGTGAATGGTGAGATATTTTGCTAAATAAAATTATTCTGTTAGAAGAATTGCGCGATAACTTTATAATTTTATTTTTCTGTCTGTATCTCTGTATCTCATCTGAATGAGTCTTTGTCAGGTTTTACGCATGCGAGGTAAGGTGAATTTGATGTTCTCTTACGAGAGTATCTCTCGTACTGCGTAATATCTTACGCTATGGGGAAAACTCTTTTCCTCGAGATATTGAAGCCAAAAATTATCCTTAATTTTTAAAAATGTAAAACGCTTTGCAGCAGCAAGCAGACAAGGGCGAGACAGCTCGCGCGCCCATTGGCTGCCTTGCTGGAAAAGCAGCAGCCTATCGAGTGAGGCACTGCGTGACGTAATGACGAATGGGGGCGCTTCGCGCCCATTTCGTCATGTCCCGCCAGTAAAGGCGTGGTCTCGCCCTATAATACCCTCGATAGCTGTATTTCCTCTGATTTTTCTACTCTTCACGCGAAGCTCACGCATCGCTGGATCCAGAGTGAGAAGCCGCGCCGTTGACTTGTAGCCTTCTCAGCGGGACGTGCCATCATTTGAAGTCGCTGGCCCAGCCGCCTTCAGCCGCCGTACCTGCTGCGCTTTCCGGCGTACTATATCCTTTACTCTGCTAAGTGTGTGTGTTTGCTTACGTGACGCAACACCCATTTTCTACTGTTCTAAAAGAGCTGCGTCTTTTTAAAGATGCCTTTCTGTGGCTCGTGCCGCTCCCAACTCAGTGATGAGGACCGCCACGTCATCTGCGTGTCCTGCCTGGGTGAGGATCACGCGGCCACCGCGCTCGCTGACGGCGGATGCCATCATTGTGAACGCTTGCCTATGGTGACTCTGCGGACTCGCCTAGCTTCGTTCTCCGAGCCGCATCCCAGCCCGCCGTGATGCCGCGCCGCAAGAAGCGCCGCGCCCAGCGCGCGCCCGAGCTATTTCCAGCCCGCCAAAGCTCGCCGGTTCGCCTGCCAGCTTCGCCGGCTTCGCTCGAGTCGCTCCCAGACGGACAGCGGCCGCCGTCTGCCGCCGCGTCCGCGCTTGAGCTCGACGAACTTACCGGAGACGGCATTGAAACTGAGCCAATGCGTCCGCTCTCTCAAGCCGTGGATTACATCGGCCTCGACTGAAAGGCGCTCGCGCAACTAACGCGCAATAGGCTGGACGGACGCTTTCTCGGGAAAGACGAAGCTCCGTCACAGTCGAGACCCGTGCCTTTCCCCCTGAATGGTGAGAAACATTTGTGGCTAACGCTATCCGAGATGACGGAAGCTGAGCGCTCCGTGTTCCTCGACGTTCTCGCTCTGCTGGACGCCGCCCCCCTCAGCGCGGGCCCCGGCCGAGGATTGAGATAAAGCCCGAGGTCTCAAGGCCTTCCTAGTCTCTCTAGGAAAGCGACGGTGTTCAGTTCCCGCTGCGGCCGGATTTCCACCAAAAACTTCTCGCTCGTTCAGTTCCAAGCAATGTGACTGTTCCAGTGTATTTCGCAGTGAGCAAGCTGGCTCCACAGCCCGCTTGCCTGCGCACAAAGGCCGTCGTTTCGGCTAACTAGCAGCGCCGCCAGGCCCGAGATCAAACACCGCGCTCTCGCTCTGCTGGACGCCGCCCCCCTCAGCGCGGACACGGCCGAGGATTGAGGTAAAGCCCGAGGTCTCAAGGCCTTCCTAGTCTCTCTAGGAAAGTGACGGTGTTCAGATCCCGCTGCGGCCGGATTTCCACCGAAACTTCTCGCTCGTTCAGTTCCATGCGTTGTGACTGTCCCAGTGTATTTCGCAGTGAAGCAGCCGGTGTCTCAACCCGCTTGCCTGCGCACAAAAGCCGTTTCTATGGCTACCCAGATAAATCCAATAAAGAGTGCATTTTCTGGTGTTCCGGCCACGGCCGATGGTGTTACGAGTGTTGTAAGAATGTCCACGTCCCAGTGCCCATTCCCACACCCAGACACAGCCCGCCACGGTGCAGGGCTAGCACAAATAATAAACCAACTCATGTTGGTTGTGCAGAAAATGTAGTGAACGCGCCCATACAATGCCCGCTTACACTACACGATGCGTGTCCCTTGGTTTCTGTAAAAACAAAACTAACACACATTTAGTCGGCGCGAGCCGACAGTGTTCTCAGTGCAGTAAATGTGCCCGCTGTCCCGCATTTCCTCACTGACACGCCCAATCCCACGGGATTCACCCCCGCTCGCTTTCTATGCACAACCCGTCACAGAGAAGCTGAGCGCGGCCAGGCTGCCCGCTGTGATTAGCGCGCACCTCGCACGCTGTGAACACAGCGTTGATTCAGTCGGCGCGAGCCGAGTGTTCTCCGTGCAGAAAATGTGCCCGCTGTCTCGCGCCCGCATTTCTCACAGACGCTCCGAATCTCACGGGATTCGCCCCCGCTCGTCTTCTCTGCACAACCCGTCACAGAGAAGCTGAGCGCGGCCAGGTTGCCGGCTGTGATCAGCGCGCGCCTCGCACGCTGTAAACACAGCAGTGATTTAGTCGCGCGAGCTGACAGTATTCTCAGTGTAGTAAATGTGCCCGCATTTAGTAAATGTGCCCAATTTCCCTCACACGCGCCGAATCCCACAGGATTCGCCCCGCTCGCTTTCTCTGCGCGTCCCGCCATAGAGAAGCTGAGCGCGGCCAGGCTGCCCGCTGTGATCAGCGCGCCCCCCGCCTCGAACGCTGTAAACACGGTGTTGTGTTCCCAGTACACAGGAGCTCTCGAGCCGCCGTCCTGCCGCGGCCAGAGCCCAGATTTCATTCTACCCCTAGCTATTCACGCAGATGCGTGGTCAAGGCTTCCCGGGTATCAGAATGGGTGTTGAACACTATAACGAGAGGCTGTTCGCTACAGTTCGCTCGACGCCCCCGCCGTTATACGGCGCGAGTCGAAACTACGGTGTATAGCGAAGTGTTTCATCTACTTCGAGCCGAGATAGCGAAACTACTGAGAAAAGGGGCTATAGAACCTCTATCTCAGGGCGAAGGGGGCTTATACAGCAGATATTTTCTGGTACCGAAAAAAGATGGTGGGCTCAGACCCATTCTAGATCTGCGACTGCTGAACAGAACGCTCGGGAAGCGCCAGTTCAGAATGCTTACGACCAGGAAAATCCTCGCGCAAGTGCGCCAAGGAGACTGGTTCATGTCAATAGATCTGAAAGACGCCTATTTTCAAATACAAATAGCGTCCCATCACAGGCGATTCTTGAGATTCGCCTTCGAGGGCCAGGCATATCAATACACAGTCCTGCCGTTCGGCCTGTCCATAGCACCCCGTACGTTCACGTAGTGCATGGACGCGGCCCTCGCCCCCCTGAGACTTCGGGGCATGCGAGTTTTGAACTACTTGGACGATTGGCTGATTCTAGCTCGTTTACGAACGGAGCTCTTAGAACACAGGGCCGCATTACTTGAGCACCTCGAGGAGCTGGGCCTTACAGTCAATTGGGCGAAAAGCTCACTGCTCCCCAGTCGGAGAATTTCCTTTCTGGGAACAGTGTTAGACTCACTATCCATGACAGCACGCCTGTCACCGGAGCGCGGATTGAATATTCAGCACGTCGCGAGATCCTTCCGCCACGGCTCTATAGTCCCGCTCAGAAGGTTTCAGAAAATGCTGGGTCTGATGGCCTCAGCAGCCTCCGTACTCCAGTTGGGCCTGCTCCGCATGCGCCCACTGCAGCTATGGCTAAAAGCACGAGTTCCCCCCAGGGCGTGGACCGCAGGTCTATTTCGCCTCAGGGTCGACCTTCAGTGCATTTCGGCTCTGAAACCATGGAAAGCAACCGACTGGTATCAGTCGGGTGTGAGTCTGGGGATCCCCTCGAGTGTGAAGGTGGTGTCTACGGACGCCTCCACTTCGGGGCAGGGAGCGCTGCTCGAGGGCAGACCGCTAGCTGGCCTATGGTCAGTACGGGAGAAGCTCCTTCACATAAACTGCTTGGAATTAATAGCAGTCGACAAAGCGCTACGGCGCTTCTGTCCCCAGATAAAAGGCCACCACGTATTGGTCCGGTCGGACAACATGTCAGTGGTGGCGTACATAAATCGCCAGGGCGGCGTCAGGTCCCGAAACCTTTACAGGCTGACGGGACGCCTCCTGGTCTGGGCTCAGCACAACCTGCTCTCGCTGAGAGCGGCGCATGTGCCTGGTCACCTAAATGTGGGGCCAGACAGGCTGTTGGAGCGAATCAGGAGGGAGGGATGCCCAGTGCTACTCATAGCTCCGCTCTGGACAAACCAGTCGTGGTTCCCTGTCCTGATGCAGCTGACCAGCGCTGTCCCATGGCCTTTACCGCTGAGGAGAGACCTCCTCTCTCAGGCGGGAGGCTCGATTTGGCATCCTCGCCCGGATTTGTGGTCCCTGCACGCATGGGCCATCAACGGGTACCCGCTGACCTCCCAGAGAGAGTGTTAAACACGATCGCGCAGGCTAGAGCCCCGTCTACCAGACGGCTCTACACCTCGAAGTGGTCTGTGTTCTCTGCTTGGTGTCAAGCGCAGAGCTTTTCACCTGTAGACTGCGGGGTTACGGAAGTGCTTTCTTTCCTTCAGGAGCTACTGGATAAGGGCAGGACCCCTTCCACGCTCAAGTATACGTGGCGGCCATAGCAACGTTTGCAAAACCGGTGTCTGGCCAGTCACTAGGAAAGAACGACTTAGTCGTGCGTTTACTTAGAGGAGCTCGGAGGCTAAACCCTCCCAGGCCCCCTTCAGTCCCGACATGGGACCTTTCCACGGTCTTGGAGGCCATGAAAGGTGCCCCATTCGAGCCAATCCAGTCGTCAGACATGAAACACTTGTCTTTCAAGACAGCGTTTCTTATGGCTCTCGCTTCAGTGAAGCGCGTAGGGGACTTGCAAGCGCTTTCAGTGAGCGCGTCATGCATGGAGTTTGGACCTAATGACTCAGAGGTCATACTCAAACCGAAGCACGGCTACGTGCCAAAATCCCTCAACACACCGTTCAGGGCCCAGGTGATTTCCCTGTCTGCCCTTCCGGTTCTCAATGAGGAGAAGGACGCGAGTCTCCTTTGCCCTGTCAGGGCACTAAGGGCTTATGTGTCCCGCTCGTCTGGTTTCAGACAGACTGAGCAGCTTTTCGTTTCGTTTGGCGGCCGTGCTAAGGGACTTGCCGCTTCGAAACAGAGCCTATCCAGAAGGATAGTCGGTGCCATTGCGCTGGCTTACACTTCTAAGGGCCTACAGTGCCCTTTGGGTGTTAGAGCGCACTCCACAAGAGGCATGGCCTCCTCGTGGGCATGGTCTAGCGGGGTTACCCTGCAAGATATTTGTATGGCCGCGGGCTGGGCCTCGCCGTCTACATTTATAAAATACTATAACCTGGAGGTTCCCTCCTTACAAGCTAAGCTTTTGGCGGTCTGAACTTCGGGCTTATCGGCCGCCATGCGGCTTATGTGTGGAGTGTTGGCCTGTGCATCGCTCAGTCCGATGCGGCAGCTCCATGAGTGTGGTACCCTTACGGGTCTGATACCCCTACGGGACTATTTATAAAGGAGTGATGCTTCTAGCCTCTCCTCCTCTACTCTGTGAGAGTTGTGGTGATTGTGCACTAGGTGCGCCCCGGGCTTCGGCCCTGGGACCCTGGGACTCACGGCGTGTTACATGGTGTTCCCCATAGCGTAAGATATTACGCAGTACGAGAGATACTCTCGTAAGAGAACGTACTCGGTTACTAACGTAACCTCGGTTCTCTCTAGAGAGGGAACGAGTACTGCGTATCTTGCCGTGCTTGGAATATGCTCTGGTTCGCTTCGGCGTTGAAAAATCAGAGGAAATACAGCTATCGAGGGTATTATAGGGCGAGACCACGCCTTTACTGGCGGGACATGACGAAATGGGCGCGAAGCGCCCCCATTCGTCATTATGTCACGCAGTGCCTCACTCGATAGGCTGCTGCTTTTCCAGCAAGGCAGCCAATGGGCGCGCGAGCTGTCTCGCCCTTGTCTGCTTGCTGCTGCAAAGCGTTTTACATTTTTAAAAATTATGGATAATTTTTGGCTTCAATATCTCGAGGAAAAGAGTTTTCCCCATAGCGTAAGATATTACGCAGTACTCGTTCCCTCTCTAGAGAGAACCGAGGTTACGTTAGTAACCGAGTACGTTTTCAAGCATTTTCCAAAAGTTTCTCATCCACACTGAAACGTCGGAAAACGCCTAAAAACGCTAGTGTGGATGGAGAGCGTTTTTGTAAAATGTATCCGGATTAATGTAGACGTAGCCTTAGAGTCCTATTCAGCTTCATTTTTAAAATAATTTAAGGCTATTTGCAGTTTCAAATCTATGGACAGAATCCTTGGCAGGCTTTTGATTTCCAAAGAAAATGATTTGACCTGTCCCTCACCGACTTGTCCAAGTCAAAGAATTCATACAGTATGTAACTAAATAACTTCAAAAAGCTTCATATTAAAGCTTCATTTAGCATTTTTAAGAAATGTCACTCAATTAAAGATTATACACTTTGCTGCAATGGAATCTTAAATAAATGCAATAAAAGGAATTAAATAAAGATGTTTGATATTCTCAACTGATTATCACAGGGCCGGCCCGAGGCATAAGCGAACTAAGCGGCTGCTTGGGGCCCCCTGGCCACCAGAGGGCCCCCCAATCGAGTTTAAAATATATATATATATATATTTTTTTTTTTAGATGACTTAAACAAGTGACATAAATGAATGAATGAATATGGCTGAATGAATGAATAATTCAAGACAAGAAAATTCTGATTTCATGATCAATATACCTGGCTACAACTGCTGCTGTGTCTCAGCGTTTAAGTCATCCGCATAATCTAGACACCTCGCGCGTGCATAGACAATTCGTGCGCAACTGCGCATATTAATGGTGTCGGTTTAAGTTGGAGAAAACAGCCGCAGGGGAACTTAACCTTCTAGGTGTAAGGGTAGCAGTTTGAATAAATAATAAACATAGCAGTTTGAACTCTTCTCCACTTTATTGTACCACACATCAGATCACTAACTCCAAAAACTTGCGACACTCCAGTACCAAGTGCGTACTACTCATTCCTATCTACGGCAAGCCCCGAGGGGAAAAATACATTTCATACGCCCATACAACGAGCGCCAGTACATCAATCCAACAAAGTCTGTTACAATAATAATAAAAAAGATTTTAAGGACAGTTACACTGTATTGAGACAGTTGAGAAATAATAATATTTTTAGTTTTCAACAATACTTGCCATTGTTGAACCCTTGTTCTTATTTTGTTTCTGATTTCTCAGTTTTGTCATTATTTTAGCAAGTAATTTATTTTATATGTTTTGAGACAGTTTGTTTGAAGAAGTTTCAAAGAGTTAGTAAAAGAGTAAAGTAAAAGTTAAAACTTTTTTATTTAAGTAGGCATCTATTTTTTATTTTCAGTATTTATTTTGTATTAATACATAACCTCACTGTATTAATTTATAATGTATCATAATTGCGTGACATTTATGTCAATAATCATCAAGCACAGGGGACTTTGCGTAGTGGAAGGGGGCCCCCAAATCAAATTCTGCTTAGGACCCCCAAAAGGCTCGGGCCGGCACTGGATTATCATTCTCAACTGATTATTCAGACTAACTGACTGCATGTTTGACTGTTTATTTTAGCAATTCCTAGCAAGGTGAAGGATGGGTGAAAGACTACTTTGGCCAGCAGTCAGTGAAGCTATTGGGTCTGTTCTACTTGACCTGCCATCCGTGATGTAACACAAAGTGACTGATTGCCCCCTGATGCTGTGCCAACCGAGTCAGACATTTCAGATTTTCTGCTTTTACCATTAAGTCAGTGGGGGAAAGCGAAGCTCAGAGGAGAGACAAAGCCACTGATGAACTGATTGACATTTCCTAATGTGATATTTGAGTCCGGCCGCGCATGCACAGGCTTTCAGAGGGATATACAACATCTTCCACACTGATCGTCCATCTCGACTGCTGCAGGTTAAGAGAGATAGATTCACCTCAGGTCAGATGGGAAAGCATGTGCGTCATGAACAACAGACTCACCGACTGGAAAGAAAGAAAATGACTTTCAACGGCGGTACCTCGTTCGTCCACTCTCATATCTTGTCCATTCCGTATTCCGCCCCATCTTTCCACTCACAGCGTCATGGATTGGCACCCTTAACCTCCTCAGTCTGATTCGCCTGAAAACACAAGATGCAAACAAGCTGTGAATATCGGCCCATACGCTGTATGCCTTTCCCCTTACACAGAGCAAACACTTCTGTGTGTCCACGGAAATTAGCATAGCTTGGAAAGGGCACAGCAATCCAGTTCTTTAAGCCCAGGAATACCTTTTGACATCGGACAAACCGGGCATGCATACATAATCATTGAAACCGCAGCAGTGAGCAGGAAACAAGGCATATCGGCCAAACAGTTTTTACAAGGTTTCACTTCCAATCATGTTTTGGCCTTTTAAAGCACCTTGTGAATCAATGATTGCCTTCAACCCAAAAAACCTATATTAAATGATTCATGTAAGATCAAACAGAGATTTCAGGAAGAAAACGATCAAAATCCTTTTCTCGAACAGGGGAAAATGTGTCAGGATTTGAAATCACAATGTTTGTTAGAATCTGTATACAGTTAGATTTAACAGTTAGCCCCTGTTGATGTTATAACTAGTTGTGTATCCAATGACATGTTAAAAGCATTTAAGCAATAAGCATTTAAACTACGCACTATTGGTGCATTCAAGTCCTCCTGGGAAATTCATATTTACAATGTGGGAAGTCAAAATTACGGCGTTGTGACTTCTCACATTAAGTCACAAATGCCTTTTCCATGAACATTCAGCAAGATTTTTAAACTATGATTTTACAAAATAAAAAATAAAGAATGTGCAATGTGCTTATTTAATTAATGAAGGTGCTGTACATTGAATTGTGTAATGTTCTTTTGTAATTGTACTAAACTATTTGAACATGCAACATAGATACGTTTATTGTAGGCTAAATGAAAACACAAAAAAGTACATTTGCATCTGAATTTTTTTTTCTATGACATGCTCTCATCTTCCCACTCATAATTATGACTTTGTAATGGCGTCCCTGTGTCAATTTTCTTTTCAGAATTGAAATGCCATGAAGCAAAGATCTAGGTTGGGTGAATGCGCTAGCCTAACAACAGCCATGCTAACGAATAACAACAGGATGCTAAAAGATCTCTTCCTCCAAGTATACAGTGTTAGAAAGCGCTGGTTTATCTCAAACAACTTGTAGCAAAACATTTTAGTACATACTACAGCACAATGATGTAACTACCCCATCACAGTGGGCTGTTAGACAGGGAGCTTTTCTTGAACAAACGCAGTAAATCTTTAAATTGTGTCAACTTTGAGCTTGAGGGCAAACTCTCTATTGCTCACTCTTCGAAATAGTTTGATCATCAAGGTCAAGCTGAAATCCTTACCTAAAGTGTGCTGGATTATTCAGTCGACAGGAGAATCGTAAAAACAAGAACAAAAATGCAGAGCACCAGATTGGAAATTTAAGGAGACAAATAGCATCTGAATGATGCCATGCATTATTGTGTCATCTCCATAGTCATCTAATGGCTGTATCACATTAATAAAGTGGAGAACGTTATACTGTAACAGATGGTGAGACTACATCAGCGGCTCAGGAGCTATTTATTAAATGCGTTATTAATTATTTTCAACATGATGAGCTTCACGGCTCCTTCTGGCCTGGGTGAAGGCGGTAGTGTGCCGTTTGCTTTTATACCAGTTACATGGCTGCCTACCTTTGCTAGAATTGAAATCTCTCTGGTTGCTAAAATTGCATGGAAGGAAGCCATGACCAAACTACATCCTATTTTTAAAAATATCTAACAATTAAACTCGCCTTATTTAATAAACACAAGCATGCTATGAATATGTCTGTGATTTATGGCTATGCTTGACAAACCTGACACCTCACTTCGCAGTAAAGCTAACAATCTGTGATGGAACTCTTGCTTTCCAGCTGAGCCTTTCCCTGTGGGTCTCAAGGCTATAACCCTTCATGCCACCCCAGTGGGACGCAGGTGCGAGCCGGTAGAGAAGGACCACAGCGCACACCCACCTTCCTCCCCAAGCCCCCTCTTCCGCCTCTCCTCTTCGCTCCCTGCAGCCCTCTGTGGGCCTGGGATGCCAGCTGGAGGTGACAGTTTCCTCACCTGCCACAGGCGGCCCGCCACCTGCCAACACTCACCCCGTTCCCCCACACAGGTGGCGGGGGACAGCGGAGTCACGACTCCATGCCGCCCAGCCTGTCTCCCCTCCTCCCGCCCTCCTCCCGTAACCCCCACCCGTCTGGGTTCATGCTCCAGCACCCGCACCGCAGAACTCTATCTCCCGCAAACACCTTTCACACTATCTCCAGTCTCATTTGGTGATTTATAGAGGCCTGGCCTCTTTGCCTTTCAGCCTAGGCGTGGCACGTGTTGGCCTCAAGACAAATGAACACGGTATTCATTTTTTTTGACTCGGTCAAAATGAGAGGGGAAAATGTGCTCGTTGATTTAACACGTCCAAGGGAACCTCCATTATCTGCTGCGCTCGTGAAGGTAGCGCCGCATCCGAAAAACAAATGAGGATGAAATGGTTCCAGAGCATGTGATGAAAATTCTGAAATGAGGAGAATTTTTGTTGTTGTTGTTGTTGTTGTTATCCATGTCCCAGTTACACTTAAAGTTGACACATTTTCCAACATTATCTATCAAACCACAACAATTCAGTTATTCTATTTTCAAAATAATTAATATTCTATTTTTTTAAACCAAGTATATTTCTCATCAAGTTAGTGTCTTCCAAGCATTTTTTGCATTTACATTTTTACATTTATTCCATAATAATAAAAATAACAGTGACAAATTTAACCCTTAAACGCATACCTCTGGTCTTTGATGACCAGGGACGTCATTCACTCATGCCTTACTCATTAATTTTTTTATGTTAGACATAAACCTTCTTAGTATCTCAATCAATTAATAAAAGTAAAATTGTAAAAGTATGTCTGTTTTCACAAATTGTATAGGTCTCTTTTTTTCTGCACAACAATAATTGAATCTTTGATGACTGAATAAGTGCAATTCAGCTTTATTCCACAACGCAATGTCTGATTCACAATGATGAAGACGTTTCACTCGTGGTTACCGCAGGCGGAAAGCAAAAGAATAGGAAGTATCATCAGCAAAACTTGAAATGGCTCAGATTTACTGCAGAGCAAGTACTGAATGCAGTCAAATATTACTGTCACTGTCACTTGATGGTGGATCTGGTGAAGAAGCTGTCAGTAATGAAAATATTGATTTTGAAGATGTTAAAAATAATAGTTTTGAACATCTGCTCAAACTGAAGCCCCCAAAAGTAAAAAAAAAAAAAAAAAATTGCTTTATTTTATTATTCTATAATTGTTACTCTAGTTTTAGGGATGATTTATATAATCGTGACAAGTAGAGATCCATCCTTGTTAGATCTGAGGTTATAGAACCGGGTCGCTACAGACCTGAAAATGTACTAGTGATTGGCAAAACATTCATGCAGTCATGCAGGGTTAAGCAGTAACACATTTTAGATTACACCCATATTTTATTTGTGAACTGATGTTCAGTTGTTCTTCTTAGAAGTCAACTTATTTAAGGATCACCAGTCATCAAAGCTTGGTAAACACTGCAGGTGTCACAGATGCTGAGATTGATATATCTTTAATTTTACCAAGCTGATTCCTCACAAAAAAAGTCATTTCCGGTTTGATTTTGACATGACAAAGAGGTGATATCTAAGTAGGTGAGTCATTTACTTCCTTTTCATGTACAAAATGTACACAAAACAAGAGGCAGGATTTATTGTGTGAACAGAGTAATAGGCCAATCATAGTGCAATGGAGGCTTTGCCTTCTCTAATGTAACTTTCCCATATTCATTCTCAATTAACCCCTCACCAAACCCACAGCTCACTTTATTTTCTCATCCAATTTTTTGAGGCACTGCCTCTCTTGCCTCCTCAGAGCCAATGTGGAGATCTATTTGACTGGCGATACAATGCATAATGTTACTGTCATGTCCTTATTTGTGTGCAAAAAGGGAGTTTTCCAATCTGTAACCACAGTAAAATATAGTCGTAGGTCTAAATGTGAATGTTTACTACACCTTGTAAATAATAAACCGGGTGCAAATTGTGCTGGCAGGCCACTTTGAAGTAATTATCCTCCCCTATGTAGACATAAAAATAAAAAAATAGGTCTACTAGGATGAATGGCCAAATGAATAAATATATATCTGCACAATGCCCTTATGAATGACATGCTGGCATCATCCTGTCACCCACGCCGGGATTTATTAATGGATTTGTTGAGGAGGGAACGCCAGCTTTCATATTGTTATTGTGTTTGATAGAAACGTCTGAAATGAGTTGGCAACAAAAAAAGCGGTAAGCAAAGCTGGACGGCTAAGTGCGTATCAGTGAAGATGTCACATTTTCCAGAACTCTTCTTTACGATTGCAACCTAAAAGGCTTTCATCGTAGAGCTTTGAAACTTGGATTCAATAACCCACCTTGATTGAATACAGTATTTAAAACGAATGCTTTGATTTCCCATTAATCCAGTGAGACCACAACAACTGTACTATTTAAATTCGGTTCCGAACAGCCACCTGTGTATATGCTGACGGCGCTGTCAGTTTGTTCTAACAGATACTGACACAGTAGACTCTTTGTAGTGAATCGTTTTGTAATATCTTTAAGCAGGACTTGTTTCGTGGCTCTTTTTCCTCCTCTTTTCCAATTGTGAGCTGGGGTCTGAACTGTGTTTGAACCCCCCCTGTGGGAAAGCCATGGCCCAATGGATCGTTAGCTATCTGACCCACCCAGGGTGCAGCGTGGGGTGAAAAAGAACAGAATGGAGGAAAAGAGCGATAGAGAGCTCTACATCATGCATAAGCACTTCCATAATCCTCTGTAGTTTTTTTTTTGTTTTAAGTTACAAAATATTTCTAATTCAAATAAATGTGGTTCTGTTGACCTTTCTATAAATCAAAGTACCCTGATTTCCATAACAATAATAAGCAGCCCAACTGTTTTCAACATTTACATAATATGAAATGAACCTAAAATTAGGACCTTTCCAAGTTGGCCGTGCTGTGCCATTCCAGATTGGTGAAATGTGGAATACAGAATAGCGATATCGGCAAGTTTTTTTTGTGACAATTATGAGGTAAAATCTATGCAAATATGCTATTTTAAAGATGTTTCCCATCTGAAAATAATTGTCCTAAGGTTGTTTGCTGGTCTCAAAGATTTGTCCACAATATTTTGTTCATTCACGAGTGCCAAAATCCCTATAAAATAAGCAAAGCAGACCGGCCTAGCCAGCTAACCACTTTAGGCTTGTTTTAGCAAATGTTTCAGTAGCGTTATCAGATGTTTATGGCGCTTTTATAGAATGTGTGGCTTTCCAGATCAGCTCATCCACAAATATAATAGCAATAACTGTGTGCCGGGCTATGATCTTAACAGATACAGATTACTTTAGCATTCACTTCTCTTTGCCTCCCATAAACATAGCATCATTTCTAGTGTTCGTTTCCTCACGCCATACAGTTTTTCAGTAGCTTTTTCAAGTAAACACTGGTCTTGAAATATTCATGAATTACTAACAGATGTCTCTTGGCCTGGTTTACTGAGCATACTATGCTAAATAAGTAAATACAATTAGCTGTTTTACTCTGAGAGTTTCAATTCAAAGCAGTAGATCTAATTTGCTAGGCTAGTTTTGCTTCGAGCACACCTCTTAGGGCTAACAGAAAACTTTTCTCTGTGTTTTTCCTCCTCCATACAGAACTAATGTTACCCTCCAGCCTGCTAATGTGCTGCTAGGGAGCGGTGAAGCGCTTCCAAGCTCTCGACTATTCATGCCGTGCAACCATGCTTATCAAAACCTGGCCTCCCAAATCAGCCAAGTTTTCTGTTATTCCAAATGCCTCAGGGCCTTCAGTCATTCGTTTTGCGCATAAAATTCAGCATCTGTTTATGGATACATCATGCGGCTCTTGAATTTAACACCAATGTTTTTTACTAATTATTTTTTTCTCTTATAGGCAAATTTGCAATATTGCACAGCCACTACCTCACCTAAAACTCTTCAATCCTGGTCATTTGTATTTCTATTGATGGAAGTTTAGTGAATTTAGTGCCTGGCATACCTAGCAGCATGGAAGCTGTTGTGGTGCAACTCAAACGCCGGGCTCCAGTCCAAACTTTCCTCAAACATGACAGCTCATCCCCTGGTGAGGACAGACCTGCTGCTGCCATTCCACTTCTATTACCAGGAGAGTCACACTGCACACATGGATGAAGACATGAAAACCATTTTACGGCAGACCGGGGCCAAACATGTGTGCTGTGGCCCACTGGTTGCCATGTTGCTTTTAAACCCACAAGTAAGCAAAGCATGCATGCACGCCAAGTCAGCAGTAATAGATGCTTGCGGTCTCAAAGGAAACACGTCCCGCCATCCACAAAATAAATAACATCTGTATGCACTGACTGCCAGAAACAGTGGTGTTCAAAATGAAATGCATGTATTTGGCATTCCTTTATAATTTAATACAAATATTTCCTGATATTTCATAAAATTGTGGAGAGTTCCTGCCTCAAGTGGAGGAGTTCAAGTATCTTGGTGTCTTGTTCACGAGTGAGGGAAGGTTGGAACGGGAGATTGACAGACAGATCGGTGGAGATTCTGCAGTAATGTGGACGCTTTACCGGTCAATCTACGTTCCTACTCTCACCTATGGTCATGATCTGTGGGGTCATGATCGAAAGGACAAGATCCCGGATACAGGCGGCAAAATTGGCCTTTCTCCGCAGGGTGGCTGGGCGATTTCTTAGAGATAGGGTGAGGAGCTCGGTCACTCGGGAGGAGCTCAGATTACAGCCGCTGCTCCTCCACATCGAGAGGGGCCAGCTGAGGGATGCCTCCTGGACGTCTTCCAGGGGAGGTGTTCCGGGCACGTCACACCGAGAGGAGACCCCGGGGAAGACCTAGGACACGCTGGAGGGATTATGTCTCCCGGCTGGCCTGGGAACTCGGTGTCCCCCCGGAAGAGCTGGAGGAAGTGTCTAGGGAGAGGGAACTCTGGGCATCTCTGCTTAGACTGCTGGCCCCACAAACCCGGCCCCGGATAAGCGGAAGAAGATGGATGGATGGACAAATATTTCCTTTATAGCAACAAAAAAAAAGAAAGAGTGAAATGAGAACATTCCAATCAAAACCATTCACAACTCTGGGGTCAGTACTTTTTTTTGTGGAAAGAAATTAATAGTTTTCTTCGGCAAAAACACATTAAATTGAGCAAAAGTGACAGTAAATGTGTGATCATGTGACACTGAATGGAGAAATATCTGCTGAAAATTCAGCTTTTCCACCACAAGGATCAATTATTTAGTGGTGTGGGGGTACGTGCGGATTATACGTTTGGGTAGTGTTATTGGTGTGTGGTACGTGGGTATTACACGCCATTAAGTGCGTATCATATGCACGTAAAAACTCATTTCCACGTATAAATTGCACGATAAATACAATGCGTGCTGTAGAGACACATTTCATGAGATCAGGCTGGTTAACAAGGACACTAAAGACAGTCTCTTGCGTCAGTCGCTAGTCTGCCTCTTGAGGCCAGGGGAGTGAGGTTTACACCTACAGCTCTCACTAGCTGCCCTCCGTTACACTCACTCACTTAAAACTCACTCTCATCCGGGACACGGCACCAATGTAACTCCTTTGGTTCTACTCGCACCACTCAGAGCAAGATTCAAACTGGCATGTCTGGCAAGACTGCAGCCTGTTATGTCAGTCGCTAGTACGCCTTAAGGGTTTACTCACACAGCTCTTACACTTCACACAATACACTTTAATGATAGTCATATATAATATATATATATATATATATATATATATATATATATATATAATATATACATACATACAGTGGTGGTCAGAATTAATGGCACCCCTGGTAAATATGATCAAAAATGCCTGTAAAAAATAAATCTGCATTGTTTATCCTTTTAATCTTTAATTAATTTTAATATTTCTACAAAACACGTTGGCCACAATTATGGGCACCCCTAGAATTTTTTACCAGTAAAATATCTCTGAAGTATAGTCCCATTAATATTTACCTTTTTAGCACATCAGGGTGACTAGGAACATGAAATTGTCTAGTTATGACTTCTTGTTTCACATGAGTTTAAATATAAGAAAACACAAAGGCCAAATTCCCTTAATCATCCATCACAATGTGTAAAACCAAAGAATATAGTTCTGATGTGCATCAAAAGATTGTTTAGCATCACAAAATAGAAAGTGGCTGTAAGAAAATAGCAAAAAAAAAATTATGAAAATCCCCATTTTTACCATCAGGGCAATAATTGAGAAGTTTCAATCAACTAAAGATGTTACAAATCTGCCAGGAAGAGGACATGTGTCTTTTTTGTCTTAATGCATGGTGAGGAGGAAAGTTTGAGTGGCCAAAGACTCTACAAGGATCACAGATGGAGAATCGCAGAGATTACTTGATTACTCCAAAAACAAACTCCAGCAATTCAGTTGTCAGACATGACTGGAACTTCAAAAGGGACTGAATTCTATGGTCAGATGAAACAAAAAATGGCTTTTTGGCAGCAAACCCACCAGATGTGTTTGGTGCAAACAGGGATAAAAAGTACCCTATGCCTAAGGTAAATATACTGCTGGATCTTATATGTTGTGGGCCTATTTTTTGCTGGAGTTCATCTTGTTCCGATACATTATGGATTCTAGCAAATACCAACAGATAAAAAATCTAAACCTGACTGCCTCTGCTAGAAATCTTATAATGGGCTGTGGTTGGATCTTCCATCAGGACAACGGTCCAAAACAAACATCAAAATCAATACAAAAATGGGTAACTGAGCACAAAATGAAGCTTCTGCAATGATCATCCCAGTCCCCTGACCTGAACCCTATAGAAAATTAGTGGGGTGAACTGAAGAGAAGCACCAACGTGAATCTGAAGGATCTAGAGAGATTCTGAATGGAGGAATTGGTCTCTGATCTCTTGTCAGTTGTTCTCCAAACTCATCAGGCATTAACACTGTTATCTTGGCAAAAGGAAGTTGCAAAAAGTATTTAATAACAGGGAGCCAATAATTATGGTCAGCTTTGTTTTGGAGAAAAGCATTTATTTCATAATGTGATTTACCCCCCACTTTCAATTCTTTTTCTTTAATGAAAGGTTAGATTTTACAAGTGTACACAACAGACACAATGAAAGACACATGTTTTATGTCACAACATTAAAATAAAAAAAATGTATTGTTTTTTTTCTCCAAACTCAAAAAAAGTTCCCAGGCTTTGATACCATTGTAAAAATATAAAATAAAGATTATATAATATTCATTTTTACCATTAATTTCCAGTGTTTTCCAGAACAGTAAAAATATGAAGCAGCTTGCCATGATAATGTAGAACTTTCTATTGACCTCTGTGATCCAAGCAAAACGAAAAAGGACAGATGAATTGGAAAAAAAAGACAGGTAAGGCTCTGGGAGAAGAGAGAAAAAAGTGAGAGACAAGGTCTGACTGAAAATTAAGCTTCACATAAGAGGAAGTATGACACAGATGGTAGAGGATAGAGAGAGAGAGAGAGAGAGAGAGAGAGAGAGAGAGAGAGAGAGAGAGAGAGAGAGAGAGAGAGAGGAGAGAGAGAGAGAGAGAGAGAGAGAGAGAGAGATGGGAGACAGGAGGACAAAGAGAGGGCCAATGAAGGCCAGGAAAGAAGATGCAGTAAGCATAGAAAGGCAGAAAATGAAAGGAAGATGGGCCAAGAGGACTGAGGGAAGGACAGCGAGTGCTAACAGCAAAGGGAAAAGTCTGACGAAAAGGCCAAGAGGGGGTGTGAGAAAAGAAAGAGAAGCAGAGCCAGAAGAACTGGAGGGTCTTGTGGGGTAGAGCTCCCTCCCTGGAACACAGTCCTTCCCTGTCAACCCCCCACACTCACTCTTCTGCTTCACAGGTAATTAAATGGATTTCCTGTCTTGTACTCAGCGAGAGAACATGACCCAGCACTCTGCGAGAGCGTGTCGAAAGGCACTCCAGGGCTGCTCTTTGCGCCATCTGCATCCTTGTGTCCGAGCAAGGCCCTAAGCAAACAAGAGCTGTGCTGGGACTCGGAGGGCAGGGCCCATGCCTCAACACACAATGGAGACGAACGGGGAAGGGGTCACTGAGCTCTGGCCCTTGTCGACACCACCTGACTTACATCTGCAGGAGGGAGGGAAGGAGTTCTGGTTTCTGGTGGTGAGACGGGGTTCTTCTCGGGTAGTTCTTAAGCAAACAGGTGATCATCTGTGCCAAGTATTTGTGAACCACAATAGATCTTTTTGAACATCTATCTGCTTCAGGATTAGAAGATCTCAGGGTCAAATCTGGGTAATTGCAAATGGAAACATTTAAAGTCAACTTGAAGTGTTGTTCTCTTCCAATTGTAGGCTGCATGAAACAATAATGTAGCCCGAATCAGGAACAAATGGCTCTTTTAAACCAGTTCTTTTAGGGAAAATGTACAGTGCAACCAGTGCAATCCCATTTTCAAACAAATTACCTTAATCATTCAACAGATGAACTTACTGTTCGAATCTGATGTATGCTTCACTGACTGAATTCGCTACTATTTACCATCACTAAATCAAATACGTTAAAACGGGTAGAAATAGATCTTTATGTAAATAATTGCATCACCACTTTTTACAGTTTATTTGAGCAATTGTTTTTGAGATGAATGACAGTTTCTTTCATATGTAAAAATGGCTAACCCTTGTCCCGGAATTAAATGAAATCCTATCAAAATTAGAATCAAATCAAAAGCTTTTGAATTGGAATCAGCAATGTGTATTAAAAAATAAACAGGATCAATTCTAATTTCATGTTGACTTTAAATGCGACCATGATTGACATCCTTACGGTTTTTCTGCAGAAATATTCATTCTTAAACTTCACAAACTTCAAGTAATTCTCCTCTTGTCCCCCACTTTGCATTCTGAGCATTTGCCCAGAACATAACAGACCCGTCAAGCAACTGTGAGAAACAACCACAATTACAATGCCAGAGGTGGTGCTTGCAATTTCACAGCTCTAACAAGCTTACCATCAAGTAGCAATCTCAATCACTGCTCAGGTTCCTGTATTCATTAAGGGCCAGTTCCAAATGAGAGCCACTATATTGAAAGAAATGCCGAGCGGCGGCTGATTGGCTCATGTTGAGGGAGGGGCCATGTTGCCAGATTGTGGGTAAATAGACATTGGACGCTGCTGCCACACACACTTGGAATTTCTATGGGGGAACAAAACGTATGCAAATGAGGACCTTGACCCGAATCAAATCCCCGACCTATTCGTTAATTGCAAATTACAGACTGCGGCACCCCAATCAGTGGCCTTTTAACGTAAGATTCTCGACTCATTCTCCGTGCACGTTGGAAAATAAAAGAGAGGAACGTTCTGCCATCAAGCCTGGGATTTGTTATTCACGATGGTGGTGATTAGAAAGGGTTTGGCCGGTGGTCTGAAATGTTGAAGCAGGGGTGGCAGAGGCTTTTGATACTGGCACGGACCGCAGACCGAAGCTCAATGGCTAAATGGAGCATTACAAAGGCGTGAAGCGTCTAGCCCAGGATTTTGGTATTATCATCAATCCCAAGGGTCAAGGTTTGGCTGATTAGCATGGTCCTTGCTAACTACACCATCTGACCCAAAAAGCATCTTTTTCAACTGACAGCCATTCGAAATTAGCAGTGAAACATTTTGCAAGCAACATACAGTATTACATATCTTCATTATATTATAGAAGATGATTTTCCAGTGCTTTATTCTTTTTTTGGAGTGTTCGTAAAAGCATAAAATGGACTTTCACAAATGGGTTGATGCCACAGCTCATAGGGATGCACAAATATTAAAATTACAGCCAATTGAAAAGGGATTAAACCAAATCAGCATCGAAAAGAGCTGGTGAACTAGAATCAGGAATGTGTATTTTAAAAAGTCAAAAGGATTAATTCTGATTCCATGTTGAAGTTTTAACTGAAAAGATAAGCCACCAATTATTTATAACCAATAATGAATAAATATACAATATTAAAATGAAATACCGTTCTGTCTAAAAACATAAAAAAATAAAACAGTAAAGTGGATTTAGGCATCACAGTATTATAATCTACAGTATGAAAAAATGGATAATCATTTTTAGAGATTTGTTTAAGATTATATTTAACAGAGTAATTTGTGCTTTTACAAAATCAACATTAACTGAGCGGTAAGAGATGACAAAGGTAAAATTGGTGGGAAATTAGCATGCACTATTAAATATCAAATTCTGACTGATACTGGTATAAAAAAAAAATGTAAAAAATCTAATATTGGCCAATAACCACTATGGTATGATATCTTGCACTACACAAGCTCCATAAGGGTTTTGGGACTATGTGCATTCTGGTGGTGCCATCATCCAAACTGCATTGGCACAGCATTATTTTCCTGCGGTTACAGAGTGATAACTCACATTTACATTAGCAAAGATAGCATGCTTCAAATCAAATACTTCCAGGGCGTCCTTATCCAGATGAAAGCGAATGCTATTGGATCTTTCTCAGATATTACAGACCTCCTTGATCCATCCCTGTTGCTTTTCCAACAGCAACCTGATGTCACATTAAAGCATTAAAACCAGGAGAACACCACAATCTACTAGGTCATAAATATTACATGACAGGCTGAGAAGCATCAGTTTGTTAAATGCAAATCGCCCTGACACTGCTTGTATATCCATCACTGATTTATCAGGCGCCTGTAGGCCTTAACAAAGCAAATGAGCTCACATTTTGATATTTTTTTCCTTTCATACCACAGCTGTTTCTCCTTTTATGCATGTTCTAAACATTGTCTTTTTCACACTCCACCTCTCTCTCTCTCTCTCTCTGCCTTTTTCAAGTCTAACAGGATGTTTCTCAAATGATTTTCTTTTGAGGTTTCACATAAGAGAATGCTCCCAGTGGCACTGTTTTCCACAGATACTAAGAAAGCTTTCTTAAAATGGGGCACGAGTACAACCTGTCTCCAAGTTGTGCACCCAGCTAGCACCCATGCACGGATTCTCAGTCTCACACACTCACTCACACACAAACACACTCTTGAGACGGCAGAGCTGTGAATGAAGCGATATTGTAACCTTAACCTATACAGCACTTCCCCTCTGTGAGTTCAGCCAATGAATTATCCTCTCAAGTAAATCCTGTTTAGAGGATAATCCTTTTCCCATCATCTGGACAGACACTTTCCGTAATGAAATGCCCTGAGGGTGTCCCTGTCAGTAGCCTCTTTGCCCCACTCTGTCACATCCCCCATCAGAGGAAGGTGGAGATCTCCACACACACACTTCTATTTCCACTACACACACCTCAATATTTACACTATTGCCCCACAGCAGTGTCGAGCATCATCACCTACATCCTACATCCTTGATACACATGGACATTTAAAGGGTTATTACATCCCAAATGTTAAATTTTGTTAAAATATCATCATTTATTCACAATCATAGGGCTAAGGCTTTCAAGAAGGACACAAAAGTACCAAAAAACACACAAAAAAGGACACAAAAGTGCCATAAAAGCAATGCATATGACTTGTCAAGTCACTATAGTGATTTATACAATATAGATAGGAAAACAACAGGGTCAATGATGAGACAAATTCAAATTATGAGGTAAAGCCTCTCTTATAGTGTCTTTATTCAGCTCTTTGAGTCAGTTCAATGTTTGTTCAGATGAGTTCAATAACTGTGTAAAGTTAATCAATTATGAAACAAGTTTAATTCAGCACGAGCAGCTCTACGGAAGACGGTAAGTGCTGATGTTGCAAACATTTTGTAAACTGCTTTATAAACTAGTTATAAACTAGCAAAAACGGTGGTGTCATCCAGCTAAATTCAGTTTTTTTTGTTCTCATCTGATAGTGTCAAGTGTAGTGTCAGTGTAGTCAAATCAATAATATTACTGAAAATGAAGTGTCTCTTAAACCCCAAATAAGCAAGCCAAAGGCAACAATGGCAAGGAACCAAAACGTCAGTTCTCCTCTGGCCATAAGTCGTCTTCTGAAGCCATAATATAGATTTGTGTGCTCAAATTCCAATGCATAAAATCTCATCTAAGGGTTGTTGTTGTTGTTCTTTACCCTGTTTCACTCTGAAATGTCACATTATGAAAGTAAAATGGGTTGTGAATGTCGGTTTTAGGTTAAAATACAAGAAGGTTGCAAATGTGAAATGCATAAGATGGTGCATTGCAGTTTATATTTTTAACATTCTACATCATATGCACAACTGTATGGTTTAGTTTCCTCTATCTGCTCTAACGCCTAGTGTGACGGGCTCAAAAATATCCTTGTAACAGTGTATCCAGGAAATGTGATCTGGAAAAAAGGGAGTAAATATTTCTCTATATGTCTTGCCACAATGAAACAAGCTGTGTACTCTGACAATGGCAGGGTGACATTATGAGACTTGCTGCGGGCAAAAGTGCCGAGTGGAGGCCTATCTGTGTCTGTGTGTGGACTGGGGTGGCCACAGGGTGTCGGATCTGAGATTTGATGGCGTGATAAAAAGCCCAGGGTGAAGGCTGCTGCCACTTCAATCTGCCATAACATCATCTGGCCAGTCGCTTTCCTGCTGCACTGAAAGCCTGTAAAGGCTTTACACAGGCTCAGATTTTCACTCTCACTCCCACTGAGAGATTCGCCACATGCTCTTTTGTTCTCACATTATATATCAATATAAGAATGTGTATATCTAGATCTATGCCTACATATCTTTCTCTATGGAAAGGTTGTGGTTGTGTCTTCCGGTGTGAGAACGCTAGGCGCGCTTGTGCTGCCGCTTCACGGTGGTACCTGTCTGTCTGCTGTTGTTGACTGTAACATTTGTTTTTGGATATGTTTATTCTGGGAATCGACATTCTTGGATTATTTCCTGGACTTTTTTACACACTCAAAAAGTTTTGGATAACTGACCTGGCAGTCTCCGTGATCCTGCTGTCACACAGATCGGCTGCGAGCCCTCTCCATTCCTCCACTCCATTCCAGTGTGTGCGTGCGTGCGTGTGTGTGTGTGTGTAAATATTTGGACACTTTAAATAAATTCTTTTAATGAAGTGATGAAGTGATTAATATAATAGTAAACAGTATTTTAATACATAATTTCATATATAATATAATATAATAAATTAATATTATTATTTGTTCCCCAGGTTAGTCCAGTTCTAGAGTAAAATACATAAATATGTAATATTAATAATATAATAAATCATGATTATATAAAATTATATGAATATACAGTAACTTCATAAGTTGTACTTCATGGTTGTAAAGCGCTTTGGGTGTACAGTAGTACAGTTTGGGTGTACAGCGCTATATAAAATGCCCCATTCAATTCAATAACAGCCCAGGCTCATTAGAAAAAGGTTTTGTTTCACGTTGCGTCTTGCACGTTTCGCGGCAGTTTCAAAGTGAAATGTCCAGTGAGTGGCGTTCCGGAACAGATTTTCAATGAGGCTGTGTTGGAATATAAATATCTAAAAATATATATTTTTTACTATTATTTAAAATGCACTTTATTTCTTTAAAACAAATGCTACTTTGTTTTAATATACTGCAAATGCACACACAGAATCAGGTTTTTTTTTGTTGTTGTTTTGTTTGTTTTTTTGCCCCTTTTGCAGCCCAATCTCATGAAAGTGCATATCTATACAACAAATGTTCTTTGTCTTACCATTTATACGGCATAAAAAGTTTTTGCGTGCATATGATACGCAGTTTTTCGCGTACATATAATACGCACTTAATGGCGTGTAATACACACGCATTCCACACCCCTGACGCGAAGGGTTTTCAGTGCGCAAAAAAAAATGTTGGCTTATAAATGACAGGAGAAAAAACATCAGTGGTATATATATGCGCTTTCATGAGATTGTGTTGCCCCTTCGACACTGCTGTCTGCTTGCTTGGCACAACACAATTCAGCTCAGCCATCATAAGGTAGTATCCGCAATTTTAATCTGCCTTTTAAAGTCAAGGTAAATATCAAGGCAGAGGATTTGCCTCCATGAGACAGTAACCTGTCAGGTAGCTATGGTGTCCCCTAACCCTGCTCTACTGCTCAAACCAAACTCATCTCCCTCAGTGCCCCTAATTTCACTGGGTCAGGGGGCCAATCGAGATGGGTGCCATCAGGCCGAGAGCTGAAACTACAGTGACATTCAGGACGTGAGGAACAAAGAAGCGTGGTGTAGTCAGAAGCCAGACACAGTGTTAGACTTGTAAAAAGAAAGATAGCAAACATGAGAGCGAACAAAAATGAGTTTGAGAAACAGAAATCTTGAGAAAGTAAGGAAATTAGAGAATAGGACAGAAACAGACAGATAGAGTGGCTGTCAGGCCCTCAGGCTGTTCCATGCTTTCCTATAGTCTTCTCCTGGATTAGATGACTTTCATTCGTCGTGGTCCCCAGTGCCCTGAGCTTGGCAGCCGGCGCTGTCTCACCTGTCATCTCTGCTAGTCACTGCTCAGATCTCTCCTGATCAGCTATAATGTCAGTCCAATAACCACAAAAAGCTCGCTCTTGCCTTATGCTAATATCATAGGCTAAAATGAGTGCTAGAGTCGGGACATGATTCACATTTCAGCAGAGACGGTATAAGAGGGAGACGGACCACTTGTGGAAACATTAATGAGAGAAACTGTGACAGCCTTTTTCTTTCTTTTCCTTTTTTTTTCTTTTTTGTAGAACTGGACCAGCCTTGAAAAAAATGATAATAATAAATATGATAATATTGTATACACTAGTATTGATGCAGAATGATAATATCAATAATTATATATTAATGTTATATATTATTATATAAGTATTGTTATTATCATTCAGCATCAATAATATAGTGTATATATTATTATTATTAATAATAGTTGTATTATTTTTTTTCCAGGTTCTACAGATAAAAAAACAATAACAGTTACAGTTTCTCTCAATGTTACAAGTCAACAAGTTGTTTGTCTCTGTCTTGTACCGTCTCTGCTGAAATATAATATAATATAATATAATATAATATAAAAATATAATATAATATAATATATATAATATAATCATTCTTTTTTAGGCTAGTTCTGGAGTAAAATTAAAGATTTACTCTTGATTCTAAATCTAGTGTGGTTTATGTTTCAAAATAATGACACATATGTGACCCTGGATTACAAAACCAGTCTTAAGTAGCACGGGTATATTTTTGGGAATAGCCAACAAAACACTGTATAGGTCAAAATTATAGATTTTTCTTTTATGCCAAAAATCATTAGGATATTAAGTAAAGATCGTGATCCATGAAGATATTTAGTAAATTTCCTACCTTAAATATATCAAAATTGTGTTTTTGTAAGTGGATGCAGAACAATAACCAACAGAAATGGAAACCTTTAAAGGCGATTTTCTCAATATTTAGATTTTTTTGCACCCTCAGATTCCAGATTTCAAATAGTTGTATCTCGGCCAAATATTGTCCTATCCTAACATACCATACATCAATGGAAAGCTTATTTATTCAGCATTCAGATGATGTATAAATCTCAATTTTAGAAAATGGACACATAAGACTGCTTTTTTGGTCCAGGGTCACATATTGTATTTATGTTTTGGATTTAGGCTCTCACAAATCTTACAAAAGGCAAGCTTGGATTTTATTTCTGGATATCAGGCTTGCAATGATGGTGGCAGAGTAAGTGTTTATGCTGGTTGAATGCAAGCAAAACCCCAAATAAAATCAGTTGCTTGGAGCAGTATTACATGATAAAAATCAAGCTCTTCGCTTTGCCTTTGGTAAAAACAACAACAACAAAAAAATATTGTTTGCTCCATTAGTGCCAATTTTTGAACTGATTGGACAGATGGAAGTCATATAAATGGAAGATCCATCAAGTATGTTTTTAACCAGTGTACAAAGTAATCAAATGGGATTGCTGGGAGATTTTCCCCAGAGTGAGATTGTGCCCCCTAGTGGAAGACTACTGCACTTGCCCCGTTTGTAAGGGAATCTAACAATGTGGAACATTTCTGACAATGTGCAACCATGTCGTCTTCCCTGTATACAGCTCACACACAGAGCAGCCCCTAAGACCCTCGCTCCATCAGTACGCCGGGTTTTTTTCCCCGAAGCATGACGAGCTCAAAGTGTGCTGCAATGCTGATGGCCGTTAAATGCGTGCCATTGAACTTGGGTTGTCCTCGGGCCAAGCCCTGGGCTGCGCTGATGACATTCTGCTGGGTAATTGCGAACACGACCATCACAAGGATATGTCTGCAGTGGAGATGATTATAGCAGCCACGCTGATGATGGCCTGAGTACTCCCCTCAACCAGTGGGAAGTAGGTCGCTATGGCAATCTCTGAACATTTGGTCTCTATGGCAATGTTAGAACTCCAGGGAATCGGGCTAGAGCCTGGAAAAGCTCCTTTGTTGGACACGTCCGCTTGGGGAACAACATTAGAGGTGTTTGATCACTGTGAGTTTATAATGTATTCCAGTTGATTATGTTTCCAACTCCCCTCAGTACTTAACCTGTGAATGTATCTGCTCTTAATTAGCATGTGGCATTCCTGATGATAGCGAGCCTCTGTTTGTGCTTTGATACGACAGACGGGATGACACCAAAGTCAAGACCCCCCTCCCCACCCCACCTTCTCTTGCTGTAGAATGCTAATCCTTGAGACTTGCTATATTTTCTTTTAATTGGCATCATTAGCAAAATAGTCGACCTGACATCCAGATCGTGAAGAGTAACGCCAAAATCATGGGAAAGGAGAACACCCAGACCTTTAATTAGCTAAACAGCCATTTAAGACGAAAGAGAATCAAAGCTGGTCAGCTTCTGCCCTGATCCCCGGTCTCACATTACACCACGGTTATTAACCCTTATGGCCACTTGCAGACAGACAATATCAGTTGGTTAAAGGTCTAATGGCTTTGTTTAATAATACAGCACATTGTGGACTGAAAATTAAAGAACCTAAAATTGAACCTTTAGAGGACGCTATGGTGATATCGGAGTCAGATTTGGACCAAATTTCACACTGTTAGTTTAATAATATAATATAACATAATATATCATTTAATATAACTAACATGAAATTTGGTCCAAATCTGAATCCGATATCACCATAGCGTCCTCTAAAGGCGCAATTTTAGGTTCTTAGGTTGCTGTATTATTAAACAAAGCCATTAGACCTTTAACCAACTGATATTGACTGAGTGCAAGTGGCCATAAGGTTAATAACTGTGGTTTAATTATATATATATATATATATATATATAATTGAGAAAATGTAATTAAATTTAGTAATATAAAATACTTTTTTTGCAGTAAGATAAAATTCTTTTGATAAAATATACCTTGTTCAGAATATACACAACGCATTCTCACCCCAAGGCGTCATCTAACTGACAATTTTGACCATGCTTCAATATTCGACGCTAAAGGTACCCTTTAGCGTCAGTTAGTTGACGCGATCCCAGGGCGTCATCTAACTGACGCTAAGGGTAACGCGTCAGTTAGATGACGCGGGTAGGTTTAGGTCTGGGTAGAAGGGCGTCATCTAACTGACGCTAAGGGTAACGCGTCAGTTAGGTGACGCCCTGGGATCGCGTCAACTAACTGACGCTAAAGGGTACCTTTAGCGTCGAATATTGAAGCATGGTAAAACTGATTCCCAAGGCGTCAGTTAGATGACGCCTTGGGGTGAGAATGGGCTGATATACAGTATGAGTTTATTTAACTTCTCATTGCAAATTTTTTTAAAGCACCAAATGTACATTTTCATACTATATACTAACAAAACATGTTAATACCTTATGCAAATTTGCTTTTCAGGTAAAAAGATTTATGGGGGGGGGGGGGGGAATCCAGGGAAAGGTGTCATCACATATATTACTATATTACTTTCATAGAGACTTGAGGTTGGGCTTTTCTGTCTGAGGGCCTAGCAACACCCTAGCAACCCCTCACAACACCTAAACAACTGCATAGAAATACCTTAGTAATCGCCTAGAACACACTAATACCATCAAGTTATCAGGCCAACTTCAACATAATAGCAAGCACTATACTCACATTTTCCAAATAGATAGAACAATCATGTTATTATCAGTGACATCAAAATAACTGCAAAATTAGGTCACAGCAAAAAACCAGCAGACATTTACCAACAGCACTGTCAAAGCAGTTACCCACAGAGTTGGATGATCTAGGGAAACAGCTGATGTTCTCCTCTGCAGCATAATGCAGTGATGATAGCTGTAGTGATTTATACAGGGCTAATAACCTCCTTCTCAGAGGAGCATACGCTGAGATCAGTCTGATATATGAGACTCCGGTGCTGAGAACGTAGGAAGGCTGCATCAAGCCGATGCGTGCAATTAGGGTCAACCGCCAGCTTCCTCTTTCAAAATCAAACCCGTTTAACCCCTTAAATAACAGCGTCTATCAGCTGCGACAGTTACACATGATGACTCAAACTGCACTGTGCTCTTTTCTATCCTTCATCATCTTAGAGTGGTTCGTTACTGATTGACTATGACATGTGGGTCATATCTGTCATAGTCTATGCATATTGATGCTATGGACTGTTACGGTTGAGGTCCCGACAGGAAAAAGGAGGGAAAGCGAAAGAGGAAGACAGCAGTACGTGGGCTAGACGAGCCCAGGGACAGAGTGACTGGCCCACAAGCTGGGATGACAAGAAGCACAACGTCTCTGGATCCTTTTCTCGGGATCATTATAATGCTAAGCGCCTGTCAGGCCCTTCTGGCAAGGTTAGGGGAAGGCGGGTGCTATAAAACCCATCCCGCCGCACTTTTACAAGTAACGTTTAGGAAGCTGCCGAGTCAATAACCTGGGGATTTAGGAAAAGAAGTTGAGACCAGCATTTTAAAAGGTCAATGGAGTAGTATTTAATGATTTCCTTATTAGTGTTATTTTTGTGGGCTTCTCATTTGGCATGCCGGCTTTGTTACGTACAATATAACGTATGACTCGGACAGCCAATGTCAAGCATAACGATTAGATACGCTGCTCTATTTAAGCTGAAGTATTGAAAACTGTTCAACTTTTGATACCAGAGAATGTAAGAGAACATTATTTTATCATTTTTGTGTATTTATTAGATCTTATTTCTGTGGTCCACTTTAGACATTCCACTAAGTAACTATTAAGAAATCACAGATTTCAATACGAAGTCAAACGTTTCACACGCAATTCTTCCAAAAACAAACAAATTAAGCAAAGTTGCAAAGTGCATAAACATCGTCGGCACCTAAACGACATCTAACTGAGAACTACTGAGCATGAAAAATCAATAACATTTTCCTCAGCTTGAAATTAAACAAAATTGATACATAGAGAGCCAGCAACTCAGGTTTCTCCTGAAAGCTCGTGCTGTTCGAAATGATGTGACCTCCCAGTTGATTCCGATCCACATCAATGATTTAACTAATTCATTTTTATCTGTTAATATTTATGCATTAATAGATAATGATTCATTAATGAAATGTCAGAACTGAATGCTTGAACATTTTGACAGCTACTCTTTGAAAATTCAGACAGTACGAGGGAAGGTTTCTGAGGAACACGCTGCATAAAAATGTTGTAATTAACATGCTTTTCAAAGAACCTTCTATCACACTGTCTTGATGCTCTGACAAATTTCTCTTTTCTTTCTCTTCTATTGCATTCCTTTACTTTGCCGTGGCTATGGCATCCTTAAAAATGACTGCAGATGTGAGCCACGCCTAATAACGCATTTATCTTCATGATTTTTGTATATGGACACCGAGATAGCTCATACTGTCATACGGGATCTGCATCTTGGGACATTTGGATTGTCATTCTGTTGCTCTAGATGCAGACCATGTATGCTGGATAATGTATGCTCTCTGTCTTTTGAGGAAATATGGCACTTGCTCAAAAAGTTCAGCATTCAAGATACACCAGAGGTGTTCATATTTCTTAGTTTGACCTTTGATCCATGTTCAGTAACGGCTGCCAAAAACATTTATTTTCCTCTGACAGTGAGGACAAGTAAAACAAATCTGCACCGTTTTGTGAAAAGTAGGAGAAGCTCATAACTAATGGGATCTTTTGAATACTTTTAAAAGACTTTGGGGTATTTTTCACAAATATAGCAATGCTCTAAGTGAAATAATTGGGTTGCTTTGGACCGCAGGTCTATAGAAATTAAGCGTTTGCGTGGGACCCTTCCTTCCACGCTCATTAACGAGCTGACCTGACCCTCCGAAGACAGGGGGTGGAAAAAAACCACCAAATCATTAAATATCAAGATGGCTGGTTAGCAAAATCATGTGTGTGTGTGTGTGTGTGTGTGTGTGTGTGTTGTGTGTGTGTGTGTGTGTGTGTGTGTGTGTGTGTGTGTGTGTGTGTGTGTGTGTGTGTGTGTGTGTGTGTGTGTGTGTGTGTGTGTGTGTGTGTGTGTGTGTGTGTGTGTGTGTGTGTGTGTGTGTGTGTGTGTGTGTGTGTGTGTGTGTGTGTGTGTGTGTTTTGCAGGTATTTTTTTTCCAGCTGAGTTTGCAGATTTAAAGTCCTTCAGGCTACCTCAGGGTACAGCAGAAAAGTATGTGGACGCTTCAGCCACACTTAAAAATGAATGAATGTCATATAGCATATAACAAAATGTCAGATTATTTTTTAAAGAAAGAAACACAGCACAAGCACATTTGCACAGTTAAACAAAATAAACTATAAAACATAAATTATGTGTTTATGATTTAAAAATATGTATATATTTAAATATTTTTAATCATACTTATCACTAAAGGAGAACTGACTTCATACATCTTGACACAATTTGGATAAAATAGTAACCATGGTTAGGCTAGATTAACTGTAACTTAAAAGTTAGTATGGGGACAGCTTGTGAAGCATTGATTTGCAGAGACCATGGTTTAATATTTTGTTTTCTGATGCAACAAAACTGAAAAGTTTGGAACAAGTAGGCTATCCAAATAAATTAGCATTCATAAAATTGAAGATAAAAAGAAGCTTTGAAGTCGAGCGTTGTTCGGTGACAGGCAACTGCAGAAACGTCTAAATCGTTCTTTAATCACTGCTCAGTTTGAGTGATTACGCCTTATTAAATGTGACGCATATACACTACAGTATTTCCTTTTGAGCGACGCTCCGTCGCGCGAACGCTCGCTCGCGCTCGAGACCAGACGGGTGAGAACTACGGGCAGTGGTGAGATGCATGCCGTAGAGAGAGAGTGTGGCTGAACGTTTACGGGTACAAACGTGTGAGTAAGGGGGTCTGACAGTGAGGAAGAGTCTAGTCATTTATAGTGTACCGGCCATGTTGGCCTCCTCCACTGCCGAGCAGAGCCAAACAGCACTGAGCCTGCTAGCCTTGAGGGAGAGCACAGACAAGGACAGAACTGCTGCTGTCGCTGATGCATTAGTGGAGGAGATACATCTTGTTGCGCAGCATGGTAAATGACAAAATGATATCTCATCAGAGAGACAACCCGTGTGTGACTGTGTGTGTGTGTGTGTGTGTGTGTGTGTGTGTGTGTGTGTGTGTGTGTGTGTGTGTGTGTGTGTGTGTGTGTGAGTGAGAAAGGAAAGAAAGAACAGAAAGTCAGTTTGTTGATGAGAAGCCAGTCTCATTACACTTTCGTCATGTTTCACAGAATCACAGCTGGATGTTTTTGTCAGGCTGA
The DNA here is from genome assembly GCA_036326025.1 of Chrosomus eos. Taxonomy (NCBI): domain Eukaryota; kingdom Metazoa; phylum Chordata; class Actinopteri; order Cypriniformes; family Leuciscidae; genus Chrosomus; species Chrosomus eos. The sequence continues at coordinate 13,530,259 of CM070834.1, forward strand.
AAGATATGGCTAATTTTTTTTTTCTATATGTTTTGGTCATAGCCAAAAGTTTGATAGAATGATAGCAAAGACCGGGGAGTGTATCAATTTTGTTTCAAAGTCTGTACAAAAGTTATCTAATTCTCAAACCACTATGGGTCTCAAATTTTGATCTAATATTCATTTATATATCTATTATAAATTAAAGTAGGCTATTACTTATTCCTAAATTGTGTACATTAATGTCAATACTGGTATTTTGGCTCATGATTTCAATACTGAAGAGTAGCCTACTTGAAAGTCAAAATGAAAAAAACCCGCTTTAGGGAAGAAAATTATAAATTGAAGAAAATAAAAAGCACAAAAAAACACTGACTTAACAATTAATTGGTGCACGCGTTATTCCACAAGGAAATGAAAATTATTTCAAACATTCTTTTTTCTTCAACCCCATGTGCTGTAAACCGTCACACAGACAGTTATAGTGCCCCTATTAGGCTTTTCTAATATTACCTTTCATAGAGTTTGTAATATAGCGGTTTACTGTCTGCAAAGTTTTAAAGATCAAAGTGCACTACAAATAAAGTTATTGTCTCCTAAAAGAAAGAATCGATTCCAGGCTCACTTCCTGTTACGTAACAACGTAACACATTTGAATAATGCCAGCCTTTGATCTTCATTGACTGCCTGCGAATGACGTCTACTTTGACCCGCTCTCAAACACTGTAGTTGTACTACTAAAAGAGTTTGGTTCGTTTTATCAACATGTCGAGAAGACACCGTATTCAGCACTGCGAATCCACGAATCCACTGCATGTACTTCAAAAGGATGAGGAGGACTTGCGCTGGAATTGATATATAGAGATATCACTGTGTATCAAGTGCTGAGGAAGCCTTTGGAGCTGAAATTCAGATATGGCTATAGGTGTTTAGACACGTGCTGTAAGCTTTAGAGAACTAATACTGGTTCTCAAAATACATCACAAAATACATCAACAGATAGGCTCGTGAAAGAGGGGTTAGAGAGATTGAATCTAAAGCAAACTATTACAGACACTTTGAGAATGAGTGATGTGCAAAGTATTTAAAAGTGTGTGTGTACATTGATGCATATAATCCCGGCTGTTGGAGACCCCAAAACAAAATAAGGACCTTTTAAAATAGCATAACAGTGGCAATTTTAGAGTCAATATAAAAATTCACACACACCAACACAATTTTTTTGTAAAATTCCATCAAAATGTTACAACTACCTTTGCCTCTGAAACAACTTTCCTTTTCGGTTGACATCATCAAGCCATATTCTTTCTACATCCACTTGTCACATAGAGTCAGTCCACCTTTCCCAATCCAGTCTATTCCCGATGGATAAAGTGCCACCCAACATTGTTAATTGCTTAAAATGCTGCTTTACTCTTAAATACATCACATACATTTAAGAATTCACAACTAAAATAGAAATCAAATTTCACAGAGTTAAAAACACCATTTCATGTTGACTTTAAAGGCCTAAGAGCTCATACATCCTGTAGATTCACAGGAAAAGCACAGATCTCAGCTTGCAAGAATGACATTCTGGTTTTTGACAGCATGAGATTATGATGGCCATCAACCAAACACTCAAGGGCAGCAAGAAACTTTAGAGAACGCTGATATGAAAAGTGTGAAGAGGCTTGAGAAGTGAATGTAATTTTCCAACTACTTGGCTTGGTAGACAAGAACCTACTTCAGCGGTGTATACCTGACAGAAGTAGCTCATTCAAAAGCCTTGATTCAGTTTGGAGAGGTTTGCAGGTCGAAGGACTAAATGCTTTGTTTTTTTCGTACTTGCCAAGAGGATTGCTGATTCCAAATGTTGAGCAGAATATAAGCTCAAACTTGGGGTCACCTTTAAAATAATTTTACGAAATTATAAGTAGTATGGGCGCAAATTAATTAATTGAATGCAACGATTTAAAGGAGAACTCCGGTCAATTTTAACATTGAGCTCATTTTTTTGTAAATTTGGAGTGCTGTCAGTACAGAGAACAACGACAAAAATCGGTGTTTCCTACACCGTGTTATCCTCTTTTTAAAATTGACACCCTGTTGACTTAAACGGGGCAAGTTCTGAACCTGCTTTTAGTCTCTTAACATCCTTGATGTGTCATTACAAGTGCACAGCCATGTGAGTGGTGTTATTAAGAGTGAACACGGTCAATCTGACTGCAGTAGATGTGAAAGATATGAATAAAAGTAATGTTTATTGAGCCAGCGCACATACCTGTATTTTCTTCCTGTTTTCGTTCGAAGTCCACAGTAGTCAATTGTCGAGTTCGCGCGCGCGAAGTTATCTAGTTACCAATGCTCGTGCGCACGCGCGCGAACTCGATAAACGACTACTGTGGACTTCGACCGAAAACAGGAAGAAAATACAGGTATGTGCGCAGGCTGAATAAACATCACTTTTATTCATATCTTTCACATCTACTGCAGTCAGATTGACCGTGTTCACTCTTAATAACACCACTCACATGGCTGTGCACTTGTAATGACAAATCAAGGATGTTAAGAGGCTAAAAGCAGGTTCAGAACTTGCCCCGTTGAAGTCAACAGGGTGCGAATTTTAAAAAGAGGATAACACGGTGTAGGAAACACCGATTTTTGTCGTTTTTGTCTGTACTGACAACACTCCTAATGTACAAAAAAATGAGCTCAATGTTAAAATTGACCGGAGTTCTCCTTTAAGAAAGAAGGTTGTTTGTTAACGATTAATGTACACATTTTTTTTCTGCTTGGTCCAAATCACATATTCACTCTAGCCCCACTGAACTCTTTTCAAAAAACGATTTAACTCCGAACAACAGTACTGTACATTTACGCCATTACCATGAGCAACCATCCGAATCACAACAATCACAAATGAGACACCCATTGTGGTCTTGCGGACCTCGTAGACAAAGGCCACAAGACATCAGATTTATATCAAATGCACAACTTTGTACAGGGCCACGATTTTTGTTCCTGAGACATTTTAAAGTGCAGTTTTCAGCTCAAAAAAACAATTTCCCACCAATAAATGAGCCAAACTCTGACATCAAAAAACCCTTCTGTCAACACTAGTGTGGAAACGCTGCCAGACTTCATTTTCAACCATTGGCACAAAAGTTGCAACTAAACACTGATTTGAATTTGGTTTAATGATACATTCAACAGTATCTGAATGAACTTAAATGGAAGTGAAATTCAGGCCATAGAATCACCTCTTCGCCGAGTCTAGAGTGAAGTCGAGGCACACGGGCAGAGACCCAGCCACTGGCTCTGAGGAACAACAGCAGTCTACTGCCAACAAAGTCCAAATAAAGCTTTTAATACGTTCACTATTGATCCTGTGCTGAAATAAACTCAGTGTATTGGCAGGGCTGGAATCCTTCTTTGAAGGGACTCCATAATGCAGCTAGTCAATGGTAAGCTGTCTGCAATCAATCCCAAATAACAGTTAATTACAGCTCACGTCCATTTTGAGAAAAGACTAGTGGAAATAAGAGAGAAAGACTCAAGGCAAATATAAGCTGAAAAGGTGCTAAATGGAGAAAATGAAGAAAAACAGTTTGAAAAGTTGATAAAAAACGCCTTACAAGGCTATCCCTCCATTTACCCCGGAATACTAAACATCTGAGCGTTTTAAAAATGAAGGCACATCTATCAAGCAACCAAGGGCTCTGAGTTTAGTTAGTTAGCGTTAGCAGTTAGACCCTCCTGGTAAATGCTATGCATTATTTTGTGGGTGTACCATGTTTCACATTTGACGGCCATTTCAAATTAGCAGTATAAAATAAACATTATACCATATACATATGCTATGTCATATATATTACCATACTGTATATGGTATACTGTACAAACATTCATAGCACAATACTTACATAAACCATTAAACATTCAATAAATTATTAAAAAAATATTATTCTAAACTGTATGCTTCATCAGCAATTTGTAATGAGGGATGTATATAGAATATAACATGTGAAACATTTCAAATCAAAATTCATGGCCTGGAATTAATATATATTTAAGCATGTAAAATACTTACAGCGGGACCATATACTGCTAGCAACTATACTACTGTAAAAAAAAAAAAGACATACAAACTCTAGGACACTTTAGAAACTGCAACCAACTAGACTCAAGGAAATGTACCGAGATAAAATATTCGTGAAGTCTTTAGGTAACAAAAGAGGTATTACTCAGAAATGGCTTAGCATCAACTTAATAGCGTGTCAGATGTTTGAATGTTATCATCTGCCCATGATATATACACTTCCGTCTCGAGGGCGCAGAGGAAACTGTCCGTTTCATAGCACAAGCATTTCAGACTCCTCCGCTGATGGCAGCCTAATAGCGTTTATGTTACCAGAAAGTGCATAGCTCTTCTTTTTCTGGTTACATATCATTAATTTAAAGAGTTTATACAGCTGCATATTTACTGAGGCAAGTAGGAGTAAGTGCCCCACTTAAGGTTCAGCCATATCCCACTGTGTGGATGTTGAGTGAGTGTGAATGTGACCTGAAATGCTCTCGTAGTCAACACTGACTCCTGCACAACAGTCAAACCTGAGACACGCAGGACTGAGATGTGGTCATTTTTACAGTTTTTTGTTTATGTTTTTGATGAAAATGTCTTTTATGATTACTCAATTATAAACAAAAAAATTATAAACATTTACTTAATTCACATTCACAATGCTACACAATCTGAATAGCATGCACTGTAACTTAGTTTTGTTGTCTGCCTCTTTAAAGCAGGATTTTGATTGGAATGTCAATTGTTTTATCGTTAATCAGCTGGACAAAAAAAAATGGTTGCCTTTATCATTATAGTTGTGATGTGGACTCTTTATTATTATAGTCATTGGTGTGAATAGGCAATGTTTTAGGTTTTTCCTTAGGTTTTTTTCATATTTGTTTGTAGGTTTACATTTCACTGTAATGTATTTTGTTGTGTTTGTGTGTTAACATTGTTGAGATGTTTAGTCTCAAATGTGTAGTGCAGGCTTGCCAGTAGTTATGTTTGATTCTTGAATGAAAAACTGGTAACTGATTGATAACTGGTTTAAAATGAAGCGACTCAAAAAGAACCCAACAGGGCTACTCTAGCACATTTGGTACTTTTGGAGTCGGACTTGACAGAAAAGCTGACTTTCAACTCTTTCTGTGGATTTGATTTGTTCATATCGAACTGGTTCTTTGGTTCAATGTTCATGTAAACCATGTTCATTTGGTGTTCAGCCAGATGCTAAAGTTCAAGATTCAAGATTAGATTTAGGTGACAGTCTGTTGATCGCGAGACTGAAGATCTCTTTTATTGCAAAGCAGTTTCTGCACTCTCTCTAATGCTTTCACCAATGCAAACACGATGATGTACAGTAAGAGCTTTATTGTTCAGTAACGTGTTTCATAATGAGTTGTCCAGTTAAACTCGCTCTGTGTGGAAAGATTGTTCTTTGATCGGTTTCTGTATATAATTTGTTCACAATTTAAATAAGATTATTTTCATCCTACTAAAAGAAACGATGTGAAGTTGATATTTTAGTCACTGTCTTGACTTACTGATGCATAAACAATATTGAACGATTTTGAGAGAAAGATTACCTGTCTGAAATTGAACTTGAATTGTTGCTTGGTAGCTCGATCATTTATTTTCAGACGTTCATCGAGGCCAGCTCTGTATTCGCCCAAGTTGAGGAAACAGTCGTCTGTGAAATGTTTGGACCATCCAAAACTTTGGGAAGTTGTGTCGGCGCATTTTCAGAGCAAATAAAATTAACCCATTGTTTCTTCAGAGGCTCGGATGAAGGAACTAAAAAATACTTTTGTGTTCATTTGTAGCCTACATCCGAACACTGATCAACTGCCATGCTTCGCTCGTTTGCAAGCCATTATATCTCTCGAGGAAAAACTCAAATCGCGCTCGCGCGTTCATACTTCCGTTTTCTCATGAGCTAGCCAAATTCTCTGGACGGGCAAAGCAGAGAAAGGGAGGTAACCTTTCCTCCTTATGACGTCATAAGGAGGAGATTCAAGATCAGCGTGTCTGAGCTGCAGAGAAGAGAAAGATAGCCAAAGCTCGGTTTACATCGATTGAAAATTCTAGACACGAGGGGACCAAATACAGGCTAGGGGAACTAATATTAATGTTAAAAAACCTCAGAAAGTGAAAATTTCATGTCAGGGGCCCTTTAAAATAGTCTATACACTTAATATTTTATTTTAGAGTAACACTAATACAGCCTTCTCGACAAAAAGTAGTGTTGGATATTATAATGTGTTTGAGCTAATTGACCTGCTGAATAAATCAATTTTTTCTTCAATTAAGGCAAGATGAAAAGGTGAATAATTGAAAAAAAAAATTCATTTTTCATACTTCAGGTGGTCTCACTTCGACCTAACGAACGAACTAAGAGTAATGTATCGAACCCAGATTCCCTTCTTTCTTTATTTGCATGTCTCTTTTTCTCTCTCCTACGATGGCACACTAATAGATTTAGCAAAGATTGCATGGGCATTTATTACCTCATGTAATTGAACGTGATGATTATCGTTGTTGTGTAATGTGATTTTAATGTGGCGTGATGGTTATGTATAAGCCCTAATGACTTGCCTCCAAGGGTTACAGCTCACACGAAAAAAAAGAGCGAAAAAAGAAAAAGAATTTGATTTAGATTTCCCCCCATTTTCACTTGACATATAAATAAAGGGGTTTAATTAAAGCTTTCCTTCGGCAGCTTGCTTTCGCAAATAATCGTCCGTTTTATGAGTTTCCTTTTGGAGATGAGGGAAGTGATTGATAGAAGTGTCGTCTTTTCGTATGCATGTGTGTTTGCGACTGTCTGCTGGCACAGTGCAGAGAGAGAGCCGTGGTTATTTGTAAAATATGAGTTATAGCCGAGCAGGTCCGCGCTGCGCCTCTGGTTCAGACACCTGAATTGCTGTATTTAAATCAGAACGAATCTATATTTTCTGATGTTCGGAGAGCCCATGCAGTACAAGGCCAGGGTACTCGTTTTCTCCTCATCACTTTTTGAAAGCACACACTCCTGCATATATTGGTCGACAAATGCCTGGCTTAACATAAACTTGTCCATTAAGGCCACATTTCATGAGCAAACTCCTTCAAAATGGGGCCAAATTGGCTTCGCTGGGACTATAACCTGTTATTATTGTTCAGTGTTATCGACCTTTTTATTTTAGTATGCAGCAGGCCGCAAAGAAAGAGGCCAGTCTTTCTAAATGGCCCAGTGAATGGCAGTCCGCTAAAGAAGCCCATTATATTGCGGCTGAAGACGGCGGCATACACACAAACATACAGAGAGACTAGACAAACAAGCACTCTGAACATCAAAAATGCATGCAAACTTTTCCAGGAAGTGTTGCACCCAATGCATATACATTTTGTCTGTCTTTTTTTTCTCTCTCTCTCTCTCTCTCTCTCTCTCTCTCTCTCTTCTCTCTCTCCTCTCTCTCTCTCTCTCTTCTCTCTCTCCTCTCTCTCTCTCCTCTCTCTCTCTCTCTCTCTCTCTCTCTCTCTCTCTCTCTCTCTCTCTCTCTCTCTCTTTTCTCTCTCTCTCTCTCTCTCTCTCTCTCTCTCTCTCAACACACACACTCACAAAGTAAAGGGAAAGCCAGAGCTTTGCTTGACATTATTAGTTTTGCATTTGGGCTCAGTGCCCGGAGTAACGCTATGGATTTTCGTCTTACTTTCCTATAATTGGATGAGTTAAATTTCTCCATTCATTACACAAGCACATGACCTTGTGACCTCTGCTGCTCTCACGTTTTATTAGCACTTTCATCCCCTGTTAATATGGACCTCTTGTCCCCAAAGACCCTGCTCTACAACACTCATTTCTATTCTTTCTCATTTACTCCAGTTTCTGTTTTCTTCCATTTTTTTCTTCAAATTCTTCAATATATTTCGTATTTCCTTGCACACACTTAATTAAATGAATCACTGATGCTATTGCTTATAATTAGAGAAAGTGCATATATGTATTAGCATTTACCTACAACAGAGACAGAGAAATAACCAAAACCAAGCATTCACACACATACACTGGGGATATGCACAAAGACATGTTGTACAAAGACTTCCCCTCACAAGGAGTGCATGCATATTTTATGAAAAGTCAACAGATTGCCGTGTTTCGAGCCTGATGTCTTTTATTGCTTCTCCGTCCCCCAGCTGTGTCCCAGCAGCCCGTGTTAGATCACTGTGTTCACAGACGAGTCGGACACAAAGCCGCACAGAGGGAGTCGTCCAGATTGCGGTATTAGAGCGCCTGCAGAGACGAATGAATAAGGAGGCTCGACCTTATTCTAAGACTGGCCACAATGGGCATTTTCCACAGAGGATTCACTGTAATCCTGGAGAGGGTCATGGGGTCAGTGCTATCACAGCTTGCATGATGTGTACTGTACATTAGAGATTGTGACAAATTTGAACAAATGATTGTTGTGTGTTTTCTGTCACATTAGATGGAACATCAGTAGACTACTCAAGTCAATGTTCCTGGATCAACATATTTTATTGATTCTGGAACAACATTCCTGGCCGAAAATGTAGTTACCCCTAAATCTAACCCTATAACTTATCCCTAAAATAAGTGGGAAATGATAGGTAAATAACAATGATGTAGAAGCATGTAACCCTGGTTTTAAGCCTAAACTTGACATAAACTGCAAACTTTTCCCTCAAAGCTAAGTGGAATGTTGTTCCAGGATCAACAAAGATGATCCAGGATCATGTTGTACTTAATGAAAACTCAAGGCAATGGGACGTGTTATTCGTTGAAGTTTGATACTTATTGATTTCAACAACCCCTAACCCGAACTAAAGTTACTTTAGGGTTGTCAGTTACTTTGTTTTTTCTTCACCAAAGAGAAACCAGTTTGTCAATGACTCACTCATAAACAGTCATTTGTTTTGTTCCTGAATGAATCTGTTTTTGAACAAATCAGTTAATTAAATGAATCAATGACTCATAAATACATAGCCGGTACAGTGTAAATACATAGCCGGTACAGACATAATACAGCCGGTACAGTGCGGTATCACTGCAAACTGCGCTCAGTAATGCAAAGACTGACAGTCTTTTTTTTATACAAAGTGATTAAACTACAGGATACATCTGTTAAGATTTGGTTTATGGTGTGATAAACCTTTATTGAGGCTTAAGAACTAAATTACAGTTACTTTATTGAGCCTTTAGAACTAATTTACAGATTAAGTCTGCGTATAACCTCAAACAAACAATGCATGAATGTCAATGATGGTGGTGTTTATTAATAACCAATTCACAGGCTGCAGGATTAGCGTAAAATTCTGGCAAAATAATGTTTCAAAATATACAAAATATTCTTTTTTGCTGCTGATCAGTTACTATTTTGCAGCAGTGGTATTTTAAAACAGCCAAACGCAACAGACGGCTTAATAGCATTCATTTAGAAAGACTGATGAATGCCAGCAAGGAGGGAGATTTTGAGACTCTTGTTCTAAATTAACCATGAACAGTTTTGAAATGAGAATAAATAGAGGAAATAAACATCCCAAAAATAACATCAAGACATATTTCACAACCAGTCATCTCAAGCTAATTCCTCTATAATTAAACAGGAAACAATGCATTCTGTGTCACGTTGTCGTCATAACCATGATATATGTGTTGAAATTACTTTGATGGTCTGATTTCCCTTGTCAAATGCTATTTTACAGCCTGAAGATCTTGATCTTGTTGAAGAAAAGTTTACTATACTTTTTTTACCATCTTGGAAAATCTTTTCAGAAAGGATACAGAGGTGGTATGATGTGTTGTGTCCGATCATGGCCGAGACGTCAAATTTCAAGAATTCCACTTAGCGCAGCCCGTTATCAGCTGTCAATAAAGCTGTCAATCAAAGTTAACCACGCCCTTATTTGTCATACATTTTATATCTAAATACGATCTAAACTAACGAGTTAAAGCAAAATTCACCCCCCTCACAGTTGTCAGGCACTCGGAACCTATAAAACGGACATTTTAACATGGGGGTCTATGGACATTTGCTCCCTTTTGGGACCTGCCCCTAGCGGATTTTCAAAGTATTGCAGTTTTTCGCACTTCCGGGTAGGCTTCATTTTTCAGATTAGAATGTTGCCGCTTGGAAAGACCCCAAGGACATTTTAGCATCTCAAAAAACTTTGCATTTAAGTATTGATGATAACCATAGACAATTCATAAAAGAAAACATATGATAGTAATAAAATGGGGAAATTTTAAGGCCATTTTAAAATTGCTTCTATTTGTACACATAAATCAAAACTTCAAAACTCAAATATTTGCTGCTCATGTGATATATATTTAGCATGCAATTTATCTTTTCAGCCACTGGGTAATCAACAAGAACAAAGCTCTTTGCTATACTCATTCCTTCCTGTCATAGAATGACAAGCAAACAAACAACCACCACCACCGAATATCTCCGTAGATCTAATGATCCCCATCTAAATTTTAGTCAAAAACAGCCATCCAGCCACAAACAAAGCCACTTCTGTCACAATGATATCAGCGGAGTGGGGCTTGGAGTAAATTGATCATTATCTTGGCACACCCAAAAAGCCTGTCTTTTGCTCAAGTGTACCATTTTACCCATTTCTAGAGCTATTTTCCTCTCCTTCTCCGATGGAATCTTTCTTTCTGTCGCCATATTTACATACGGGTTCCGAAAGGGGCCACTTGACAGGATAATTCTACCTCTAGAGTTGCGTCAGCTTCTGTCAGGATGTGGGGAGCGGATTACTGTGATTTCCTTAAGCAGGATGCACTTTGCTTTACCGCAGACGGCACAGCTGTTTTTTTGGCATGCAGATGAAAAACAAAAGCTCGAAGCCACGAGTAGCGGTCCACCGTGCTTCCCACAATAGGAAAGCTGAATCTCTTTCGACTCAGCCCGTTCGCCTGGTATCGGCAACCCGCACCCATCTCTCTAATCCACCCCCTCACCCTCGTCAGCCCAAATGCATCATTACAGTCAATAAATCAAGACGCCTCCACCACATAAACTACAGGATGCCATGTGAGAAAGAAGCGCCAGCTGTTTCTCTGCCCTTTGTTGTCGTATATCCAGTCGACAAAGGCAGGGCTGACTAGTCGCTACAATGCTGTTTTTCTTCGATTTCTCATTCCTTGCTTTCTCTTCATCTGAATTGTGTACAGAGAGCATTCCACAATGTAGCAATGAAGTTACAAATCCCTTAGGAATTAGTCTATGCCTACAACAACTGCATGCTTATGCACTGTAATAAATAGCAAACTGACAAATTGCTTTTGTTCCTCTTTTGTAAGTTGCTTTGGATAAAAGTGTCTACTAAATGCATAAATGTTAATGCAAATGTGGTTTAATAAATGTATGTAATTTATAATATCTAGTCTCAGTTTATTAAGGGTAACGTTTACATGGTTTAATCCTGCCATCATTGTAGCAATTAACCACTTAAATTATCTTTTTTGTTGTTGTCTCAACAAAAGGGTCTAAAGTGTTCTCTTTTTTTAAATGTATTTCATGGAGAGCAAAGTGATTGAAGCTATACTAGGGACACACCAATATTAAAAATTCTGTGCAATATAAATATTGTATATGTCACTATAATGGACAATGTGAAAAATGGATATTCATTTTAAGATTTGCTTAAATTTCATTTAACAGTGTTATTACATTATTACTGTTTTAGTAAGTGGGTATTAGATTATGAAAAGTGTAAAAAAAAATAGAGTAAATTAGCAAAAAATATTACTAATATCAATAAATAAAGTAAAAATCTGTAATATCAATATTATGATGTGATACTGATTATAAGTAACTAAATGTGACAAAATCAACAACAACAATGTCAGGGAAACTAGATAAACAATCAAACAATGGAAACTTATTCGCTGGGTTCAAAATTGAATACTTCCCTAAGTATGCAAAAAACAGTATGCCAAAAGATTAGTATTTCCGAATACATAAAGTACTCGAAAAACAGTAAAATCACCCAGATTTCCGCCAAGATTCTGAAGTGAGCATTTGATGGACACTTTACTATCCCATGATGCCACAGGAGAGGATTTATGAATGGCAGTGAAGTGGTGCACCTGACGCTGGTAGGTCACATGACACTAACAACATGACGGATGTAGTATGTCTGGATTTCATTCATACTATCTATATTTATACTATATAGAACAACGGTCCTGAATGAAGTTCAAACTCAAATGTACCTATACTCATACAGTACGCTTGTTGTTAGTTTGACTTAAATTACAGCTTATTTTAGAACAGAAATGTTATTGAAAGTTCTTGAAAGTTGTTAGAACTTCAGAATATTAAGTATTTTACTGCACAATTTTGAAATAAGAATCATTTGCTGTGTACATACTACGTGTATGAGAAGATTGCATTCATTGTTGATGTTCACAAATGCACACAAACCCTGGACTACATTTTACACGGTGAAATGCACGCTCTTGATGAAAACATCAGCTCTGTAAATTGCACACACATTCAGGTCCATGACGCAAAAATCGAAAGTTTGAATTGCGACACAAGGTCATCTCCATCACTGGCTTCATCTTGCAGTTTTTTTTTTATCACAGTCTGTGTGGCGATGACAGGCTGTCGATCCGTCCATATCTAAATATATATTTCTGAAGGGGAGGACAGGAGCGGCAGGCCAGCCGAATTACCAGGCCTGTCACTTGCCAACTGACAGCAGGGGGCTTTCCATCTGGCCTTGGATCACGCTCTCTCTCATGCACTTAGCAACTTAGCAATGCAGCAGTTTCCTATAAAGGCCAAGTGACAATATATTGATCTCCTCAGGCCAGCAACTTCAAGCTGTAGGCTTGCAGGTTTATTCAATTACCTGTTTGTTGATGCCGCTTCTGGGGCCCGGTGCATGCGCTCTCCTTCTCTCCCTGTCGGTCCCAGGCGTGAAATAGCAGTGGGCGGAATGCTGTCTTGGCACAAGGTGACAGAAGGTTTCTGACAGCTGTGAGAAAAACTCGCTAATGACCGCTTTCTGTTGTACCAGCCAGTGTTTTAATGCTAATCGTAATTTGCAATGGACGTGGCCCCTGTTTAAAACAATAATTTATGCAAACATGAATTTCATTTATTTAAAACCGTGTCCCACAAGGAAGGTCCTAAAGTTGCATTGCATATTCTCTCACATCAGTAATTATTCACTGGTTCTTAATGCTTTTTTTTTTACAAGTCATAATCCTGGTGTTCAACATTAATTAGCTAAAGCTGCCTGGCTGCATATTTTTCTTCAATATTTGTTCTCATGATTTTTCTATCTTTGCGTCTCAGCACTCTGGGGTAACATGTACTTTGCATGACTTTTCCCCCCTCCTCCTGTCAGCAAATATTTACCTCAGACGGTATGGATGAGAAAAAAATTCAACTTAGCAGGGTGGAATTTTATAGAAAAAAACTGAAAATATGTAAAGTCCTGGTTATAGCGAATCTGTACAGTCACCAAGTTTGGTCTATTAACCCAACCAGCCTAGGGTGCGTTTCCCGAACAATGACGTAACTCAATGCTTATCTACCATAGTATGATGCATTGTTATTAGTCTCAGCCTCAGACGTCACGCCCACGGAACGTTGGCTAAACGTCTGATGCATATGGTACACTTAACTGGAAACACTTCAGGAATGTTGAAGTCGTCATCTGATTGGTTGAATTTTATCGGATTTCCGGGGGGCGCGAGTGTCACGTTTATTTTCGGTCCGCTGGGAAACAAAGCGCAGACGTGTGATTGCGGAAGAAAAACTGTTGTGTTTACATGAGTGACAATGAGCATTTATCAAGATCAGCTAAACGTAGTAAACATAGTAATCAGTAAACGTAATCAGCAATGACTTACTGCTTGTTTTCTTCTCCTTCTTTGATTGTCTATACTGTCTGACTTGTTGCACGCTGGTCTGTTGTTGTGGGGACATTTCCACGCCCCGAAACGTGACGCTGAAGGAAACGAACTGTAATTGGTCGTTTGACATGTCGGTCAAACGGCCTTATGGGCGGGCCTTGGCCAAAGAAAGCTGCTATGAATTCCAGACGTTCAGCCGTCAGTCTGAAGGTCTGGCTACGCGAGACTACATTGTAATAAACTAGCTACTCACAACTGTTTCCCAAAACTGTATCGTTGCAAATTTATCGTTCAACCACGTTGGTTAATGTGGTGACGCAGGTGGTGGAGTATAACTTAATTTAATGAAGTTGGCTAGCCCTAGAATTCATTTAATGAATACTGTAAACTAGTGAGGTTACAGTACCTGTTCGGTGTGATGATGTTAAATGTCCCCGACAACGTCTGTAGTCACGTTAATCACTTGTTTGAAACTGCCTTTTTCAAGACAAGTAAAAGCTTTAAAAAATGTCACAAGGGGGTTTTACTGATGCTTGTGTTAACCACAGACCTTATTACAGGCATTTAACCAGAAACCCATTCAGAAATGCTAAAATGCTCATGCTAAAAAAGCATGCTTAAAAACCCTGTGTTTGGCTTACAAAATGCCTGCAGCACTTTATTTAGAGTAAGATGAAGGTGAGAAAATAATGACAGGTATTTTGAAAGTTTTAATGCGATGCGGCCTCACGTTCCACAACAATGCTTCTACACTAATCCATTGCTCAAGCCTACAACTAGAATTAATTTCAACTCTAAATCAGTGTTCTATATATATATAGCTGCTCCCGACGAGCTGGATGGCGCCTTGCATGGCTGACACCGCCGTCGGTGTATGAATGTGTGAGCGAATGGGTGAATGAGAGGCAATATGTAAAGCGCTTTGGTGGCCATTGGGTCTATGAAAGCGCTATATAAATGCAGTCCATTTTCCATTCCATATATATATATATATATATATATATATATATATATATATATAAAAAGTTTGAGTTGAACTAATCATATTTCCATAATTCTCACTCTCAGACCAGTTATAACATCTTTATGGGAGCCTGGTACATACCAAGTCCTTTAAACACCCATGGTTGGGAAAATAAGTCCCAGCTGGGTCCAATTAGGGGACGACCAGGAGCGCTGTTTGTGTTGGCTGTCTCTCACCAGGCCATAGGGACTCATCAGGTTTTCATTTGTCTCATTTGTGAAGGCACACAATAGTACAGTGCTATCCACAGTGGTCTAATTTGAGCGTTCAGCGCCACACGCTCCCTTACCACCGGCTTCATCAACACAGCCTCTCCTAATGCGATGCGGCCCCACGTTCCACAACAATGCCTTTACGCTACATTCTTCTGCAGACGCTAACTTACTGCACGATTATGCAGACAGTTGCTATCATTCTCTAGTCCATATTCAGAGATATTTTCTGTTTTGCATTCTAATTGTTTTGCACTCCATCGTCATAGCTGCAAAGTTTGACATGCTAACATGACGCTAACACGCACATTTGCCGTGCAAATGGTACAGTATGTGCCTGCAAAACATCTAGATTTACAAGCGAATTCCTGTGGATGGGGGTGTGTTTTTGTGAGGATCTGGGAACAGTAGGGAACATCAGTAGGGAGTCTAGTGGAGCTCTGGCACTAAAATTGAATTCCACCTCCAGCTGTTTCCAAAGTTTCTCTTATTTGAAAGGCCTTAACCAACAAGAACTGAGTAAATCTACACAATTAATTTGACATGAGCTATGAGGTGAAAAAGGTACCAGTTCTTTCTGTACTGTCACAGCAGTTACTGCATGTTTACAGCATGAACGCTACCAGTAAACACACTCGACTAGATGTTTCTCTTCTCGAAAACATTGTGATCCTGGGGATCCAAAGGGATACTGTAGTTCACTCACAAAAACTGAAAAATCTTTACTTACTATGTCATCCCAAATCTGTGGAACATAAAAGAAGATATTTTGAGAAATTTCAGTTTTTTGTCCATTCAATAAAAGTCAATAGGCTCCCATGTTCTATGGTGTTCTGCAGATGAAATAAACAGAGGGTGAGTAAATGATTACAGAATTAAAAAAAAGTAATGAGCTTTCCATTTAAGGCTGATTTTTAAATGTTTGAATTATATTAATTCTTAAATATACTCATTCTGTGCCACCTGCTTTGGATAAGGTCAAGACCCCCTAAACCTAGACCAAGTCAAGACCAAGAGCAGTGTACAATAAGTTGACACCAAGACTTTGAGTCAAGACCAAGACCAGACAAGGCAGTACAAATGCAGTTGAGACCGATGCCAGACCTAGACCTTCAAAAAATAGTCTCGAAACCAAACGGTTTCAAGGCCAATATCGGTCTCGAGTACCACAACACTACGATAAGGGTCGTTTGGCGAGGCACGTTGCCTGTAGTAGAAGTTGACTATGAGGACTTGATTACGTCAAGCTTGAATTACTCCAATGGTATGTACATTTAAGCCTTACATGCCTTCTTTTTTTTTTTTTTTGCCATACTTAATTGCATTAAATTAACACATTCAACTGACAGCCATATTTAATAAGACACATGCTGCTCAGCTTCCTGCAATCATCTCCACAATGTACAATACAACGTCTTTTCATTAAACAGCAGAATAAATGCATGAAACTTTTATAACTCGCATCAAACTAGTGTTAAGCACACATATAAATAACTGCATACATTTGCCCACAGGGCTTATTTGTCACATCTATAATTGAATGCAAGCACATGCACCATGTGTCTTGAATAATGCATGGTCTGTCTGAGACATTTTCCAAATGCTGAAATATTCATGAAATTTCTATAAATTAGAAAGCACCTGTCGCCCATGTTTCAAACATATACACAATGAACAATGTGCTTCACGGAAATTCAGTGCTACAATAAAAATGGCCAAATTGAATCAATTAGTGGTGCATATTGGTCATAAACCGGCCATTATTAAGATCAATGTCCTGCGCTATTAGAATCGGAGCTGTAAAGGCCAAGGATGGATGATAAAAGTTCATCTCCTTCCAGCATTCTGCTCCAAATATCAGCATTCGTCTTTGAAATATAGGGCTGTCGTGATATGCAGATTAATTAATCGCAATTATTCCCAATTAAACACATTTATCTATGTTTGCTGAGAACAGCAAAATAACAATTATTCAAAGCCTGCATTATAATGTCAGACAAGTAAATCATTGAAAGACATTTTAAAAATTATCATTACACTTGTTTATGGTAACTACAGGCTTGTATTTGTATTTTATGTATATTTTAAACATGTGAAGCTTACATTCACTCCAACTAAATGCACATCCAAATTGCAATATACTGAATGTTCCACACAGCAGGGATCCATCCATCTCCTCAGTTGAATAAGGTCAAACACTACCCACATACATGAATGCAAACAACCCGAAGGTCTTTGATTTATAGTGGCTAGATACAAACACCCTTCACTTAGAATAGACGTAGGGCTGTAATATATACGTAGCCAAATGCCTATTGGTCGATATGGAATTTTAAGGGCCCCTTTGAAGCTCGGACCGTTTACATTTGCATTTCATTGAGAGAGAGAGAGAGAGAGAGAGAGAGAGAGAGAGAGAGAGAGAGAGAGAGAGAGAGAGAGAGAGAGAGAGAGAGAGAGAGAAGAGAGAGAGAGAGAGAGAGAAGAAAAGAAAAGAAAGAGAAAAGAAAATTTATGTGGGAGGACCATTTCATCTCTTTCCAAATCTCTCTCTCTCTCTCTCTCTCTCTCTCTCTCTCATTCCTCCCACCCATCAGTCCTTTTCGCTCTGTCTCTCTCCATCTCTATTTCTCTCCTTCTTCGCTACTTGCAGAAAGCTCACATGTTGTATTTGATTAGTTTTTATTCCGGCAGTCGTCTACCTATATGTCTGCGGTCCAAGAAGAGGGTAGTGGTTTTGGATCACTTCCTTATTCAAACACAGCCGAAGGGGTCAAAAAGGCAAACCTGTCATCTCCAATGTATTAAACTGCAAAAGAGAGCTACATCTACAATATATGAACTGCAGATAAAAGGAAATGAAAAATGCTGGATGGGAACTTAACCCCTTGTCTACCGACACCTCAGACGGCTCCTAAAAAGTCATCTTATATCTCAAGTGGAATGGGTGCTCATTGTGTCTCTTTTCTCGCAATTCAGTGCTGGGACAGTGAAAACATGACATTAATTGGTCATTTTCGATGACCCTAAATGGGTAGACGTGGTCCCATCTGGTATTATGAGAGGTCTCTCATTGTGAAGGGTGCAGGAGACATCGGTGACCTGTCGGGCAGTGTTGAATAACCTATTGTCTCCTCGATCGATCAGAACACAATGCGTGACAATGTCGCACCAATGATTTGTGAATGCTGTTGAAGGTCAGCCCTCCATCCAACCCAAATCGTCCTGCCCAACACACACACAAACACACACACACACACACACCTCTAGAAACCCTCCATCTACTCCTGTCCATCCAGTACCGCTAAAGATTAGTCAGGGGTCATGCATTGCATGCAAAGCCGAGCTTCTCTCCACTTTCAAACCAAGGTTCTTCTGCTTCTGTAAAATATAGATGTAAAACATTAAAGAATAGTCGATGGGAGATTTATATGTATATTAAATAAATAAATATAACATTTAAAAAATATATATTATGAACCTTTTCCCAGAAGTTAATAACTACCACAGGTATTAACATCATAAAAAGGTTTTTATATTAAAATTTTTAAGAAAACTACTAACGTTGCATTGTGAGTTTTTCTAATATGTCTGTGGGAGTGATGGCAAATTTGACATCTATCTTTATTCTGATCACCGGAATTAAGCTCTCAATATATTTTTTTCCTATTTTGGAAAGTCATAGAAATGCTATCAGGGATATTTTCTTTTCTATTGGAGCAAATAGGAACGCAAAAATTATACTTTAAACTATTTATTATAAAATGATATGTGTTGTACCTTCAGTTCATCGCTATGGAAGTTTACACAACTATAACAACTTCCACTTCTGAGAACCCCAGAAATGAGAAAAGGGTTTACAAACATCAAAAATAGATAACATGTCTTAACCAATAAGACGTGCAAATACATACATTTCCAGCAAGAAAGCAATTGCTCTGTTCAGATCAAACATGAAAATGGCACGTCAATCACAAAACACAGCCAAGTGTAAAAGTGCAACCAAGTAAAATATAGTATAACTCATATATGCTCATAAGGGCAAAAATGGAGCCATTTGTACCTTAATTGTTGATGACAATTGTCATGTTTAATCAATGATTTGTTCCAGAAACCTGCCTGACTCAAATTCATGCGTTTCAATGGCAAAACTATCGATGCCGAAATTAATCTGCAGCCTTCAGGTGGTAACAGGTCAGTGCTCTTTAAGTTGTTTATGATCATTATTATTGTAATGTTATATGCTTTGAGACATGAGGTATTTGATGGCGTCTCTCTTGATGCTTTTGTTTGCTCCCTGCTGAGAGCACACTGAAGGGAGGGTGGGATCGTATGCTTTCAAAGCTAGCTCGCTATTGCTAGCCTCTCCTCGCCTCACAAAATCACCTACCCACTTTTAATTTCTTAATTTCGGTTATTAAATTCAGTTTCTTGAAGACATTAACAGTTTTTACTAGCTAAGCCTTACATAAAGACTTAAACACAGCATTTGAACAAACCTCCAACCAGAATATTTAAAAAAAAAAAAAAATACAATATAGTGTTGCCTTGCAAATGTGGGATGAAATTTGTCCTGCAATGTGGGGCCCTACGTGGTCAGGTGAATAAATACTCTGTCCGTGCTGGACCCCTCACACTGACACAGGGGAGCGCATGCATAAAACAAAGGGCTCCAGAGGGAGATTAATAACCTGTAGATCCAGAGACAGATACTCCAGACAGCCCAATGTGACTTTAAAACCCGAATGAAAAGTGGATGGGCTGGGTCAAGGGCACGGAGGCACAGGTTAAAGAGTCTTTTATCAATCAGCCGGCATGGAGAATTTGTTTGGACAAGCCGTCGACTCCCAGCGGGACGGAGGGGCCGCACATACGGCGGAGGTTTCACGTGAAGAATCGAGAACGGATGCTGGTGTGAGAGAAAGAGGAATGGAGGGCGGGAAAAGGAAATGGAAAATAAATGTGCTTGGGCATTCGATTCCATTGCTCCTCAGTTCTTTCGTTCTAATTTTAGAGGTTTCTTTTCACTTTTAGACGTGGCGCCAGAGCACCATTCACTGCGGGATTTTGTTCAACATATAAAGCAAAATCGATGTGCTTCGCTACAAATGGCTCCCGCTTCCTGCGCTCTCTTATCCGACGTCCCAATCGTACGCTATCGAAAGTGTTTTAAATCCCTGATTGCGTTTAACCCTGATGAGCCTCAAGCCGGATCAATGGCCAGCCCGTTGCAAACACACACAGACGTGCGTTGACACAAAAGGCGGCTGTATGCACCCACACGCTCCCTGGCAATATTGGTGTGGAGATTAAAGCCATATAAAAAGAGGGAGACAAAGGTGACGCCACCTTCTTTCAAATGGGAAGAGCATGGCTTGACAAAATGAGCGGGTGAGCTTCAGGAGAACAAAAGGGGAGGGTGCGGGAGTGTGTGGCGGAAGCAAAGCTCGGGGCAGTGCGGGTGAGGAGCAGGGCCTTTAATTAAAAGGATTATATGAAGGCGCACGGCGCGAGGGATAGGCTGTCCGTGTCCTGAGATGGAGTACAGTAATGAAACCCATCACTGGCAGCTGAGGGAAAGAGAGAGAGAGATAACTCCAGAGCTGAAGACCAGAGATGAAAAGAGGGGATGGGTCTAGATTGAGTACTGGGGAAAGAAAGCAAGTTTGAATTAATGAGACAATGAAACAATGGGTAAATACGGAGGGCTGGAAACCTGAGGAGCTGAGGTGTGGAATATGATGCAGGTGTGCTGGGTGTCAAATCAGCCTTACTTTCATGTTGTTCCTGGAGAGAGTTTGGAGGAAATGCATAACAAAATGGATAGTACTGACTCTGGTTGAGCCGTTACTGTAAACGCACAGATGACTGAACAATCTGTATTATTGTTTATTCTGATTAATGTGACTGTTTATAGAACAAATCTTGCATTTCTTAGTTTTAGTTCATCCTTTCATCAATTAGATTTAAAGATTCCTTTTAATCCAAAAGTGTCCACAAGCCATATAGCAGAACCTGATTTCACCAAGTGCAACATGGTTCTGGATCAACAGCTTTGTTGGCAACACTTTAGAATTCTGTTCAGTCATTAAAGGGGGGTGAAATGCTGTTTCATGCATAGTGAGTTTTTTACACTGTTAAAGAGTTGGATTACCATGGTAAACATGGACAAAGTTTCAAAAATGAAGTTGTAAGTTTGATGGAGTATTTCTGTTCCAAAAATACTCCTTCCGGTTTGTCACAAGTTTCGGAAAGTTTTTTTTCGAATACGTAACTACGTGACGTCAGAGTGGGCGGAATTTCCTTATACGGGTCTTAAGGGCACTTCTCCCGGAAGGGCGCGCGCAGCTGTAGCCTAGAGCGTGCGAGAGATCAGAGCGCTGTGCTCTGCTGCGTTGCAATCAAAACAATGGCACCAAAAAGTGTGTTTTTGGTTGCCAGGGCAAGACAACACTGCTCAAATGTCCAAAGAACCCAGAGTTAAGGGACCTGTGGATGGATTTTGTTTTTTCCAGAGCAGCAACGGAGTTGCGCAATTGTGTTCTTGTTTGTTCCCTTCATTTCGGCGGTAGCTGCTAATAGTTTTATAACAGGGTACCCGCGGTCTTAAAAGCCTTGAAAAAGTCTTGAATTTGATCATCTCAAATTAAGGCCTTAAAAGCCTTGAATTTAGTATACAAAGTCTTGGATTTCGTTACAAAGGTCTTATATTTTTTTTGCCTTTGCTAGGATTAAGTTCATACCGTAACAAAATTAACTGTTACTAATGTTGGCTAATTCAAAATGTATACACGCAGCATTGAGTCAAAGAACGTATACTCTTTGGTTGAGTGCACCTCGCGCTCCACGTCATAGCAGAAAAAGCGATCGCGTGCGCACCCGTTACCATGGTAACTAGGCAAGTGAGGTACAGAACAAGATAGTACCTAGCCTAGTTTAATCCGCTGTTGCCACAAATGACAGAATTTAAACCCCAAATAAGAGCTTTTCTGTTAAAAGAACATTTTCTACCCGGTCTTTTCAATAGTATCTGGCAACCATGCACTGTAAAAAATGTAAGGTTGTCTCAACTAATTATTATTTAGTAACTAGTTCCACAGAATTTTTACGTTCACTCAATTTCTCTCTTCAAAGTGTTGCTTCAATTATTATTTTTTAGTTGGCCTAAACTTGACTCCAAATTAAAAAAGTATGTTTACTCAACTAGTTTTATAGTTCATTCAACTAAAATGTTTTAGTTGGTCCAAACTTGACTCCAACTTTAAAAAGTATGTTTGCTCAACTAGTTTTATAGTTCATTCAACTAAAATGTTTTAGTTGGTCCAAACTTGACTCCAACTTAAAAAAGTATGTTTGCTCAACTAGTTTTATAGTTCATTCAACTAAAATGTTTTAATCAGGATTTATTATTTGGGCTTAACTAAAAATTGCTGTACTACATTTTATACTGAGGTTAACAAAATTGTGGTGCGTATTAATCACATAAAAACAAATGATAACACATATTAGCCTTTATTTCACAACAATCTGCACAGACTAAACATACAGGCAAAAGTGCTCAGTTGACAAACATTAAATTCAATACTGCCAATTCCATTTCAAACATTTATGGAACTAAAAAACATTTACTAATCTTTCCCTAAACTGAGAACAATAAAGCACATCTTAAATTTTAGTAAAAACTACAAACTCTACAAGTAATTAATACATAAAATAATTAGTGCTGTCAAGTTGATTAATCACATCTAACATAAAAGTTTGTGTTTATATATATATATATATATATATATATATATATATATATATATATATATATATATATATATATATATATATATATATATATTTATAATTATATTTTGATATATATTATATGCACATGTGGGTATATGTAAGGACGTCTGCCTTTACAAGCACATGAACTTTAATGACATCCCATTATTAATCAGTAGGGTTTAATATGGAGTTGACCCACCCTGTACCACTATAACAGCTTCAACTTTTCTGGGAAGGCTTTCCACAAGGTGTAGGAGTGTGTTTATAGGAATTTTGACAATTTCTGTAGAAGCGCATTTGTGAGGTCAGGCACTGATGTTAGACCTGGATAACAGTTTCTTATTCATCCCAAAAGTGTTCTATCGGGTTGAGGTCAGGACTCTGTGCAGGCCAGTCAAGTTCCTCCACACCAAACTTTTCATCCATGCCTTTATGGACCTGCTTTGTGCACTGGTGCGCAGCCATGTTGGAACAGGAAGGGGCCATCCCCAAAGTGTTACCATAAAGTTGGGAGCATGACATTTTCCAAAATGTCTTGGTATGCTGAAGCTTTAAGAGTTCCTTTCACTGGAACTTAAGGGGGCGAGCCCAACCCCTGAAAAACAACCCCACACCATAATCCCCCCTCCACCAAACTTTACACTCAACAGTTTGGGGATGGCCTCTTCCTGTTCCAACATGACTGCGCACCAGTGCACAAAGCAGGTCCATAAAGGCATGGATGAAGAGTTTGGTGTGAAGGAACTTGACTGGCCTGCACAGAGTCCTGACCTCAACCCGATAGAACACCTTTGGGATGAATAAGAAACTGTTATCCAGGTCTAACATCAGTGCCTGACCTCACAAATGCGCTTCTACAAGAATGGTCAAAATTCCTATAAACACACTCCTACACCTTGTGGAAAGCCTTCCCAGAAAAGTTGAAGCTGTTTTAGTGGCACAGGGTGGGTCAACTCCATATTAAACCCTACTGATTAATAATGGGATGTCATTAAAGGGTTAGTTCACCCAAAAATGAAAATTATGTCATTAATGACTCACCCTCATGACGTTCCAAGCCGTAAGACCTCCGTTCATCTTCGGAACAGTTTAAGATATTTTAGATTTAGTCCGAGAGCTTTCTGTTCCTCCATTGAAACTGTATTGGTATACTGTCCTTGTCCAGAAAGGTTAGAAAAACATCATCAAAGTAGTCCATGTGACATCAGTGGGTTAGTTAGAATGTTTTGAAGCATCGAAAATACATTTTGGTCCAAAAATAACAAAAAAACTACAACTTTATTCAGCATTGTTTTCTCTTCCGGTTCTGTTGTCAATCCATGTTCAGTGACGCTGCTGACGTGTATCTGGTGCGTCCGTGTATTCGGGTTCAAATAAATATGGCTGGGCAAAAAAATGCAAGTCTTCCTCTGTGTCGAAATCCTTAGACATGTTTTCGAAGATTGTTTTATTTACAGCGTGCGTCTCCCTCAGACTGTAAACGAAGCTCGGGCGCACCAGATAACACGTCAGCAGCATGAACGCGGATTGACAACAGAACCGGACGAGAAAACAATGCTGAATAAAGTTGTAGTTTTTGTTATTTTTGATCCTTCAAAACATTCTAACTAACCCACTGATGTCACATGGACTGCTTTGATGATATTTATCATTCTTTATTTCCTTTCTGGACAAGGACAGTATACCGTGTATACATTTTCAATGGAGGGACAGAAAGCTCTTGGACTAAATCTAAAATATCTTAACTGTGTTCCGAAGATAAACGGAGGTCTTACAGGCTTGGGACGACATGAGGGTGAGTCATTAATGACATAATTTTCATTTTTGGGTTAACTAACCCTTTAAAGTTCATTTGCTTCTAAAGGCAGATGTCCCAAAACTTTTGGCAATGTAGTGTGTGTATATATACACACACACACAGACAAACATATACATGTATATATCATATATAAAAAGATAATATATATATATATATATATATATATATATATACATACATACATACATACACGCATTATACACAAACTTTTATGTTAGATAGGATTAATTGTGATTAAGTGATTTGACCACTAAAAAAAAGAATACAACAACAACTGGTAACAAAATGGTGTCCGAGATATTTCATAAGTATAAAAAGTATTGAAAAACAACAACCGAATATTTGGCATCTTAACACTCAAGAGTGGTGCAGGGATGATGTCAAAACCCGAAAGTCTAATTCGACACTGGTTCCTCGTTTATTGGTGAAATAAGCTCTGTCTGTGGTAAACACAATTTGACAATACTTGGATGGATTTTCTTTTCTACAATGTAAACTACACACACATACAACCCAAACTTTTTATCATTGTCTTATCATTGTAGAATAAAATCTTAGAATAAAGTATCATCAACTTGTTTACCACAAACCTTATTTCAACAAATTGAAAAAAATCTATAATTATTATTATTTTTTAAAAAGCATAGGAATATTTTGAGGGAACCAGTGGCGAATTAGTCTTTTGGGTTTTGATGTCATCCCTGCACCATCTCTGACCTCTCAACAAGACTGTACTTGAGCGGAACACTTCTCATTGTCGAGACCCAGAAATACCTTTTGCACTGCTTCAAAAAGGTACTTCCACTGTTTGGGGTAATCAACATATAGAGTGTAAAGCAGTCCAAAAAGCACTCCAAAGGCAGTTGGTACATCTATTAGAACTTCTTCCTCCACCACTGAATCCAGGCCTCCAGCATCAATGACTGTCTCAAGGAGACCAATTTGCATCCCTCTGGTCTGCCTCTCCACATCATCGCCTCTCTGGTTTGAACCACATAGGATAGATGAATAAATGGGAGGGAAAAAGATGAATTTTTATAAGAGATAATAAAAACAACTGTTCATCAAAACAACTTGAACTTAATTTTCGATGAATTTTCAACAGCTAAATGTTAAATTTATAATTGAAATATACTTTGGTTATACAATATAAAGCATTTCAAAAATGTAAGAACTCTAATCCAAGATTATGTGATCACTAATATAAATCACTTACCACAGTGCACGAATTTGAGTACACAAAATAATAGTATCAGCTGATTCACGACCTAGGCAGCTTATCGAGACACCCACTAATAACGGCCTTATGAAATGCCGTCCTCAAGAGGTCAAAATGCTGTTTCAAAATGAGCGCCATTTTATCGTAGATGACCGTTAGATATTCAGGTTATGTCGGTCTCTCCACGGGACAATTGCAAAAGTTTTCACAATCTTAACCTTATTCATCACGCTTAAGTTACCCTAAAATAGCGTATTAATGTGTTAAACATTACACGTTTCATAGATTTCAATAACTCGCATCCATAAAAGTAACTTAGGTCTAACGTGACAGGCTAAAATGACAACTCTTCACGTTACGGAAACACAAAAAAATATCATAAAACATCCCGAAAGTTATTTCACATTATAGTAGTACATTTTACATGTTTTAGTAATTAAACGAGGTAATATACCACGTTTCCTTAGCTAAACGTACGTTATGGCAGCCTTCCCCTCGGACAAGTTGGGCTTAGCTGCTAACGTTTTACGGTTATGCTTATAAATATCTACACAAAAACAACAAATATGTTTACGTTTAACGAATATGTTGTACATAATACGTTTTTGTCGATAAACTTGAACATATTCTATAATTTAACATATGCCGTGCCGAATGAATTTGACATAACGTTACACTTAACTTTCTCTCGGACATAAGTTAACTTATAAAAACATTTCTAAATCCGTCTCAGGACGTAACAACACAAAACCATCACATATGTTGTAAATTCTTGTCGTTATTTAGGTTTAAAATCGATCATTTATTCAGAGCCACTTACCTTGAGTTAAGTATGACCGTCTTTGACAAAATGTCTCCCGCAGCCGCTGTCCTGCACCCGCAGACAGTAACGTTACCGCAGCCGAGCCACTGCCTTGTAAAACCCGCGAAGTCAAATGCTGTATCCTTCCGCAAAATCAAGTGAGCCATAATCCAGATCCTTCCATTCTCTATAAATGTAGCAATGCGCTTTTATTTTGTGTTTATTACCAAAAATAGACGGCTTAAATTCAAGATTTAAAAAATATAGGTTTTATATATTAAAGTGTTGTATAGGATCCATCCGCTCTCATAGTGCAGAAACGAAACCTCGACAAATTGATAAATGTTGTTTTGATATTATATCTAATATTTATTAAATATTTATAAATGTGCATTTTAACAACAAAACAACAAATAAGTTCTTTTTTACGCATTAAAATATTGTATAGCATAGCTGGCCTTATACTTTTAGCAAATATTGGCTAGATTTGTGTTTATTAGTCCAGTCAACATTAGCCATCCTAAAGTTGACTGGATTTGAAAATATCTCTTCATTTAATTTTTTTTCAAATATATTTTTGTAGACTTAATATAATATGTCTTCTTAACTAATCCCAAGCATGAATATTGGTTCAACTTAAATATTTTTGCTCTTCCAACATTTTATTAATTGGCGTTTTTACAGTGTGCGCGCGCTCTCTCTACACTGCTGAAGAAGTGTGGATGATCTGAAAACACAGACAAGCTGGAGTTCAGCGATCTTTATTTAAGATTTTCTACTTAAATTAAAGTGTCATTCAGTTGGTCTGTGTTCTGTCACGAGCCGCTTGCGCTGTTTGTGCGACTAAATCTGCGATCAAAATGCAGGCTGATATCCAGCAGTGTTCATACGAGCAAGAATACAATGTTTCCCGATTATCCACACGATTTCAAATGTGACATTGATTTTATACAACAGTAAAAAAGAAAAGAAAAAAGGGTAACATCAAATCATGTACTACATTTAAAACAGCATTATCAGGCTTGCTCTATAACGAAATATGTGGCTTTGAACGAATCGGGAGATTCAATGAATGAATGACTCAAAGACTCACTCATAAAGATAGTGAGTTACCGCCACCTACTGGCGATTTTAATGTTTTTTAACATTGCAAATTTAGTGAACATTGTTTTATTTAAAGCATTATTATTATTTTTTTTAAGTTATTACAAAGGTAAAAAATGAAATGGAAAAATTTATTTAAGTGGGCAAATCTTACCCTTAATGGAAAAGGTGTGAGTGCAGTCTAAGTGGAAAAGAGGGGGTCCAGGGGGTATAGCACTCTAAAACACTGGAGAACCACTGAACTTAGGAAAAGGGATAATTATGTAGAACTGCACAAATGCTACTGCTTAAGAGTGCTATGTCAATAATTTCTCATAAGCTTAATTGAATTGGCCTAGAGAGAATAATTATGACATTTTCTGATGTGCAAAAATGCAAAGACTTTTCGTCAACTACAACTATAAAAAACAGGATGACTCAAATGTGATTAAGACCAATAAGCATTTTCGTCTGAAGACTAAGACTAAATCAAAATGGCTGCCAAAATTAACACTGGCCTACATACACGTGCGCGCTACAATGCTGTTGCGCATGTATTAAATATTAAGTAAATTTAATATAATTTAAGTCAAATGTTTTATTTAATTCAACAGTGCCGATCCTGACCTCCCTGGGGCCCTAAGCAAAATTCTGCTAAGGGGCCCTCTACCTGACCCGTGACGCCGTGAGATGTAAACCATTTGCCATTGCCACAGTCACACCTGACACTTCAGTGCTCCCAATATAATCCTCCCTCCTTTAAACAAAACAGTCAAAGAATAAGTACAACAATATAGAACAGAATGATATTTACTGAATAGAGTATTTTCTATAGAATATTAAGATAACAAGTGAATATTGTGATGCAGATATCAATAACCCCTGTGAGTGAATGACATCATTGATATCAAGAATTAACTTTTGTACAAGTGAACATGTAATTCCTGATATCAAAAATAGACATTGGTAGATAAAAATGTAACTAAGGGGCGCTACTAGTAAAAATAATCAAGAATTCACATTGCAAATAGTAAAAAAAAAATGAATTATTGATATCAAAAATGCATAAACTGTGAATGAATAAAAGCTAAAATGGCTTGCCATAGCATGTTAAAGTTTTTTTTATTATGCATGTTGAAGCAATTCTTGATTTATGGTTATTATTTACTGAGGGATGTGCATCCATATTGACCAGTATGTCCAGCTAATCAACATTTTAAATTCAATATAGCCTATAAATCAAAGTCAATCAATGTCAAATTGTCAATACATTGCTTTTCATCTTGCATAATTAGTGCAGTTGTTTAGAGTTTTTACTACACATTAACTGAGACTATAATCAGTGTCTTGTTTTAAAAGTGTGTATAATGTGTACTTTGATGAGGAGTGCCATCATTCACGCCCATATATTGTACAGTATGTCTGGTCTCCACATATATTTCTGCTTGAAAAATGCGCGTTTCATTTCGTGCACGCGCAGTCGCGCATATGAACACATGATAACACACGCGACGCGGTTATCTTTTCCGAGCCGTTGCACTTTAAAAAACACAATAGAAATGCACATTAACTTTACTTTGTTGACATCAAACTTGTGAACACAAGTTTAGAACACAAGTTTACCTGATTGTTGTTCCCGCAATTCACTCTCTTTTTCTCTCTCTCTCTTTTTGTGACCAGAAGGATAGTTTCGCTTAATTTTGTCATTGATGTTGTAAACATTAATTGACGCGCTACGACACGAGGGGGATGCGGGGCCTTGAGTAAACTGCGGGGCCCTACGCATCTTGCGTAGTGAGCGTATAGGGCGGATCGGCTCTGAATTCAAGTTATGTATTAAACATTAAGTAAATTTAATACATAATTTAATATAATTTAAGTAAAATGTTTTATTTAATTCAAGTAGCCTCCTTGTACATAATTATTTTCTAGGGTTTAAAATGTATACAGATTTGACATTTTCCCCTCATACTTCTGTCGGAATGGGTACGAAGTTGGCATTGAATTTCATTTGAAATGGTATTAAAAAGGTCTTAAAAAGCCTTGAATTTAAGTTGGAGGATCCTGGGGGTACCCTGTATAAACAAGGCACAGTTCGACGATTTGCAGATCCCCTAATACTTAAAGATGGAGCAGTCCCAACGATAAAGGTTCACGGAACCGCATGCGGTGAGTAAAACTGCTTCAAATGTCTGTGTGTTGTTAACTATCGGCGTGTAAGCTAAGCACAGCAAGTAAACAACATGATCACGTACAGTTAATGTATCGATGGAGCATGCGATGTATGGTGTGTGTTTGTGTGTTTAAATACATTTGTTTAGCTGGCCACTGTAGGTGTCAGTTTGTTTATTGTAAAACTAAATCATGTCCTCATAAACCACAAGTCTGTCTGTTTACAACACACGCAAAAGCTTCGCGCGCTCCCGCCCACACGGCACGCCTCCACCCGCTCGGGTTTTTCCGGAAAGACTCGGTACAGCCTATTTTTCTTTTATAAATATAATAAAACTAAAGACTTTTTGGAGATATGAAGGATGCAATACTACTCTATAGGTACTCAAGATTAACATGAGATTGAGTGAAACTGAGTATTTCACCCCCCCTTTAATGAATAACTACACAGGAACAATTGAGTATAGCACTATTAACATTCTAGTAACTACTATTAACTAACAAGAAACTCTGATTAACAAATTTGTAAGTGCACTCTATTACACTATTAGCGAATCAATAAATAATATTTTTTCCATACCCCCCAGAGGACTAATAAGAACTACAGGTTCATAATTAATGCGAACAATGCACAATGTATAATTAATTCTAAAGTGAAGTTCATGGTAATCTGCTAGTAATAGGCTACCTCAAGTAAAATCCTTCAGAAGAAATGACTAAGATATTGTAAGCTTTTGAGGTTTTTATTGTTGTTGTTTTTGTTGTTGTTGAAAGTACTGGATAGTGTTGACTCAAGTGTTACCACATCCTTCTAAAGGAATTACTAATTATTTGGATCAGTCTTCTAAAGTGAAGATCATGGTAACCCACTCGTAATGACTCAAGTGTTACCAAATCCATCGGATGGAATTATTATCAAAAACCTTACAAAAATCTTGACTTCAGTTATTACTAGATAGTTATCATGTTTTTCTCTTTAGAATACTGACCCAAATATTTAGTCATTCCTTCTGAAGGATTTGGTCATTACTTGTGGGTTACAATGACCTTTACGTTAGAATTAATTATATTATGCATTATTCATGTTAATTATAAACGTGAATATAGTAGTTCTTAGTAGTCCTCTGGAAGGTATGAAAAAAATAGTAGTTAATGATTAGCTAATAGTTAACTATCACATTCGACTAATCACTATTATTTAACTAATTTGTTAATCAGAGTTTCTTTTAGTTAATAGTAGTTACTAGACTATTGCAGTATTTATTTGTTCCTCTGTAGTTATTCATTAATGACGGAATAGTTTTACCGCTTTGTTGATCCTGGAACAACATTCCAATCAACCAATCAGATTTTAGGAACAAGTTAACAGTTTATGTCAAGTTTATTATTAGCCTTTATTTTTCCTGGAAGGCCCCATTGAGATTAAAAGAAATATCTTCTTCCTGGCCAAGATGGCCGTATTAAAAATTACACATAAACATATAACATATATAATTCTAGACAGTCAAAGCAAAATATTCATCATACAGTAAATCAATGAATTACGTAAAACGGCAACACGATTCATTCATTTTACACTGCAATAATTTTTTTTATATATTCAAAGGAGGAATTGTTTCTAGTGGAATAGTAGCTTGAAATTCATTCCACAGCCACGGAGGATAATAAGAGGAAGATGATTTTCCATGCTCTGAGTGTACCCTAGGTACTACTAATTCAATCCCATTAGATGATCTGGTGCTATAGTTCTTTCTACATAAGCATACAAGAATTAGTAATGTAATTTGTTTAGGGGTAGGGATACAGTTATAATAAAATTTTTAGACAGGAATGTTTTTCCAGGATCAACAAAATATGTTGACCTATTAACAACTCTGCAAAATCAGGACATGCAAACATATGATTTGATGTGGCCACTATAGACATTCTGTGCTGAAATTTTCCTCAATGAATGACATACTGTTACGGTTGGTGGTTTAATTGTTTAAAATTTTAGCAATACAGTTTCCATTACATTTTCAACTTTAGTGTTTACCTTCGAGCAACAAAGACGAATTTGGCATTTAATATAAACATGAGCAGCAGTCATCTCTGCCTTGAGATTTCATTTACGGTACTAAATGACAAAAATGCTGCCCACAATAAAGAGATCTATTTGCCACTGGTCATTTTCTTCATTTGCCTTTTTATGATATTATTATGAAGAATAAACTGTTTTGTGATACCTAGGGGGGGATAGTGTAAGAAATGTGCAGGACATAAATGGGAAACAGTTCAGTTCAGTGAGGTAAAGGCCTGTTCAAATCAAATACAATCAAATCAAAGTTTTGGCATGAAAGTAAAGCACAATATTTTAAGTTTAGGCCAGGGTCAGTAATTTTTGTTTGAATGATTAATAGCTTTATTCAGTAAGGATGCGTTAAAATGATCAAAACTGACAGTAAATAATTTTTTTATGTTACAGCAGTTTTCTATTTCAAATAAATGCTGTTATTTTAAACAAAAATTGTAAGGGCCTTTGGGCCTTGATAAGCATAATAGACTTTTTTAAAATCTTACCGGCCCAAAACTTTAATGTGCTTGTTTTCGTAAAAAAATTCAAAAAGCAGCATAAATGCATCATACAAGTAGTCCATTTGACTTTTTAGTATCCAGCAGCTTTTGTGATAAACAGTCATAATTAAATATATCTGATGACAAACCTATTAGGATGTGTTTTGATGTGCTATATTTAAATACCTTTAAACCATCTCATCCTGGACCACCTTTTGAAACCAATGATAACCTGATGGCCTGTTGTCTCAGTGAGTTCCCACAGGCCTTGCAGTTCTTTAATGGATGAATAGCTTCCCTATGTCCCTAGGACATATGCAACTCAATGCCTCTGTCTCGCATAATCAATGTACAAGAATACATCCCATTGCATTGGTATATTCAGCACAAACTGACATGGAGAGCTCATACGCATGCACACACAATCCGCAATCCCACCTGTATTCGGCAATGGATTGTGTGCGATAAAGTCTCCCCATTTCCTGGCCTGTTCGGGCTAGTCTCCCGTTATCGTGCGAGTTGGAAGATTCAGCTCTGCAGCAGGCCCATGCTGCACACTTCACTTGTCCTAGATTAACACTTATCTCCCAGTGCCACCAGAGTGCCAGACCCACTAAATGAATTAGATGGGAAGGAAGCCATCTAGACACAAACCTGTGGCTCATGTCATACCAAAAGTATCCATACAGTGGCAGTTTGTCTTCTCCGGGCACAGCCGAGCTGCAAGTCGCAGTTCAGAGCTCTACCTCACGCAATTAAAGAGATGGGGAAAAGTTTAAAAATATGGGAAAGACAAAGGTGACACGTAGAGTCCAAATGACTTGTGAGACATTGTGACATGGGCACACAGGGTGAAAGAATTACATCTAATAATACCATAGATCAATGATTGATTAGGAGTATAGGGATGAAATTTTAATGATCCAAGACCTTTGGGCACTTCAAGTAGCCGGTCCACAGAAAGCTGACATATGCTGTATAATTCATCTGAGGGAGTTTGTTCTCTCTCTCTCTCTCTCTCTCTCTCTCTCTCTCTCTCTCTCTCTCTCTCTCTCTCTCTCTCTCTCTCTCTCTCTCTCTCTCTCTCTCTCTCTCTCTCTCTCTCTCTCTCTCTCTCTCTCTCTCTCTCTCTCTCTCTCTTCTCTCTCTCTCTCTCTCTCTCTCTCTCTCTCCAAGTGAGTGTCTGACTCTTCAACTCTTCAAAGCGCTGGATTGGTGCTGGCTATATCTGTTGGTAATGTAGAGAGAGAAAGAGTTCATGCCTCATTTTAAACATATGCACTCATTATTCTTGAGCTTATTCTCGTTTAATTGACAAGAGGCCAAGAGAGTTCAAATTAAAAAGTGTAAAAAATCAAGCACAAATCTTGCACATCAAGCACATAATTGTGAGATACAGTTTAAGAACTAAGAAATTAACTGTGAGAAACAAAGTCATATTGTAGTATATTATGTAAGGGACGTTATCCTACATATTACACGGCTACTTGTCAAGTAAATAATTAAGTAAATAAATATTGATCTGAGTCTGAATATTTTATTAGCTCTATAAATGCAAAGCTTTTGCGGAGAGAGCAGTTGCTAGCAGGCTGCAAGTTCAAACTAGACATATATTTAAGGGATACGGTCATACCACTTATTATTTCACCGCATAAATAATGATGGGATAAGAGATACTGATTTGAGATTAAACTGTTTTAAAATTGTACCTATTTGTTACCTTATAGTCCATTACAGTGTACAAAACAACTGTCGCAAAATGGCAGCAGTTGTATTTGTATTAAACGAGATGACAAAATTAAATAACTGTACACAAAATGTTGATTTAAGTTTTAACATTCTGTTAGCTCCCCAATCGCGAAACTTCTATGAGGAAAAATTGTTCCTAGCAAGCGTAAAGTTCTGATTTCAGTGACAGTTACCCGGATGAGCCTGTGTTAACAGTTTTTACCGGTTGTTATCTGGGGATAACATACTGTTGGATGGAGTGATTGACCAATCAGAATCAAGTATTCCACAGAGCCATGTAATAAATATCTATATATCTATACACACACATACATATGTGTACACACACATTATAAAGTCACAATTACCTCAGAAACTGGAAATAAGAGTGTATTAACAGATTTCATTCCATGCACATACAGTGATGGCTTCATAGAAGGATACAAAAATAGAAAGATACAAAATATTGTTGATACATAAAACACTGGTGAATGTGCTTAGGCCAAATATTAAAAAGAACAGTGATGTTGTGGCCTAGTGGTTAGCGGTTTTGCTTTTGTGTTACAAGCCATTATGTTCATGTGGGTAAGTTCAACTCCTGTTTGCCACTAGTGATGGGTCAGGATTGTGAATTAATGAGATTGACTAGTGAGTGATTTCTAGTGATGCTTTAAA
Organism: Chrosomus eos; assembly: GCA_036326025.1. Classification (NCBI taxonomy): domain Eukaryota; kingdom Metazoa; phylum Chordata; class Actinopteri; order Cypriniformes; family Leuciscidae; genus Chrosomus; species Chrosomus eos. The sequence goes on from CM070834.1 coordinate 13,565,229, forward strand.
ACAGTTGATTTTAAAGACATTATTGCTAAATTCAGAAGTATTCAAAAAATACACTTCAATACCATTACTGCCAGACTAGCAGTCTGTGACAGTTTTGTACAATAAAAGCTCATAGGTATTTAGCCTACGTATTTAATTACGTATTTAATTAAGTCCCTTTACAGAAAATCTGTTCACTTGGCAGCCATCTTGTTAACAGTTGTTTTCTCTAATAGGAATACAATACAGCTCTCGTCTTCTTAAACTAGGACCAAAATGTCCAAAACTGTTTGTCAAAATTTTAATCAGCAATACAACGATTGTATCATAAATTTGGCTTCTTTCTTGGCTTTAGGGAATTTTTTTCTTTTCTTTTTTTAATCAGAGAAGATTTTAAGTTACAAAGGAGTGATCTTTTATCCATAGCCTATTAAATGGATATCAAAAGTCTGGGTAATTTTCAGGACATTTCATGGTTCAACAAAAATCTCAATCTCTGAGCATTTGCAAAAACAGCCCACAATTCCAGAAAATTGCTTGAAACTCATGAATCTCATAATTGAGCAGACCGCTCCCAGCGCTGCATACAGAGAGCCCTTCAAGTTGCTCAGTCTCCCTCTGGAAGAGAATGCATTTGGGTGTTGAAGACCCAGCAAGGGAAACGCTCAAAGGTTTCAGTCAGTCATTGGTGGAGAGTCTGTGCGGAGGCTTTAGAGAGGGTTTCTCCGGGTGAGGGCAAGTGTGCTTGAGGAGCTATGAAATGAATTTCAATTCCTTTTTCTATCCCTTCCCCTCATTTGCCCACAGTCTCTGAGTGAAGCTCGCAGACTCAAGATATGTGTCCCACTATTACAGGACTAATCCATCCATGACAGCTTTCAATTTCCTTCGGCAAATGTTTTGCACCCCCTCAAACGAAGGTGCAGTACTGTCTGGAAGAAATCTCTTCTTACACATTTGCAGGGACCCCACCCAAAAACAAAAACAAACATAAAAACGTCATCATGGACATTCAAAACGTGTGACACTACATAAAATAAATATATATATATATACTATATACTATAAAGAATCTTGGATGGAAAGTTTCCATTGGATGTCAAAGGTTATTGGGACCTTCGGTGCCAATAAAGAACCTTTATTTTTAAGAGTGTACATTTAATGCCCTTGCTGCCGGGTAATTCAGAAAAATATTGAAGTGTAAAACGGAGCTAGAATCATGACCTAGGAGCTCTGAATCAATTTAGTTGGCTAATGGAGTGGTGGTCTGGTAATCCAGTCTATCAGAACAAATCATCAAATCCCTCAAATAGCGAAATGGGAATAAAATAAAATGCTTTTACAGGCCAGAAACAGCAATGCACATCTGTATGCTAGCTAAGCAAATCTGAAGTCATGCAACATCTCAGCGTCTGCAAAAACACGAATGCCTCGAAAAACCTTTTGACACAGACATGTTGATGCAATTTCGCATGCTGAACCTACAGTATACAGTACATCAGTATATACAGTATATGAAAACATCGGATTGTATACAACCTTGTGTACCTGAATAAGGACATTACCCATCAAAAAACACAAGTGCCCCTGACACATCTATTATTACATAGCAATCACAAAAACACTTTAATAAGTAGCAAGATAAGCTGTCACTGCACAGCAGCAAGAAACCACTTCACTAAACCTACACTGGAGCAAAGAACCATTGTGCATTCCTAGACCTGTACTGATGCATGCAAATTATTGATTATCTAGACTTCAAGATGGGGTGAAGATGAGAAGCGGAAATTGATTTACGTCTTCTATGTTTATGATGCTTTACATGTCTTTACTGTTTATAGACAGACACACACAAATATATACACATGTATATATATATATATATATATATATATATATATATATATATATATATATATATATATATATATTATATATATATATATTTCTCAAAGTATATCAACCCTATTACATTTAATCTGTTGTAACGACTAAGACAAATCAGACACAATTGTTTGTTATACCCCATCCACACTACTACGTTTTCGTTTAAAAACGGAGACCTTTTGCACCTACGTTTGCACCTCCCGTCCACACTAAAACGGCAAAAACGAAGACCTAAAACGGAGAAGTTTAGAAACGCTGCAGACCCGTTTTGCGTTTTGAATCTCCGGAGGGCGTTTTAGTGTAGACGGGTCAAAACGGAGGACTTTAGAAACGATGACGCAGACGCTCGCGCTCGGCTCTCTGATTGGGTGTTATCAGTCATGGCGTATCCTTCCCTGATGCTGTAACGTTAACTGCCAACATGTGCCGGAGGCAAGCTATTATTCCAGCGATCTGTGACAATTCCCGTGCCGTGTGCAGCGGTGGTATCGACCGTACATGGAGCGTCGGTTTTGGGTTAAGCCGGGAAGAACCAGCGCATGCGGGATAATTTTATCAATGAAGTTGTGGTTCCTGAGGAATGGTGTTTACACCGGCACGCGCAAGCCCAGTGTAGGTGAATGGTCACTGATGCGCGTTTTCAGTCGTTTTAATGTGGACGGAGAGCGCAGCTAAAACGCTGGTGTGGACGGAGATCGTATTCGTTTTAATTCTCCGTTTCTAAACTAAAACGCAGTAGTGTGGATGGGGCCTAACAAATAATCTTTAAAACTCACTCTGGGATCTATGGTCCCATCCCACCAACACGGGCAAGAAGGATCATGGTTCCCATGACTACGATCAGCTAGATCAGAAGTTAGTTTTATTGTTGTTAAAAATGTGGTCACGTGGAAAAAGCAGAGGCCATAGAGAAGACCCACAGCCCTTAAAAAACTGATTTTGCATCAATTTATGGATGAACTGATCTATAATTGAACATGCACCCCAGGACACTGTGTGAATGATTTAGGCCTACTGCCTTGTGTACTATTATGTCTTTGATACTACAGTATGTATTTTATCATACAACCAACGGTCAATGTAACCCCACCTGTATCGTGTCTGCTATCTAATTAATCCTCATTTAATCACTCACACTTTAGTGTACATCACCTTCTCTTAGAATGCAGTGTGTGTTTGTTATATCTATCTGAGTATAAATGGACACAAACAGTAAGGCATATGTCTAACCACACTTAAAATAGCGTCATAAATCCTCCCAACAGAGGAATCTCCCGCTTTGAAATTCCCCCTTTCTTATTGGTTGAGCCATCCCTGAAAGATGGGACCTTTCTCAGATTTTAAATGGCCTCTACACAAGCCCTTCCCTCTCTTGGCCTTCTCTGTAAGTTCGGGGTGCTGTGCTGTCCTGCAAGGCCTCAGCAGGCCCCAGGGCAGCAGGCCTTGACTCACAACCAGCCATGTGTTTATTAAAGGGAGAACTTTCAACCAGAACAGAGTCAAACTAACCATGCAATTAATAAAACTTGTGCACAATATGTATTTGGTTCTGATTCTCTGCTTGCAACAAAGTTTATTTTATGATTTAGATTTTGACTACAGGCTCTTAGTAGTACTGTACTGTAAGAAAGACCTTCCCCGAAAATTAAAATATCTTAATAGAATTAATAAACAATTAACACTGAGTGTTCATGGGACGAACAGGTTCATTGATTGTAATATTAATTTTACTACATTAAGTAAATTGTATTAACTGATCCAAATATTCATAATCAATTATAACAAGTTATGATTATTAGTATTTATTTAGAGCTAATTTGCTACACTGTAATGAATAACACACTATCCATTTATTCTAGATTAAAGGAGATGTCAAGTAACCATCTGTACATGATTGTATCCATTTTGAAATCTAATGTTGGTTTTTATCTCTAACAAGAGGAATAAATACATCTAATTTATTTTCAGAACTCGTAAATCATTTCATTCACGTTGTAGCATCACCACTATGGACTGTGAGCAAACCCAAAACATTTATATATAAGACAACAATCTTTGTCCATGTGGATTCTCGTACAGCTTTATCTAGTTTGCAGCTTTTAAACTGATATCAAACCTTGTTGATATTTTCTGTGAAAGCCACATTTTGCAAGGACTGGCCTTACAAACTGCAATCTTTAAGAGGAAAAAAATCACCCCTGATGCTCAAATGAACATCACTACTACATAAATTCAATTGTTAATGCCACTTCTTCAACATTAATGAGGACTAGTCATTTTGAATGTGTCCTCGATTTCCATGGCTCCCGAGTATAGCTCTAACACAAAGTAAACTGTTTAAATAATAATACATTTTAATTGTCTTTAATAGTAGGTAATATGTTAAACTAATGCCTTCGACATTTGTAGAGGAAAATGCTGTTTGCTCGAGAGAAGATAGCACATCCACAAAAGCTGATATTATCATATTTCTGATTCAAACATGCACATGAGCTGTTACATGCATTTCTCTGCTGAAATGTGATAACCTTACAAAAAGGGGAAATTACGAAAAACAATCTTGCTACTGTTTCAGAGACAGTATTCTATAGTGTCAGGTCTCTTTGCTAAGATCTTTGATATTTTTAGGCTGTGTTTACATATTAAGATTCATCTTGGAGGATCTGTTCACAAGTGGTCAGGTGAAACATCGCTGTTTACCCCCGGTAAATTGCATTTCCTGTGACCCCTTGTGATCGGTTTCACTAGTTTTTTAAAAAAAGTTTTTTAAAAATCCTGGCGCAATAGATATGCTACGCTGCTGCTGCCTCAGAGCAAGTATGGGAATTGCTACTGCCAAAACATACACGACACCTGCTGTAAGCAAGTAAGACATACTGCTGCTGTACAATAGCTTACATGAATTACCCATAGCAGATCTATACAGGTGGAGCTGGGGAAGGTGGAGGGTTTCTCAAAGTGCTTTGTAAATGCTACAGCAAAAGCTGGCCAAATATTTGAAGATTGCACAGTGAGCTCATTGGCTACTGATTCAGCTGTCCCCTTGTAGAGAATGAAGTGATTGCAAGCAGGTTGAGTTAAGAACTTCTTTTAACTTGAGCGCCACATATTTAGAACGCTGTGTCGTTTGCAAGACTGCAAAAGACGCAAGACCTGAGCGCAAACGTTTAAAGATGCCGTCTAGTGCGTATTTATATTGAAAAACTATGAAATAGTCAGCCCAGTCTCATCCCAAGACGTCATACGTCTGGCGCTTTTGACCATACGTCAACATCCGACGTTTTAGGGTACCCTTTAACGTCAGTATATGACGCTATCTAATCCTAACCCTACCCCAGACATAAACCTACCCGTGTCATATGACTGACGCTAAAGGTAAAGCATCAGTCATATGACGCCCCGGGATCGTCATCTAACTGACGTTAAAGGGTACCCTAAAACGTCGGATGTTGACGTATGGTCAAAAGCGTCAGTCATCTGACGTCTTGGGATGAGACTGTGTTAAAATAGTAGCACAGAGGAATTTGAAAGATGCCCCTTAAGGTTCTATCAGCCTGTTTAAATTTCAGCGCTCTAGTTTCATGACAGAATTTAAATTTAAATAATTTATCTGAGTAAATTTGAACAATCACAAAACATCATTTAACCAACAATTGACAGGTGAGTATTATGTTAATACCAGATGTATGCACTAACCTAGTGGGCGGTGTCAGCTCTACTTACACCATGAGATCACAATATGTTACACATAAACTACCATAACATGGTTCAACACAGTATTGGCATTGCAATCATTTAGCAATCACATACAACAGGCTTCATTTATTAGTCGTCATTGATTTTGTCATTGTTGTTGTCACAGTGAGATGAAAGGCCCCAGCGCACTCCATTCTCCACAGCGATGAGTTCAGCAGCCAGGTGATACAGAGACCACGAAGACCAGAATTCAAACACAATAGAACACTACAAACTTTCTCCAACCGATACACAGATTGATCCCATGGCACATTTTACAACCTACTAAAGTGATTCATAGACCTATAAATAAGAAATTAAAAGATTTCAGTCATATTTCAGAAGTGTGCTTACAAAACAATATCAAAGCAGCTGCCTAGGAGAAATACGGTCTGAGTTCAAATGCATTGCACGTTGGCATACTCGAACGTTATGTAGGAACGCATACATAGATATGAAGTCCATAAGTCATATATCTTCGGTGTGTAGAAGAAGAGCTCTATGAATGATAATAGATGAGGCTGGGATTCTCCAGCTGTGCAAGAGAGTGTTCAAATACCTTCTAGTGCTCCTGCCATCAGCTCAAGGTCGACCCAAATCAGCCATAGATTGCTTCATATCACTGCCATTGAATCTTCAAGCACTAGCTGCTTTCATCTCATCAAAAAGGTCGGAAGATTTATTATTTTACCCTTCCTTGGTGAACAAATGGTGATTTCTCCTTTGAAACTTTGTTTTAGCCCAAAAAAGGTCTTTGTGTGGTTTAAAGGCTTTTAATATTCAGTATTTTTCCCAATTTATACTTTGGACTGGAATATGATGTGCAAAAATGGAGTGACAAAGGCTGGGACACCTCACTTAAAGACACGTTGAACTGTTTCCAGAAGCTCAAGAAAGATTAGCTTAAGCTTAAAGCTTAAAGGGGTCATATAATGCCATTTTTGTACAAGCTAATATGATTCTTTAGGGTATAAAGTAAAAGTTTGTAATATACTTTAATTAAAAATTCTCATTAGTATTGTAAGAAAACACTTGGTCAAAAACAACTTTGTTGTCAGCACGCCGTTTAAGTGCATGTGCCTTTAAATGATAATGAGCTTTGCTCACCCCACCCCTCTGTTCTGTGCGTACATTGTTTGTAACACAATAACACAATAACCATAACGCACTGTTCATTATTAACGTGGGATTCTGAATTATATTGAGCACATTGTACATAAAAAAATGCCGTAATGTACCCTGAGTGTAAACCTTGAACGCATTTATCGTGAAACGCTGCGCTCAATCAAAAATCGTGGGAGGGGCGTCCGTTTTATTGACGTCACAAAAACGAAAAACATCCGGAGATTAAAACAAAAACACTGGATGGATTTTTATCATTATATGATGGTTGTGTACAGGCACTGCCAATACACATTTCAGTACAATCAACTTGTAAAAGTGCATGTACCATTATATGACCCCTTTAAGGCTAAAGATAAAGAAATTATAACTAATGGGCAATGTCAGCTTAGTCTAAGTAAACTATGTAGATGTAACACAAACTATGAATCTATGGGTAAAAGAAAGGATTTCGGGTAATAAGTGTTGCATACTGTGAGTAATGCATTTAGCTTCAGCATGCATGATACACTAAATTTACCCAACTCTCATGGGTTTGAGAATGTATAAACCGACTTTTTTTTAACTTTTGTCAAGTGGACTTTTGAGTGCTAATTTGTATTTGTCTGCAGATCCCCTGGGTTGCTATAGCTAGGGATAGCTAACTGCATGCTGACAGACTACATTGTGCACTAAGAGCTTGTGTATAGTAGCAAACCAGGTTTAAAAGAACTGCATAAAAACTTTAATCACAAGATGGACCTATAAAGCTAAGAGGACTAGATGAACGAAGTACAAAAATACCAACTTTTCTAAATATTTACACTTTTGCAAGCAATATTTGAACGTTGAAACCTACATGAATATAAATCATGTAAAAAGTTTCAAAGTTCATAGGTTTATAGGATAGATTGATAGCTAAATTAACTGATTTGCATAATTTATTTAGTGAATTACAAAAGGAATTAGAGTGCATGAAAATAAATGTGCAGAATTTATTCTTCATATCCCCCCAACCCCGGTGATGTTAATACTAGTTCGACTGCCCATATTCCCCACCATCTGATGATCCAAATCTCTGAAATGAAAATTGCAGACACTTGACCATGATTAACAGCATCCCTGTCAATTACCAGGGCTCAGCAAAACTGCATGCGTCCTAATTAAAATCAATTGAATGAACTGAATTAAACTGAATTCATTTGTCACATAGAAATGACCAGATGCTGTGGAATCTGGCGTTTGTTTGAAGCTGCAGGAGTGTTTGATTACAGTCACTCTTCCAGGAGTTCTTTGCATCACCCACAGGAACAGAGGAAGAGGAGGCAAGGCAGCAGTGTTTGGCTCGCTGTAAACGGCGCCATATCAATTCTTGCGTTTTCTTGAGAAAAGTCGATGCAGCAGTGCCTCGGGAAGACTGACTGGCTCATTACTCCATTGATATTCTCTGACCATGGTCTCATGCTGCATGCTTCACTCAAGACAGGAACAACATAAAGAGCCTCAAGTTTCTCTTCAGCTGCCCGGGCAGAAGATGCCTGGTACGGTATAAGACTGACTCACTCTTGGATGGGGGTCTGAGAGCCTGTGTGCCACCTCATTAAAGGCTTGGTCATCAGACACAGCTCATAGATACACTGAAGAAAGAATGTTAGCATGATGTTGCAGCTGGTTGTAAACAGGTTTAATGTAACCATTATCTGATGGATATTTGATATGCACCCAGCTAGCACAACAACATGTTTTTTCTTCTGTGTAAATCAGTAGACTGATAAAAAATAAAAAAGGCTTTTAATTCTAGTCTTTAGAGGGGCTATAAAGGGGCTATATGTAAGAATTTTAATGTAATAATCAATTTTATTGTCAATATCTTCCCTTGCTTTCTAGGTTGTTTATGAAAGCCTGACTGACTCTGTTCAAAGACACATGAAAGTAACGCTTATACAATGTTCAGGATTATGCCGATATTCTGTAATGTCAATGTGTCATGCAAAGAAAAGGGATTTATTCAAACTTTAGTCTCACATAGCCCTGTATTGTTTATTGCCTAAAATATATTTTATAATCAAACTATCATAACAGTGTAATTTTAATTACCTCATCTGTCGACATGATGCCTGTAAATTGCAGAGCTGGTGCAAACATATCCACATTGTTATGATCCAATGCTTATTTAAAGTAATAGTTCACCCAAAAATGAAAATGATCCCATGATTTACTCACCCTCAAGCCATCCTAGGTGTATATGACTATCTTCTTTCAGACGAGTAAAATCGAAGATATATAATATCAAAAATAATATATATATATATATATATAATATATATATATATATATATATATATATATATATATATATATATAATATATATATATATATATATATATATATATAATCCTGGCTCAGCTTTACAATGATAGTGAATGGGACCCAATATTTTGAAGCCCCAAAAAGTGCATGCATTTATCATAAAAGTAATACACATGGCTCCAGGCAGAGGTGGAACGAGTACAAAAATTTTTTACTCAAGTAAAAGTACTATTACGTCAATAAAATTTTACTTAATTACAAGTAAAAGTACCGGTCTAAAAATCTACTCAAGTAAAAGTAAAAAGTAGCTCATTTAAAATGTACTCAGAGTAAAAGTTACTGAGTAACTTTAACAGCGGGGGTGTGGTGGGGGACTCTCCTGTGCAGGGCTGTAACGGTATGAGAGTTTCACATAACCGTCTCAGAAAATATCACAGTTTATATTGTATTGTTAAATTATGGTTATTATTACCATCAGTTAAAATAACAGTTAAATAAATGAAACATTTGTTCAATAAAACGTACTCGGTTACTAACGTAACCTCGGTTCTCTCTAGAGAGGGAACGAGTACTGCGTAATATCTTACGCTATGGGGAAAACTCTTTTCCACGAGATATTGAAGCCAAAAATTATCCTTAATTTTTTATTAATGTAAAACGCTTTGCAGCAGCAAGCAGACATAGGCGAGACAGCTCGCGCGCCTATAGGCTGCCCTGCGGCAATAGCAGCAGCCTATCGAGAGAGGCTCTGCGTGACGTCACGACGAATGGGGGCCTTTCGCGCCCATATCGTCACGTCCCGCCAGAAAGGGCGTGGTCTCGCCCCATATCTAGGCTCGATAGCTGCTCTTACGTTGGTTTTCATCGCCGAAGCGAACCAGAGCGTATTCCAAGCACGGCAAGATACGCAGTACTCGTTCCCTCTCTAGAGAGAACCGAGGTTACGTTAGTAACCGAGTACGTTCTCTTACGAGAGTATCTCTCGTACTGCGTAATATCTTACGCTATGGGGAACACAATGCAACACGCCGTGCTGGTAGGGATCCAACACCAAAGTCCCAGGGGCCGAAGCCCGGGGCGCATATAGTGCATAATCACCATAAACTCACAGAGAGTGAGGGAAGAGAGGCTAGAAGCATCATTCCCTGTAAATAGCATCCGAAGGAGCTGATCATGTGACAAATAGACCATACCGTCAGGGTGAACATTCAGCCTGAACTGGGTGGCCACAAATGTGTCGACATTTTAATGAGCTGCTGTACCGGTCAGTGAGCAATACGCAGGTCAAACTCAGTATCTGAGCCGCACAGCGGGCAGATAGCACTGAACTTTATACCGCCAAAAGCTTAGCTTGCAAGGCGGGAACTTCCAGGTTATAGTATTTTATAAATGTAGACGGCGAGGCCCAGCCCGCGGCCATACAATATCTTGCAGGGTAACCCCGCTAGACCATGCCCACGAGGAGGCCATGCCTCTTGTGGAGTGCGCTCCAACACCCAAAGGGCACTGTAGGCCCTTAGAAGTGTAAGCCAGCGCTATGGCACCAACTATCCATCTGGATAGGCTCTGTTTCGAAGCGGCAAGTCCCTTAGCACGGCCGCCAAACGAAACGAAAAGCTGCTCAGTCTGTCTGAAACCAGACGAGCGGGACACATAAGCCCTTAGTGCCCTAACAGGGCAAAGGAGACTCGCGTCCTTCTCCTCATTGAGAACCGGACGGGCAGACAGGGAAATCACCTGGGCCCTGAACGGTGTGTTGAGGGATTTTGGCACGTAGCCGTGCTTCGGTTTGAGTATGACCTTAGAGTCATTAGGTCCAAACTCCATGCATGACGCGCTCACTGAGAGCGCTTGCAAGTCCCCTACGCGCTTCACTGAAGCGAGAGCCATAAGAAACGCTGTCTTGAAGACAAGTGTTTCATGTCTGACGACTGGATTGGCTCGAATGGGGCACCTTTCATGGCCTCCAAGACCGTGGAAAGGTCCCATGTCGGGACTGAAGGGGGCCTGGGAGGGTTTAGCCTCCGAGCTCCTCTAGGGAAACGCACGACTAAGTCGTTCTTTCCTAGTGACTGGCCAGACACCGGTTTTACAAACGTTGCTATGGCCGCCACGTATACTTTGAGCGTGGAAGGGGTCCTGCCCTTATCCAGTAGCTCCTGAAGGAAGGAAAGCACTTCCGTAACCCCGCAGTCTACAGGTGAAAAGCTCTGCGCTTGACACCAAGCAGAGAACACAGACCACTTCGAGGTGTAGAGCCGTCTAGTAGACGGGGCTCTAGCCTGCGCGATCGTGTTTAACACTCCCTCTGGGAGGTCAGCGGGTACCCGTTGATGGCCCCTGCGTGCAGGGACCACAAATCCGGGCGAGGATGCCAAATCGAGCCTCCCGCCTGAGAGAGGAGGTCTCTCCTCAACGGTAAAGGCCATGGGGCAGCGCTGGTCAGCTGCATCAGGACAGGGAACCACGACTGGTTTGTCCAGAGCGGAGCTATGAGTAGCACTGGGCATCCCTCCCTCCTGATTCGCTCCAACACCTGAGGCAGGAGTGAGACAGGGGGAAAAGCATATAGGGGGCGGCGGGGCCAACATGGGCCAGCGCCTCCCGGCATTTCGAGAAGAATCTCGGGCAGTGAGCGTTTTCTTGGGACGCGAACAGGTCCACCTGCGCTTTGCCAAACGTTTCCCACAGCAGCTGGATCGTCTGCGGGTGCAGAGACCATTCTCCTGCTGGGACGTTGTTTCTGGACAGCCTGTCTGGCCCCACATTTAGGTGACCAGGCACATGCGCCGCTCTCAGCGAGAGCAGGTTGTGCTGAGCCCAGACCAGGAGGCGTTCCGTCAGCCTGTAAAGGTTTCGGGACCTGACGCCGCCCTGGTGATTTATGTACGCCACCACTGACATGTTGTCCGACCGGACCAATACGTGGTGGCCTTTTATCTGGGGACAGAAGCGCCGTAGCGCTTTGTCGACTGCTATTAATTCCAAGCAGTTTATGTGAAGGAGCTTCTCCCGTACTGACCATAGGCCAGCTAGCGGTCTGCCTTCGAGCAGCGCTCCCTGCCCCGAAGTGGAGGCGTCCGTAGACACCACCTTCACACTCGAGGGGATCCCCAGACTCACACCTGACTGATACCAGTCGGTTGCTTTCCATGGTTTCAGAGCCGAAATGCACTGAAGGTCGACCCTGAGGCGAAATAGACCTGCGGTCCATGCCCTGGGGGGAACTCGTGCTTTTAGCCATAGCTGCAGTGGGCGCATGCGGAGCAGGCCCAACTGGAGTACGGAGGCTGCTGAGGCCATCAGACCCAGCATTTTCTGAAACCTTCTGAGCGGGACTATAGAGCCGTGGCGGAAGGATCTCGCGACGTGCTGAATATTCAATCCGCGCTCCGGTGACAGGCGTGCTGTCATGGATAGCGAGTCTAACACTGTTCCCAGAAAGGAAATTCTCCGACTGGGGAGCAGTGAGCTTTTCGCCCAACTGACTGTAAGGCCCAGCTCCTCGAGGTGCTCGAGTAATGCGGCCCTGTGTTCTATGAGCTCCGTTCGTGAACGAGCTAGAATCAGCCAATCGTCCAAGTAGTTCAAAAACTCGCATGCCCCGAAGTCTCAGGGGGGGCGAGGGCCGCGTCCATGCACTTCGTGAACGTACGGGGTGCTAGGGACAGGCTGAACGGCAGGACTGTGTATTGATATGCCTGGCCCTCGAAGGAGAATCTCAAGAATCGCCTGTGATGGGACGCTATTTGTATTTGAAAATAGGCGTCTTTCAGATCTATTGACATGAACCAGTCTCCTTGGCGCACTTGCGCGAGGATTTTCCTGGTCGTAAGCATTCTGAACTGGCGCTTCACAAGCGTTCTGTTCAGCAGTCGCAGATCTAGAATGGGTCTGAGCCCACCATCTTTTTTCGGTACCAGAAAATATCTGCTGTATAAGCCCCCTTCGCCCTGAGATAGAGGTTCTATAGCCCCTTCTCTCAGTAGTTTCGCTATCTCGGGTCGAAGTAGATGAAACACTTCGCTTTACACCGTAGTTTCGACTCGCGCCGTATAACGGCGGGGGCGTCGAGCGAACTGTAGCGAACAGCCTCTCGTTATAGTGTTCAACACCCATTCTGATACCCCGGGAAGCCTTGACCACGCATCTGCGTGAATAGCTAGGGGTAGAATGAAATCTGGGCTCTGGCCGCGGCAGGACGGCGGCTCGAGAGCCCCTGTGTACTGGGAACACAACACCGTGTTTACAGCGTTCGAGGCGGGGGGCGCGCTGATCACAGCGGGCAGCCTGGCCGCGCTCAGCTTCTCTATGGCGGGACGCGCAGAGAAAGCGAGCGGGGCGAATCCCGTGGGATTCGGCGCGTGTGAGGGAATGTGGGCACATTTACTACATGCGGGCACATTTACTACACTGAGAATACTGTCAGCTCGCGCCGACTAAATCACTGCTGTGTTTACAGCGTGCGAGGCGCGCGCTGATCACAGCTGGCAGCCTGGCCGCGCTCAGCTTCTCTGTGACGGGTTGTGCAGAGAAAACGAGCGGGGGCGAATCCCGTGAGATTCGGAGTGTCTGTGAGAAATGCGGGCGCGAGACAGCGGGCACATTTTCAGCACGGAGAACACTCGGCTCGCGCCGACTGAATCAACGCTGTGTTCACAGCGTGCGAGGTGCGCGCTAATCACAGCGGGCAGCCTGGCCGCGCTCAGCTTCTCTGTGACGGGTTGTGCATAGAAAGCGAGCGGGGGTGAATCCCGTGGGATTCGGCGTGTCAGTGAGGAAATGCGGGACAGCGGGCACATTTACTGCACTGAGAACACTGTCGGCTCGCGCCGACTAAATGTGTGTTAGTTTCGTTTTTACAGAAACCAAGGGACACGCATCATGTAGTGTAAGCGGGCATAGTATGGGCGCGTTCACTACATTTTCTGCACAACCAACATGAGTTGGTTTTATTTGTGCTAGCCCTGCACCATGGCGGGCTGTGTCTGGGTGTGGGAATGGGCACTGGGACGTGGGCATTCTTACAACACTCGTAACACCATCGGCCGTGGCCGGGACACCAGAAAATGCACTCTTTATTGGATTTATCTGGGTAGCCATAGAAACGGCTTTTGTGCGCAGGCAAGCGGGCTGAGACACCGGCTGCTTTACTGCGAAATACACTGGGACAGTCACAACGCATGGAACTGAACGAGCGAGAAGTTTTGGTGGAAATCCGGCCGCAGCGGGATCTGAACACCGTCACTTTCCTAGAGAGACTAGGAAGGCCTTGAGACCTCGGGCTTTACCTCAATCCTCGGCCGGGGCCCGCGCTGAGGGGGGCGGCGTCCAGCAGAGCGAGAGCGCGGTGTTTGATCTCGGGCCTGGCGGCGCTGCTAGTTAGCCGAAACGACGGCCTTTGTGCGCAGGCAAGCGGGCTGTGGAACCAGCTTGCTCACTGCGAAATACACTGGAACAGTCACATTGCTTGGAACTGAACGAGCGAGAAGTTTTGGTGGAAATCCGGCCGCAGCGGGAACTGAACACCGTCGCTTTCCTAGAGAGACTAGGAAGGCCTTGAGACCTCGGGCTTTATCTCAATCCTCGGCCGGGGCCCGCGCTGAGGGGGGCGGCGTCCAGCAGAGCGAGAACGTCGAGGAACACGGAGCGCTCAGCTTCCGTCATCTCGGATAGTTAGCCACAAATGTTTCTCGCCATTCAGGGGGGAAAGGCGCGGGTCTCGACTGTGACGGAGCTTCGTCTTTCCCGAGAAAGCGTCCGTCCAGCCTATTGCGCGTTAGTTGCGCGAGCGCCTTTCAGTCGAGGCCGATGTAATCCACGGCTTGAGAGAGCGGACGCATCGGCTCAGTTTCAATGCCGTCTCCGGTAAGTTCGTCGAGCTCAAGTGCGGACGCGGCGGCAGACGGCGGCCACTGTCCGTCCGTGGGCGACTCGAGCGAAGCCGGCGAAGCTGGCGGGCGAACCGGCGAGCTTTGGCGGGCTGGAAATAGCTCGGGCGCGCGCTGGGCGCGGCGCTTCTTGCGGCGCGGCGTCACGGCAGGCTGGGATGCGGGCTCGGATAACGCAGCTAGGCGAGTCCGCAGAGTCACCATAGGCAAACGTTCACAATGATGGCATCCGCCGTCAGCGAGCGCGATGGCCGCGTGATCCTCACCCAGGCAGGACACGCAGATGACATGGCGGTCCTCATCGCTGAGTGGGGCTCGGCAAGAACCACAGGAAGGCATCTTTAAAAAGACGCCGCTCTTTTAGAGGGGTGGGAAAAAAAGGCAGATAATGCAATCACACACACTCTAAGCAGAGGAAAGGATATGTACGCTGGAAAGCGCAGCAGGTACGGCGGCTGAAGGCGGCGAGGCCAGCGACTCCAGGCTCGATGGCACGTCCCGCTGAAGGCTACAGGTCGACGGCGCGGCTTCTCACTCTGGATCCAGCGATGCGGGAGGCTTCGCTGAAGAGATGAAAATCAACGTAAGAGCAGCTATCGAGCCTAGATATGGGGCGAGACCACGCCCTTTCTGGCGGGACGTGACGATATGGGCGCGAAAGGCCCCCATTCGTCGTGACGTCACGCAGAGCCTCTCTCGATAGGCTGCTGCTATTGCCGCAGGGCAGCCTATAGCGCGCGCGAGCTGTCTCGCCTATGTCTGCTTGCTGCTGCAAAGCGTTTTACATTAATAAAAAATTAAGGATAATTTTTGGCTTCAATATCTCGTGGAAAAGAGTTTTCCCCATAGCGTAAGATATTACGCAGTACGAGAGATACTCTCGTAAGAGAACATATCTAATCAACTAATTTCAATAATTGATTAGGAATTAGATTAACAACTTATTTATATCATTAATAACTTATTCATGTTTAAAAACAATTGACTTCTATTAAATGTTTTTTATTCAGAATTTTTTTCTTTTTATGATTTAATACAAATATAGCTATTATCAAAAACAGTGGTAATCAAATAAAAGTTTAGCAAACGTGTTTTATCATTTTAGTTGTGTGCTGCGAAGTGCTGCAAAACGAATCGGTTACCTAACGTAACCTCGGTTCTCTCTAGATGAGGGAACGAGTATTGCGTAAGCTAGCTTACGCTACGGGAAAGATTCCATCTTTCTGAGAAATTGAAGCCAAAAATTATCCTATAATTTTGTATCCATTGTCAACGCAGTTCAGCTGCAGCAGACCATGAGAAGGCTAGCTAGCCGCTCATTGGTTCGCTCACGGAGAACTGCTTAAGCCTATGAGGGAGCGCGGATGAACCCGCGACCAATGAGAGTCTGACTCGCTCTCCCTACGTCACCGCCCCCGAAGCAGGCGTGGACGAGGCTATAAATACCCCGAATAGGCTGAATAAATCTGGTTTTTTCAATTCTGAAGCGAACATCGCCAGTAGCACAAGCACGGCCAGGAACGCAATACTCGTTCCCTCATCTAGAGAGAACCGAGGTTACGTTAGGTAACCGATTCGTTCTCTTACGAGAGGTTCTCTCGTATTGCGTAAGCTAGCTTACGCTACGGGAACCCATTGTCAACGCCGTGCGTGCTAAGCATCCACTATTAGTCCCGCGGGGCATCCCGGGAAACACCGAAAGTGGGAATGAATATATGTATCTGTGACAAACGGCCAGCGGAGCGGGCCGGATTATTGTGTAGTACATAAGCACATAAAAGAGAGGGACAGAGCGAACTCGGTCTGTGTGAATTAACCCCCTATAGTGCAGCTCAACCAGAAGAGCTGAAACATACTAGACTGCTAGTAGTTTAGCCTGCAAGGCGGGTACTTCCAGATTGTAAAATCTGACAAAGGTGGAGGGGGAAGCCCATCCCGCTGCCACGCAAATGTCGTGAATGGAAATCCCACTGGACCATGCCCACGATGAGGCCATGCCTCTAGTGGAATGAGCCCTGATGCCCAAAGGGCATGGCAGGTCTTTCGATGCGTATGCTGCTGCAATGGCATCAACAATCCATCTGGATAGGGACTGTTTCGAGGCGGCCAACCCCCTGGTGCGCCCGCCGAACGAAACAAAAAGCTGCTCGGATCGTCTGATCGGAGCTGTGCGAGTGACATATAATCTCAGAGCCCTGACCGGGCATAGGAGATTAGAATCTGATTCGCTATCGGAAGCAGGCAGAGCCGATAGGGATATAACTTGTGCCCTGAACGGGGTGCCAATCGCCTTGGGAACATAGCCATGCCTAGGTTTGAGAACGACTAATGAGTCATTAGGTCCAAACTCAAGACAGGACGCGCTGGTCGACAGCGCGTGCAGGTCTCCCACCCGTTTTACTGACGCGAGCGCGAGTAAAAAACGGTCTTTAGCGACAGGTACTTTAGGTCCACGGTGCTTAGCGGTTCGAATGGGGGAGCTTTCATAGCATCAAGAACTATGGAAAGGTCCCAAATCGGCACCGAAGGGGGGCGCGGGGGATTCATCCTTCTAGCTCCCCTGAGGAAGCGGACTACCAGCCCGTCTTTGCCCAGTGACTGGCCGCGTCGGGGTTCAGCAAACGCCGCGACGGCTGCCACATATACCTTGAGAGTGGACGGGGATCTGCCCTTGTCCAGCATCTCTTGGAGAAAATTTAGTAAGGAGGGAACCTCGCATAACCGCGGGTCCAGACCCCTATCTGTGCACCACTTCGAGAACACAGACCATTTTGACGCATAGAGCCTTCTGGTAGAAGCCGCTCTAGCCTGTATGATCGTGTTTAACACTCCCTCTGGCAAAGCAACGGGTAGTTGTTGATCACCCACGCGTGAAGCGCCCAGCGCTCTGGGTGGGGATGCCAGATCGAGCCGCGAGCTTGGGAGAGGAGATCTGCTCTGACTGGAATGGGCCACGGCGCTGTCTGTGACAGCTGCGTGAGCTCCGGAAACCAAGTCTGACCCTCCCAGTGCGGGGCTATGAGGAGCACCGAGTGCTGCGCTTCTCTGATTCTCTGAAGCACCTGTGGTAACAGAGAGACCGGAGGGAAGGCATAAAGCGGGCGGCTGGGCCAGGTTTGGGCTAGCGCGTCCTCGCTCCTTGAGAAAAATATTGGGCAGTGGGTGTTCTCCGCCGAGGCAAAGAGGTCCACCTCTGCTCTGCCGAATAGACGCCACAGTTTCTGGACTGTAAGAGGATGCAGGGACCATTCCCCGGGGGGAATGGGGTTCCTGGACAGGCTGTCTGGACCGTCGTTCAGATGTCCCGGCACGTGCGTCGCCCTGAGCGGGAGCAGGTGACACTGAGACCAAACTAAGATGCGTTCTGTCAGCTGGAAAAGATTCCTGGATCTGACTCCGCCCTGACGGTTTATATAAGAGACCACGGCTATATTGTCCGAACGGATCAGCACGTGGTGGCCCTGAATGCGCGGGAGAAAGCGCATGAGCGCGTTCTCGACCGCCAACCTCTCCAAACAGTTTATGTGTAGGAGGCTCTCTTGAGCTGACCAGGGGCCGAAGGCCGGTGAGCCCTCGCAGACCGCTCCCCAACCCGTGTTGGAGGCGTCTGTCGAGATGACTTTTCGGCGTGAAACTGTCCCCATGGAAACGCCCCGCTGAAACCATTCTACCACTGACCATGGCTGCAGAGCTGTGATACAGGTCTGCGTTACTTTTATCAGCTGGTGGCCCGTGGTCCACGCTCGGTGAGACACACGGCTCCTCAACCAAAGCTGAAGCGGGCGCATGCGCAGTAACCCCAGCTGGAGCACCGCGGAGGCTGAGGCCATACAGCCCAACGCTCTCTGAAATGTTTTCAAAGGCGTGAGTCTGTTCATCTGAAAAGATGCGGCGAAACGCTGCACACGGTGCGCGCGCTGCGTTGACAGACGCGCCGTCATCGTGACCGAGTCCAGCTCTATACCCAAGAAGGAGATAGTCTGACTGGGTTGTAGTACGCTCTTTGTCCAGTTGACAGAGAGGCCCAAAACTTTCAGATGGTCGAGGAGAACTGTACGATGAGACAGTAACTCTCTCTGAGATTGTGCCAAAATCAGCCAGTCGTCCAAGTAGTTCAGTATTCGCAGCCCCTGACTCCGCAGGGGGGCGAGCGCCGTATCCATGCACTTCGTGAACGTACGGGGTGCTAGGGATAGGCCGAACGGTAGGGCGGTGTATTGATAAACCTGGCCTTCGAGGCGAAACGTAAGAATGGCCTGTGAAGGGGATTTATCTGGATCTGAAAGTATGCATCTTTCAGATCTAGTGATATGAACCAGTCCCCCTGGCGCACGTGCGCGAGGAGTTTTCTGATAGTGAGCATTTTGAACGGTCTCTTCATGAGAACTTTGTTCAGCGATCTGAGGTCTAATATTGGTCTGAGACCGCCGTCTTTCTTGGGGACAAGAAAATAACGGCCGTAAAACCCCGACTCGCTCATAGCCAGAGGCACCCTCTCTATAGCCTTTTTGCACAACAGAATTGCTATCTCTGAACGGAGCAGCGCGTCCCTGCTTCTGGGTTCACAGTAGTTTCTAGCCGCGCTCGGAAGCGAGGAGGGCGGCGGCAAAACTGTAAGCGATAGCCTAGCTTTATTGTGTTTAACACCCACTGCTTCCCACGCTTTGAAGCGTGACGCTAGGGGGTGAATGGCTACATGGTCCCCGTCGCTGCACTTCGCGGGCTGCGTGAGCGCGCTGATAGTGTTTACAACAGCGGGACGTACACTCGGAGGGGAGTTTATGGGCCCTGTAACAGAGTGAACAGAAGTAAGACGCGCACAGGGCTTGTGGGCGCGCTTATACACTCTGAGACTCGCGCGGGCTTTGCCCGCTTTATGAGAGTGGACTCTGTGTGAGACAGGGGAACTGGAGTGTCTTTGTGTATGAGTGAACACAGTGTTGTGGGCACATTCTCTACACAAGTTTATGGACCGTGTAACAGAGGTGGGACGCGCGCACGGGTTCGTGGGCGCGCTTATGTACTCTGAAACTCGAGCGGGTTGGGACCGCTTTATGAGAGTGGACCCTGTGTGAGACACGGGAACAGGAGTGTCTTTGTGTATGAGTGAACACAGTGTTGTGGGCACATTTTCTACACAAGAGGCTTTTACTCTCTTTTGAGATTTCTCTGGGACGCCGTAAACACGGCGTTTTGTGTATGAGTGAACACAGTGTTGTGGGCACATTTTCTACACAAGAGGCTTTTACGCTCTTTTTGAGATTTCTCTGGTACGCCGTAAAGACGGCGTTTTGTGTATGAGTGAACACAGTGTTGTGGGCACATTTTCTACACAAGAGGCTTTTACGCTCTTTTTGAGATTTCTCTGGGACGCCGTAAACACGGCGTTTGTGCTCATGCAAGCGGGAAGGGATACCGGCTTGGTAATGGCGGGGTACACTGCTGTAGTAGCCGCGTGAGCGGGGACTAACAGAGGGCGAAACTTTTACGGCGATCCGGCCGCGGCGGGAGAGCGCCGTCTTTTTCTCAACCACGCTAGGCAGACTTCGAGTAATCAGTTTTCAGCGCGGTCCTCTGCCGAGGCCCCCGGGGAGGCGGCGGTCTGTGGCGGCTGTCAGAGCGAGCGAGGGCGGCCGCCCTGGTGTCGCTGAGAAGTCTGACTGTGTTTAGCTAGGCGCTAGGGTGGGGCTCGTGCAGGAGGCTGGTCACGTGAGCGGCCTGCAGAGGAGCTAGCGCGACGAGGCAGAACAAAATTCGCAGGAAATCCTCAATCCGCGACTGAAGGGGGATTTTTCCCCCCGCTCTCGTCCCATTCACGAAGTACCTCACTCTGTAGTAGACATGGGGTGCAGAAGCTGCTTGGCCGGCGGCTGAAAGCTTGAAGTCGGACTGCAGGCTTTAGCGGGTAGCACAGGTGATGAGCGCCATCTCGCGGAGGGCGGCATAGACGTGCGGCGACCAGGTCCTCTACAGGGAAAATGGAGATAAAGCCCTTCTCTGCGGCTCCGTCCACAACGCGACGCGGGGTGGAAGAGTCAGAGCGAGTTCTAGCAGAGAGCGGGGCGTTCCAGGACTTCGTGAGTTCTGCGTGCAGATCAGGCAGAAAGGGCGCAGCCCGTTTAGCGGCGGGAGTCGAGCGCTGGTGGAAGTAGCTGCGCGGGTCCCGGTTGATTCTCGGGCCGAGGAGGCGTGAGAATCGGGCCAATCCTCACCGTCTGAAGCGAGAAGCGAACATGTCTCCTTGGTGTCCGCGGCGTCAACGGAGGCAACAGAGCGGCCACTCGGCGGCAGCTGTATGTCCGGAAGCGGCGGAGATGGAGAGCGGGAGCGAGAGGCTCCGGCGGGGTGAACGCTTCCGGCTGGGGGTCCGGCGGCCTCTGAGAGCGGCGTTTCTTTCTCCGCGGCGAAGTCAGAGGCGGCACGGAAGCATCTTAGTGGCCGAAGTCGAGCCCGCGGGGTCAACAATGGCATAGTTTCGCAGAGCTCGCAGCCGCCACAGCGGGGGCGAGATCGGCGTGCTCCAATCCGAGGCAGAGAGCGCAGAAGAGGTGGCGGTCCCCAGCCTCGAGGGGAGCGCGGCAAAAGCCACCAGAAAATTTACGAGACATCTTGAAAAAGACGCTCGCTCTTTTAGATACAACAATATATAGGAAGCATTTTTGTATAAAGGATACAATCCGTCGGATGGCGCTAGCTCACAGGACGGCTGAAGGTGGCGAAGACGGCCGGCTTCCTCAGTCTCCCACACGCTCGCTAGAAGGTGCCTTTTCAAACGACGGCGGCTTCTCTCTCAGGATCAGCAGATGCAGGTGCGTCGCTGAAGGATGAAAAAATCAGATTTATTCAGCCTATTCGGGGTATTTATAGCCTCGTCCACGCCTGCTTCGGGGGCGGTGACGTAGGGAGAGCGAGTCAGACTCTCATTGGTCGCGGGTTCATCCGCGCTCCCTCATAGGCTTAAGCAGTTCTCCGTGAGCGAACCAATGAGCGGCTAGCTAGCCTTCTCATGGTCTGCTGCAGCTGAACTGCGTTGACAATGGATACAAAATTATAGGATAATTTTTGGCTTCAATTTCTCAGAAAGATGGAATCTTTCCCGTAGCGTAAGCTAGCTTACGCAATACGAGAGAACCTCTCGTAAGAGAACAGATTTACTCAATTAAACCATGCACAAACAATATATATTCCTTATTATTGTTGTTGTTAATACTGTTAATGTTAATTATTATGAGAAGTACATTCTATTGTAGGCCTAAAATAGTAATATAATTTCTGCTAGTAAAACCGAACTTTTATTTTGACGGGTTAAGTCCTGCTTCAGAGTGTATTTGACAATGGTTTTTCTCAAATAAAATTATGAAAATGCTCATTAGGCGTTCTCTCAGAGTAGCTCTGGAAATGTTCATGTATTCATGTACTCGTATTGTTTGTGAGATGCTGAAAACGGCATGCGCGCGTCGCGTACTTGAGTATGTAGTAAGTAAACAAAACAGCACAGCTCATTCACACAGAGACACGCAGAACAAGCAGATTATATATTTACATAGCAGTCTTTTGCGCTTTAATATTCACAGATCATGTCGCGATTTTATTTATTGTACAGCTTTACTTTCGATTTATTCATCCATACATCTACCAGTTTGCGTGTTTCATGACATCTGCAGCAGCATTATACTGTAAATTCCATTTTTTTCTATATCCAAAGTATTCCCTGGCCAGGGCTTCACATACCGGTATGTGTGCGAGTGAGATTTCGACAGCACTTCGCGTTCAGCTGGGTCTGCATCACTGTCTGTCTTGTCCGTCACCTTCTCCATATTGTTTTGTGATTTTAGCGCGTCTGTTCTCCCGCCCTTCAATCAATCAATGCTGTAGTTTCCGGAGCGCGATGTTTTCACCCAAAGCATTTTTGTTTAGTTTTTTTTTTACTCAGTAACGGATGTGTTTTAAAATGTAGCGAATTACAATACTTCAAACAAAACATACTTAAGTAAAAGTAAAATTACAGATTTTAAAAACTACTTAAAAAAGTAGAAGTAGCCTACACAAAAAAACTACTCAATTACAGTAACGCGAGTAAATGTAATTTGTTACTTTCCACCTCTGGCTCCAGGCGATGAATAAAGGCCTTCTGAAGTGCAAAAAAAAAAGAAAAAATATTTCGAACTTTATAAACTATAATAACTGACTTCCGGCAATTGCCGTTTTGCAGTTGGAACTCTAGCTGTGTCCCAATTCAGATTATGCATCCTTAGAAGGATGAGAGCATCCTTCTAAGCTGCCATTGACGAGCAGCAGTAACTTTTGCACTGGACTTTTTTTTAAGTTGTCTAAAAACAAAACAGGGTTCACAACCTGTCTAAATTCTGTACGTTCACCTTTGTCCATTTCTGTACATAATAAAGAGTATAAACTATGAAATCTTAGTAAGATATAAGTCAACATTTGAACCGCCTTATACATACATATTCTTTTTATTTTTACATTTGTATTATTAGATATTTGAGTAAGTTGAAACCCAATACTTACATTTAAAAATGTAATCCGGCAATTTCTCTAAAAATCCTTTTGTCACCGGTGCACAATGAATTCTAGGGTAGGGCAGGCTGCGAAGGATCCGTCTGTTGAATCCTTCATTGCCCGGGAAACACAGAACGTATTTCGAGGCTGCATTTGAAGGAGCCTTCGAATTGGGACAGCCTTCATCACGGCACAATTAACCTAATGTGGCCTTCGAAGGATGCAGCCTCTGTATTGGGACGCAGTGTCTGAAGTGCCGTAAGCCGGGCTGACAGTGATGCCATTTATGTGTGGCATTCAACAACTGGAAGATGGAGGAGGACGTGATCATAGCTGTGTATTTGTTGTGGGTTTCGTGGTAACGGAGATGGAAAGAAGATGTATAAATTATGTGATTGAAAGAGCAAAAAAGAGGGCTAAGCAAAAAAATTCCTACAACAACTTGCAGTGCTACATTTCATCGTGGCTAAGAAAAGAACACAACACCACAGACAAAGGCAACAGGTAAATGCCATCTATCGCTGTTTTCCATATTCAATGAGTTAATTCCTGGAATAAGTCATGTGTGTACACTTTTTAAAAATGGCGTGTACTGGTGTTTCGTGTTCGCCCAATCAACTTACACTTGTGCCACTGGTAATACCTATTGTGCTGGGTTAGATCCTACTAATTTAGTCCCCCGAAAAGGTGTTCCTTTAACTAAAATCATTCCCAGTTCCTGCAGTTTGAATATGCCAAAAAGCAGGTATATTTCCGCCAATAGTTATAGGAACTATGAAAACATTCCTCCAGTGCGAAAGCTCCTTTTGACAGAGATGCTGAACCTAAAATGCTTTGAAGAACCTATATTTTTAAGAGTGGAAGGATGCGGTTTGGGTTTCCCCTTCTCTGCTGCACAGCAAGAGCCAGCTGACTGTTATAAATACGGCATTCTAATGGTAACTTTATGATGTTGCCTGTGTGAGTCTATGACCCTCCGGGGGCCACTTGCCTCCAGCCCTTCTCCTCCTTACCCTTCTTACAACTTTCTCTCTCTCTCCCCTTTCTTTCGTCTGTGGATTTACAGCCAGTGTGTAGAAAGACGGGAGCAGTAAATTTTCCTCTTGCGTTGAATAATTCATAGCAAGGCCTATAAAACATAAATAACAGATGAGGACTCTGGTTTAGGAGATAAAAGCTGGAAAAGTGTCGGGCTAATTGTCCATGATGGCTATGTAATAGTGAAATATTTGATTGTGGGATTTTTGTTGAGTGGGACACATAAACGTGTCCACATATGTGATTCTGACAGGCATGATAGAGAATATATATGAGTGTGCGTATACCCCAACCTTCATTTAGTTTCAACCCTCGGGCCAAAATGCAAGAGAATGTTTTTTGGTTTATGAAAATACATTTAATTGTCTCTTACACAACTTTTCAAAGTCTCCTGTTGTGGTGTAAATAGATTTGTTACAAGCTTGCCCTGGACCGGACGTTCCTGTCTTGTAATTGTTTTATCCCACGGTCTGTACAGCCGTTCAAATTATGAATGGCGATAAAGCAAGGCCATTAGCACAGTAAAAAGAACCTTGAAAAGGCCACAAAAAGAGCGTGATTCACCTAAATTGTCCATTTTCATTAGCTCACTGTGAATCTAGCTGTGAATGACCTCTGAACTTTGTCCTCCTTATGTGGTTTAAATGCAGTTGTCATTGGAAAAACTTTGAAGTGTGGCCATACCGGAATTGTAGATTCTCTTCCATTTCCCCTCCAGCATCCCTTGAGGAAAAGAAAGACAGAGAAAGAGAGTGAGAGTGTCTGGCCCAAAGTCAGGCTCACCTGTGAGGGCAAGGAAGGCAGGATGTAAGGAGGGAAAGATCTGCAACAACAATAGATTCTTATCTGACTCTCACCATTGCCCTGAAAAACACCATGAGCAACATGTCCACCAAGATAAATAAAGGAGAAAAAGCAGCACGCAGGGCCTACGGATCGATCCCGGATTCTGGAGCCCTGCTCTAACCTTTCTCACTGATAAGGCGACCGTGAAGGTCAGGAACGGGTGCGCTGAGGAATGGACCTCCCGGCCCGCTCGCAACCGCTCTGGGGACCGTCCTACAGATTGGCAGAAACGGAGCCGCCCACTTGACGAAACAACGTCTGTCAGCTTGACCTTTTTTGTAATGCATCGTGGGTCAAAAGCCAAAATATTCTCTGTCCTTAACCAAGTATCACTGCCTCGTTTCCGCTAGGGCTCTCAGGGGGAGCGTCAAAAGAGCAAAACTGAAATTGTGTTTACTTTCAATCATAGCTCGTGCAAACATTTACATAATGTACTTAAAGATTTCTATCGCTCTTAAGCATCCTTATGCATATACGTTGTGCCCTTATGCCCATCTTTATACGTTAATTTAAAAAAAAAAAAATCATACAACCTGCAAACCCGAAAAGTATTTTAAAATATATAATTATACAATGTTAAAGAATACAATTTTGTTTTAATAATTTTATTTACTTTTAATATTAATTTATTATTTTAATTGCCACCTGCAGAATCGGAAGGACTTTTGGATGGATGGATGGATGGATGGATGGATGGATGGATGGATGGATGGATGGATGGATGGATGGATAGATGGATGGATGGATGGATGGATGGATGGATGGATAGAAACTTGTTTCTTCTTTCTCATTCTTTCTTTATTATTTTGTCTTGTAGAATAAAGACGCATGTCAAATACCAGATTCAGGGCCGAAACATTTTGTTTACTTTTTTTTTACTAATATTTATTGAATAAGAAACAAGCAAGCGAAACACTGAAAAACAGAGATGGAAGAGAAAGTCCCTGTCTCCCTGACCCACCTCAGCAGCATAACCTTGAAGGAGCAGATAGCTAAATATATAAATAAATAAACAAGTGAATTTTTTCAGTAAGCCAGATTAGACCTTATCTAGAGTAAAGTGTTCCTATGTGTCAGCTAAGAAGCAGCTGATCAAGATAATAAGCCCCCCCCCCCCCCCCCCCCCTTCTTTCTCCCTCCCTGCCTTCTCCTTTTGAGGTTTGGGAGGGGGGTTTATAAAGCACTCATCCTCTCTGGCCAGCTCTCCTCTAGGCATATCTGTGCTATCACAATCTTTATTTAGCTGATAAAATGCCACATCTCATGGCTATATATATATATATATATATATATATGTATGTATGTATAATGTGCACATCTCTGGTGGTACTATAGAAATTGGAGGCACATCCTTCCAATGCATTTCTATTATGGACAAAAATATTAAACAAGTACCTTTAAGCTCTGTGTGGTTGCCAGGATTTTGCTATGCAGCTGTTAAGGTGTTCTGGCTTTTAGAGTGTTGCTATGTGGTTGCTAGGGGATTCTGGGTGGTTCCCATGTGGTTGCTTGCTGAGAGGCCATCCTGAAGTCTTGATATTCCAGTCTCTCGGATCCCTATGTCAATACAAATAAAGGATATAAATATCAGCATGCAAATGAGAAGACTGGGGCTGCACTGTAAATAAAATATGATCATTACGTCATGGCGACTTAAGTTTTCAATGTTATAGACTCTAGAAGTCAGTTAATCTAATTTAAGTTGAAATGACTTGAACAACCAAGTTGATACTTGATACTTCAAAACTTAAGGCAGCAACTGAAGTTAAGTTTTTAAGTTGAAATAGATGGAAGTTTATAAAAGTCTAAAAACATTCAACTATGTAAAAAAAATCAAAAACATTCAACTATGTAAGTAATAAATTGAATCAAAATAAATCAATTGATTTAAATAAAAAAACATTTACATACAGCACAGTAATATGCTTGAATGGAATTTTTTTAAAACAAAACACAGTAATATAATATAATATTAATAATATTATAATCATAACAATAATATTAATTAATAAAATAATAGTAATTGGGGAGGGGGGGGGGGGGCATCCTGGCTCACACCGAGATGATCATATTTGAGGGTCTAAAAGATTGAAAACCCCAGCACAAACAATCTTAAGAATAAATGCTTAACTGCTATTTTCTTTTTATTTTCTTACTTAAGAATATTTTGTATTGTTTAAAATATTTTTTTTCTTGGAACTGTTCTTGAGACAAAACTTAAGAAAAATAAAAATTCTATCTAATAAAATATTCTTCTTCAACATAACTTCTTAAAGTTATATCTGTCTTAGTTTAAAATTAGGTCCATCTAAGATCATTTTCTTCTTAAGAAAAAAAAGATATTCTTAGGAAAATATTTTAAGATTTTTTCAAGAACTGCACCCAGGAACATTCTTAAAAACTTGTTCTTGTCTTGACAACCAGCACGATTTGAGGCATCATTCTTGTCCTTTTAGTGTGGAAACAGTGGCCGAAAAAGAAGAAAGGAGAGGCATAAGTATAAAAAAAAAGTCAAAATTCTGCAATATACTGGAATTCGAAGCATTTTGTTGGGTGTATTGTTTGAGTGGCATTCTCGTGTTTAACGGGGAAAAGAAAATGTTTGTTTGTTTGTACAAGAGTATCCGTGCGTGGGCTTTTATTTGGGTGAAAGTCGTGCGTCGTTCTGTGCAGATGAGCGTGAGGACACAAGCAAACAGAAGTTGGAGAGTAATTGGAAAAGACATCGGGTGTATATAAAGACGGATCGGGCTGCTATCTGGGCCTCCTCCCCCGAGCTTTAGTCTATTAACACTGCCACTCTTATCATCTGTGCTGCACCTGACAGGCCTTAATCACACTCTAATGGATTTAATTACCTTACACAGGTATCCTGCATACAAGCAAGTCTGCTGTCTACATGGTTAAAGAGACAGACCAGGGACATGATACAGGTGGCTTTGGTGATAGGTTTGTTTTGTGCTAAAAGGTCACAAAACACTGACCTGAAGTGTCTGTGGTGTCACACACACACACACACACCACACACACACACACACACACACGTTGGGTTTTCAAGTTTTGTGGGGACTTAGACATTGATTTTTATGCTGTATAAACTGTATTATTTTATTCTTTAACTCGACTCATCACAGAAAACTGTCTGTATTTTTAAATTTTTATAAATAAAAAACATCACAGTATCATAGTATGATTTATAAGCTTCCTCGCGAGGTGTAATTTTGTCCCCACATTGTAGGGTTTTAACACGACTACACACACACACACAAACTCACTCACACATACACAATGTAGGGTATGTAAGAGATGGCAATGTAGATGTTTAAGATGAATAGTTTGTGTGCATGCGGCTCGTGTGTGTGTGTGTGTGTGTGTGTGTGTGTGTGTGTGTGTGTGTGTGTGTGTGTGTGTGTGTGTGTGTGTGTGTGTGTGTGTGTGTGTGTGTGTGTGTGTGTGTGTGTGTGTGTGTGTGTGTGTGTGTGTGTGTGTGTGTGTGTGTGTGTGTGTGTGTGTGTGTGTGTGTGCGCATTCATTTTAATCTACTACGATTCAAAGACAGGAAAAACGTCATAATGTTATTTAGGTAAACATAACTTATTTTAATGTGTTAATGCTATTCAGGCTGCATAGTCTTCTATCTGCCACTTTAGACATTTGACATATTCTACAATTTCTTGTAGGTAAAGCTCTGAAATTTTATAGTAAATGGCGGATTAATCTTTATTATTTCAGACATTGATAAAACAACTTTTGTTGTGTATATATCATTAGCTTTCACTTTTCTTAAACCCTTAAATTTTAATTTATTTCATTTATTTTAACTTGATGTCCAAAAAAATGAAATAAAAATGAATAACTATATAGACATACAACTTTTAAATTAATTTTAAATGAAAACGAAAATGATAAACATAATTAAAGGACAGTGAAGAAACAAATCCCCTACGGATGTCCATTTCCACCTCAGAGTAAAAATAAAAATAATTGTGCAAATAACAATAATAAAGTCACTGCAAAATATAAAGTCGCATTGTGAGAAATAAAATTGCAACTACGAGAAACAAAGTTGCAATGTGAAATAAAGTCACACTATTTCAAGATATAAAGTTTTAATGTGAAACAAAGTCACATTGTAAGATATAAGGTAACTATTTCAAGATAAAAAGTTGCAATAATGAGGAAAAAACTGAGATGGAAAATAACACTTTAAGTTGCAATTAAGGTTGAATAAAGTCTCAACTTTAAAAAAAACTGTTAAAAGAAATTAAGTCGCAAATACAAGAAATAACTTGTTTACTCTGAGACACAGAAACAGGCTATAAAAGATATAATATAAAAATTCAGAGTGTGTGTGTGTGTGTGGTTCATGTAACCCCTACATTATGAGGACAAAATGTAGCCAATAAAGATGGCAATATCGTTTCTTTATGGGGAAATTTTTTGGTCCCACTAAATCACACTAAGTGATGTTTCTTGAACATGTAAAATGCATCAATTTTTTCTGTGATGGGCAGGTTTAGTGTAAGGGGATAGGATATACAGTTTGTACAGTAAAAAAAAAAATCATTATGTCTGAAGAAAGTCCCCATAAAACATGAAAACACAAAAAGAAAGTTCTTACTTTGACAGAAATACAAACGTCCACATGCTTTTTTGAGGTGGATTTGGAAGGAGGAAGCTGCTGTAAAGAAGCCATACAGAAAAGAGAATTCAAAACATGACCACTCCATCTAGCGCCAATGACAGCAAACATCATGAAAAGATATGGAGAGAGGGAAAAGTACAGAACGGAGACAGATGAAAACGAGAACTGTAAAATAAATGACATCTGAAGCATTTCCTGCAGGGTTTTGCCATGCTGTGCAGATTTGAAACTTTATGGAATTATGTAGCGACTTAAATATCCATTAGCTGAGGAAGAAATGTAAGTTTTCTGCGATGAGAGATTTTGGCATTCAGTGTCATCTAAGATCATGCTGGATGTGTGCAAACCTAGTCCCAAAGAAGGAACCATGATGGTGAAAAAAAATTACCATTGTAATGTAAACCATCCTTTCCTAAGCATTGTTCTGTATTACTGAGTATGAGTTTCGAACAAAACAACCTCGGACACATTGTGTTTCACTAGTAAAAATGGAAGTCTGCACATCTGTGGGTTGAAGGAGCAGTTTTCATCAGATCTAGCTTTCATCACTCCTCCAGGGTGAGCTACCACTGTTATTCCCTCGGACATCAGCACGCGTGCAATAGCAGCCTCCAGAACACCCTATAAGGCTTTAACCAAGGTAATAAAATGCCTTTGCAAATCCCTCACACACTGAGAAAAAGGATGCTATAATATCAGAGAACTTCAACTTGGATATCACATTTTCCTCACTGCAAGTCTCACGTGATGTGACATGTATAAAGCATGTTTGCAAGGCAGCAACTGATGTGTTGTTGAACTGATAAAAAAAACGAATTGAAATAAAAAAAAATGTGACATTCAGTTTAAGGATCAGTTTAATAAACTATAGGCGAATCTTTGAAGATAATCACTAACATGAAAGTCAATGTGAACTTACATTAGCAACCCATTTTATTTTTGTAATGTAACATTCCCGTGTAAAACTTGACATTCGACGGGG
Source organism: Chrosomus eos (assembly GCA_036326025.1). NCBI lineage: Eukaryota > Metazoa > Chordata > Actinopteri > Cypriniformes > Leuciscidae > Chrosomus > Chrosomus eos. Next base: position 13,596,164 of record CM070834.1, read on the forward strand.
TTGGGGGGGGGGGGCATAGTAGCACAGGGATTTCAATTTTATCCATTGGGAATTGATTGGACAGTGAAAAAATGGGCATTACATATATCAGAATGAATCCAAAACTATTCTGAGTTCGCTAAAACCATGCCTAAGTTAGCAATTGGTTAATGTTATCTAATAGCCTGTAGGCTTTCATGATGTCAGCGGAAAAGGAAAGTAGTTACAGAAGTTTCAGAAGTAGAGTGATTTATCAAATTTCATTAAAGGGTACAAAGACACATTTTTCTTTGGAATAACTCGCACCAGTGAATTATTAACAAATAAGACCATGTACATTAGAAAAGTAAACAGGGACAGGTTTTAATTCCACATTGACTTTACATAAACATATCTGTGTTGAGAGCCACAATGAGTTTTTTTCCTTTTGTTTGGGTGCAGCACTAGTGTATGTACCAAGAGGGGCCTGACGTTGATGGAGAGGGTGATTTCAGGCCTTGCCGTTAGCAGGAGGAGATAGAATATCTTCTTAAGGCCCAAGGATAGCACTTTTTATGAGATGTTCATTGCAGAAGCTACATCAACCTGTCTAGAGCTACTGCACTGCAAGCCCATCGCCTCCTTCTCTCCCTCTCTTTCATCACTCCCATTCTCTTCTTCCCCATATCCACCTCTTTCCTCTGCCTCTTTCATTGAACCCTTCATGCTCTGAAAAATATATATGTGTGTGTGTGCATCACAAGGAACATCCATGAAACCTTTCCATTCCACAAAAGGTTCTTTATAGTGGAAAAAAAGAACAAAAAATGGTTATGTGCACATCATCACGTGTGTGTGTGTGTGTGTGTGTGTGTGTGTGTGTGTGTGTGTGTGTGTGTGTGGTGTGTGTGTGTGTGTGTGTGTGTGTGTGTGTGTGTGTGTGTGTGTGTGTGTGTGTGTGTGTGTGTGTGTGTGTGTGTGTGTGTGTGTGTGTGTGTGTGTGTGATAGAAATAGAGATAGGATGGCAGGTGGCTGTCGACACAGTGAAAACACAGCCCTGCGGAATTGTTGTGCCTCAGTGAACACTACCCCCCCCCCCCCCCCCCCCACCACCACCACCACCACCACACACACACACACACACACACCCTTCATCACCACCTTCCTCTTCTCCCTCCTTCATCAGAGAAGAGCCGTCAGCATTTACATTTCCCATCAGCCCCCGGAGACTTGCCATCATCACACAGCTTGGCTCAGTGACCCCCAGCTCCTATCTGCCATGTTCCTCCTCTATGTGAGCGCAAACACACACTCACACACTCACTTGGATGGCACAGGCGATGGGGGATGGGGCGGCACAGGGTATAGCAACTGTAAAGCTAAATTATTGCCAATCAGATTTTGTTCACAGCTCAACTGTTAGACAAATTGCAGCTTGTGCTATTTGCCATGGGTCAGAGAGCTGAGTAATTTCATTTTAATAAGTCATATTTGACGGATAGATGACACTACAAATACACAGAGATATGTACACGTGTATCAATGTATCCCATCCACACTAACGCAAAAACAAAGAATTCTCTGACTGACTCCCCCTTGTATAAGTATGGTACCAAAAAAGTGTCGACAGACAGACAGACAGATGATGGATGGATGGATGGATGATGAGGATGGATGGATGGATGGATGGATGGATGGATGGATGGATGGATGGATGGATGGATGGATGGATGGATGGATGGATGGATGGATGGATGGATGGATGGATGTGATGGTGATGGATGGATGGATGGATGGATGGATAGATAGATAGATAGATAGAAAAAAAACGAGTAGAGGGCACCTACAATTCTGCTTCTATATTTTCGAAGGAATTTCGAAGACATGATCTGTCTTCCGTTGTCCTTGAAAAGTCTTTATAAACCCAACAATGCATGATCAAACTCATCTCTGCCTCAGACATAAATACTGCTGTTGAATTTAAATAGCTCAGCTGGTAGCCATCTGATTTATTTTATTTTATTTTAAAGAAAATGCAGTCTCTCCGTCTATGCAGCCAATCTAAATTCTGCGCTGGCTGCACAGGAGGCAAGTTGATTAAATTAATATATATCTGAGCAAATAAACAACTTCTACCTTCAGGGCTTATGGTCGGTATTCCTTTAGAACTCCCCCGAAATCAAAGCGCCTGATATCCACAGCTGCCAAAATGGCATCAAAATCAGCCTCGGTATAAACACATCAGCCGTTCCAGGCAACGGCAGCACAGATGTACAGTAAAAGGAAATCTCAGATGATAAAAAAAAATTATTTGGAAATAGACAGTAAATTTCTCTCTAAACTGGAATTGGTCTCAAAGGGCTAGGCGTCCGAGGCCTGTCATGTTGTATGGCGGTGTCTTTGAAGTCGCCCGTCAGTGGCGCTAGCAGAACCCACTTCTGAGGCCGGCTTCCCTTTCAAGTGTTCATCAAGTGTCCGGGTGTTGCTACATCTGCTGTGAAGCAGATAACCGGTGTGCCGTCATGGAATTCTATTAAATCCAACAATATTTTCTATGCTAAAAACATATTCATTAAAAGGGTTCAAGAGTCCCAGAGTAAGGTACGTTTAGACCATTACTGTTAACTGGCTGTGTGACAGATTGAATATTCATGATATATTTATGCTTATATATATATAATGATGATTGTGCTGGCCTGGCAGTATAAAATTAAGAAACATTGTAAATATGACCATCTTAATCTGACCTTTTTCGCCCATTAAGTTTCCAGTTTCTGAGTCAGAAAAGCCACTGAATGTTCTTATATTTTAATCTCAAGAAGCAAGACAAGGAGGGATCCCAAAACCATGACATGGTCTCATGGTATTGGGATCCTTTCTTGTCTTGCTTCTTGAGATTAAAATATAAGAACATACAGTGGCTTTTCTGACTCAGAAAAGTCTTTGTGGGGCATTTTTCATATATTTTTATTTAATAAATACTTTTAGATTGGGGTCAGTAAGATTTTCTAAAAGAAATTAATGCTTTTGTTTAGCAAGGATGCATTTATTTAATTAAAAGTGATAGATTTTTACATTGATGTTACATTGATGATTTTTACATTGATGATTAAAATGTTTTATTTAAATAAATGCATTATAAATATTCATCAAAGAATCCTACAAAGAAAATGCATCACGGGTTTCAGAAAAAGATTACCACAATGTTAGAATGATTTCTGAAGGATCATGTAACACTGGAGACACCAGAGACTCGATCTTCAATCAGATGGACTGGATAAATATTCTGAATGTTCCGATCCAATCTGACTTCGGACCTGTATTGCTGCCTGAATCATAATCATACACTGTTTGTTCATGGGCCAGATAACTTACTATGGGTTTACGTGAGGATTGCTTTAAAGGAACACTCCGGCGCAAAATGAACCTTTGGTCTAATAACACATAGGTACAGAGTCAACCGTTCTCTGGGATTTGTTTTTATGAAAATCGAATGTAAAGAGTTTTATCTCTAAAAACTGTTTAGCTTATAACGCTAGTATATGGGGCATCACGTAAGTAAAAATAAATCGCTAGTTAATACCACTAACAATTAAGGCTCAAAATAGCCCCACACTAACACGGTAGCATAATCAGGGCAGTGGCGTATCCAGGACATTTTTTGGGGGGTGGCCAAGATGGGACACAAAGCTAGTTTGGGGTGGCCATGGCATAGCAAAGTTTAATGCGTATATGTACGCAGCCGACCATGGTTCGAATCCCGGTCCTTTGCTGCATGTCACATCCTCTCTCTCTCCCATGATTTCCGGTCTCATAACTGTCAAATAAAAGTGTCTATCCTGTTAAAAACAGTCCTAACCACCTATCACAGTCCTCAAGTATCTCTGGTTATTTTTAATCAATAATTATGGTCAGGATAGGGTAAACATTTTCTAAGAGCTATTTTCTTGTAGTGGATTAAAGTCCTTGTCTCGTTAGATTGGTTAAAGTTAGATTAGACTAGAGTATCAAAATTAAACTGCTCTTAACTCATCCTATAGAATAACATGTATCAGTCATCAGCTCATCATCTGTGTCACCTCTATTGTTACCTGTGTTTGCTTTACTAATTAAGGCACCATCTTGTGGTTACATAAAAACACAGAAATCCAACAGGATAAACCAAAATGCTTAAAGATAGGACCTTATTAAAAAGTGTATCTGTAAAAGCAAAAGAAAAACTAAGCTTGTAAGGAAAAAACATAAAGATTTGTTGTTCTTTACATGCTTAGTTTGTTATTATTTAGCTTAGATATAATTTGTTAGAGATACTGGAATTTGAATTTCTTAGTTTGTTCTTTGACAGGTGTGTTTTTTTATTTAACCACAAGAGGGGACTTAAACTAAAAAAGCAAACATGGGTAACAATAGAGGTAACACAGATGATGGCCTGATGACTGAATAATGTCATTAGGATGCCTTGTGGTGTATGAAAATGTGCAAAAAGTGTTTTTTAACCCAGACAGTATCCATGTCCAAGGCCCTGATGAAGGTATAAATTGAAACGTTGGCTTTGATTCAGCATACATTATTTAAATCAAACAGTTAAGACTTAGAATCATAAATGGTCAAGATGCTTCTTCATAAATTAACTTGCCATATGAATGCAATTTACTCTGCCTATTTAAACATCTAACTGATACAATAAAAAAAATCATTTTTAAACATCCCTTGAATCACAGAGCAAATAAATAAGTCACAGCTTGTTCTTGTGTTATAACTTAAATCTAGACTTTCACACTATATTTCACACTGGTTGGCCAAAAATATAACATTAGCTCTATTGAACACACACACATCTGCAAAAAAACACCCTCAGTCTTCAGTCCAGAAAATAGTGTTTCATATTTCATGTCGGTGTAACTAATGGAAATAAGGTGTGGCCCCTTTAAGAGCTGCGCGCGCCCTCTTCAACTGTCTGCACTCTTAACTTGGTTTTCAGGCTGCTAAGCTAGCTAACGTTAGTACCGTGTAGTTCGATTTTTTTCAGTTTTCCTACACATTCAGAGGGAACTACGATATAATTGCATATAACTAAACATTAAATTACCATACCTCTCAATCTACAGATTCCAGCGTTTTTATCGTTGTTGTATTTAACTGTGACCGTCCTCCTGTTTCACGGAGCAGCAGCAGCCAGCGCGCTCATCTCATGGGTCACCTGACCTGCATGGCCAAACGTCCGCTGAGCAGAAATCAGCTCTCACAGCCTCAGTACGACCATTACGGTGTTCGTTAAATATGTAAAACTGGCCCTAAATCAGTTGATCAGCTGTCATCATTGATTGACATCATTTCTCTTGTTTCTTGTGTTGACGAACTTGACCAACTACCTATCAGATCTGGGGTGGCCACAGGGGTGGCCAATGAGCTTTCAGGGGTGGCCCTGGCCACCCCAGGCCACCCCCTAGAATCGCCACTGAATCAGGGGCCCTACATGCAAACCGAAGCATTGAGAACTTTGAAAGTGTACAGACAGTTTAATAAGAAGATACTTCTTATTAAAGACAATTACTTACTTCAATTACTTCAAGACAATACACTTCGCTTTATATATATACAGGCAGGTTCCATCTTGGAAAACAGTCTCGACCAGTCGAACCACGAACGCAGTGCTAAGTGAGCTGGAGTGCGTTTCCCAAAAGCATCGTTTGCCAACTATGGTCGCGCAACGTGATCTCATGAGAATACGTGTGTATTTTTACATAAAGTGTAGTTCTATCATACGTACATTTGTTTACGTTTTATATACGCCGAAACGTATAATACTGACGTATTAAAAGCACTAAAACGTAAAAATATTTAGGTATTGACAGCACAAAAACGTAATTTATTTACGTATGAACAAATCTACCGACGTAGACATTTGTACGTGTTGCTATTTAGTATTTATGCATAATCTTGGCATTAATGTTTTGACTCTATTGCATTCAACTGTCTTATCAATTACTTCAGTCGCATTTATTAATGTAATAGGCCTAAGAACATTACTCATAAATATTAACATTTCGCTCTGTTCGTGCCTTCTGCAACAAACTCGTTTTGGAGGATTAGCCTGTGGTGTTAAAAGGGAATACACTTTTAACCTTAAAAATACCTTGTTTAATCGTTTAACCATTTTGTAGTATTTAGTGTATTTACACAAAAAGCATTTTCTCCAATAAAACACAACATACTGACACATTCACAAAAGACATACATTTTATTAATAATAATAATAATACCTTTTATTTAAAAGGCGCCTTTCAGGGCACTCAAGGACACCGTACAATATAAAACAGGGCAATACATACAAAACAGACAAAGCACTCCATTACAACTACACATCAAACAATCATATCATTAAAAGCTAATCTAAACAAATACGTTTTTATCTGAGCTTTAAAATGGGAAATTGAATCCATTTGGCGAATGTGCAGTGGTAAAGCATTCCACAGTTTAGGCGCCACACAACTAATTTAGCTTGATACTAATTTAGCTTGATACTAACTAATTTAGCTTGATGTAATCCAAATCCTAGAATCCATACGTTGTTTGCAAGAAACAGATCCAAATTCAGGCTTTTATCCAGAGATCTTCATCTTCATTTCTCAGCAGCGACCGCAAACGTATCCTGCGCTGGGGATGAATTCAAATTCAAAAAATGTGCCTTCAAGAAGCGTTACGACATGTTTTACTGCCGCGTTTCCATTACCCTTCAAATTGCGCAAATTGAAATTGCGAATTGAAATTACGCTCAATGGAAACACGTCAATTTCGCAAAAACTCCCATTTATCGCAAAAAAGTTTTTACGCTCGCATGAGGAGGTTTTTCAGGCAATTCGAAAAAGGGATATTTCGCAAAACTGCAATGGAAACAGTTTTTGCGCAATAACAGTCACCTGACTTAGAAGACGCGGTGTGTTTGGGGTCCGTGATATACGCAAATAATAATAGGCCTAGGCTAATAAATATCATCATTATTATAACAGTTATTAGGCTACATATTTAGAAGACGCTTTTATCCAAAAAAGGAACAAAGCAATTCGTCAAATGTCATACATAATGGTTAGACAACAATAATACAGGGCTAAGATTATCACAAATAAACACAAGATTTTGATGCATATCCAAGTGTTTGCTGAGCTGGCATGCGATTAACGCGAATAGTGCTTTTTCCTATCAACAGTAGAAACAACTTAAAATAGGCATACTCTTCTGGTCATACAGAAAATAATAATACATTATTCGCAACTATGATTTTATTTGTGTAAACTCATAATAACAAGAAACCGTTGTGCTTTTGTAAAATAAAACAATCATGCGCTTTCATGATCTCCGTGAACTGGAGCGCGAGAACTGAAACAAAGTATAGCCTGGGCTAAAGCTTGAAATGTCCACTTTAAAACGAACAAATTCGAATCGAAAGCTAATAGCTTCTGCTTATGTAATCAGTATGAAATGGTGTAGGCCTATTTCTCTCTGGTGCATTCGCGCGGCGCGCTTCAGCAGAGATGGTTTTTAGCCGACACTGATTTAGAAAAAAATAGTTTATTAATAAACAATTAAAATGCCTCGTTATTTTTTCAGAGACATATATTATCATTAGCCTATAACTTACCTAAATCACCTTTCTGTATTCTGTGGTTCCAGAGACATAAATATGGCTCTTCTCATTCAGTATACTGCGGGAAAAATATAATTTCCAGGTTCTAATTTTGCCTTAGAAAACCATTACAATCGACTTTTTTTTCGTATTAAGTTGGGAATATTATAAATGTTTAATAAAGGGGCAAAAAGTCATAAACAAACATCTGAAATTTGGTCGATATATTATTATTTTTGCGCAGCATTTGTGTAGCCTACAGTTAAAAAAAAAATGGTGTTCAACTTTGCATTTTAAAAAAAACAACCACCGTTAATTTTTCGTTTTGAACACGGGTTAAATAAGGTAAAACGAATGGAAACAAATGTACACTGAGTTTGGACAGAGTTCTTTATTAAATTCATAAAAGAAACAATAATTAGGCTAAGGCAATACATGGATTCTAAACCTCAAAGAAATGCCACAATCAAGACCTCGGAGCAGAAATGAGAGAGAAACACCCAGAAACTCCTTATGCCGTTCGCAGTATATTTCCCTGCCATTAATGCTTGGATAAATGCTATGCACGTCTCCTTCCATTAATAATAATAATAATGTCTAGTGTGGATGTGTAATGTCCCGTTGTCATGATGTTTAAATGACTTATCGCGAGAGGAAAAAAAGGACGTTGTATCGCATAACATCAGTTAATGGAAACGCCGTCATTTCGCAATAGTTTTTTATCGACATTTAGAAAAAATCGCAAAAGTTTTGCGCAAATCTGTAATGGAAACGCGCCTGGCTCTCGCCTGCTTCGTCACAGATTGCGACATGCCGTGTTTCAGTCGGTGTAGTACATTTGAAATGGAGAAGCGCACGTGCATTCAGAGAGCGAACCGGAATCGGATTAACATTTTCATGGATTAACGTTAATAACTTAAATTCTGATCTGTACCTCATACACAACTACTATAATACTGCCAGAGAGGACTGCGACTGCAACGCATCATCATGTGAACGACTTTTGGTAATGTTAACGTGACCGGTTTTGACATTTTCGCAATAAATAAATTATTGTGAAATGTATAACTTGTCTGTCTGTTATGTTTTTTTTTCTTCATAATTGTGTTAGCCTACATAGTTTTATGGAATGGTTATGGGTAGGTTTAGAGGTAACTTTAGGAGTAGGATTAGTGGCTCAAAATATATTTTAATGCTATATTGTTAATAAAACTGCCATTTACCTACACATCTCTGTCCATTACGTTTTATCCTTTTTATATTCTGTATAAAATGGATGTGTTTAGGTTTTGGGAGTAGGATTAAGGGATCTTGTTACGTTTATCTTTAAAGATATACATATCTTTATGATATGAAAAATATACGTAAATAGTTAACGTTTTGTAGCTGTAAAAACGTAATAATGTATACGTTTAAATGTTGCAAATACGTCCATATTATACGTTTCAGCATCTATCCAAACGTACAAAAACGTACGTTTTCTATCTTTGAAAATAAGGTATTAATACCTACGTATTAACAATGAGACCAGGCTGGGTCGCAAGTACCATTGAACTTTATTGGTAACGACAGAACTTGCGACCATAGTTGGCTTTGGGAAACGCACCCCTGGTCGATTGGAATTACGTTTGTGAAATCTAATTACATGGAAATGCATGAATTATATCGGTTTATTAAAATACATGGGTGACTAACTACAAGGGAAAAAGGGGTCCCATACTTTCATATGAGATTCCAAGTCATAGTTCAGCTCACTTAGCATGGCGTTCAAGGTTCGACTGATCGAGATTATTACATACGTTTTTTTATATCTTTAAATTAATCGCAGATTTTTTTTATTATTATTAATCTAGTTTAAATTTTAATCGATTGACAGTACTAATGATGAAGTGATGTCCTTGCAGGGGTGGTTGCAGTAATAATCGTATGGCGCAGAAAATTCAATAACAAATGTCTTTAATAACAAAACGTCTCGGTTACATATGTAACCCTCGTTCCCTGAGTACAGGGAACGGAGACGTGTCGTCGGGGGAGTTCCCTGACGAATTGGGATCACGCTAGGGAGACCAATCGACTTCGAGTGAAACTAAAACGAGCCAATGACAATTGGCATGCAAGATTTGCATTCCGCGACCCGCCTACCAGTGCGGGTATAAAGCCGGAAGCAAACGCATCCAAAATGCTTTTTCGCTGAGGAGCCGAACAGTGTCCAGTCCTCCGCGAAGGTACAGCAACGTGGCGAGGGGACGACACGTCTCCGTTCCCTGTACTCAGGGAACGAGGGTTACATATGTAACCGAGACGTTCCCTTTCGTCCTGGGAACTCCGACGTGTCGTCGGGGGAGTTCCCTGACGAATTGGGATCCCTACAAACACGCCATGGTGCTGACCCCTTCCAGCGCCCAGCTAAGCTACCCTGCAGCAGTTTCTTGAACAAGATGCGGGAGCTAGCTAAGGAAAATCACACTGCTGTTCCGCAAGACCCACTCAGTGGATTTGGATAACACTGGGAAAGCGTGCCCAACCCGTAGGAGGGAACGCTACGGAGCCCCTGCCCGCCCGAAGGGAGGCACTGGAATACACGTATGTACTAACCCGTGGGGTAGTGCAACATACGGAAGTCCTTGAGGTAGTCCCAGCCCGAGGGGTGGGAGCGTACTCAGCAAGGACGACAGAGGGATCTGTCGAGAGGAAGACACGGAGCTAACCCGGAGGGTAGCTGGAACGTGGAAAAAATGGGTCACCGAAGGGACCACTGTTAAGGCCACCCAGTCTAATAGCAACTCCTACGAGAGGTAATAGACCTGGCACCGGCGATCCGCCTCGCCTGATGCCGAAGGGGTGATGGAGGAACTCACGAGGTTAGCCGTATGTTGGGGAACCAACGGAGTAAAAGACGCACGTATCCGGCCCACGGGGCGGGAATGGCGTAGCAAGCCGACATAACCTAATTCCTCGCGCTACCGGCCGTAGCGAGTACACGGGAGGAAGCAGGTTCAACACGAAGGCTATAAAACCTAGCGAACGTGTTAGGTGTCGCCCAGCCCGCAGCTCTACAGATGTCTGTCAGCGAGGCGCCTTGCGCCAAAGCCCAGGAGGAGGCAACACTCCTAGTAGAGTGTGCCGTCAACCTAGGTGGGCAAGGCACGCCCTGGGACTCATAAGCCCGGGCGATAGCATCCACTAGCCAGTGGGACAACCTCTGCTTGGAGACAGCCTTCCCCTTCTGCTGGCCTCCGTAACAAACAAAGAGCTGATCTGAGGTCCTGAAGCTTTGCGTTCTGTCCACGTAACAGCGCAGAGCGCGGACGGGACAGAGAAAAGCTAGGGCTGGGTCTGCCTCCTCCAGGGGCAGCGCTTGCAGGTTCACTACCTGATCCACAAACGGGGTGGTAGGAACCTTGGGCACGTATCCGAGCCGGGGTCTCAACACAGCGTGAGAAAGGCCCGGTCCGAACTCTAGGCACGATTCGTCGACCGAAAATGCCTGCAGATCCCCTACCCTCTTAAAAGAAGCCAAAGCCAACAGGAGAGCTGTCTTCATAGACAAGATATTCAACTCGACTGAAGGCAAGGGCTCGAACGGGGGGCTCTGAAGTGCACTAAGCACTAGAGTCAAGTCCCAAGAGGGTAAGGGGTGCACACTACGAGGTGGATTCAGCCTCCTGGCACCCTTAAGGAATCTGATGATCAGGTCGTGCTTTCCCAATGACTTACCTTCTACTGCATCGTGATGCGCGGCTATTGCGGCAACATACACTTTGAGGGTGGAGGGAGACAGCCTTCGCTCCAACCCATCTTGCAGGAAGGAAAGCACGACTCTGATCGGGCAAGTTCGGGGGTCTTCCCGGTGGGAAGAACACCACTCGACGAACAGGTTCCACTTCAACGCATAGAGGCGCCTCGTAGAGGGGGCTCTGGCGGAAGTGATGGTGTCTACCACACCCTGTGGTAGGCCACCTAGAACCTCCGCGTCCCGTCCAGGGACCACACATGGAGTCTCCAGAGGTCTGGACGCGGGTGCCACAAGGTGCCCCGTCTCTGGGAAAGGAGGTCCTTCCTCAGAGGAATCGGCCAAGGAGGGGCTGTCGCGAGGAGCATGAGTTCCGCGAACCAAGTCCGGTTGGGCCAATACGGCGCAACGAGCAGGACCTGCTCCTCGTCCTCCCTGACTTTGCACAAAATCTGTGCAAGAAGGCTCACTGGGGGAAACGCATACTTGCGAAGACCCAGGGGCCAGCTGTGCGCCAGTGCATCCGTGCCGAGAGAACCCTCGGTCAGGGAGTAAAACAACCGGCAATGAGTCGTGTCCGGAGAGGCAAACAGGTCTACCTGAGCGGCTCCGAAGACTTCCCATATCAGCTGAACCGACTGGGGGTGGAGTCGCCATTCTCCCGGAAGAGGTGGCTGCCGTGAAAGCTCGTCGGCTGTACGGTTGAGCACACCAGGGATGTGAATGGCTCGAAGCGACCTCAGATGCTTCTGACTCCACAGGAGGAGATGGCGGGCGAGTCGCGACATACGACGGGAGCGTAGACCACCCTGACGGTTGATGTACGCAACGGTCGCAGTGCTGTCCGTACGGACCAGTACGTGCTTGTGTAAAAGCAGCCCCTTGAGGCGCGACAAGGCTAAGCGTACTGCTTGCAACTCTAGGCAGTTGATGTGCCAATGCAGTTGAGGCCCCGTCCACAGACCTGAAACTGCATGCCCGTTGTACGTGGCCCCCCATCCGTTGGCAGAGGCATCTGTGAAAACCACAGCATGCCTGGAGACCTGGACTAAGGGCACTCCGGCCCGTAGAAACGCAGGGTCTGACCAAGGACTGAAGGTTTGGCGACAGTGCGGGGTAATGTTGACCCGGAACGTGCCGCTCTGCCACGCCCATCTCGGGACTCGATCGTGAAGCCAGCGCTGAAGCGGTCTCATATGGAGCAGACCGAGCGGCGTCACCGCGGCTGCGGCTGCCATATGCCCCAGGAGCCTCTGAAACTGTTTCAGTGGGACCGCTGACCTGCCTTGAAAGGACTTGAGGCAGTTGAGCACTGACTGGACGCGCTCCTCGGTGAGGCGTGCAGTCTGAGCGACCGAGTCCAACTCCATACCGAGATAAGAGATCCTCTGCACTGGGCAGAGTTTGCTCTTGTCCCAGTTGACCTGAAGACCCAAACGGCTGAGGTGCTGGAGCACCAGGTCCCTGTGTTCGCACAACAGATCTCGCGAGTGAGCTATTATGAGCCAGTCGTCGAGATAGTTGAGAATGCGAACGCCATGTTCTCTCATGGGAACAATGGCCGCCTCCGCGACTTTCGTGAAGACGCGGGGCGAGAGGGCCAGGCCGAAGGGTAAGACTTTGTACTGGTATGCTCGACCTTCGAACGCGAACCGAAGAAAAGGTCGGTGTCGAAGGAGAATCGAGACATGAAAGTACGCGTCCTTCAGGTCGATCGCTGCAAACCAATCCCGGGGACGGATGCACTCGAAGATGCGTTTCTGCGTGAGCATTTTGAACGGGAGCTTGTGCAGGGCCCGATTCAAAACTCGCAGGTCCAGGATTGGTCGTAACCCCCCGCCTTTCTTGGGTACAATGAAGTAAGGGCTGTAGAACCCCGACCTCATCTCGGCTGGAGGGACCGGCTCGATCGCGTCCTTCGCCAGCAGGACGTCGATCTCCTTCCTCAGGACAGGGGCATCGACACTCCGCACCCGGGTGAAGTGGACGCCTCTGAACCTGGGAGGCCGGCGGGCAAACTGAATTGCATAGCCGAGCCGGATAGTGCGGGTGAGCCAGCGGGACGGCCTCGGAAGCGCTAGCCAGGCTTCGAGGAACCGTGCCAAGGAGCCCACTCGGACCACCGGCGTACCCGCGGAGGGGCAGCGAGGTGGAAGACAGGGACCGGACTCCGGAGGCATTACTGCGGCCGAGAGAGAGGTCTGAGTGTGCGAGGCAACACTTACCTGTTTCCACGGAGGCGAAGGAAGGAGGGGAAACGAGGAACGAGGCTCGGGGGCGTCGAATCCAGGTTTCCGCGCCTCCTTGCCCAGCGGGAGACGAGAGCGACGAGGCCGAGGCGGCGTAGCTGTCATCTGAGCGCTGGGGAGAGGGGAACGAGAGCGGCGAGGCAACGAGGCGGCGCACACTGTCATTCTGACCCCCTCGGATGGGGGAGACTGAGAAGTCAGTCTCGACCGAGATAGACCCAGAGGAATTGGAAACTGCTCTTTTATTGATAAAGTGGGTACCGCTGAAGGAAGCGGCGGAAGAAAAACAAAACGAAACAAAGGATTCTCCACCCGGCCCTCCTCCGGGGGAAGGAGGGGTGCAGTAGCACCCTCCTGAAGAGCAGCAGTCAGGTCCTCTGGGCCGCCCGTCTCAGGGCCGCTTACCTCTCCTCTTACCAGGGGGTTTCGACGAGCCCCGGGCGGGCTGGGCACCTCTCTTGCGGCCGGCCGGCTGCTGCCTAGGAGGCTGCTGCTTAGGCGGAGCAGGGGCGGAGGCGGCGGCAGGAGGGCGCCCTCGGCGACGAGCAGCGCGAGGTGGAGCCGGAGGGGACGGGCCAGCAGCAGCCTGTCTCCGGGGCATGATGTGCTTGATCACCTCGGACTGCTTCTGGGCGGCGGAGAACTGTTGGGCGTAGTCCTCGACCGCGTCGCCGAATAGGCCACCCTGGGAAATGGGGGAGTTCAGAAACCTGGACTTGTCTGACTCCGTCATATCGGCCAGGGTGAGCCAGAGATGTCGCTCCTGGACCACGAGTGTGGACATCGCTCGGCCCAGGGAACGCGCGGTGACTTTCGTCGCCCGGAGGGCAAGGTCCGTCGCCGTGCGCAGCTCTTGGAGCAAACCTGGGTCGGTACCACCCTCCTGCATGTCGCAAAGCGCTCTCGCCTGATGGACCTGGAGGAGCGCCATGGCATGCAGGGCAGAAGCAGCTTCTCCACACGCACTATAGGCCTTACCGGTCAGACCGGAGGAGAACCTACAGGCGCGAGAGGGGAGAGTAGGGTCACCCCTCCAGGTGGAAGCGGATTTAGGGCACAGCTGTAAAGCAACCGACCGCTCCACCGGGGGAATGCCCTCATAACCCTTCACTGCCCCGCCATCGAGGGTGGTAAGGGAGGAGGAGGGAGTCGATCTATGTCGGGCCGCCAGAGGGGCCTTCCATGATTTCGTCACCTCCTCATGCACTTCCGGGAAGAAAGGCACCGGGGCGGGGCGCTGAGAACCAGCACGGGCCGCCCCGAGAAACCAATCATCGAGCCGCGAAGGTTCGGGACACGGTGGAGGGTTCCACACGAGCCCTACGCTTGCGGCCGCCCGGGAAAGCATAGCGGCCATTTCCGGGTCCGGCTCGGACAACGCTACCACACCAGAAGGGGGCAACGCAGCCAAGTCGTCATTCCCAGAAGATGACCGCTCTCCCTCCGATGCAGCGATCGACATCTGATCCTCCGGCGGAGCCCCGAAGGAAACGACCGGGACCATACGAGATGGCCCAGCGCGCTCCTCCAAGGGCTCCAATGGCAGCAGTGTGCAGGAGTGAGGGGTCCGTGGGGGTCTTTCACCCGGCGGATTATTCCTCACTGTAACCCTCAGACCACCAATGGGATTAGCCGAAGTAGCCGTCTTCTGAAATGAACCAGAAGACGAACTAGATCGGGGAATCTCCAAAGGGACTCCCCCTCGTGAGAGGGATCTTAGTCTTGATCTCAACACTGCGACGGTCATATTCCCGCAATGGGAACATGACTCGTTCACGAAAGCTGCCTCAGCGTGCGCGAGGCCCAAGCACGAGAGACAGCGATCATGACCATCAACCGGAGGCAGAATCTGACCGCATCCAGAAACACACGGATGAAACGTCATCCTTAAAAGGACGCGATCTTCACCCGTGTTGCTCTTTCAGAGAAATACTCTTTAGTTGTGCTGAAGCACACAGGGATCAACGCGGCAACACAGCGGGGAAACTGCAAGCCCACTGTGTGCACTCAACCGAATACCAGCTGTTAAAACAGCTCTTTGTAAACACAGCGCGTGTAGTAACAAACAGGCAGACGGGAGATCGCGAAGACCGCTGAAGCGCCGTCACACACCAGCACAGAGAGATCTCAGGAAACAGCAGACTCGTTGAGCGTTCAGAAAGCACAATCCTAAGCTCATAACACTCAGAGGACACAACTGGTCGGCTCCGAAGCAAAAAGCATTTTGGATGCGTTTGCTTCCGGCTTTATACCCGCACTGGTAGGCGGGTCGCGGAATGCAAATCTTGCATGCCAATTGTCATTGGCTCGTTTTAGTTTCACTCGAAGTCGATTGGTCTCCCTAGCGTGATCCCAATTCGTCAGGGAACTCCCCCGACGACACGTCGGAGTTCCCAGGACGAAAGGGAACTAAACTTGGAAATACACAGGATCAATCCTCAAATGCTTAAATGCACAGGGTCAAATAACTGCGACAGAAACAACTAATCAAAAACCATATAAACAAACTAGTTGTGGCCGGTGGGAAAATGGGAACAAAGGAAACAGGTACAGGAATTTAAACCAAAACAGAACATACAGGTATACACGTGACAGTCCTAAGAGTTCAAGTTTTTTACATACAGTATAACACATCACAAATGACACTGTAAATGCAACACACAGACCTGCAACAGTGCTCAACCCCGGTCCTTCTGGTTGCCAAATGTTTAGCCCTTGACAGCCTATTACTGCTTCCCACACAGTATAATTACACAAAGTGATTTCAAAGGGGAAAGAAGTAGGAGGTCCAGTATCTCACAAAAATAAAGACAACATTATCTTTTAATTAAATTCACATCGTTTTGCAAAAACGCGTTACTGTATCACTTGGGAAGTCCTTCTGACTCCACGGTTCCGAGCGGGTTGATTGGGAAGCTCATTTTAAACTTAAATGTATTTCTTTTAAATAATCAGATGAAACTACAGATAATCAGTTCCACACTACCTGGTAATTGAAAAACTGTTTAAACTGACACTTTAATAGATTATTTCTTTGAAGCACCATTAAACCTGGTCTTTCAATCTACAACTGATGCAAGAACTGCAGCAGCAAAATTTCGCATACTTTTTTATCTCATTCTTAAAGGGACAGTCCACCCAAAAATTATATTTTTGTCATCATTTACCCACACTCATGTCGTTCTAAACCTGTATGACTTCTTTCTCTGAAGAATGTGCTAGTTGCTCTTTTTCATAGAATTACATAAATTGGCAAAAGGTGCAGAAGCAGCATACAAGTATCATAAATGTGGTTGAACTTTATTTCAATCATCCACTTTAGAGATTATACTAACTATAAGTAACTTTGCAACTACATTTCAACTAACTCTGATAAATGTGCAACTACATGTCAACTAATCCTCATTAGAGTAATAATAAACTGTTACGTTAAGATTTGGGTTAGTAGAATAAGTTGACATGTACTTGCAAAGTTACTTAAAGTCAGTAGAATGTCTGTTGGGGAACCATCAAAATGAATTGCAAATATTAAGCAGACAGTCTATTAATTCTCTAATGACTGGTAGTTGACATGTTGTTACGTTACTTATAAGTTACTTATAGTTGGTAGAATGTCTTAAGTGGACTAAAATAAGTGTTACCATTTATTCCAAGTGTATAGAAAACAGACCCACAGTTTATGACATTATTCAAAATAATGTATTTTTAAAAAATTAATTTGTAAATGAATATTTCAGACCAGAATTATCAGTATTGCTTCTTTTCTTTCTTTTATACAGAATAAGGGAAGTTTTGAAATAGTTTAAAACTATTCCTTTAAATGCAGATCAAACACAGGCTGGGCCAGATGAGGCAGGGATTTTAATGGTAAAGGCTTACAGTAATGATGATGTAGATTTTACCGCTCCACGCCGTGATGATGAAGATCGGAGTCAGGCCGTGTAAAGCCAGCCCCCGCTCTCGTGATTGATGGCCCAGGTGGCGAGTCAAGGGGCTAAACACCACTAAAAATGCATAGGCACTACACCCCACGCCCACCTCTCAGCAGTCATTCGGTGAGGCATACATCACCTTAATGAAAATGAGATGCTAATGCACTAATTAAAGAGCGGAGTGTAAGCCGACCCACTCTGAGGAGTTTCACTAGGTTTGGCTTGCCATTGTGCCTCAGTTCTGGTCAAAAGAACCCGAATTGAATTCCACAGGGGCACTGCCACAAGGACAGGATAGAAATTCAACCTCTGATTCAACAAATAAAATGGATTTTAGTGAAGTGATGGGACAGCGTTGGTCTTAAAACTGATGAGTTTAGAAAAAAGACAATAAGAAATTGACTTAAGTAAATATACTGATACAAACCACTGCAAAAAAAAATCCTAATATTCTAAAATAAATGTGTATAAAATATACAAAATTGTAGATAATATAATAAAAAAAACAAAAGATTTTAAATATTTTTTAAACAACAAATATACAGAATTAAAAAATATATAAATTACTTGAAAACAAGTTTTAAAAAAAAGTTGCCGAAAGTAGTAATTATACTTTTTGTATTTTTTCTGAAAAAGAAAAAATTAGTTCACTTGAAAATAAAAATTGTGAGATTATTTACTCACCCTCATGTTGTTCCAAACCCACTGTCCTTCGTTTTATTTGTTTTCCACATGTTTTTACCAGAAATCTACTGTCTGCATCCATTCCAAAATGGCATCTGTAAATGCAACAAGTCAGGTTTGAAAATTCAGAGTTGCATTCACATATTCAATCGTAACATGGTAACATGTGGACATTTAAATGATTGAGATATGAGAGCCTATAAGATAAGATATGAGATATCTATAATTTAATCAAGTTTAATATAGTAAAACAAACAAAACAGTTTCACATAATCTGAACTCTGTGGAACAATGCATACATAGGAAATGACTTAAACTTTGTGTAATGTCACTGAATTCAGAAATATTCTTACCCAACTCAGAGTCCGAGGGGAAAATTATGTATCGCGGAAGAGAGAATTTGCGTCTGTGTTGTACGTCACACGTAGGCTCACTATTGTCCGACGCTGGTCATGTGTGTGATGCGTGTGACATTCAACCAGAAGCGCTGCGCAGTTATACTACGTGAACTATCTCGAGGCCTACAGAAAAGGAAATTAATAGTTGAATAATGTTGTTATTTTTGTTTGTTTTTTGCCCACAAAAAGTATTCTTGTCGCTCAATAAACTTAAGATTGAGCCACTGCAGTCACTTGGACTATTTTAAACGATTTCTTAAATAACTTTTCTGGGCTGGCAAGTTTCAATCCCTTAGAAGCCTATGGAGGAGTGATCAGGTCTCAGATTTAATCAAAAATATCTTAATTTGTGTTCCGAAGATAGGCAAAAGTCTAACGTGGTTGGAACAACATGAGGGAGAGTAATTACTGACAGAATTTTCATTTTGGGGTGAACTATCCCTTTAAGTCTCTGTATGGAGACAACCACTCTAAGTTCTTCAAGTCATAATCAGGATCTGTTATGGGTTTACTCTCCGCTAAACATTATTGCTTTCTCTCATCTCCACCTGACCACAAAAGGTCAATGGTGTGCGAATAAGTGGGATTACATGAAGCTTGCAAATGAGTCTTCTTTTGGACTGGTGAACAAAACCGAAAAGAGGCTCAGCTGATGCATGCCGATGTTGCATGAATATGATGACTGATTTTAGGAATATGAGAACATTCGTTAATAAATCTTAACCTATGCAAATGGACTCCTGCAGAGAGAATGAGGACAGGCTCTGTGGGGGTCAAGACATCATGGAGAACCTCTATGGAATCATGATTGGGAGATTTAGTATGACTAAAGTTATAGCAGAAGTTTCTGAAGTTCCCAAGGCATGTATGACATTTAATAGCACATCTATATTTAAATTTATTTGCATTTATTCATTTGGCGGATGCTTTTATCCATAGTGACTTACAAGTGAAACCACTGAGTTGTGCCTTACTGATGTTTGGAATGCTTCAACTGTTCGCTTTCTCCACTTATTTTTTCTTATTTTTTCTCCACTTAATACCTTCTTAATGTGCAGAGAGAACTACATTAGCCATTGCCAAGTTGATTTCTGCAAAATGCACTCTATATGGATGCTGTAGGATATTTATTTGAGTATTTAAAGGTGATGTGTGTAATTATTCATTAAAATACCTTCTTAATGTGCAGAGAGAACTACATTAGCCATTGCCAAGTTGATTTCTGCAAAATGTGTAAACACAGCGGTGTCATCAAAACATTGAAGGACGTTTGAACATCCTGACCAGCTAATGCCATGAGATTGGGGTGGAACCATCTGTTTGTCCAGCCAACAGAAGATGGAAAGCCGACACTGTTTTCCTGCTTAAAACAGATGAAAGCAAATTCACGAATTGATGATGCTTCACCTTGATTTCCAATGTGTAGCTAAAAAAAGTTGGCACGAAACAGAAGTTGCGATAGTATTTTCTACCCTACTGTGACATATCATGAAACGTCTTCTCAGAAAAGAAAAATGTAGGGTGGGACGTAATTTTGTCCATCGGGAATTGATTGGATCATTGTGGTTTGCTATTGCTGCGATAAAAGGGACTTGAGTGATCAACGCTCCAGTAAACATGTCATTGCATATTGGTGAACTCAAGTCCTCCAAAGAAGTTCATATTTCCCACATTCCGCATTTCCTACTAGTAATTACAGACAATGCGGTGGCATTCATGTGTGTTCAATTGATGATTTTGATGATTCTCAAGATTTTTCCAACAAGACTTTTAATACATCATAACAACTTGCTGATTAAGAACTAGTTCAGCCCTAATATAAACCAGCTTGATATATGGCTCATCAAGCCTGGTTATTTCAGTAGGCAAAATTGAACAGATCTGGAGGGCTGGTGAAGAAATGGGGTTTTGCCCAGCCACCTTTGTCTTCTCCCTCCAGTGTTCCCTTACATAAGAGCCTGTGGAAAGACAGCGTTGGCTTTTCCTCATGGACTAGGATATGCTCAGGCAAGGACCACCTACATATTCATGATATCTGTGTGTGTGAGAGAGAGGCAGTTTCCATCCTGTAGAAAGCCTCCACTTCAGTGATCAAGAGCGAGGAAGAAAAAAAACAAAAGGAGGGAGGGAGACAGATAGGAACGGTGAGAAACAAGGAGAGAGAAAAAGACGAAACTCAGGGAGAGAGCGCAGCCATCCAATTCATCACCGAGCCCTCAACATGACTGCCAGGCCGTGAGATTGGGAATAAAGACGCTCGCCAGTCTGCATCCAACACAGACAGCAGCACTTCAAAAGCATTCAGCTTCACACTCCTACATACACATGACTGCAAGCATTCCCCACCAGGAAAAAAGACATTCAGACAAACACCGAAACTGGAAAGACAGAGAGAACAAACTCAGAAAGCTCACAGAAGTGTGTAGCCCCGCCCCCTTTTGACTACCATCTGCAAATGACTGCTCGGATATCTTTGTGATTTGACATTGCTTTGTCTCTTTCAATAAAATGGGCAAAAGCCCCTTTTGCTAATTAGATTTCTTGAAATAATTATAGTGGGTAATGAAAATGACCCTGAGGACCTTGGTCATATGAGATAGAGGTGATGCTTTGATTGCATTCATCCACACCATTAATTGCAGTCAGATTTGCTGATGCTTCCGAGCGTGATTTCATTCCGAACAAGATTTTTACCTCGATTCTGTATGATCAGACAGGGCGATTGCCAGAATTTTCTCTCTCCAACTCTCGGTGTCTGATTCTGTCTGATTTGCATGCTAGCTGAGGAATGTGCACACAGATCAATCCCATATCTGATTATTTAGCCGAATCAATAGGTGCGCATGGACCAGGTGTGGGGTTAGAATGCCGCCGGATCTGCCAGACTGGCGCTCTCTCCATGCCAAAACAAGGCGATTAGATATTTAGCTGTTCCTGTGCCAAAGCTATTGAGAATGTGTTCTGGCTTTCTACTTCAACAATAGCCTCACCACTGAACTGTCGTCATCTCCAATGTCTAAGAAATACAAGATGAGGTTAAACTAAAGGACTTTTGCTTTTTGAAAAGGTGCCGCTTGTATGTCTCTTGTAAAACTCACTGCCACAATGCTAGTTGTTGCTATTGTAGTTGCTAAGTGTGTTTTAGTGCCTAGGGTCTAAAAAGCACATCACAAAGTCTCTATTGTCTCTATTGTCTAGATCACTCAAGTCCCTTTTAATTCAAATCCAAGAGATTTTGCCACCAATTTTATCTACAATGAGACAAATC
The DNA here is from genome assembly GCA_036326025.1 of Chrosomus eos. Lineage (NCBI taxonomy): Eukaryota > Metazoa > Chordata > Actinopteri > Cypriniformes > Leuciscidae > Chrosomus > Chrosomus eos. Next base: position 13,618,011 of record CM070834.1, read on the forward strand.
TGATCGCTGATTAGCAATAGCACACCTCTCATCAACAAGCCACATTGTTTAAAGTATAATTTATGTCTGCTTTTGCTGAAAAACATTCTTAAACTTTTTTTTTTTCTGTAAGCCAGATGATTTGATGGTCTTAGTTGTTCTCCCATGGCTGGTCAATTGGCTCTATTATATTCTAGTCTCTAGATTTCATTTAAATCTGTATAAATTGATACACATCTAGTTGCTAATTAGCAATAGCACATCTTTCCACATGGTTTAAGGTATTATTTATGTCCATACTTACTGAAGAACTTTCTTTAACCAGTCTAAGATGTGTTAATGGTCTTAGTTTGTCTCCCATTCTGGTCAGATAGCTGGTTTTAGAGTTTTTGGGGCACTTTTCAAGATGGGAAGGTTATAGCGAGCTATAAACAACTAAACCAGATAAATGTCAGATTTGCTGAGAGTCAAGCTAGACCATCTGAAGACCAGCTTGGTCAGATTGGGAGACCAGCTCAGACCATACTGTTAGTGCTACCTCTGCTTAAAACAAACAAACAAAACCTGCATAAACTGGTTTGCTGGTCTTAGCTGGATTAAGATTACATTTAATACTTAGGGTTTGGAGTTTGTTATCCATTCATCTTGACAACCAAATCCTCATTTTAAAATTAGATACAAGATTCAATATATGAATGATATTTTGAGTGACAGCAATGAGGTTCCCAAAATTACTTTTATAGAACGCATTATAAAGCAAAGAGTTATGAAATGCACTGTACTTCTTACTGTCATTCTAAACTCTCTTTTCTTTTTCTCTTTCATATACAGTATACACATTCACGGCAACTCACTTACAGATCTGTGATGCCCTTGCAGAGGTCAGTGGTTAGAGAGGACTCCTCAGGAAAGGGCCAGCAGGTGGGTTTTAGTGGTCTGATCTGTGCTTATTTAGAGGCTGTGAATAATGCATGAGACGTCGGTGTGCATGGCTCTGCAGGGATAAAGTGGCTCTCAGCCCGATATCCCAGCATTCCCAGGCCCTCCCAGTCGGCACCGCAGGTGAGCTTCAGCCGGTGCTCCGGAGGTAACTTTCATGCTCTGCTGGGCAAACATTTTCCAGGTCACATTTTCAATTACTCTGAGAGCCGTGCCGACTCGCATCCCTCAGGCTCCCTATCACACACACGCACACACATGGCCGACGCCCACTCTAAACAAGCTTTGCTTGAGGAGGAAATGAGGAGCGAGAGAGGACAGGGATGCTGGGCTCTCGTCGTGTGACACCTCTGACAAACAACGGGTTTGTTTCCGAGTGTCTGCCAGGGTTCTGCCAGCTTTCAGTCAGTGCCAAAACTGCAGAGGGGAAAAAAAAACAATCGTGTCAGTGAAATCTGTCAAAAACATCAGGCTTCAGGGAGGAAATGAACGGACTGTTTTCCGGGATTTACTAAAAGACTCCACGACCTTTTCAAGGACCTAGACTTTTCAACAAGTCTTGAATTTAAAGGATAGTTCACCTGAAAATGAAAAAGTTGTCATCATTCACTCACCCTCATTGTTGCTCCAAACCCGTTTGACTTTACTTCTTCTGTGGAAAACGTATTGAAATGACTTAAATGTGTTATTTCAGGAAATCAGGTTTTCGTAACAAGGACAATTCACACATGTTGATTTGGTTAATATTGGGACATGTTTCATTTATAAAATATTTGAATATTTGGTTTAATTTCTTTCTTGTCAAAGATGTTATTTTTGCTGACAAATTAGATCCAATAAAAATGATGAATACCTAACTGTATTACTCTAATTAGTAGGGTGACGAAACACTTATCTCACAAAACGAAACGAGACACGAGATTGGGTTCACGAGAACGCGACTAGACGAGATTTTTGCACAACATTTTATAGAAATCCTCAATGACAAAGTTCATGACTGGAAAAATAGTCTGCAGGTAAATTTTGAAATGTTTTAACTAATAGTCTTCTAATGAATGTTATTTTAGTTCTACTTTTTGAGCATGAATTATCATATGCATTGAAATACAACAATATACAAGCACTGTAAAAAGGTTTTGCCACAAACTCAACTGACTGGCTTTCTCATGTATGATTTAATGAGTCACTTTAGCCGATTGGCTTCATCATCATTATCATCATTTTCATCTTCCGCTTATCCGGGGCCGGGTCGCGGGGGCAGCAGTCTAAGCAGAGATGCCCAGACTTCCCTCTCCCTAAACAATTCCACCAGCTCTTCCGGGGAGACACCGAGGTGTTCCCAGGCCAGCCGGGAGACATAATACCTCCACCTCCCCTGGAAGACGTCCAGGAGGCATCCGGAACAGATGCCCGGGCCACCTCAGCTGGCTCCTCTCGATGTGGAGGAGCAGCGGCTCTACTCTGAGCTCCTCCCGAGTGACCGAGCTCCTCCCCCTATCTCTAAGGGATCGCCCAGCCACCCTGCGGAGAAAGGTCATTTTGGCCGCCTGTATCCAGGATTCGATCATGACTGACAGCTCATGACCACGTAGATTGACCGGTAAATCGAGAGCTTCGCCTTGCAGCTCAGCTCCTTCTTCACCACGACCGACCGGTACATCGACCGCATTACTGCAGAAGCTGCACCGATCTGTCTGTCAATCTCTCGTTCCATTCTTACCTCACTCGTGAACAAGACCACAAGATACTTGAACTTCTCCACTTGAGGCAGGAACTCTCCACCAACCTGAAGTGGGCAAGCCACCCTTTTCCGACTGAGAACCATGGCCTCGGATTAAATGTATTTACTGTCACTATTTTAAATTGAACACATCCATGCTGAATAAAAGTATTAATTTAAAATATAACTAAATAAATACATCTCAATAACCCCAAACGCTTGAACTGTAGTGTGGAAAAAAGCTTCTCCTTTTGTGTTCTACACAAGGAAAAAAGAAAGTCACACAGGTTTGGAAAGACATGAGAGTGAGTACATGATGACAGAAATTCATTTTGGGGTGAACTATTCCTTTAAATGTAAGACTGCCTGTTCTCCAGATCTGCCTTTGTCTCTCTTTCCCCTTTTCTGGGTGTACATGGCATGCGCTCCTGCTTTCTCCTTCTTCAGTCTGTTTCTTTCTGACAGGGTGGTGTCACAGAAGGGGATGTCAAATGTCAGCGTATGGACAGACTTACACTCCTCAGCCTGAACACAGTCTTTCATTAAAGCTAGCATCTCTACTTCGCCATCACGTCATCTTCACACCCACTCCATCACCGGTTTTCACACTCGTTCCTACTCACTTCCTCTTTTTCTCTCTGGGATAAACTCACTAAATAGTTGCACTTTTGTGTGTGTGTGCAGTATTTCAGTACAAAAACCTGCATATTGTTCAGTAAACCCCCACAATCCAAGGCATAGTTCATAGTTCTTCATTTCCTCACCCTCATGTCATTGCAAACCCATATGACTTACGAAAAACACAAAAGAAAGTACAGTATTTTGAAAAATGTCCATAAAATAAGACCAATGTTAATTTGGATATAGAAAAATAACTGAATTTTATATCTTCTTTTGTGATTTGCAAAACAAAGTCATACAGGTTTGAAGCAAAATGAGGGTGAGTCAACGTTAATCTTTAAATAAATTTGTTCTCCAGTTATTTCAAACTAAGCTAAAGAAAATCAAACCTAAAAAATTTTCAGAAATTATAACCTTATTTTATTTCAGTTGTCAAGACATAATTTCTGATTTTCGTTTAATTTAACTTGAAGTACTAAAATAACTCAAACTAAAATAACAACTATCGACATTTTTTTAAAGGTAACAACAAGATTTCATATAACATTAGTTAACTACATTTCTTAACATGAACTAACAATGAAAAATACTTCTAAAGCATTTATTCATCTTAGTTATTGTTAATTTCGACATCAAATTATGCATTATTAAGATCAAAAGTTATTTCTGTTAACAACATTATGTAATGCACCTGTATGGGATATTGTCTGTATGGGATGTAACTCATGTCGAATGAGAGGAAAGAGAGAGAGCGACAGCACCACATTTCAGCGATGAGCCTAATGCTGCTTGTCTAGCTAATAGTCCAGAAAAGGCGGCGTCGCATGCCCGAGCTGGCACTTTAAATTATTCATTCTGTGCTGTCTGTGGCACGGGCGCAAGCGAAAGCAGCGGCGCTCAGCTGATACACTGACGCTCATAATCTCTTGCTGTCCACGGGAGCAGAGACGAGAACTGGATTTGAGCAGCCACAGTGACTCCCAGCAGGATGGCGGACTGGAGGCTGGAGCGCAGGAGGAGGAATCTTGAATTCAATAACTCAATTTGTGAGAGAATGGGAAGGCGTTTTCAAGAAAACGGGTGGAAATGGAATCTTTGTGTTTGCAGGGTGTGGCCCACTTGAGTGAAATGGATTGTGGGTAGGCAGGTGAGTTAAAGGTAAGGTAGATCAAGAAGGTTATGAAGAAGGTTAAATCAAGGTGTCAAGTCTTAATGTGACCCATTAGCCAACACTAGTTGATGCCAAAACCATCTACAGCATCTTTTGATAGCACTTTATTTTACAGTCCTGTTCCCCATGTACATAATATGTACTTATTGTAGTAATTACAATACCTGGGTAATAACTAGTTACTAACCCAGAACCTACCCCCAAACTTAACCTTAAACCATGTAGTTACCTTATATTACCCAGTACTTTCTTACTTAAACTGTAAGTACACGTGTTGTAAGTGGAAGTACTGTAAAATAAAGTGCAACCCATCTTTCTCCATTGACTGACACTTAAAACTAGCAGTGCATTGAATTCTGACTAATATATTATGTACAGTAGAGGTTTTGCCAGTTCCTCAATCTTCAGTCAGTCAGCATTGTGATGACTTTATTTTCTTATGACTCCAGAATGAGTAGTCACATGTCATTTGCATGGTTCTGAAAATATAAAATTAAATGATGAAAAATATGATGAGAAACAAAAGTTTTACCAATGGACTAATGTGATTTCCCCAACTAATTTAGTCAAGAGTAAAATTGCACAGCAAAATAATAATAATAAATCTTAATGGTGTTTAAGTGTCATCTATGTTTTCTTGTTTTACAGTAATATCATGTATGTGTATGTCACAACACAAAAAAATCCTCTAAAAAACAAAATCATTTTGACTTTACATATGAAGAGAGGATTTTTTTTTGCAGTGACTAAAATTTAAATGTAGTCAGTAATTTGCCATCAAAGAACAAATACTATAACTAAAACAAAAAAAAAATAATAGTAAAAATAAAAGCTACCCATGAGGATAGATGTCCAATTCCAAATGTTCACATACAATAAAGGGGTATAAATGGAATATAGAAACGGAAATATTACCAAGGTATTATCGACCACCTGATGTTAAACAACCACTTTATGTTCAACGCATCAAAAATCGGGAAAGATCCTAAATGGAAATGAAAGCTTTAGCATAAGTTCTGCCAGGAAGACTTAATTACTGCGTCACTTGTTACCTTCAAGTTCATCCAATCACGTCCTTATTCTTATCGTATAAAAGATCGGTACTTACACATGTTTGAGTTCGCAGATGCCGACGCGACAACAACCTCCACCCTCCCCACCACCACCAGGATGGTCCCGTCTACACTCCCCTGGGGGGTCGGCTACGCCCCTGCCTTCCTCTTCAGGCAGGAGATGCTGATCCGCTACCCTCGGATTACGACCTATGGACGGGGCCTACGCCAAAGAACTTTGCAAATAATTGCTTGCTGGGCTGCCAATAAATGGATGCTTTGTTACATCATTTTATCTTCCGAGTCTTTCTGGTAGAAATATTCTTTGCCCCACAGGGTGACATATGTTGCCAAGTCTTTGAAGGTCTTTGAAAGACCAGGTTGGTTGGCAGTGGACAAAAAAAAAGAAGGTCAAGAATGGCCAATAATACAAAAGAAAAAAACTCATGAATAAAAAAAGAAATAACACTGTAGCGTTTTAATGTTCCCAAACCCTGCAACCCCCCAAGCCTTTCTTTCTGGAATGGAAGAAACAGCAGAAGTGTTATGTGTGCTTCTCCTGTTTTTCCTCACCTCCTGCGCTCAGTATTTCTGTTTATCACTCCTGCTCAGACACAGTAAACAACACTATAAAGCAAACGACAAAAAAAAAAACAAAGAGCTTTCATGCGGTCCAGCTACCACCTCCGCTCCCTGGTACACTTATGGTAACTTTCTTCTCAGACTTACAAAACTTGACAAGAATTGTATGGATTCAAGTGTGATGATCATCTACAGTACCACCCACCCACGCAGACACTTCTGTACATACACGGACATATTCGGGTTGACAGCAGCTCTAGGAATGGGGGGGGGGGACAGGTGTCTGGATCTCTGGGAGCCAGACACACACAGGTGTTAATTAGACAGACAAAAGTGTTTGCAGAGTCTGACGCAGCAACCTCAGGTCCACCGTTGCCAAGATATAGCAGAGTGTCAAGGCCTGCCAGAACTTTCCATCTCTCCATCAGTCACAGGCAGACTGAGGATCTGCAGACAAGACAAAAAGTTGATTGAGTGAATGCTAATAAGCTATCAGTTGCTGTTCTACTCCATTTTAAGCAAGTCAATCTATTTGATGGCCATTTTGGTGCTGCCCCAGGGCAACTCCTTTCTACTTGATTGGGGAAAGGCACATTTCAGAGTCCTTCCCCAATCAAGTAGAAAGGAGCTGCCCCAAAGCTGCCAAGCATTTATATAACATAATAAATGTAGCTTCTTTAGCTCAAAAACATCTCAAATAAACTTAAAAAAATTACAAATAAACCTCCCTCAAAAGCTTGATGAATCATATTTGATGCTCACATTATAATATGAATTTTCTTTAAAATGGTATTTAAATAATTAAGTAATGCTAAGTTGCTTCCGTCTTTCGTAAGTGTTCATCTTGATATTTTACTTATAATGCAAGTTATTTTTACTTTATAAAAAACATCAGTAAAATTGAAAGCATAAAGAAATGTACCCGGACCTGATTTATAGTCATTTTACTACACTGTAAAATGTAATAGCTTTCCTGACTCACATTTACTTAGTTAACTTTGCTCAGTAATATAAAATGCATGCTTCTTACAAGGTTTTGTTGAGTTATAGTAAATTGAAGGGTGAAAATAACAACTTACTCAATTGTTTGAGTGACGCTTACTTGAAATAAGCAAGTAGCAACAGAGGATGCAATGACGTTACTAAACCAGTGAGAGGCAGCAGTGCATTAAATCGTGCCTAATGTGCAGAAAAAAAACAAAGAAGAAGAAGCGGCTTTGTCAGAGCATGCGCGATAGACTCTGTGAATTTCGGCGCCAATTTTGCAGATGTGGAACTGGTCTGGGAAGACGTTAACAGACTGCTTACATTTATCTGGAGCTTCATTTCCTTTTTGGAATAATAATAATAAGGTAAGTAAACAAGCATGCAACTTGTGTGTGAATGTTTACTGTCTGTCGTGTAGCAAATCATTTTGATATTATTCGGAGCTTAAAGAACGTGGTTCGACCCGTTTTTGTGTGTGTGCATAAAACTATCAGGTAACTTACCACAACGGTTCCTGGATTGCCTGAAAAGTTATTTTAATATTCCAAAATGTAACATGAATTATGGTTTTCTATTTTACCATTTTCCCTGATGCATTCTCCTCTTTCGGGATTGGTTCACAACATATTATCGTTACAAATCTGGTGAAATGGCGCGCATTTAACTTAAAGTTAAAGGTAACCTGCAGCTTATGCAGATACGAAGTTTGTGGTGATTTTTGTCAGTATTTGTGATTTCACAACAGCATTATACTATTATTTAAATTTAGAAAATAATGCAAGCACTGCAAACTTTTTTTTACTCAAACACACCTGCTGATTTAATGAGCCATCTTTTAACAAGATAACAAACTTAACGTTAGTGATGTTAAAGTAACGTTAATGTTAAAATAAATAATATAAATGTCACATGAACGTTTTATTTTCAATTTTCTTTTCTGTATTTGCACACCATTACTGAAAGTAATCCGTGGAAACACTGTTTTTAAATTGTCTGTACTGAGGTCACGAATATATTTATAGAAATACGTATTTAAAGGTAATAAATAACAATATAAATTTATTTATAAAAATATTTAAAAAAAAAACAAAGAAAATTTTACAGATTTTCTGTAATGCTTGAAGAACATGCATATCAAGAAATGTGTCTGTAATTTTGCTAAGCAGAACTTAATAAAATGTTTTTTTTTTTGTTTTTTTTAGAAGAAGTCCTTCTGGCAGCTTGCCTCCTGAGTGGCCTTCAAACCACAGGTCTTGATACACTGGTAAGGACTTTTCCTTTAAAGAAGTCATAATAGATCAGTGCGTGACTGTTCAATATACTGCACTTTATATTTTGTTGAGAGACTAAATGTAAATTATGTCAACTTCAAATAATTTCTTGCAGATGCAGTGGAATTGCAAGCATTGTATTTTTTCTGCAAACAAAAGTGGACAGTTGTTATCGTCTAAACAATGGCGGCTTCACTCGGCAACAGCCATTACCAAGCCATTATTAAAAAGGTCTTAAAAAGCCTTAAAGGATTAGTTCACTTTTGCTGATAATTTACTCACCCCCATGTCATCCAAGATGTCCATGTCTTTCTTTCTTCAGTCGAAAAGAAATTAAGGTTTTTGATGAAAACATTCTAGAATTTTTCTCCATGAAATGTAATACACTGGGTGCCAAAGGGTTCAAGGTCCAAATGACAGTTTCAGTGCAGCTTCAAATGACTTTAAACGACACCAGACGATGCATAAGGGTCTTATCTTGCGAAAAGATCGTCATTTCTAAAATAAATAAATAAAAAAGTAAGTTTATGCCTTGCTCGAAATGCATCAAAATGAACAAATCTTTTTTCGAGTCGTTTCGTTCATTCAACAAACAGAATGAACGAAATGACTCGAAAAAAGACTCGTTCATTTTGATGAACGAGTTCGAACAGGAGAGAGTCACGACCACGCATCACGGAACAATTTCTTCTAAAGTGTAGAACCTCAGAAGAGCGAAGACCAGGAGACTCGGGTGTATCTTTTAAAGCAGGATTCTTTATTTGCTGTAGTCTGCTTCGTCCAAAATCGTACCCAAGTCTCCTGGTCTTCGCTCTTCTGAGGTTCTACACTTTAGAAGAAATTAATTCACAACAAGAGCAAGGCATAAACTTACTTTCTTATTTATTTTAGAAATGACGATCGTTTCGCAAGATAAGACCCTTATGCATCGTCTGGTGTCGTTTAAAAGCCCTTTGAAGCTGCACTGAAACTGTCATTTGGACTTTGAACCCTTTGGCTACCAGTGTATTACATTACATGGAAAAAATCCTAGAATGTTTTCATCAAAAACCTTAATTTCTTTTCGACTGAAGAAAGAAAGACATGGACATCTTGGATGACATGGGGGTGAGTAAATTATCAGCAAAAGTTTTTTAAAAAGTGAACTACTCCTTTAAATTGGACTTTAAAAAATGTGCAGATACCCTGAAACTGACAATTAATCATGCCTTTTCAAATTTCCCTGTTGTAATATTTTTATTTGGTTTCATTCAGGCATGTGATGTTGATGAAGCCTGGGCACACGTATCTGTTGGGGTGTTGACTGTTGTTGATGAAGAACCCCCTCTCTTTCCAAATAAACTCTACCTTGTCCCAGTGTCTACTGCCATCATTTTTGAGGGAAGTATCATAATGGATAATTTGCAGAATCTGCCTCAGGCAATTTGTGTGTTGTTTGGTCTGTCTTATGCTTTAAATTTGGACTACCCATAAGAGATGAAAAAAACTCTTAACTTCATTGAGAAAGTGAGGCTTGGTTTGGGACCGAACAAACTCCCACCAAAACTCCAATCTCTGAAAAATATTCTGTTGAGTTAGAATGTAATCTAATGTGCAAGAGTGATGATTTTTGGCATTATATTTAATTTATGACAGTGGAATTAGATTAATTGACAGACAAATAAAAGGGAAACTAAGGCACTTGTTATATTGGTTATGAGCAAGTTAAGAGTTGTTGAGGATGTTAGACTCAGGGTATAGTACAAAATACATTTATTTTTATATATATATATATATATATATATATATATATATATATATATATATATATATATATATATATATATATATATATATATTGTAAAAGTGTAAATGGTTGTTGTTAAAAAAACAAAAACAAAAAAACTAAAGTGACTACTATATGCATTGTTACCCCAAAGCAAGCTTTTGTGGACCACCCCTGTGTCAACTGTTAAGAAAACAAATAAAATAAATTTACCTTTGAACTGTATCATTGTCTTGAATTTATTTGTCCAGTTTTAAATGTTATCTTTGAAAAATTGTGTATTTTCTCAATGATTTATAATAGATGATTGATAGCACTTAAGTTATTGAAGTAAAGTTTACTTGTTCTTTTCAAGGCAATCGGTTTGCATGGTTTTAACAAGTAAACTGGATTGCTTTTGAAGTAAAGTAAACTCAGTAATTCTAAGTTGTGAGCAGAAAACATCAGAGTTAGTACAACTTTCATAAATGAGTAGTTAGGACAAATCACAAAGTATATTTTACTTGAAGTTATTTAGTTATTAAAAATAGTAATTCTGAGTAGTCTATACTAAGACAAGTACATCTAAAGTAAAATATCAAGTATACTTTACAAATTTGTTTTAAGTTACTAGAACTCTCTTGTAAGTGTACAATACTAGACAGGCACTTGTTAGTACTACAGACAATTCCTATTTTACTTTACTCATTTTTTTCAAGGCAATCGGTTTGCATGCTTTTTTTAAGTAAGGTTTACTAATTGGATTTTACAGTGTACTAAAAAAAAGTATAAACTATCTGTGACGGTTTGGGTTTTGTTTCTTGTTCTTGGTTATTGTCTGTCATGTGATCCCCTGTTCTTGTCATGTGATCTTGCCTTGTGTTCCCCTGTCTGTTGTCATTGGTTGATTGTTCAAATGTTCACATGTGTCCCTTGTCTCGTCGTAAGTCCAGTACGTATTTAAGCCCTGTCTCTAGTTCAGTCTTGGTGAGTTCTTGATGTTGTTATGTTGCATGTTCTTTGTTCTGTTCTGAAGTCTGAGTTCATGTCAAAAGTCTAGTCTTTATTTAATAAAACCACTGCTGCACTTGGATCCTGATTCATAACACTATCAATCAGAGGGCAGAAGGCATGTAGAAGACTGTGTACAACAGGCTTTAAAATTTTGATCATGTTGATAATTTAGAAGCCTTAGAAATGTGCGTGTCAAATATGACACAGCAGGCTTTATAGATATCATAACCAGGGTTTAGACTGCCGACCGGCTGTTCTCCCAACCTAACTATACCTGAAAAGATAAGAATCCCTTAAAACTAGCCAACAGACTAACCTGACCAGGCTTAGAGACCAGCAAACCCGATTAGAATTTGATGATTTCAGCATCGGGGCTGTTTGCCACTGACCTTTCAAAGCACAGTTACACATTACTAGAGAATTTGCATTAGGCCTACATACCCTGCTAAATAAAAATCTTAAACCACAGGCTTAAACAACCTTAACTGATTTATGTCAGATGTGCATAACCAGACTGGCCAAGCTGGAAGACTTTTTTTTCAGCTGGTCAATGTATGACTGGTCTAGCTTGTAGGCTTGTGATTTTCACACTTTAGCTCACTAATGATGTCTTTTTTTTTTACAAAGCAACAAGAAACAAGTTAGAAACAAGAGAAGCAGAAGAAGTTCAAACCTGAAAATCTCCGGAACCTGCCGTCATGGTGGCTCAGTTCTTATTTACTGAACTAATTTACATTTAACAAAAAAGCATGCTGAGGCAGAAAAGTTCAGAACACCCACGTTCAACAAGTCCTTTTTTCTTTCTTTGATGTATCTAAGCCATTGCTGGAACTTTTTTTAAAATGTTTTTTATGTTTTTTTTTTTTTTTTTTAAATGGCTCCCTTTCAATTTATGAGCTGAATTTGCCAAGTGGGGAGTTGGAAACTGAAATAGAATGACAGGAAGAGAAATAAACTGAATTACAATTCAAAGAAATTAAAAAATAAAATGGTCCATACAGTGAAAGTGAATTTATTACTAAATATAAAGTGCATGTAAATTAAGTACATTTCTAACATTTCAAAAGATAGGAAGCTGAAATTTGAATTAAAAAGCATTTACATTATTTAATTTGAATAGCGCGAGTCACATGAAAAGGCCTACATTTGGACATCATTTCCTTCACTGTCATGTTGAGCCTTGCATTTTTTCCCATTCATTTATCAACAGGTTGCATTTTTCAGCAAAACAGAAATTCTGTCTGAAACCTTGTACTCTCAAAATTACAGTTCAGACTTGAAACATTGAAACAGGCCAAGAACTCTCCATGTGAATCCATTCACAAGCAGGTAATGCAGATTCCCTAATTACAGATAATGGTAAATAAGTGTTCTGAAACTTACGGCAGCAGCTGTGGCGATCGGTTCCTCCTTGTAGAGCGGCTCGAGAGACGAAATTCACCAGAGAGTAATTGGAGCATGAATTCGCTCATTTACTTTGACTTAACGAAGCAGGGCCATGTACAGCAGCACAGCGCCGGTCCTCTGATAATAAATAATGACCTGTCAATTATTCACAAGACTTTCAGAGGGATCTACGGTGCATTACAAAGACTCTGTGTCCTGCAGAGATACACACAAACACACTCTTTGTTCTACCTCTCGCTCGCATGTACATGTACTGTAGACACGGGTGCACACACTCTTCGATCTCGCTGCTTCTCTCCTGCTAACCCAAGCACGGATACACAAACTAAAAATAGTTCCCCTTTCTCTGTCAATGTCACATCCGAAAAATCCACATCCTCTCTCACATCAGTGTGTACAGATGGAGCTGTGCTTCCTAATTGAAGGTGTTAAGTGGACAGCTTCTTGCCGGAGGACACGTTTAATTAGACAGTGGATGCCAGGGGAGACATGGAGGCAGACAGAGACAGTAAAACGCGGATGCAGAGGGACACTTAAACGTCGCTCGCGTCTCACTCCGTGACCAGACACAGGCTGTTCACTCTCATGTTCACAATTATCTCTGCACTCTGTTGACGGGACTCTCATTCCACAGTCCGGCCCTCCATGATTGAGCACCAAATCCGGTTGTTCACGCTCTCGCGCACCAAGGAGACCTAAAATACCTGGAGGTACCTGTCCTTTAGCATTCCCATTCATCTCAATGGCTCCGCGGAAAAACACGATTTCAAATCTGTCATCTTTGTTAATGGGACCACAGGACATTTTAATGTCACAATAAATGGCTAATTTACATTGGTCATCAATAAGGACTGTTATATTATCGTTAACAAAAAGTAACTGAAAACATTTTTGTTAACTGAAATAAAAAGCTATATAAAGTTGGTCGCAATCACAAATAGTTTCTGTAAAATAATAATAAAATAAAATTACTTGCAAACCATGTACTGTAGTTATAGCACTGACCCGCAGACGGGGCCATTCAGACAAACCTTGACCACTTGCCAGGAATGCTCAGACTGATGTCCCCCTGCATTACTGGCTTTATTAGAAGATGGCAAGGGAGATTGTGAGATGCTCCAGCCAGGCCCATGTCTCCCGAGTCTGTGCTTTAATCAGGATGGGTCACGTTTGTCGCTGTCTGCTTAGGGTGCCCTAAAGGAACATAAAACTTTTGTACTTTATCTTATTGTCTGACAGATTAAAACCTAGAGGGAAATACAAAGACGATAGAAAAAGGGGCATAAGCAGGTTCTTCTGTGACAAATTCTTTGACTTGTGCTCCTGATGATAATCCTCCATCGCGGAGCTAATGTGTGAAATTCACTGCCGTGAAAGCTATTATTTTTACCAAGCGTTATCTACCTTTCAGTGCAACGGTGGTCTCAGCAAGTCAATGGGCGATTGGAATCAGAGATGGGGAGACAGTTGTTTGCTCCGATCTGTCGGCCACTGGGAAAATTTTCACATTCCTCTTAACCATAAAATTGAAGCTATCAAGGCTTCATTGGCCTCCCATTACACTTCAACCTGCAGGAGTTTTATCGTATGTCAGCATTGCTCCTTCCCATCACTGTCTTCACCTCTCCTTCTTTCTTCTCTCCTCACATCTGCATATGTCTTCATTTGAACTAGATGGGGTCTTATCTTTGACAGGATTCCAACTAGTCTGACTCAAATCAAGGTTTCAAATATTTAACTATATGACTCAAAATAAATCTGTCAACTGTGAATTTCTCGGGACCCGATAAGCTTGAAATGATATAAAAGACCATGACTATAAATGTGATCTAATCATGTCATTCCACCAAACTTCGGAGTGAAGAGTAGAGCAGATCTTTGACCTTTGGTGAAATTTAAAAGACTGTGATCTATTAATTGATAGATCAATTTGAGGAACTTCTCTAAGAAAGAAAGAAACCTCATGATTCAATATTAGAGGAAGATCAACTTTATTTATGAAGCAACAAGATAAGCTGCTTAGTTTAGCTTTTGCCACCAAGCTTTACAGACAAAGAGAAAGGCAGATAGATAGAAAAACCGACAGCCGGATGGATGGATGGATGGATGGATGGATGGATGGATGGATGGATGGATGGATGGAATAAAAGCCTAAATTCAGTCTATTCATATAAAACGAAAAATTTTACTAAACTGCTTAATTCATATGGATTAGTTTTACGATCTCTTTATGAACGTTTTGAAGCGTCAAAGTGGTAATTGCATTCCTGTCAGTGGAGAGGGAGTAAATGATAACAGAGTTTTTTTATTTTTGGGTGAACTAACACTAAGTATTGTCACATGATTGAGACCACAATGACAAGAACACCATATGTCCTCTTTTCCATCACAGCGCTACAGAGCACATGCTGGTTGATGGTTCACGCTAACCCTCAAAGGTACAAGGATCAAGGAAAGCCACCCTCGATGCTTCATCATCTCACTCCCGTCTCTTCATAAAAAAACGATCTTGGATCCATTCCTCAGGAACAGGAATTTTTAATGACATCTGTTTCTGAAGCAAAATGCCAGGGGTAAAGACGAATCAAACAAAGGCGGCAAATAAATCTAATTAGAGAAAAATATGCTTGTGTGCCTGTAGGTCGAGGATTAGCCAGATGTTGTTATGTAATCTAAACTCATCAGAAACTACATTTTGACTTCTGTTGCTAAGAATCGCGGATCGCGCGGTAAACCTGGGGGTTTATCTTGTGACGGATGGCAATCTGTTCCCTTTATCCGTTCCCCCTCTCTTTCTCTCTCTTCTTTTGCATACTTTTGGTTACAGGCACTCGTTTGAGAAGGTCAACTGAAGAGGAGCGCTGGTTAGAACGCTGTCACTCAAAAAAAAAGCAGTCCTTCTCATATTCATATGGCCCGTAGTTCTGGATGTCATTTACAAGTACAAGTATATTTAATCACACAAACGCCACAAAAAGTCACAGTTACTCTGCTGTGGGCGATTGTCAGGGCATTGCTTGTCTCTAAATATGGCTCGGGTCCCTCTTTCAATGTAAGTTTATAAGATTATTTCATCTGTTTTATCATCTGACAGGCCAAAATAGTAAGACATTTGGAATAGTAATACAACATCTTATCAAGTATCAATCCTTAGCACAAATGCTGTGGGACAAGTTATATACCATTTAATACTTAGGGTTAAGGTTTTGTTATAATACCTTAAGGATGAGCAGTAATAGTGACATAATAAAGTAATAGTACATTTATAAAAACTTTACTCGAATACACTGTAAAAAATGATTTTGTGGTGAAGTAAATACTACTGAAAAAAAACGATGTAATTTACATGAAAAGGTTAGTTCAGGCAAGAATTAAAAAAACTAAGTAAAATCCAGATCAGTACTTAATTCAAGCGAGTAGAAATGAAAGCGTAAATATCAACTTAATAAAATTAAGTAAATATTACTCAACTTTTCTGATACTGGGGTTCCCATCATGCACTGGACCTTGAATAATTAATGAGGTTGATTTTTCACTGGTTTCCAGCTGTATTTACACTGTTTTATCATTGCTTTTGTTGTTAGGATTATAGTAACTTGCCATTTTGTGACATTTCGGGGAAATTTTCTGCTCAAAATGACACATTCAAACACAAAAACGATCCATCAAATGTTACCGTCATTGTGTATTTTCTACCAAGTATTGAGGTCTTTGCATTCACATGATATTTAACATCTGATATGATGTAGTATAAATTACTTAGTAGTTCTAAGTAAAGCACATACTGGTATTTCAATATTATTATTGTTTAGGTGAAATGTAAAGCAAAGGAATTTTCAACTAAATTGATATTACTCAACCTTTTACTAGCCAAGTTAAAATTTCTTATTTACTTTGTTACTTTCACTTGACTAGGTTAAGTAAAGTTTACTTAATTCCATATTCCAAGTAAATTTAACTTAAATATTTCTAATTAAAGTTACTGAGAAATATGTTTAATTTTTACTTGGCAAATCGTTGTAAATTTACTAGCATTTTCTGAGTGAAAAAAGTTAGCAAGCTTTTTTCAAGTAAATCCTACTCCAAATTTTTTACAGTGTAGTAAATATCTCTACAGACACTGGGGGGAAAACAGTGATAATCTAAAATTGAGTCCAGTTCATTCCAGATATAATAATTCTGAAAAGTATTCCATCCTTTGTATTCTCACAAAATCATATCTTAAGGTAGAAATAATAATAATAAATTCTTCACCCTTTTTCTCTCTCATTTACACTCTGTTTTATGTTGAGCTGCTGCTAATGAGCGATAGAGAGACTTTGAAGAGAGCCATTACCATTTGAAAGGCATGAAAACAGAAATCCCTAAATAGAGTTTGAGTTTAAATGAAAATATAGGGAAGCTTTTAAATAACTGCAACATCATGTGCAAAGATGTCCACCTGACACGTTTGATCGTGCTCCTGTCGTTGTCCACGCTGAAATCTTTGAAGACTTTTAGATTTAGAAGTTTTAAACGATACTTTTGAGTTTTTTGTCCTTAAATTTTGCATGCTTTAATCTTCCATTATTTAAACAATGAAATATTTGCCCTGCTTAAAAGATTAACATCATCAGCAATCGCTATGTACATTTAATGAGATGTCACCTAAATCGACATTCTCTTTTGAGTGATTGTCTTTTGATCATTGAACAAAAGGTTGGAAATACCTTTTTCGTGCTTTCAAAGTCCACACAAAAATGAAAAATCATTTATTCACCCTTATGTTGTTCCAAACCTGGATGACTTTCTAATTCTGTGGAATAGAAAAGGATACATTTTGATACATTGGAGTTTTTAAGCTTCAAAAAGATTCAAAAGCACCATAAAAAGATCATACAGTATAGAAATCAAACATATGATTTTGTGTTAGGGAAAAAAAACTAAAAATAAGTTAGTAACAGAAAATATTGCACTTCAGTGAGACATCAGCCTGTTTAAAGTGAGTTGAACTCAACGTTTTTTTTATTCAAACTGGGTTTGGAACCTGGATAAACTGATTAATTGAAAAGATTAGACTCAGAATCAGACAACGGCTGCGTCCGAAATCACATACTCTCTTGAGTAGGTATTTATTTTCAATAAGTAGGCTACTTACTTTGCGAGCGCGATAAAGAATGAATAGCCGCGTTTCCACTGCCGGGCCAGGGCCGAGCCGTGCTGGTGCGTGCCAGGGCCAGTCGCGTTTCCACTGTCACTTCCGGGGCTTGAGCGGGGCTTCCTCGGGGCCAACGGCCAGGATTTCTGGCCCGTCGAAAACCTTGGGCCAAAGCGGGCCAGCTCGGGCTAGAGGCGTGCTCAAGGTAAAAGGCGGAGTTTATCGGTGTTATGGAACGTTATGATCTGAAGCAAGATGCACATTTCACTGTTTTATATCGCGCAAAATAATCGCTGCTGGAAATGGAGAATCGCCTGTACTGGTCTGTCGAAGATACCAAAGCTCTTCTGAGCATTTGGGCAGAAGAATGACGGCGTGTGAAGAAACGAGGACGTTATAAAATGCATCGATGCTGAACTTTCTAAGCTAAGCATTCAGCGAGCAACGCTTCAAGTTCAGGAAAAATAAACAAGTCGCGGCCGCCGCAGTATATTGTACAAGGCGATTAAAACGCACAATGGACAAAGCGAAGCTCAGAGAAGGGACTTTCCATGCTTCGACTTGATGTACGGTGTGCTGGGTCACCGTCCACTCGCGAGACAATCGGGACACTATTGCAGCCACGGCCGGTGAGTTAATATACATGCTATCTTCCTATTATAAATAAATTCATAATACCCGCTGAAATGGGTTGGGTTGTATGACGTTTGATCCAGAAAGGCGTGTTAGAGGCGGGGTTTAGGGCAGCGCTGCGGGGCTACTGGCCCGGCAGTGGAAACGCGAGCCCGGTGCTTGAGGCCCGAGGCCAGTGGCTCGGCTCGGCTCGGCTCGCTGTTAGCTCTGGCCCGGCCCTGGCCCGGCAGTGGAAACGCAGCTAATTGTGTGTAGTATGAATGTAATCCGGACGTACTACATTCACCATGTAGTCATTATCATGTGACTTAACCGAGTCAGTTGTATCTAGTCACTGCCATTGAAAAATCCTTTCCTGTGGCCTCATGGGATAGTAAAGTGTCCATCGTATGCACACTTCAGTATCTCATCAGAAGTAGTAAATCATCCGGGTACAATTTGCCTACACTTTTAGAGTACTGTCTGTGATTTCGAATGTGAATACTGTTTTTCGCCTAGTGTAGGGAAATATGGATTTTGGACGCAACCTTGTACTAAGATCATCTGAGGTGAATGTCAATAATAGTGACAAAAAGTTTCATATGGCACACAATTGCGTGCTTTTAAGATACTTTTGTGGTGCTTTTTTGTCATTTTGTCAAATTCAAGGAATGTAATGACATGAGGGACGTTTCATTTTTGGATGAATTATCCCTTTAAGACAATTGCGGAGCTGATCCCTTTCCCCTCATGAATTACAATGTGCCTGACCATCAGCGGAAAGGTGGGCGTTCTTTATTCGGATCTGACTCTGTAAACCGAAGTCTCTGAGATTACAGACCCCCGAGATTTCTAGAATAAGAGGAGAACAAAAGCTATACATTTTAAACGGACGGGTGTAAACAGAAGGTGTATAAATTATCTATAATTGTAGGAAGAGGCACATCATATAGATGAATGCATTTCCTCTCTGATGGATCTAGCTGGAGTGTCAGACAGCGCCAGTGGTCATCAGCTGTGCCGGGCCGACACCACTCAATAAAAGCAGCCGGTCTTATATTTACATTCAAATATGCTTAGATCAAAATGGACCCCAGGGAGACACGCGCCGTCAGATTGAAGAAGTTTCAATTCTCACTTTGCCTCCGTCTCTCTCCTCAGGCTGTCTTCCTCCATCACTCCTTTTCTCCCTCCCCCTTCCAATCTTTTTATTTCCTCCCTCTCTGTCTGTGCATTCCCTCTTTCATCTTCACTTTTTCTGAAACCTCTTTTTTATACTCCTCACATCCATTGTTCTTAAAAAAAAAACTTTTTCCCCTTTCTGTCATTGCTCTGGTTACTAGAGTGACCAGATGATCAAGATACACATCGGGACAAGTTGAAAATGTTGCCTGGTTTGTAGGTAGCCCAAGTTAAAGGATTAGTTCACTTTTAAAAAAACTTTTGCTGATAATTTACTCACCCCCATGTGATCTAAGATGTCCATGTCTTTCTTTCTTCAGTCAAAAAGAAATTAAGGTTTTTGATGAAAACATTAAATTTTTCTCCATATAATGGACTTCAATGGGACCCAAACGGTTCAAGGTCCAAATGACAGTTTCAATTCTCGCCTTGCTCTGTTCTGTGATGCACGTTCGTGACGTCATGTAATACGCAATTACGTTGAAAAGGTCTCACAGAACAGAGCATTTGTGCTTATAAAACTTACATTTTTAAATTTATTTTTGAAATGACCTATCGTTTCGCTAGATAAGACCCTTATTCATCGTCTGGTATCGTTTAAAGCCCTTTGAAGCTGCACTGAAACTGTCATTTGGACCTTGAGCCGCTTGGGTCCCATTGAAATCCATTATATGGAGAAAAATCCTGGAATGTTTTCATCAAAAACCTTAATTTCTTTTTGACTGAAGAAAGAAAGACATGGATATCTTGGATGACATGGGGTGAATAAAATTATCAGCAAAAGGTTTTTTAAAAGTGAACTAATCCTTTAAGGGAGTCACTTCGGTTTTATGTGGTTTTCACTTTCAAAACGAACCAAACTATATGTATAGCTCCAGACAGGACCATATCAAACGTAGCCTCTCCCTCACTCCCTGTTTCTTCTTCAACCACCTCTTTCCTTCTCTCTGAATATTGAACACTCTCGTTCAACATCCTCCAAGAAAAAACTCTTTGCAGTCATAGGACAGCAATAGCAGAATATCTCCCTCCTTTTCTTCAGCACTGCGTTCAGGCACCATCTCCAATAGCTGTCATGTTAAAATCAATAATTTACACCATTGAGGATATGGTGAGAATGGTGTTCCTGTCAGAGGTGTGTGTGCGCGTGGTCAGCGCCGGGTTTGACAGATGGACATGTGGGTTTATCGGGCGGACCGGCCTCAGCACCGTTATCAATTCCTTAGGCAATTAACGGCTGAACCGGGTGCTGGGAATGCTGGATTCGCACAGATAAGGAGTGATACGAGCCCTGT
The DNA here is from genome assembly GCA_036326025.1 of Chrosomus eos. Taxonomy (NCBI): domain Eukaryota; kingdom Metazoa; phylum Chordata; class Actinopteri; order Cypriniformes; family Leuciscidae; genus Chrosomus; species Chrosomus eos. The sequence continues at coordinate 13,638,724 of CM070834.1, forward strand.
CTCCTTAAACAGGAAATTGTCAAAACACTGGCACTGTCTTGGCATGCTCATATTTGCATGCTTGATTGAAAAAGACAGGTAAAGTTTACTCAGGAATGATTGGCCAAGATACTCATACCAATATTGTATTTTATTAGAGTTCTCGATATTGGTATTATTCTTATTTATGTTTTTAGTCTTCATATTACTCTTAAAGAAATACTGAGAATTATATGAATTATTAGATTAAGAGTAAGACAAATACTTAAAGGAGGACTAATATACTAATTTTACTAAGACTGATTAGAGATTGAGATTAAAATAATACTAATATGCAGACTAATAGGCTACTACCGTTCAAACGTTTGGGGGTTTTAAACGTTTTTTAAACATTTTAATGTTTTTGAAGTCTCTAATGCTCACCAAGCCAGCTTTTATTTGTTAAAAAATAAAAACTGTTGTGAAATATTATTACAATATTAAATAACTTTTATATTTGAATACACTTTTAAAATGTTTTACAATAAGTTATACAAGATTCAAATGTAAGGTGAAATGACTCAAACATCCAAGTTGATTGTAAAAAGAAAAAGTTGCTGCTTTAAATAAGTACAGTGTAAGGATTATTGGAAATTTCAGGTTTCCATGTAGACCCAGGTCTATTTAGCTGCCAGCAGAGCAGAGATAAGAGCGGAGACAGCCGGCTCCACAGCATCCGCAGAGGGACGGCCTTGTGTGATCTCTACATGCAAGACCTTCTATAACCCCTATATCCAATACAACTTGGTCACCCTGCACTGCACTTTATGATGAACATAATGATCTGCACGCTATGGCTGAGTTGTATGTATTTTGCTAGACAATTCCCTTAGAGTCACAATGTGAAAATGCGCAATGTAATTGGACAGTTGCAAAGCATATTAATATTCCAGCCACAAAGCGGATCGCATTTCCAACATTACCATTAGTGAGGGGGGGGGGGGCGGGGGGGGTGGTGGGGTAGACCATCGCCACCCATTTCCAAAATGGCCCTTGCACATGGTTCGGGATGATCATATAATTTGCAGACTTAATTGGAAATATAAATCCCAATGCACACAACATTAGGGAGAGCTTTAATCCACACCTCTGCGCTTGATGCATGATGACACATCGCAAATGTGCAGGGTCAGACATGTCACTTTTAAATATCACAACGTCCTGAGGGGCCCAATTGGAACCGGGAGACAGCAAACATATTAAAATCCTGCTACAGCCCCCTGTCTCCAAACAATTACTCTCTCCCTCTCTCTCTCTCTCTCTCTCTCTCTCTCTCTCTCTCTCTCTCTACCCATCTCTCACTGTCTTTATATCATTCTCACACTCTCTCTCACCACACGTGTGTTGGTCCAACATCTCCAAGTCACCAGCAGATCATGCAGTCTCACAACATAGATGTCGTTGTAGTGTTGTTTTCGCTTGCATAACTTAAATGTAGGGGGGGGGGGGGGGGATGTTGGTTTGGTCATAACTCTATTATAGATATTGTTAACTACTAAGAATACTAAAAATAAATAAAGAAAGCTTAAATAAATTAAAATATAAATATTAGATGAAATGGTAACATTTTACAATAAGGTCTCATTTGTTAACATTAGTTCATGTATTAACTAACATTGAACTAACAATGAGCAATTTGTTACAGTATTTATTCATCTTTGTTAGTGTTGGTTATTAAAAAACAGTCATTCATTGTTTTTTCATGTTAGTTCACAGTGCATTGATTAATGCTAATAAATACAACTTCTGATTTTAATAATAACTTTTGAATTTACTTATTTAATTAGAATTAGTAAATGCTGAAAACTAAACAAATAATGAATAATAAAATAAAATTAAAAATATAAATGTTTGATTAGCAACTAATTGAAATAAAATAAGTTGAAGTAACTAAAATAACACACACACCAAAAAAAAAAATATATATATATATATATATATATATATATATAGCTTATATGTATGTATATGTATGTATATGTATATGTGTTAGCCTTTCTTTTTTGAATCTTTATTGTATGTTTTAGTTTTTTGTATCACAAAAGTTATACTGGAACATACATATTACCCACACAAAGTCATGAAATATGTCATCAATATTATATTTAATTATTTAATAAACCGAAAATGCTGCTTTTAAACAAAATATACTTGTTTTTAATCAGAGAGTAAGCAGATCTATAGAAATAAGTAACAAATACACATTTAGACTTTTTACAGTGCGGGCAGGAAAGCCGTAACATTGCTGTAAAATGTTAAAGACTAAGATTTAAACAAATTAAATGTAAAAAACACATTTATGTTCGTGTATGACCGAGAAGTTTTGTTGGTGCACAAGAAACGCTTCATTGACATTTCACTGTAGCCACTAGCTACTGCAAACTCTCTTTCTGAACAGCTGTTCTGCCGTCCCCTTTTACATTAATATGTTTTTGCTTTCCTTGTCATCAAAGCTGGCGAATTACAATGTTGGACCATAATGGCATTTAATCTGGATAAAGGCCTCTTTTTTAATGTGCAGGAGAATCTATCTGATGTGCCACCAGCCCTGTGTACATTTCCACACCTCCACACACGTAATGCCTTATCAATAAACCACCCAGGCGTTGGCTGTTTTTATAATGGACTTGCGATTGCACGCTTTGGGTCCTAATTATCAAGGCAAACAGAGCTTGGCAGTCTTTCAAATGGAGGGGAGAAAAGAGAAGCAGGGAGGGTAGGGAATAAAGAGAGAATGGAGAGTGAAAAAAAACAACCTTTTAATACTGCCCTTTTATTAATAACACATGAGGATTCTTTGTTTGGACACCAGCATTTTTTTGATTTCTTTTTTTGGAAGAAATTCTTGTATAAAGCAAGGGGGGCAAAACACTGGGCCTTAGGATATGCAAATGTGACATTGTCGTCACTTTTACAGGCTTCAAAATGTTACGGTGAAACGTTATAGGATTTGATGTGTCATTTTATCTATATGATTACATGTTAGATGTATGTGGATTAGCATTAAAGCCTCTAAAAATAGAGAATATTTCCCATTTGTCTCATGATATTTCCTGCAACAGAAAACAAAAGCAGATTAATACGATATATATTTCCTTGCCAGTTGTTTTCAATCATGGCGTCATGCAAGCAGAGTCCCAGTGTGGTTTTACTTTAAAATAAAGCATGGAAGGCAGAAGACTGGACCTTTTAATAACATGAATCAGCGTTAACCCTGAGCCTTCGACCAAAACCAGAGACCCCTGACATGCTTGATCTTGTGGCTTTCAACTAATTCACTCTCAAAGGAAGCGTTGGCATTGCTTCAGCTTAGCTGCTATCTGCAAATGCCCTTAAAGACCATCGGAGCGCGTTTACCTTTGAAGATACCTTCACACTTAAACCTGGGGGGCTTGGTGTCAGAACATGTTACTCTGTGTTTAGCTCTCACCTGATGAGTCGACCTTATTTACCCTCCATTCAGAGATGTACACACATTTGTGGGAGCACATTTCTGGCTCAGAGCAAGAAGGCACTGGATGCTGTTTACGAAACAAAACAAAAAAGATGAAGCCACCAGTTCAAGGGAACTTAAAACATTTTTTAAAAAGAAAATTGTGAAAAAAATATGTTTTTGCAGTGTTAGTGAATAGTATGTTAGTGACATTATTCTATTATAACTATTCTTTTTCTCTCTGAAGATGTAACAGGGCTCACATTTCCAAAATGGCACAATTTGAGAAGTTAAACAACTTATGAAATCAAAAATTGGACTATTGTGCTAGTTAGCTTTAACGTATGCGATATATGATAAAACCTTAAACTGATTATGAACGAAATTACTGGAACTGGTTTATTCTAAGTCATTTTTTTTTCTTTAGCTTGATGGGGTTTTACCATGCTGAAAAAAACATTTTTTTTTAAATAAACAGCTATTTACTACTGCCCCTTTATTAATAGTACAAGAGGATATTTTGTTTGGCCACCATGCAAAGATACATTTTTTGAAAGAAAATTCGAATTTAGATGTAGCGAGAGTCTTGGGATATGCAAAAGTGACATTGTTGCCACCGTCAAAACGGGCTTGGACTGTTGTGACTTATAACATATCAGTTAGCTTTAACGCTATGTATATGTGCCATACTAAAACTATAAACTGATTTTGAAAAAAATGACCGGAACTTGTTTTTAAGTCATTTTGGCGTGCTCCGATTTCATAGACGAGACTTGAGCCTAGTCCATGCTGACTAAAATGCATGTTTGAGCTGTTTAAACTGAAAGCAACTTGCACTAAAATATGCGCAGTAATGTTTTTTCTAAGGCATGTATATAAAAACTCCTAACTGAACTAAAGCCGAATCCTGGCTTAAGCACTGTCTGTGAAACCAGGCCATTATTTCATAGACAGGGCTTATTAAAGTAACACCAGGTAACTTTTGCTCTCGGGGTCCCCCTACAGTTGGGAAACAGTATTGTCCTCTACTACTGTCGTAAACTCATCCTACATGCACGTGCATTTGTTGACAACCATGATAGCCCTGAACACTGTAGGAGGTCACATGCAGGTGTTCTGCTTGCGTCGCGTGTGAAATGTCTTCATCCCAGGTACAGTGGCATATATTTCAGTATGTCATATGAATATAATTTCATGGGTTTTATTTTTTTTCTAACGACAAATGATCGCGATGATCACGTTTACAAGCCAGCGTCATTATAGTAGCCTAATCTATTGGTTACCGTTTTACTGAATCTATATGATACTTCAATGCAATGTTTGAGTGGTAGATAATAACCATATATCGTCAATATTATAATATCAAGCTACCATAAATGAATCTGCAAATTTTACAAATCGATTTGCATTATAGCTTGATGCAAGACAAATAATCATTACCTAATTCATGAAGATAAACGGAGGATAAGATAGCTTCCGTAACAGTCAGGCAGACAAAAAAACACTCCAGCCGACGGGGTGTCATTGGTTGTTGCGTTAAATGTTACCCAGATACAATAGTGCTATTTTCTGATTGGCTAACAACACCAGAGGAGACGCGCTTGATTCCTGCCGGTTCCATAGTGAGAGCGGCGCAGCCAGAGTTTTGGGCGCTGCGGCATATTAATATATATATATATATATATATATATATATATATATATATTATATATATAATATATATAATATATATATATATATATATATATATATATATATATATATATTAAATATATATATATATATATTATATATATAGTTTTTCAGCGTGAGAAATACAATGTGTGGCGGGACCGAAATGAGTGACTGTCACGCTCAATGCGTGACACTTGAGAGCCCTGCGATTTTAAGGAAGTGGGGGTGGTGGTGGAAGTGACGTATATGCCGTAAAGCAGTCGAATTTTGTAGTTCTCTTTGTTCGCCGGTCACTACCCGAAACCCGAAGTTTAAAAGTACGATTAAAAATGCTACAGACCTCGTCTATGGCAGACGTGTCATTCAACCTATTGTAAGTCGATGTACCATCACAAGATACTTGGAAATATATTATGAAGGTTGAAAAGTTACCTGGTGCTGCTTTAAGCCAGGATTAGGTTTTAGTGAAATTAGAACATTTACGTAGATTTTATAAACATGCCTTAGAAAAAAGCATCACTGGTGTGCATATAATGGCTCTAACATACTTTAAGATATGTCAGTGCAAATTGCTTTCAGCTAAGACCGCTCAAACATGCATTTTAGTCTGGGACTAGACTAAAGCCTTGTCTGTGAAACCGGGCATTTGAGTCTTAAATGTTGAAGGGTGTGGTTTTTGCCCGGTTGAGGACACATCTTTTTTTTTTAAAGCAAAACTAAACTAAAAACTAAAATGCAGTTCTGTTAATTTCACTTCTTTTCAAGCTTGCTTCCAGTAGATGGTTTTAGCAACCTCTAAAGTGTCTGCATGTAAAACAAGGCCCCTGTTGTTCAATGGGGGTCTCCAGCAGTCTCTAGTGGTGGATTGTGGGATACCTCAGAGTTTGGGGTATAATAATGTTGTTTTTAAAAAAAAATACTACAGCTAATGGCTCCATTTGCAATTAGTCTTCTCTTCCAGTTAATCCTTCAAAAACAGAATCCGAGTCAGATAAAATATTGAGTGATTCACACAAACAGAGGGAGTGAGAGAGCCCGGAGGAACCACCCAGAGGACAAACCGTTATATTCTAGAGTTTGGCAGAGGGAAGGAAAGATGGATTTGAAAGCAGGCATCCCTACAAAGCCAGAAGCTAAGAGAGGAATGAAAGACACAGCTTCTTCTAATAAAGTTTGCCTGACAGGATTGGGAACAGGAGTGAGCTAATTTTGAACAGGAACATGAGAGCTGTAGAATGAGATTGGTTTTAAATGTATGCACATTTTTTCTTTTTTTCTTACAGAACTACTTCTAAGATGCTAATAAGAAACCTTGCACAGATAGCACATGAACAGTACATGAATATTCAGTGTGTGCATTTATTTATTTATTTATTTATTACTGATGCCAATTAGTTCTCTTACGAGAGTATCTCTCGTACTGCGTAATATCTTACGCTATGGGGAAACACTCTTTCCTCGAGATATTGAAGCCAAAAATTATCCTTAATTTTTTTAATCATGCAAAACGCTTTTGCAGCAGCAAGCAGACAAGGGCGAAACAGCTCGCGCGCCCATTGGCTGCCTCGCTGGAAAAGCTGCAGCCTATCGAGTGAAGGCACTGCGTGACGTAATGACGAATGAAGACGCTTCGCGCTCATTTTCGTCATGTCCCGCCAGTATAGGCGTGGTCTCGCCCTATAAATACCCCTCGATAGCTGTATTTCTCTGATTTTTTCATTCTTCACGCGAAGCTCACGCATCGCGGGATCCAGAGTGAGAAGCCGCGCCGTTGACTTGTAGCCTTCTCAGCGGGACGTGCCATCTACTGAAGTCGCTGGCCCAGCCGCCTTCAACTGCCGTACCTGCTGCGCTTTCCGGCGTACTATATCCTTTACTCTGTCACTGTGTGTGTGTGTGTTTGCTTACGTGACGCAACACCCATTATATGTTCTAAAAGAGCTGCGTCTTTTTAAAGATGCCTTTCTGTGGCTCGTGCCGCTCCCAACTCAGCGATGAGGACCGTCACGTCATCTGTGTGTCCTGCCTGGGTCATGAGCACGCGGCTATCGCGCTCGCGGATGGTGGATGCCCGCACTGCGAACTTCTGCCTATGGCGACTCTGCGGACTCGCCTGGCGTCGTTCTCTGAACCCGCATCCCAGCCTTCTGTGCCGCGCCGTAAGAAGCGTCGCGCCCAGCGCGCTCCCGAGCCTTCTCCAGCCCGCCAAAGCTCGCCGGTTCGCCCGCCTGCTTCGCCGGCTTCACTTGAGTCGCTCCCGGACGGACAGCGCCCGCCGTCTGCCGCCGCTTCCGCTCCCGAGCTGGACGAGCCTGCCGAGGTATGCTCTCTTGTGGCTTCCGATAGCGAGGATTGGGCGAGCTCTGTGGACCTCCCCCCGCTGACGTGTCTAGCCAACCCTCTGGGAGGAGACCCGGCATTGAGGCTGAGCTGATGCGTCTGCTCACCCAGGCCGTGGAGAGCATCGGCCTCGAGTGGGAGGCGCCCGCCTTGCCGCCGCGCAACAGACTCGACGGGCGCTTTCTCAAGAAAGACGAAGCCCCGTCTAAGTCTAGGGCCGCCCCCTTCCTCCCTGAGCTCCACGACGAAGTCGCCAAGTCATGGACGCCCCGTTTTCCGCCAGACTGCGCACTTCCACTTCTGCGGCCTTTTCTTCTGTCACCGGCGCGGGAGATAAAGGATATCTCTCCATTCCTCCTGTCGAGGCGGCGGTCGCGTCACATCTCTGCCCGCCCTCTGCGGGACGGCGCGCGCAGACGACGCTCCCCTCTAAAGCCTGCCGGGTGACTTCATCGCTGCACGGGCGTGCTTACACAGCCGCTGGACAGGCGGTCTCAGCGCTGCATACGATGGCGATCTTGCAGATCTACCAGGCCGACCTTCTCCTTAAACTGGACGAGGAAGGCCCGGGTGCGATCAATGTGGCGGATTTACGAGGCGCTACGGACCTTGCTCTACGCGCCGCTAAAGCCGCTGCTCAGGCCATGGGGCGGAATATGGCCTCTCTCGCCGTTGCTGAGAGACATCTGTGGTTGACGCTGTCTGAGATGTCGGAAGCTGAGCGCTCTGTATTCCTCGACGCGCCCATTTCCCCTGCGGGCCTCTTCGGATCTGCCGTCAAGGATTTCGCGGACAGATTCTCGGAGGAGCAGAAGACTTCGCAGGCCATGAAGCACTTCCTTCCGAAGCGCTCGAGCTCCGCTGCAGGTCGCTCTAAGCAGCCGTCTGCTCGCAGCTCGCAGCCTCGGCCTGCATCGCCCGCAGCCGCCGCTACACAGTGCCGCCAGGCCCGGGATCAGAGACCGCGCTCTCGCTCTGCTGGACGCCGCCCCGCTCAGCGCGGGCCTCGGCCGAAGATTGAGCTCAAGCCCGAGGCCTCGAAGCTTTCCTAGCCACTCTAAGAAGGCGACGGTGTTCGGATCCCGCTGCGGCCGGCTCCCCACCGAAAAGATTCGCTCGTACAGTTCCTTGCGATGTGACTGTGCCAGTGTATTTAGCAGTGAAGCAGCCGGTGTCTCAGCCCGCTTGCCTGCACAAAAAAGCCGTTTTCATGGCTACCCAGATAAATCCAATAAAGAGTGTATTTTCTGGTATGCCGGCCACGGCCGATGGTGTTATGAGTGTTGTAAGAATGCCCACGCCCCAGTGCCCATTCCCACACCCAGACACAGCCCGCCACGGTGCGAGGCGAGCACACATAAATCTGACTCAGGTCGATTGTGCAAACAATGTAGCGATTGCGCCCATACAATGCCCGCTCATGCTGCATGCCCCGTGTCCCTTGGTTTCTGTAAAAACGAAACCAACACACAATTTATCGGCTCCGGCCGAAAGCGTGCACGGTGCTGTAGATGTGCCCGTAGGTTTGCGCCCACATCCTCCCGCAAGCACGCCGAATCCCACGGGATTCGCCCCGCTCACTCTCGCTGTGCGTCCCGCCATAGAGATTATGAGCGCGGCCAGACTGCCCGCTGTGCCCAGCGCGCCCCCCGCCTCGAACGCTGTAGACACGGCGTCGTGTTCCCAGGGTACCGGGGCTCTCGAGCCGTTGCCAGGTCACGGCCAGAGCCCGGTCTGCATCCTACCCCTAGCTACTCGCGCAGAAGCGTGGTCGAAGCTACCCGGGGTATCAGACTGGGTGCTGAACACTATAAAGAGAGGCTACTCGCTACAATTCGCACGACGTCCACGCCGTTGTACGGCGCCCGTCGAGACCTCGGTGAAAAACGAAGTATCTCATCTACTTCGAGCCGAGATAGCGAAACTACTGAGCAAAGGGGCCATAGAGCCCCTTTCTCAGGCTCAGAGCGAAGGGGGCTTATACAGCAGATATTTTCTGGTACCGAAAAAAGATGGGGGCTTCAGACCCATTCTAGATCTGAGACAGCTGAACAAAGCGCTTGTGAAGCGCCAGTTCAGGATGCTTACGACCAGGAAAATCCTCGCGCAAGTGCGCCAAGGGGACTGGTTTATGTCGATAGATCTGAAAGACGCGTATTTCCAAATACAAATAGCGTCCCATCACAGGCGATTCTTGAGATTCGCGTTCGAGGGCCAGGCTTATCAATACACAGTCCTGCCGTTCGGCCTGTCTTTGGCACCCCGTACATTTACGAAGTGCATGGACGCGGCTCTCGCGCCCCTGAGACTTCAGGGCATGCGAGTTATGAACTACTTGGACGATTGGCTGATTCTAGCTCGATCACGGTCAGAGCTCATAGAACACAGGGCCACAATGCTCGAGCATCTCGAGACACTGGGCCTGACGGTCAACTGGGAAAAGAGCCTGCTGTGTCCCAGCCAGAGAATCTCTTTCCTGGGAACAGTGTTAGACTCGCTTTCCATGACGGCACGCCTGTCACCGGAGCGCGTACTAAGTATTCAGCGCGTCGCGGAATCCTTCCGCCACGGCTCCATAGTCCCGCTCAGGCGGTTTCAGAAAATGCTGGGCCTGATGGCCTCAGCATCCCATGCACTCCAGCTGGGCCTGCTTCGCATGCGCCCACTGCAGTGGTGGCTGAAAGCACGGGTCCCGCCCCGGGCATGGTCCACGGGCCGGTGTCGCCTCAGGGTCGACCAAAGGTGCGTTTCGGCTCTGGAACCCTGGAAAGTAACCAGCTGGTATCAGTCTGGTGTGAGTCTGGGGACCACCTCAAGGGTGAAAGTGGTGTCTACGGACGCCTCCACCACGGGGTGGGGAGCGCTGCTCGAGGGCAGACCGTTGGCTGGCCTATGGTCAGAGCGGGAGAAGCTCCTTCACATAAACTGCTTGGAATTGATAGCAGTCGACAAAGCGCTGCGGCGCTTCTGTCCCCTGGTGAGGGGCCACCACGTCTTGGTCCGGTCGGACAACAAGTCAGTGGTGGCGTACATAAATCGCCAGGGCGGCCTCAGGTCCGCACGCCTTTGCAGGCTGACGGAACCCCTCTTGGTCTGGGCCCAGCGCAACCTCCTTTCTTTGAAAGCGGCGCACGTGCCTGGGCACCTGAATACGGGTCCAGACATGCTGTCCAGAGACAACGTCCTGACAGGAGAATGGTCGCTGCACCCGCAGACGGTCCAGCTACTGTGGGAAACGTTTGGCAGAGCGCAGGTGGACCTGTTCGCGTCCCGCGAGAACGCTCACTGCCCAGTATTCTTCTCAAAGGGCAGGGACGCGCTGGCCCATACTTGGCCCAGCGGTCCCCTGTATGCTTTTCCCCCGGTCTCGCTCCTGCCACAGGTGTTGGAGCGGATCAGGGAAAATGGATGCCCAGTGCTGCTTGTGGCTCCGCTCTGGACGAACCAGGCTTGGTTTCCGGTCCTGATGCGAATGACCAGCACTGCCCCGTGGCCTGTACCGTTGAGGAGAGATCTCCTCTCTCAGGCAGAGGGCTCGATTTGGCATCCTCACCCGGAACTGTGGTCCCTGCACGCATGGGCCATCAACGGGTACCCGCTAGCCTCCCAGAAGGAGTGCTAAACACGATCGCACAGGCTAGAGCTCCGTCTACCAGACGGCTCTATGCCTCGAAATGGTCGGTGTTCTCTACTTGGTGTCGAGCCCGTGGCTTTTCACCCGTGGACTGCGGGGTTGAGGAAGTGCTTGCCTTCCTTCAGGAGCTGATGGATAAGGGAAGGACCCCATCCACGCTCAAAGTGTACGTGGCGGCCATAGCAACGTTTGCTAAACCGGTGTCTGGCCAGTCACTGGGGAAAAAACGACTTAGTCGTGCGTTTCCTACGAGGGGCTCGGAGATTAAATCCTCCCAGGCCCCCTTCAGTCCCGGCTTGGGACCTTTCCACGGTCTTGGAGGCCATGAAAGGCGCCCCGTTCGAGCCGATCCAGCTGTCGGATATGAGGCACCTGTCCCTTAAGACGGTGTTTCTATTGGCTCTCGCTTCAGTGAAGCGTGTAGGGGACTTGCAGGCGCTTTCTGTAAGCGCGTCATGTCTGGAGTTTGGGCCTAACGACTCAAAGGTCGTACTCAAACCGAGGCACGGCTACGTGCCGAAATCCCTCAATACACTGTTTAGGGCCCAGGTGATTTCCCTGTCAGCCCTTCCGGTTCTCGATGAGGAGAGGGATGCGAGTCTCCTTTGCCCTGTCAGGGCGTTAAGGGCTTATGTGTCCCGCTCGGCTGGGTTCAGGCAGACCGAGCAGCTTTTCGTTTTGTTTGGCGGCCGTTCTGAGGGACTCGCCGCCTCAAAACAGAGCCTATACAGATGGATAGTGGATGCCATAGCGCTGGCTTACACTTCCAAGGGCCTGCGGTGCCCATTGGGTGTCAAAGCGCACTCCACAAGAGGCGTGGCCTCGTCGTGGGCATGGTATAGCGGGGTCTCCCTGCAGGATATCTGTACGGCTGCGGGCTGGGCCTCGCCGTCGACATTTATCAAGTATTATAACCTGGAGGTGCCCGCCCTACAAGCTAAGCTTTTGGCGGTCTGAACTTCGGGCTTATTGGCCGCCAATGCGGCTATGTTGCCCTTACGGGTCAGTATCCCTACGGGACTTTATAAAGGAGTGATGCTTCTAGCCTCTCCTCCTCTACTCTATGTGAGTTATGGTGATTATGCACTAGATGTGCCCCGGGCTTTGCCCCGGGACTCTGGTGTTGGATCCCTGTCCGCACGGCGTTTTGTATGGGGTCCCCATAGCGTAAGATATTACGCAGTACGAGAGATACTCTCGTAAGAGAACGTACTCGGTTACTAACGTAACCTCGGTTCTCTCTAGAGAGGGAACGAGTACTGCGTATCTTGCCGTGCTTGAACTATGCTCTGGTTCGCTTCGGTGTACAAAATCAGAGAAATACAGCTATCGAGGGGTATTTATAGGGCGAGACCACGCCTATACTGACGGGACATGACGAAAATGAGCGCGAAGCGTCTTCATTCGTCATTACGTCACGCAGTGCCTTCACTCGATAGGCTGCAGCTTTTCCAGCGAGGCAGCCAATGGGCGCGCGAGCTGTTTCGCCCTTGTCTGCTTGCTGCTGCAAAAGCGTTTTGCATGATTAAAAAAATTAAGGATAATTTTTGGCTTCAATATCTCGAGGAAAGAGTGTTTCCCCATAGCGTAAGATATTACGCAGTACTCGTTCCCTCTCTAGAGAGAACCGAGGTTACGTTAGTAACCGAGTACGTTTTCTCATTTGCAAAATATTGATAAAAAAATAGCTGCTGATGGTTTTTCACTGGATTTTAGGGGGGGGGGGGGGGGGGGGGAATCCTCCCTATCATGTTATTTTAAATAAATATACTATAAAAAAATCAAATAATATAACTGTTATCTTAATGCAGATTTGTATGCAGATACACTACCTTTTAAATGTTTTTGTCTCTTATAATCACCTAGGCTGCATTTATTGCGTAAAAAACACTGTAAAACAGTAATATTGCACTATTATTACAATTAGAAATAACTGTATTTCAATATATTTTAAAATTTAATTTATTCCTGTGATTGCAAAGCTGAATTTTCAGCAGGCTTCTGTGTCATATGATCCTTCAGAAATCATATGCTGATTTGCTGCTCGAGAAGCATTTCTTATCAATATTATTGTTGTTGTGCTGCTCATTATTTTTATGAAAAACCATGATGCATGATTTTTTTTGTTTGTTTGATGAACAGAAAGTTTAAAAGAACAATTTATTTGAAATATAATTTTTTGTATCAACGTAAAAGTCTTTATCAATGTCACACATGGTGGTCATATGGTGCATCATGGGTGTGAAAACACAAACAATCCACGCATTTAGGTCCAAATACAGTAAGCGTTTATGCTAAAAGCCTGCGGGATGTGTTTTCGGGCTTAGCTGGTCGATGGGGGGGCGTGGGCGGACAGGTCCCGTTAATGGAAACTTAATGGGAGCCGTGTGAACGTACAGCCAGTGTGGCATCCTCAGCTCTATAGCCATGTGACAGAAGGCGCAGAGAAGTGACACATAGCAGCAGGGAAGGATGGGGCGTCAGGGAGTGAGGCGCTAAAAAAAAAGGAAGGAAAAAAAGTCAACATGACACCTTTGACAGTGACCATGGACCCCGGCCTAATCGTGACGCACACTTCATTTGTTTTGTGTAAGCCATGGCAGGAGGAACAGACTGCACCCCTCCGCCTCACCACAGCTGAGATCTGAGGGCATGCGTCACTATTCTGTGTGTGTGTGTGTGTGTGTGTGTGTGTGTGTGTGTGTGTGTGTGTGTGTGTGTGTGTGTGTGTGTGTGTGTGTGTGTGTGTGTGTGTGTGTGTGTGTGTGTGTGTGTGTGTGTGTGTGTGTGTGTGTGTGTGTGTGTGTGTGTGTGTGTGTGTGTGTGTGTGTGTGTGTGTGTGTGTTTTCAAACGAGGTGGAGGTAGATAAAGGGAGAGCGAAGGGAGAATAAACACAAGAAACTCTGAGGGGAAAAAGCAGCTCACACCTCTGTTAATTAAGAAACAGAGAGACTCAACCAATAAGAAGATCCAAGACAACAACCATTGGGTGACAAACATCTGAGGAGCTATTTTAAGGACGGATCAGAGTGGTGTTCCCTCCGAGTCGAGCGAGTAAGGGCCCACGACACACGCAATTAAAGTTTCCTCAGAAGAGAGGGAAAAACTTTTGTCTCCTTTGTAAGAGGCTCTCTTAAGTTTGTAGAAAAGGGCCTTTTTATTTTATTTGCCTTTCATCATTATATTTTCCAATGGCTAATGGGCGACCAAAAGAGCACCAAAATGTTTCAAAATGCATCTTGATAAGGCTCAATTATAATGATGGAAGGTTGTGCGGTGCTGGGCCTAATTATTGATTTTATTTCTCTCTCTCTCTCTCTCTCTCTCTCTCTTCCTCTCTCTCTCTCTCTCTTATCTATATATATTACTTATTCTTATTCAATATATTCCTTTTAATTCATTCTGAATGTGGATATACAACTATAATTTTACATTTCCAGAAGAATATGTGCTTTTTGCCCACACAAAACTCATCAAATCAATGCTGGTTGTGGGTGGTTCATAGGGCCGTGTCGCATTACAGTTGCTGAGGGGTTTTAGCATGTTGCTATGGCATTCTAGGTGGTTGCAACTTGCTAATGTGTGGTTGTTTACTTTAGATACAGCTTGTGTCCCATGCACTGTCAATGTAACTTGCTTAAGCCAGCCTAAGTTGTTATGTTGGTTGAAGCCTGACTAGAGGAAAAGTGTCCACAACTAAACCTAATTTCTGTCATTGAAATAAAGCTGAAATAAAACAAAATATAAATATTAGATGAAAAACTGAAATGTTGCCATGGCTGAAAACTGAAACTGAAAAAAAAAAATATATATATATATATATATACATAAAATAAATTCCCTGGCAAAAGCTGAAGTACTAAAATTAATAACTAAAAAAAAACCACACACACACACTTAATTTAATTGAAATTTATTAAAAACTTAAAACAAAATTTAGGTTTAAGTAGGCCTACTCTAATATTAATAAACTAAAACTAAACTAAAAAACTAAATAAAATGTTGAAATAAAAATTCCCTGGCAAAGTTCAACTTGAAGTACTTAAATTCATTTAAAACCATAATGAAGGTTTAGGTTCAAGTAGGTCTAAAATTAATAAACTAAAACTAAACTAAAAAAATAAATAAATATAGTTGAAATTTAAAAGTGACTTTGCTAAAACTGTAAAAAAAAAAAAAAAAAAAAAAAGTTTAGGTTCAAGTAGGCCTAAAATTAATAATCTTAAACTAAACTAAACTAAACAACTAAAAATAAAGTTGGATAATAATAAAGTTTTAATAAATTAAATTTTTTTAAATAAAATGGAAAAAGATGAAATAAAGTTATACAGAAAAGTTTAAAAATGACAAAAGTATTCAAACTAAAATGAAAACTGTATAAAACAAAATAAATATTAATAAAAGTATAGATATAATACTAAAACAACACGAACAACAAGATCAAGAAACCAACTCAGGCTGATTTAAGATGGTCATTTGAGAGATTCACACACACACACACACACACACACACACACACACACACACACACACACAAACCCTGCTTAAAAACAGCCTAATTTGCTGATTTTAGCGGACTTTCCAGTCTGACAAACTGAAAAGCACCTCAAACCACTCTAAAACCATCGAACCAGCAAACCAGCATCTTATATTAAGCTGGGAAACAAACACCAAGACTACAGTGGATATAACATATTTAGGGCAATGAATTTTGGCGGGTAATCAATGATGATAAGTCTGATGATTTATAATGATGTGTTTTCTGAAAGATAAACCTTCTTCAAATTAGCAACAAAGCATTTAACGCATGTGTGTGTGTGTGTGTGTGTGTGTGTGTGTGTGTGTGTGTGTGTGTGTGTGTGTGTGGGTGTGTGTGTGTGTGTGTGTGTGTGTGTGTGTGTGTGTGTGTGTGTTCTGTCTGTGTCTGTGTGTGTGTGTGTGTGTGTGTGTGTGTGTGTGTGTGTGTGTGTGTGTGTGTGTGTGTGTGTGTGTGTGTGTGTGTGTGTGTGTGTGTGTGTGTGTGTGTGTGTGTGTGTGCTCTTGTTTGGTACCGAAGAAATGGAGAAAGAAAGGATGAGGTATGAGTGAAGATAGAAGGCTAAAAATGATATCAGTGAACGTCTCAGGGGGCCAGCACAATGCCACCGTGATCGAGGATGACAGTTTCCTGTTTTTAATTGCCATGGATGCGGTTGCTTAGCACCTGAGGGGACAGGAATGAGGCTGATATAGATAGTCTCTAATGAGTATTAATCTAATCATGCACAGACATAAATAGAGCCAACACTCATAATCACGTAAACCCCCCCCCCCCCCCCTCCCCCTCCCCAAAAAACTCTGACATTTCGGTAGGGGGTTATTAACGGATCTTAAAAAAAACACCGCTAAAAAAAATTGTCACTTTGAAATGGGGACGAGTTGAAAAATACGATATTTGCCTAAACACAGTTTAAAATCATCCAATAATTGCAGTTTCATCAAACCGAGAGTACTAAATGTTAGCAGGGTCAGCGAGTGAATACGTTGTCAGGTATCGTGTGGGAGAGAACATTTTTTGAGTTTTGAAGTCAATTCAAAACACCAAAATGCCACTCTCAAAATCACCAGTATCTAATCAAAGCGGGAGACATTTAACATCCCATATTACAAATAAACAGCAATATATATGAGGTATTTGGTGTCTGAGGCGCAGTGGTGGAAAGAGTACTGAAAAAACATACTCAAGTAAAAGTACCATTACATTCCAAAAAAATGTAGCGTGAGTGAGTAGAGTAAAAAGTACTTGTCCAAAAAACTACTTGAGTAGAGTAAAAAAGTAGCTTATTTAAAAGTACTCATGAGTAGTGAGTACTGAGCTGCGGATTCTACCCCCTTATAATAAACACTGTGCACTACAATTAATAAAGTAAAAAAAACATTGTACAGTGTAATTCACATTATCGTTTGTTCTTTGTCAGAAAGATTGAAGATTATATCATCCATCTTTTTAAAATGCATCAAAACAGTACACTCATCACCATATTAAATCATATTGTTCATGTACGACGTGCATGCCAGGCATGATGCACACCTAAGATTGTTTATATTTAATTTAAAAAATCCTGTCAAATCATGTGCTATTTTTTCAGGCCTACCGCATGATCTCATATTTATTTTAATTTCAACTAGGCCTATTTAAAAAGTGTGCATCACGCCTGACACCTACATGAACAATTTACAGTTGGTTTTATGACTAAAATCATTCTCTTCAAATGCTATTGAAGAAACATGTTAGTATGTAACTTTGTCTGGTAACAATGTCGTATGTATCTTTAGAGATGGTCCCTAAATGTGCGAATATCGAACATCCAGTGTCAAACCAACTTTATGTCAGTATTTCACTGGGAATCACTTAGCGTGAAACTTTGTGCGTTACACAAAGACCTTGCAGGTCTTTTCACATTTGCCGCTACTCTAGTAATCTGGCAGACTGTAAATATCCTTTCACAGCCACAAACATCTAACGGAACAGCGATCTCCAGCTTTCAGCGCACACTGTAAAAAGTGAACAGTTGGATCAACCTAAAAAAATTACTTCAATTGGTAACACCTAAAAAATTAACGTGATAATTTAAGTTAAGAAAACGTAATTTTTTAGGTGAAGTAATTGAAGTATTGAAGTAATTTTTTTAGGTTGATCCAACTGTTCACTTTTTACAGTGCAGTAGTGCATGCTGGGGGGTTTAAGTCTCATTTAGCCGCATTGGTTTATTCATAGCCTAACTTACACTCTCTTGATTTTTATGAGAGGACAAAAAGACAAATAACCAGGAGGAATACCCCCTCAAATACCTGCCGTGTGTTATTGAATTGTATATAAAGGGTGAGGAGAGCTCTTGCTGCTGAAACCGGCCGATTGTGAGCTCTATTACAAACCTGTCAGGATTGTTTGGTGTGTTTTTTCACACTGTTAATTCATTTACGATGCAGATTGAGAGTCTGGTCATTAAGGTGCTGACTATACATGAGTAATGCACCGCATCTGTACCTGTTCCCGTGTCACAGAACTTTGGAAACGAGCTGCCTAATTAAAGCGATTAGTATTTTGGAAGCAGTTCCGAGGCCACGGTCCGGCCTTAACAAATGAAGGCTGGGATTATCCAAAGAAATAGGATGTCTGCCATCTTGTTTTACATGCCAACGCTGTTAGAATCACAACAAAAAGTGCAGGTATCTGTTTGTGACGTTTTTTAAAAACATTTGCTAGATTTTTGGGCACAGATGCCATTCTTCAGATTTCGCTTTAGGGTCAAAGGACAATTATTGCAGAAATATAGATTTGAAAGATTAGAAATGAAAGATTTGAGTATCATGTGGTCTATGACTGTATCATAATAGCATTTACATTTTAATAAATCTACCGGTACGGCTGGCTAGGTGAGTGTAAGAGACTTTTGAATGATATAGTGTAGCTTAAAAAACTATCTTTACATAATATGCTATAAGATAATACATTTTAACACAAACAAAATGACACACTTTAATGTATATTTGCACTGTTTCTTCACTATATAATGGGACACTAACCTGGAACAAGGGCAGTCTTCATTTTTATGCAGCCAGCAACCTCAATCCATGAATGCTTCTATTAGCACTAACTATTTGGCAGTTAGCAACTGCATCGTCTCTTGTTTATTGCCTCTCATTTTGCTTCATTTCCGAATGTGCCATTTACCTCATATTAAAAAGATGCCTACCTCCCTTCCCCTGGCAAGAAAGCGCACTTTTTCATCCTTACGCCCCGCCATCATGAGCGAATAGCTAATTGGTAAAAACCACCACTAAAAAGGCTAATCTTAGCAGTAGTTTAGCGTGAAACAAAAGCCTCATTAGGGAATGATTGGTTAAAATAATAGTCACGCAAAGTGCCCAGCTTGCTTAACAGGTGTATTTATATTGATTGTGCAACCTAAATTTCCTGCAGTGAAAAGAAAGAAATAAACAATAATTGCTAGTGCTTTTTTAGCGTTTGTAACACAGGCGATTATTAAATAGCACTTTAGTCGTTCGGTTAGAAGGAAAATAGCACTTAAGACATCTGCTTGGTCACCGCAATGGCCCCTACAAGGTTGGGATTATCTCTCCGATGAGTCTTGTCTATGCGTGTAGTTTCATTCCGTGGTCATTTCGGTGATGTGGACCATCCATTTGCCTCTTTTCATTTCCATAATTGTTTTCAGAGCGCGAGGCTGTCCCGCTCTTTGCCGAGGACTAGGTGTGGACTAATGGACGCTAGATTGGATTCTGCCTTTATACATGGTGAAATGATTTCTTCTTCATTCTCTGTGCTGGATCACGTCTCTCTTTTGGACTCATGAATAATGGATGGGTTTAAAGCGTTGCCCTGCCCAGGCTCTCTCTTATTGAAATCTGTGCTCAGAGAGGTGCTTATTTACTGAGACTGATCCCACATCATTTGTGTCAGTTTCTATGCTCCTCTGCTCTGGCTTTCTCACGGTCGGTCTTTCGCTCTCCCTATGCTGCCCTCCATCTCTTTCTGTGAGTCTCTTTCTGTTTATGACCTTATTCATTCCCTTGCAGTCTTCTTATAGGCCTCTCTTGCTCATCTCTCTCTTATTAAAGAGTCACAAGTCTTTGAAATGTGTCCTATCTTTGGTAGCACTATTAAAACTGCATGAAATCAAAAGAGATTTGTGGCTTTTAGTCCATTGCTGAGTTCGTAACTGCATACTAGCGTACTACTCTTAGAATGAAAAAGGTAGTATGAGTAGTATGCGGTTCTGAATTTAGCACGTCGATATCTTTGAAGCCTCTACTAAATGTATACATTTTACGACTTCAACTCTCATGTTGTTTGATGTACGTCTAAATAACAATAGTAGGCTAATTTCAAAATTGCCATTTAAAAGTTTGGTGTTGGTACGATTTTTTTTTGCATTTTTGAAATAAGTCTCTTATGCTCACTAAGTCTGCATTTATTTGAACAAAAATACAGTAAAAACACTAATATTGTGTAAAACAAATGGTGGTATTTAAAATGGTGCTCAATATATATTTCTTACTATTATCATTGTTTAAAAAAGTTGTGCTTCTTAAAGGGGGGGTGAAATGCTATTTCATGCATAGTGAGTTTTTTAAGTTTTCAAAATTTTCAAAATTTAAGTTGTACGTTTGATTGAGTATTTCTGTTCTTAAAATACTTCTTCCTGGTTGTCACAAGTTTCGGAAAGTTTTTTTCGAGTATGGGCGCGTATGACGTCAGATGCGCCGGAATTAGTCATTTATAATAACCGCTATGCAAATATAAGTTATACAGTTCCAGTACACACCCCACATAGAGACGTCCTGCTGTAGTCGTTGCTGCTGCTGCTCGTCATCAGTTTTTAGCCTCGGGATCTGATTCTGGATCAAAAATGTATGGCTGAATTTGATTGTTAGCCATTACATTGTTACATTACATTGTTTGTTTTAGGATGTCACAGCTTCCAGACGCTCTCAACGTAAAAGCTTCGCGCGCTCGTGATTATTTAGCTCCGCCCACACGGCACGCCTCCACCCGCTCGGCTTTTTCCGGAAAGACTCGGTACAGCCTATCTTTCTTTTATAAATATAATAAAACTAAAGACTTTTTGGAGATATGATGTATGCAATATTACTCTATAGGTACTCAGGATTAACATGAGATTGACTGAAACTGAGTGTTTCACCCCACCTTTAATATTTTTTTAGAAACCGTGATACATTTTTTTCAGAATTCTCAGGTTTCATTGTATGAAAGTTTATGAAAAGACAAGCATTTATTTGAAATTTTGTAACATTAATAATGTATTTACTGTCGTTTTTAATCAATTGAATGCGTCCTTTCTGGGAAAAAAAAAAAAACAATTTCTTACAAATAAAAAAATCTTACTGACCTCAAACTTGAACGGTAGTGTACATTATTGGAGCTTTATCCTGTTTTTATTATAAACTGCACATGCACTTACTGTCCTACTCCAAAATAAACCTCAGAATAGCAACTGCACAAAGTAAATCATGACTCATAGCTGTAATGTAAATGTTTAGCTATTTTAAACCCTTCGGTATATATGTATATCCCACCACAGCTTCCTGTTTTAATACATAAAAGGGAAATAAACGCAGTAAAGCAATTTCTTTATTGCTGTCTTAAGCTGTTGCAATTAATAAGGCTTTGCTTTGGATTTCTTCTAAGCAAACAAAGTCAATACAAGTTGTTCCTTTCTACAGCAGCATGACGCACAATGAACGCTACAATTACCCATTGCTCATTGTTGCTTTTTACATAACCACATCCAGCGTTTTATGTGACAGTCCCTGCGTCGTCTTCACTGAAGAGCCTCTGCATCGATGCCTTACATGTCCTTTCTAATCATGCGACTGCTTATTTCATGCTCTACAAACATTTACCACACTGACTTAGCCATAAAAGCAGACCCCATATCAATGAATGGAACTAGACTTGTTCCCATGAGAAGCCATTGTTATCAAGTCACCTTCCTTGGGCATCTCTCCTTGAATTTGTAGTGTAAATGCACGACGCCAACCTGGGAATTATCTTCAGAAGAAATGTACCACAATACCACGAGTCCTATCTCTTCATGGCTGAAGCTTTTACTGCTTTTTTTTCTTCCTTTCATCTTGTCCCCTTCATTTTCCCTGGAAATAACTGCTTCCATTTAGTCTGCCCTGCTCTTATGCAGAGTCGATCAGACCCAGCCTTAATGAAATGCTGCTACCCAGAATCCCTCTCACTGGTGGAATCAGGAACCCAGGGCCATTACTTGGCTGTCTTCGGGAAAAAGGCACATCTACATAAGTTATTTCATTATCTCCCTAGGCTGTGAAAGAGGTAGCGGCGTACTCACTCGCTCTATCTCTCCGTGTAGATTGCACCATGGGGAGGTCATTGGAAAGCCGGTGGAATTATCTGCAAAATAAGGGGAGGCATTCTTTAATGGTGTCCCAGTCCAAATATTTAAAATGATCACCTAAACTTCCATTCGGCTCCTCCATTTCGGCTGATAGAGCTCAAGTGAGTTTGTCTTCATCTTGCCAGCAGCTTATAGAAGAAATTGTGTGTGTGTGTGGTGTGTGTGTGTGTGTTGTGTGTGTGTGTGTGTGTGTGTGTGTGTGTGTGTGTGTGTGTGTGTGTGTGTGTGTGTGTGTGTTGTGTGTGTGTGTGTGTGTGTGTGTGTGTGTGTGTGTGTGTGTGTGTGGTGTGTGTGTGTGCACATCACTGCCAGCAAGAAAATAAGGAAACTCTGTATTGCCTTTCTCATGAGACTCGACCATAACAACATAATGGAAATCAGCAGTGAGAGTAGGCTGTTGTGAAATAAAAATAAATTAATAATCTACAAAATGGGACACATGGCAAAAACAATATTCGTAATCTTTATTTTTGTCTTGCTTTGGGTATGGTTTTGCTTGGGAAAAACATAGCATTTACTGCATAAGAAACTTATTTTCAGAGAATATGAAATAAAAAAAATGTTTAAAGTATGTTTTTTGTAATCCATTGCCAAATTGTTCTTTTTTTAATCTGACCAAATTTAGTATAAACTAAAAACAGTTTGACTCTCAAATTAAATATGTTTCAATAGTTTTTATTCGAAAACTTGACAAAAAAAATATGATGATACCTTCAAGCGAAGTCTATGCAACTTGATACGAGGCGACGAAAAAATATAGATGTTGCAATTTAAAGTCTAAAAGAAATTATCTTGAAATGTATTATTGAAATTTGACTTTTTTTTTTGCAAAAAGTTAGCGTTGAAGCTTTAAAGAAGATTAAAGACACAACTTATCTTAGAGTTTACCGCACTGACAGTCTAACAGCCTGCTACATTTCAACACTCTTTGAGAATATACATCTCCAAATTTCTCCTTTTAAAAGCACCACACACACACACACACACACACACACAAATCAAAGCTAAAACAAAAAATATAAGAAAATCTTGAGAAGCTAGCACCCGCTAATCAACTAGTCAGCCTCCAGACTGACTACAACATTCAATGGTGATCAAAATACCAGTTCTGAAGCGTTTAGTCATAGCTAAATCTCTCCAGGAAGGACTGAGCCAAGCACAGAGTTAAAAGACAATCCTTCTGGTAGCAGAGAGAAACAGCATGTTTTGCACTACGGAGCGTGGAGGCTGGCTCCGCGCTGCAGTTGGCTTTACAGATAAGTGAGAACAGACCCATCAGATACCAACTGCCAAGAGCAAGTTCTACCGTGAAGCTGGCACTTTCTACATGTACGCCTGAGGAAAGACATAGAAGGCACAACCTATGCAAATGAGGATTCATTAGTCAGTGTATGGGGAAGTGTTTGTGTATGTAAAACAAGCAAAGAGTTTGCACCGAGGTAAACGCATGCACGAGTGGGTGATCTTTTTTGCCTGAGCGAGTCTGTTCATCCTCGTATGCGTACGTCTTCCATTTCCTCTGATCTGTGACCATTCCCTTTGATTCGGACACGGTGATCCGGCTTAAACGTGAAGCAAACACAGGATTAGGCCTCAGCCGCGCAGATAACGCGCTGATCAAAGTGCCCTCTGAGCGCCTACAGAGGGAGAGAAAAATATGTTAAAGAAAACAGCGTGCTCGCCTCAATCCGCATTTTATCTCCACTCAGACAGGTGGAGATCACCCCCCTTCATTCCAGAACTTTCCGTGGCTGGCGGAGAATGCTTCCGCAATCAATCTTTTTATGCCAACTCTCTGGCAGCTCGAGATGAAACAAAACCAATGTGATTTCTGATGAGCTTCTATTTTAGCCTTGTTGTCTTTGCTTTTCTCACACTCTCTGAAATGTGGAATCGCACGTTC
This sequence comes from Chrosomus eos, assembly GCA_036326025.1. Taxonomy (NCBI): domain Eukaryota; kingdom Metazoa; phylum Chordata; class Actinopteri; order Cypriniformes; family Leuciscidae; genus Chrosomus; species Chrosomus eos. The sequence continues at coordinate 13,662,679 of CM070834.1, forward strand.
GACTGTTACACGGCCCTGTAAAGTACAGACTCAAGTTCCTGCTGGTTGGTTTATTTCAAGACGTGCCACTAACAGCTCTTGTCGTCTTTTCTATCTCTACTCGTGTGGTTCTGGAAGGGGGGTCTTGGCCTAGAATTGCGCACTTTACTGTGGACGTGTGTCCTGTGGCACTCGTTTGTCAGTACATTTAGTCATTTTATGACTCAGAAGGAACCTGTGTGCCTGCAATGGAAGCCTTGCACTGGTGTGAACTGACAGCTGTTTCGCTAATCGATTCATTTGTCAATTATTTCTTATTTGTTATGTTATTCCACATCTTGCCAAGTGCTTTACTTGAAATAAAATGCAAATGGAAGCCTATGAAACACAAGTGAAAATGTATGAATTTTAAGAGGAATAATTTAAATCTAAATTCAACTTCTGACAAAAAATATTACATCAAAGTGAATTACTGCTCTCCCTTTCTCAGTGGCATTCTGTTAGATAAATACGAATGCATGCACACGCTCCACAAAGTCTTTGAAATGTAATCGTTGACTCATTTGCCATTAGGACAAGTAGTTTTGTGGAATGGAAATACTTGCACGACTTAAGAAAGTTATGCATTGTGGAAAACACCTATAAAACATAATTAAAAGCATAAGCACCTCTGTCCTATATTATAATCTGAAGTGTTTAATATAAAAGAGCTCATATGGTTTAACATTTTGGGTCATGCACTTGCTCTGCAACATTGCTGTGTGGCTATGGAAGTTTTTGAAGATTTCTCTTCTACAGAAATGCAGTTTTTCAATAGCGAACCATGTACAAAGATCCAAACTAATTGACAATGAAATTCTTTTTCGACTATTTTCTTTATCGACCAATTCCCGACAGTCTGTGACATTTGCGTCACCAAAGTGAATTCAGAAGTAGACCGCAAGGGTTTTGTGCCCTTCAGGGTCCTTGATGATTCATTCCAGGAGGTCACTGATTGAATGACAATATTTTAACTGATTTATCCCCAAGCAAAAGTCCCGTCCCTAAGAGTCCAAATCAAGAGTCGACAACCAAGAGTCAGACTGTGCTTACAACTTATTTAAAAGGATAGTTCAACCAGAAATGTAACTTGTGTCATTATTTTTTCACTCTTATGTGGCTCCTTTTATTTTTGAGCTTGTCAGAAATATCTCCTTTTACTTGTGTGGAAAATAGACAGAATATTCTTCAAAAGGGAATCTTTTGTCTTCAACAAAAGAAAAAAGTCAAACATGTTTAGAAAGATATTAGGGTGAGTAGCTGATGACAGAATGTCATTTTTAGGTGAAATATCATGTTAAAATACCTTTTAACCAACCATAGAGTCAGAGTTCCAGGGCATGACTTGGGCAGACCTTTCTCCTCCTCGATGATTGATGTGTCCACTGTTGACGTAGAGTAGTCCTCATTTACGCCGGTCGAGTCGAGCCTAATTAAAATATTTCCTTCGCACTGCTCAAACACGTTTGTCAATGTGGAGAAGAAGAAGTGGTGCGTGACGACGTGCTCTGCAAGTGCTTGTGACGTCTTGACAGGGAGCCTTGAATCCATCCATGCAATGCTAACTTTAGCGGAGTTCTTTTCCCAACAACTTTGATTTCAAAGTCGACTTCTCTGCGCAGTGGCAGGAAGCTCAGCCAAAAATCAACTCTGATCTGCATCAAAAATAAACAGAGTTTTAACAAGAGAGAGGTCTGAGATGTAAATCATCATGGTAATATTACAATAATCTTTGTTATAGCATGCGCTTGCATTACATAATACAAACAATTGCATCCTGATTATATAAAGGATCAGACTGTCTATACTTTATCCCTGTAGTCTTGGACTTTATACTTGCCTGCATCGTGGTTGATATTGTTTAGAAAAAGGCTGTCATTTTACTTCAATTCTTTGTTCTGTTTCTTTTCTCCTATTTTTTAAAAGTAGGCTACTATTTATTTCTTCTGTTGTAAAACTTTGTAGACCTTTAACCGGAGATTGGTGAGAGATCATGGGGGTATAGAGATATAAAAACTTGGATGTTTTGGAGGAAAAACACAACATTTTAACTAGTCTAAACCTCAGACGGCACACGTGCAAACAGCTCAGTCTGTGCACTGACTGTCCAATGCATTTTGCACACAAAAATAGAAATACCTGTGAAATAAAAAAATATCACATGCTCCTATCAGAATGCACAGGTTTTATCAGTCAGCTCGATAACAAAATTGTGTCTGTATAAAAGTGTTTGGCAGGTTAGGTATATTAAGTTTAGTGGTACGAGAGATTCATCTCTTATTTTAATCACACCCCGTCAATAAATAAAACCATCACCAAATATCATGTAACAACAAAAGAAACTCTAATTGGTCAATATGCATGTCAGGGTGGTTCTAAGACAGAATAAAACACAATGTGGAATAGACTTTATGCCAAGTCCAAATGAGACCGCATTGACACTAAACTTTGGTAGACCACCAGAGAGCAAGAATCGTTTGAATGCTTACCGGAAGCAAAGCCCACAAACATTATTTATCACCTTTGTAATCAGAGGAGCTGTATATTTATAATAATATTCAATGCTGGTCACATCTTTTCTATCGGAACAATTCAATTCTCATTATAAGCATAAGAGACAAAATCAGGAGACATGGAGAAAGAAATCATTCAAGAGAGAGAGGCCACTGTGTGATATCTTGGGCTGTAGAGCCACTTAGCAGACAGAGAGGGAATAGCAGATGGGCGAATCAGAAGAAAGATGGAGAAGATCAGAAAAGCATCATTTTTGGACCCCAGCTCTTAACGTGATTTCATTGTTTATACTGTACCTGTGATTAACCAGTTTGTTGCTCTTTTTAAGAAAAAGTACTCCCAAGTACATTTCTCTTCATCTGTCAGGATGGCTATCAGGATAGAAAAACAAAAAGAGAATCATTGTTTGATTATCGCCAAACCATATCAGATACATCAAACAATCTGTCAGTCCCAAAGAAAGTGTATTAAGAAAGGCTAGCAGTCATCTATATTCATTATCCCTCTTTTCTAATCAGTCCTCCAATACTGCAGTAGCAATGTTCATAGTTCAGGGAAGGAAGAGGGAACGTTTTTCATAAAACTTTCACAAAACACAATGTAAATTTCAGGCCTGGTCCTCCTTGCACTATCGTCACTCCTCCTTTTATCCTTCAGGAGCTCCTCCGTGAGACTCGAGACCGGTGTGGCCGTCACTTTTACTATGGTTTCTTCTTACGGTATCATTCTGCACAAAACCTTGGTGCTGTTTTGTGCTACGGACATGAATGATACCTAAAAACGTGCCTGCTCTTGAGGAGAGGTGTGCTATAACTTTTCAAAGTGATCAGACTTATGGTTCTAATAAAATGGGGAAAAACATCTCATAGACTTACATTGAAAAGAAGCCTCTCAGACATCTTGGGATCAGAACACAGCAAGAGCCTTCAACAAGTGGTCCGTAGTTATGCTGCAGGGAATCCGCCATTCATTTTTACATCTTACATTTTGGGAGGAAATGAAAATAATAAGTAATAATAAGTTCAAAAGGGGTCAACCGTTCAACCCCAAACATTTAGTGTACACATACTGAACTCCTTATACAGTATGGGCAATGTGTCTGGCTTGGTGGGTCAATGCATGACTTATTTTTATCTACTCTTCATGTGTAGTGGTTATGAGGTCTTGATCACCGAGCCTGACATTGACAATCATTTTAGCAATCAAGGCCCAACCACCATTCGTCATTTACTGATCTCAGTCAGGACCTCACCTCGAGGCACCTCAACTACAGTACGTTTCTGACCTGGTATGCTTACAAATCAAGCGCTGACTCAACCAGATGAGTCAGACTGTGCAACAGCAGAGTGTATTTATTTGTGACTGCTGCTGCGCTGCAGGGGCGATGCAGAGAGGTTGAGAACGTGGGCGTTGTTTGTGTGTATTTGTTTATTATTCGTAATCACTCTGTCTCACGGAGTCGTTCATGGTCACCGTACTCCTACGAGGGCCTGTGCTACTGGTCAGGAGAGGACGTGACCCTGACAGCACTCTCTAAATTAGGAATCAATAGGATCACATTAACGATCAGCCGGACAATGGAAAATGAAGTCTTGCAGGGTAGATTCGTTTTACTCCTACATGATCAATCGCAAAGGAAAAGAGATTACAGGAAGAGTAAAATTCAGTTCTTCGCTCACTCTCGTGTCAAACCCATGTTACTTTCTTTCTTCTGTGAAATACAAATGAGAAAGTTTAGGTGAATATATTTGAAATATAATGAAAGTGAACGAGGACATAGAAGTTTAAGCTCCGAATTTACCAAAAACAAATGATAAAAGTAGTGTTAAAGCAGTACAACTTGTTCGGTAAAATCATCTGAAGCCATATATGATAGATTTATGTAATGAACAAAAAATTTATTCTCAAAGATTCTTGGAATCAGCAGAAAAATTCTTATATTAGAATAGAACATGTTGTTTAGGTAGCAACGTTCTGAAACACCAATGTCTTTAGTAACATCCTTAAAGGTAAAATGACGGTAAAACTATTATTTAAACAACTTTACAGGTCAAATACTAGTTTTGAAAAAATTATAACATTTTATAAAATGATAGCCTAAACCTCACATTTGTACAGTGTGTAATATATAATTGGTCTGAACAAAAACAGTAGACGGGCCAAAAGGTGATGAGTTTGCAGGTTTGATCTTGACTTCTGCCATAACTTTCTTTGTATGTTCATGAGAAAAGTACAAATCCTGAACGAATGATTATTTTAAGGGGAGGAGGTTCCTGTGCTCACCTTGAAATGTTAGTCATTATTTTTGTGTTAAAAACAGTCGTAATTTCACATTTTGATCCCTATAAAACACTATTAGCATCAGACTGCACAGTACTCAATAAAACTTGGAGACGGATCTGCAGTAACCACAAAGCCACGAGAACAATCTCTACTGATGGCTTTGAAAGCCATTAACTGCTGCCTTTTCATCCAGAGAGGAAGTTAAGATAGTGCTTTAAATAAAATATATATCCCATTCTTCAACAACTAGTTAAGTAAATTTATACAGAGGCCCAAAGGCTTCTGCCATTTGTAATGCGAAGTCTATTTAAGGCTGAAATGCATGGTCTCGCTGCGGACGCCATTAACAGATTCCCAAGCCGTTTGAACAGCAGCTGATGTGTATGTATAGATGGGACTCAAGCAGATAACTCTCGTTTACTGTCCAGCCCACACTATTACAGGCCTGCGTGGGGAACGCACCCGAGGACGAGAAAGAATGTCAAATCAATATATAGGAGAATAATATGTCTAAGGGAGGAGATGAGTACAGAATGGCATTTCATTACAGATCGATGCGAGAGTGCTTTTCATTGCCTTGATGCTATAGAGCATCCCACTGGGTCCACAGAACCAGACCGGCTCCCTTCTGCCACACTGGATGAAGAATGCATTGATGCTATGGACAGACTTGTGGGAATGTGTGTGTATTGAATAAGTATCACAAACCAACTTGCCCTTAAAAAATACCCGAATTAATGTTCTGAAGTGAAGTGAAATTCAAGTAGGGAGTAGTGAACACTGTGTAGGGACCCTGTCAATCAAAATGCAGTTCATGGTTGCTCTCTTCTAACGAGCTGATGGTGTTAAATCGGGTTGAGGTCAGAACCCAACGTCAGACTGACGTCAACATTGGACAGACGTTGCATTTTGGTTAAAAATCTAATTGTAGTTGATGTCAGAACCCAACATCGATCTGATCAACCCAGTTTACATTTTCAACCAAAAACCTCCAACGTTGGACAGATGTTGCATTACATTCATATTGAAACTGGCCATTACCTCATTTGTAATCAACCTGTGGATACAAATGGAAGAGGATTTAAATGTCCAAATAATTAATTATACATAACACATTATGAACCGGTTGTTATAATTTGTTAGGTTCGTCATATGCAGATGTCACACTGGTTCTACTGTGGTGCTAGATGGAAAGTCATGGGCTCACCCAAACTGCCACATTTTTATCTTCTAGCAACTCAACTGATATCACGCAATTTTAAAATCTAAAATCTTCCTGGTGTTGATGCTAAAGGGAAAAAGGATGTGAACATGTAGAATTTTTTTTTAACATTTACTTGGGTCTGTTGTGAGTATACAGTATAGAAAGAAGAATAAAACAAACAACTGACTGAGCAATATATGACTATTAGATGGCATGGCACCAAAAGCAATGTTGTGGGAGCACACTACAAATTCAGTGATATCACCAGTCTGTAATAATTGTGCAAAACTTGGCAACATCAGCACATATTTTCAAACAGGGCTTGACATTAACATAGAATCGTCCTGTATTTAAGGCCTCAGAATTGCATTCCACATTAAATTAATATGAGCGCAGTTTGTCCCAAATTGTAGTTTTTTTCACAACTGAAAATTATTTATTGAAGTTAAATTGAGCTTGAAATTATTTATTGGTTCATTTATTGAATTTCAATCAAGTCTAGGACATTGACGTTTGAAAGATGCTGAATTTTTGTTACTTTAAAACACAACTTAAAACCAACAAAAATATCAGCATCTAATAATGTTAGAATTTCATGTGGTGTGGATGTTAACATTATGAGGTTTAGCACACGTTGGGTTTTGGTAATCATACACTGTAAAAAAGAAAAGGCTGCCTACCAAAAAACGTATAATTAAAGCAAAATATCTTAATTCAAAATAAAATGAATGAAAATAAAATTATAGTTGGCTTGATGTTGGACATTTTGGTTAGTCAATACCACTATCATAAACAAAAGATTAACGTCTAATGATGTTAGAATTTTACATTGTGTGGACGTCACCATCATGATGTCAAAGAGACGTTGGATTTTGGTAACTTTATAACACAATCAAAAAAAAAACATCACCGTCAGCTGATGTCGGTATTGGACGTCAAATAAACGTTGCCATTAGCCGTTGAACTAACCAAATTGTAAATATCAACTTCTTATGACGTGGTTTGCCTGCTGGGTTGCTTTAATTACACGCTCAGGTCTGCCTTCTCAAGCCCTGCCAAGCCTCTCTTTCTCCCCCCCATACCCTCCAGGCAATGGAACGGTCCACTGTTATGAAGCTTCCTCCTTTACCAGTCTCTCTCATCGCCTTGGCCTGGTACAATGAGAACGACTGATAAGAGTTTTCATTATCTGGCCCCTCTCTTGGGACTCTCCCCACTCTATCTCTCCCTCTCTATCAGACTCAAAGGGCATTTTTAAATAGGGAGACAGTCCAGTTGATGGCTATGGCATCTTTCTGTCTTTTGTTTTGATTTCCCACTCCCTTCATTTCTTTTTCCCCCCCAAAACAATCACAGCAAGAGGGCATGGGAGGCCTCCACAGTCCATTGCTTGCTCTCCCTCGTTCTCTTTCTAATTTTCATCCTGCTTTTCCTTTCCATTTTCAACAATGCGTGCGAGGGTGATAACTGCACGCAAAATGGACAACTCCCCTGTTTCTGCTCCTTTGAAATTCACTCCATTGTCTGGGCCGTGGAGTTATAAAGCCAAAGCAAAGGCAGCCTCTCTTATCTCGCTCTCTCAGTGAAAGGGACTTTCCTTCATCGCCACGGTTGTTGCGCATGTTTGCTGTGCGTGCGATGCTACGTGAGGATAATAGCCTCAGACAATGTCTCTCTATTCAAAAGACTGTTCGGACCATGCTCCACATCTCCCGCTTTGAAACGGCCTGTCCTCGCTCTAAGAGCAAACAGACAATCAATCATGGCCAATCTTATTCCATGCAGTTTGTCTAATCAAGGTATTAGAATAATAATAGGAGGCTTGTTTCTGAGAAGTTTACTGAATTCGATAATGACAGCAGGCGAGTTGGCTCAGGATGGTGAAGGCAGCATCTGCTGTCAGTTTAGTTGGCCTTTTTGTCATGGATGTGACAAAAATAGAGCCTTCTGCCATGAAATGCTTCTCGAAAATTTGCATCACTGGAAAAAAATGTCAAGAAGGTTGTGCAATACATGAGCAAGCCAGTGACCACCTACTTTTAGTAGTTTTTTTTCAAATTATTTTTCTCCATAGGATATTTTTAAATCTGTTCATTGAACCAATTAACCAAACCAATCGGTTGTAGGATTAATGACAACAAAAGTAGACAAAAGCAAAAAGTACAAGACTATAAATTAATTCATTAAGAAGTTAAGTACTAATGCCATCATCATCATCAATCGGCTGCGAACAGGGTATGTTGACAGTCGGTCACTTGTTATTTGAAATAAATAATCGTAATTTAAGTTATTTATAGTTTGCTAGGGACAGAAATGACATACAGTACTTCACCTTTAAGTTTATTGTGAAGTATTTAAAGAAATATAGTAGTAGTTGTAGTAATACATGGAGAATTGAACAGATTATGTCATTCACAATCCTTTGAAACGAGCAGACGCTACTGAGCTCATGTTGTGGATCTTTCTTCAGCAAAGTGTGTTTCTGGTGTTTTCTAAAACTGAAAATCACACTGAGATGTGGCTCTTACAGACACATACTGCTCAACAACACTCATGGTAGGTCTGTCTTGAAAGGTTATGTTATCGTTAAAGTCAGTCTCTCTATGGAGAAAATCAATGAACCCAACCCAATAGAGTTCTATTGCATGATAATTGCTAGAGTTTTCAGCCATTAGTTCAACATATATGGCAAAAAATAAAAATAAAGATTTGATTATGACTGGAATATCTGAAGTTCCAAGAAATCCCATTTTAGTATCCGAGTGTCTCTGTTTATTCTGGTACACTGGCTTTAATGGAATAACCAGTGATCCCTGAAAGAATGTTCTAGAATTCATCCGAAGCACAACAGCAAACAGTGAGAGATAACAACATATGTGGACTTCAAATGAGCTGAGCTCCGCTGGAGACGGTCATGTGTGCAACCTTCTGTCATTAATTTCATGTTTGAAAATGTCTCAGTGGCAAATGAGAGACGTCTTCAGCGCCATCATTACATCCGGATATATGGAGGAGTGTCAGATTTTGTCATTTATTAGCGTCTGAGCTGATTCCATCAGACAAATGTTATATTATGGAATCAGCTCTAAATTATTAGGCCTTCAACCGTTTCCAGAAAGCTGAGAGCATGAGGTGATTAAGAACAATTACTGAATACAGCACCGATCATGCAAACAAGAAGGTATGAGCCTGAGGAGACGTACTGTAGCGTGTGTGCGTGTGTGTGTGCGCGCGCATGTGGCACACAGTCTGTTACACTAATGAATCTCTGTGCTGATAGGTCTGGAGATGCAAGGTGACAGATCATAAATAATCATTTATGCCATTGTGTCTCTGTACTGCATAGCAGGCCACCAAGCACCGACACACAGCAACCAAGCACAGCTGCTCCGCTAATGCCAACACACTAGAGAGAGAGAGAGATGGGGAGGGGGGAGATTGACTTAAAGTCACTAAATGAAAAGTAATATATTTTAAATATGCACTGTGTATTTTCTCCCCCACTAGAAGCATACAATAGAGTGTTCGAAACAATCATTTTGTTAATTATTTTGTAATAATGTATAGCTCGCTAGTGGGAAAGAAATGAATGCACACCTTTTTAAAAATTATATGACATACTTTATAGTTTCATTCTTAACCTTTGCAAAGTGTATTGCATTTTTAACAAATAAACAAATATAATATTTAATGTATTATTTATTTTTTAATTCTCTCTCATTTACTCATCCTCATGTCAGTCCAAATCCACATGACTGTCTTTCTTCTGTGGAACACAGAGGGAGATGTTTATCACACTGGTCACGCTGCTTTTATCCATATAGTGCACAGAGACTAATGAATGTCAAGTTTCAAAAATTCTAAAAATTACTTTATGTGCACTATATTGCAAATCTTCTGGAGTTATTCACTGAAAATCTTTTTCTTTTTAACTATTGCATACCTCGTGAAAAATTACAATGTTCCTCGTTTGTAAGTCGCATATTTCACTGAAAAAAAGTTGCTGCCTTAAATTTTTAAGTACAATCAACTTGGCTGTATAAGTCATTTCAACTTAAATTGAAAATTGTTGAAAAAATATGAAAATTTAATTAAAATGAGTTAATGTTGTCATGACTTATTGATCATATCATTTTTTGCAGAGTATAAATATATGGAAAAATGCATCTGCTAAATAAATAAATGTAAATGACTGAAAGACTGGATATTATTTAGCATATAAAAGTTATTCCATCACACCAGTCTCATGCTAATACTGTGTAATGTTTTAGTGTCATGGTGAAAGTGATTGATTTGTGTCTTTCTTATGTCATAGTGTGACTTCATTTTTATTTTAAACTTTATCTTACCATTACCTTGTTTTAATTTTAATTCTGGGCATAAAGGGGCTTCCATATTAAACAGTGTGATAACAGCATATTTACACATTTATTCACAGAGCTGCCCAGTTACACACTGAGCTTCTTGCTGTAATGCTTTTGAAGCATATACTCACTGATGGATGAGTCGAAATGAGTGTATGTGGTAATTGACAGCAGGACTTGGATACCATCCAGAGACATAAAGTTTAAAAGAGCTCAACATATTCCTTTAATCTGGGGTGAAACGACAAAAACTGTGAGGTGAGCAGATGAGGATGAAAAAAGAAAATGGCACCATAAAAGGCAGCTAGAAAAGAGACGTAATGAGAGGTAAAAGAAAATCAAAGGCCTCTGTATTGTAATGTAGGTTATTTACACTATAATCAATAGTTGACATCCTATTAACGTTTAATGCGAACCTCCGGTAGATGGGAGAAATTGGAGATAGCACAGAGGATTCCCCAGCGCTCGATCATTAAGCAGTGATGTGCTTCTCACTAGAATTATTAATTAAAAAAGGGGATAGATTTAAATGCTATGTTCTATCCCACAGTCTATAAAAGTGCAGGGGCCGATTTCTCAGGGGAGGCCAAGGAGACACAAAATTTAAGATTAGAAATTAATCAACAGAACAAAAATAAAACTAAATAAATATTACAACAGCAAAAAAAACAGGCTATCTTCCTCCTTGTAAATGTTAATAATGACCACCTTGTTATTTGGTCCCACCCACTTTATATTAGGTGTCTTTAACTACTACTAAGTGGGTCAGAATGTTTAAATAAAATGAAATAATATTCAACATTTTGTTACAGGATTTTCTACATTTGAAGGAAAAGGTCAGTATTAGCTAAGCTAATGGCACAGCTTACCCCCAAACTATCTTTTACACTTCACCCCACAGTTAACTTTTTTTTTTTTTTTTTGAGAAAAATGCTCCCTTTTAGTAATTTACAGCTAGTCCTTATACAAATGGTCCTGGAAAATTTGCTTTGGCATACAAAATAATTCTACCTGTCTTGTGGAAAATTTCTAGCCTGGCATGCCAGACCTACATCATGTTAGGTCTGGGAACTCTCCATTGACATGCCTCAATCCGAGGGGCGGGATAAACGGTTACCTTTCAAAATCCCTCTGCACGCAATAGGATAACGCTACAACCAACCAGAGCAACGAACGGTTGTGGATGAGTGAGTCCCATGCGTTTTTCCACCAGCGGAGCTAATTGATATATTAAACTTTTGCCGTATCAGGTCGTCAAAACTCCGAACACATCTTCCTTTTTTAAGAATGACTTAAGTGACGTTCTCTTAACTCCAAGTCCTCCAGAGTCGCGGCCAAAGCCGATTCGAAAGACCGCTGCATCTTCATTGTTTTCAAGTAGCAGGGAAATCACCTATGGAAATCACGCGGAACGTCATGAACTGTGCCGTCATTGTGTTAAGCCCGCCCGCCGACTCTATACACGATGTGATTGGCCTGACCAGTTTTTGTTTTTTCCAGCTCAAAAGCCTATGGAGAGTTGCTAGACCACACTGGCTGTGAAATAATTTTCGCCGCCGCTATGGTGCGTCTAGATTTCTAGGCTAGAAAATTTCCTCTGACATGCAAAAACAGTTTTAGCATTAAAAAAAAGTTTTTTACTCAATCACAGGCAGCTGTAAATGATGGGAATATATGGTGACATGACAAAAATTCTGCACAGTTTGCTAGATTTAGGGGAGGCGGCACATCTTACCCCACTCCCCTTTGCCTTTTTATTTTTCCTTCTGTCTCGGGAATAAATCGCAATCTAGTTCTGGGTGAGACGCAGCAGTATGATTCATTCGTAAACTGGATCACTCTACAAAGAGACTTTAAATGAGAGGAGTCACATATGAAAGAGAATCATAAAATTAAATGCAGTCAGGATTCATGAATATATTATGACGAGAGTCACAGAGTCTGTATTTGGAAAGCCAAGTTTTTGCAATAGATCTCCTATCTCCCTCATCATCTCCATTCTCCTTCATTTATTTTGAAAACTAAGCACCATCATTCTCCTGCATTAATACTGTGCGTTTCCGTTGTTCTCTCTCACTTTTCACTTCCTCTCCAAGTGAAGTGAATAAGGAGGAAAAAGGGTTCAGAGCAGAAGAAACATTCTACTTTAATTTATAGCTTCCGCCACAGTGGTGGAACACGCCTGACTACAGCGCTCACTGGCGTTTATGATGTATAAAATTAAATTACACAGGAACACCAGCACACACAAAATCCAACACACCTTCTTTCTGTCTTCACTTCGATACTTTTTAAAAGGCGTCTTATTATTGCAATGGATTATTAAAGTCTTCTCTCACTCTCTCACATATACACACACATTCACTAACCGTGGATGTTCATACAGAAATCAAAATTCATTACCAAGTCTTACTTATTTCAACAGTTGATGTGCATTGTAGCCCTATTTGAGAACAGGTATAAAAGCTGCCATATAGTGTAGGCATAGTGTTTATTAAGCTTTGATTATAAGGTGACTAATCAAAATGGAACGCATATAAAGTTGGTTAAAAGACCAAATAACTGGATAACCTAAAACTACACAATGCCAAAACATCCTTCCACACAGTGCAGCAACAGTTTTCAATATCTTTCAGGGTTTTTTTTTTTTACTCGCTACTATATCTATGAGACCTTCTGGCAGGGTGAAATCTCAAACCACAATCTAATAAAAAGAACCATGATGGATCGTAAATATTTTTGATTGGGTGACTACAGGACAGGGAAGCCCCACAGGTCTCTGAGACTCAGCGCCAAGTAATATAGCAAAACATCAATTGACAGCTCGTATTGATGGGAATGTTTGCACACATCAAGCCTGAGCTGTGATTAGAGAAAGACTGAAAAGCAAGATCCCATCTTCAGTATGCTGTTATTTTATTAGGCCTGACAAAATATTAACTTATTTAACACAGTAAATGCGTTTACTTTATTTGACATATAAAGATATTGGAATTTTGTTGAGAGACATATTTTATATTACATTTAACATTTATATACATATATTGAACATAAAATGAAGCTAGCATTAGCTAATTTACATTTGGTCTAAAACTAGCAAGTAATAAAAGAAAACTACTCATACAATATTCAGTTTGACGATCAACATTTGATAAAGGTAAAGCACCTCCTTTCAAAAAAAAATTTTTAGAGTAGGCTACCCTGCTCTATTTTGTACCCATTTCATGGAACACCTTTGTTTCGTTGTATTCTTTGTTGGTGATGAGAAAAGCCTTTTTGACAGCTAATTTATTTTTTAAACTAAACTGACTTTTAAAAGTGCAGTATTTCTGATTAAAAACATGGTACACTGGAAGAAAGAAACAGTACTTTTGATAAACGTGTTTGAGATGAAGACTTCTGTCATATCAGGAGCCTAGAAAAAGCTGTTTTTCTCTTCCTTCTATCATGGTGGCCACCATGTTAAGATCACATGACCAGCTGAATTCTTCTCACTTTATAATTGGTAATCCACTTTTTGATTACAGAACAAAGCCAGCTAAACAATACAAACAAAAAATCACTTAGTGCACCTTTGCATGGCTGAATTGAATTATTATCAGAGCTCAACAGGTATGAAATATCAGCTACGAGCAAATCAAAGGCTCATTTAATTCCTGGTGATATCAATAAAATAATTTTTGTTACATATAATGCTGTTGTCGTTGATTCAAAAGGAATTAAAAGTGTATAAGCACAGTGGTTGTCAAATGTTTCATGCCAAGTACCACCTCTGATCAAATGAAAACCTCCACAGTCATAACAATACTCATTCTAATTGTATTAAAGGCAGGGTAGGCGATTTGTTCCAGTTTTTGTTATGCTGGTTGAAAGTCTCTTCACATCCTGATATCAATCACTAAGTTAAGTGGTCTAAATATATATATCGTCTGTGGAAGGCGTAGAATTATAAAATGGTAGTCCAATCATTGCATTCGGACAGAAAACGTGCTTTTGCTATCCATTCCTAAAATTAGGGTAAAACAATTCATTTTAAACAGAATAGAAAAATTTTAAATAAAGTTTACGTTCCCTCTGACTTTCAATAAATGTATAAACAATACAATGGAAGTCAATGGTAAACAAAACTGTTTGGTTACCAACATTCTTCAAAATCTCTTCTTTCATGCTCCAAAAAAGAAAGAAATGAAAGAAAGAAAGGAAAAACATGAGGGTGAGAAAATAATGACAATTTTCATTTTTGGGTGGACTATCCCTTTAAAGATTGTGAACATACATAGCCTATATCATTTATTTATTAATAATAATTGTCCTGTAGTTAAGATAAATCTGTTGCTATCCGACTAACCCTTGTCAGCATCTGATTAAGACACATATTAGAGGCATAAAACAATATTAAACTGTAAATAAAACATTGAAAATTGTAAATAATTAATGCTAATAAATAAAATGTTGTACCCTTGTCGTGGAAAGCTTTTGATCTGTTCTTTGTCGTCGGTGATGAGAAAATCCTTTTTAACAGCATATTTACTTTTAAATTAAATCAGGTGATAATTGTATAAGACATAAAAAATTGTAAATAATTAGTGATAATAGTTAAAATCACATTTAAAACAAAAACACAGACAAACAAAAAATGTAATAAATAAAGGTAGTTTCCTGAGGGCAGTGCACATTCCTCAAAAGAAGATGATCAATTACAATAGAAAAAAAAAATCATTGTGGTTATTTTAATCTTCTGGCATCCCTAATAAACTATTTCACATTAAAAGTAGTGCGACTGTGGACCATTGGTGATTTGCAAGACGTGTCGTGCTCTTGACACTTAGCGTGGGTGGATGGCAAAGGTGGCTTTGGGCCATAATGTCTAAGGTGTGAAGTAGACAGCCCATGTCATGCACTGCTGCTGTAAAGGCAAGGGATAAGCTCTCATCTGGCAAAACCCTGTCTGATTAACACCCTGTCTTATCCCGTCACCCTCCCCAACCCCCCTCCATCTCTCCTCATCTCGCTTACCGCAGGCCACTTCCCTGCCACTTCTTTCAAAAATCTGCTGAGTAATTCTCCCTCCCTCCGGTGCCCAGTTGGAGAGTAAAACAGAGAGAATGTGAAAGAGACAGAGAGACAGTAAGCGAGAGAAAAAGAGAGATCGAAGAGGGAGGGGTGGATAAGGAGCGGACGGCGCTGACGTTACCCTTCTCGCAGGACTTGTCCGTAAATGAACTCATTTTTCATCCTGCCTCCGCCGTTAATGACTGGCACTTTCCTCACGCAGAGCGCGGGCCTCTGAAGAGCGGCCCAAGTGACAGAGCTCCATTCATCTTCACATGACGGGAGCACAGGGCCACAGGACACAACGCCGCGCGGCTGGACACGGACCCGGCGTGGGACCGCGGGGACAGTTGGACAGGAGAGGCACGGGACGACTGGCAGGGATGCTATCGCTGAGTGCAGCTGCACAAAAAAACAAGAGAAAGTCTGTCCAGGAGGCTGCCACTTCTTGTGTTTTCAGCAGTCGTTCATGCTCTTACAGAGAATAAATGCTAAGAAAGTGTCAAGATTAGGGTCATCTATAGTGTTGTTGACTATAGTTGACATTTTTTGTCTTTTTTGATTTATATTAAGCGTTTTTATTTAATTTGTCAACTTTTGTATTTTTGCACCAGTGCTTTGATGGCAACTTCTCAGAGAAGATTTTAGCGTGCTGACAGCGTTTTGTGCTTTAACTTTGTGCTATAAAACTGCTAAATTCATCCTATTTTAAAGCACTGTTACTACAGCCACCAAACATCATTTGTGAAATAAATTCACAAAAATTAGTTATATATATATATATATATATATATATATATAGTAAATACTGTTTGATATCATAGAGGCCACTTTAAACAATATGTTTTTAATGTTTTTCTATTTAACTGTTTGATTTTCTCAGTCATTTGCACCATGAGTGTTACATTCATGTTTAGAACCAGCTTGATGGAGTGCAAAAAAATGGAACAAAACTTGGCAGTCTCAAAGCATTTCAGTAACTTATTAACTTTAGTTACTACCAGTATTACTATAGTTCTTTAAAATATATACAGTATATTTTCTGTAACATGACAGGTTGCCACCTTAATGCCGCATTCTAATATGTTTGTCTGTTACGACAGGCATTGTGTCAGATTAAACGATTTTGACACTGTGTTCAGACTACACTGTGCTTCCTGACCAATCATCGCTTGCCATCTTTAACGATGTGCATGATGTCATCGAGAAGGCGGAACTAGGGATTGACTTTTGAAAACAAGAGTGTAAAAAAACAATGGCTTCCGAAGCACCGTGTTTTGCACAGGCTGTCTTGTCATCAGAATTAAAAGTAAAAAAAAAAAAAAAAAAAGGCAAGAACGTTACTGGATTGCATGAAGAGGACAGTTTGGGCTGTCAATCCTTTAAAGAGAACATAAGGTAAAAAATATCCACGAAACTATATTGCATAATTCCACCTCAGCAACAATTATAGTCTCGCTTTCGTTTTGCCACATTTGAAAGCTCTGTACGAAAGAGCTTCTGTGCTCCTATTGTTCAACGTCACAGACAACCTGTCGTGGAGGACCAAAAACAATTATGCTAGACAGCGTTTAACTCCACTTTTAGATACACTCGCAAACTTCCCTAAGCACTTCCCCTCGCGGGAATACCCACCGCCATTTAGAAGTGCGTTCAACTTCATCAGGTTGGCGAGAGAAGTTTATTTGGACAGATCCTCGATCCCCCGATTTTGACAGAGGGAGCATGTCTACTCAATGGGTGCCTCTCATTACTCAAATGAATGCTTCCTCGTTTCCTCGCTCCTCCGTCCTCTAACCAGTGACCCGCAAACCGATCGAACTCGGCCATCTTGAAGGACATCTCAATTCTCTAATTGCACCCCGAGGAGGCAAGGAACAAGGATTGAGGAAGCTTCCTAAAGAGAGTCATGAGCGAGGATACACAGGTGTGTCCTTCCCTCGCATTCTAAGGGGGTGGAGCTAAGACGCTCGGAAAGGAAGTGAGGAAAGAAAACAAGGATGCTCACATAAGAAATGAGAAGCACACAATATGTAAACTTCAGGCAGATCCATAGACCACAATGCAAAACGATTGTGACGTCAAAGCAGATCACGCATAATTTACCCCCACCCAACACAGCTCTTAGTTATTCTGACATTTAACCGCATACTTGTAGCTACCTCAAGCTGAAAGTTATAGTTTATATTGTTATTTTCGTTTGTGGAATTTTTTATATTTTCTCCAACAGGCCAATTTAATGGTGTGTAAAACAAATTCATGAGGGAAAAAAAAAATGGAAAAGGGTCCATCTGCCCCATTGCAGATTCCAAGTGATCAAGGGCTTAGGGTGCTCCATTTAAACATATTTAAAGGGTTCTGCCAGTAGCGGGTGCTCGTGCAACGGCGTACATCCAAGTGAACTAGACAGAGGCAAGTTAGCTAGGGAAGGGAATAAAAATAATAGACTTAAATGCAGCCATGGTCTTTCTGTCGGGATGTAGCTACTTGGACTAAAACAATGACCAAGTATACATTTAATCTATAGACTCACATTTTCTGCACTGACTTTTGGAGAAAATCCCACAGACTCTAAGACTATCTGGGGCCACCAAAGCCTGACCCAGGACTCTTAGCACATTACAGAGAAGAGAAAATTAATCATCAGTAACTAAATTAATATTTTTTAAGCAATCACACATTATATAGCATGCCAAAATACTACAGTAGGGGTGGAACGGTACACAGAAGTCATGGTTCGGTTCAATACCTCGGTTCAGACATCACGGTTCGGTACGATTTCGGTACAATGGAGTGAAACGCAAACCAAAAATGCAGAAGGCATTTTTATAAATGTCTTAAGCCTGGTATTTTTTAAATAAGTTTTATTAATAAAGGCATAGAACCAGTATATTTGTAGCGCATTGACAATAGTTTTACATAATTAGTTTATTAATTAAATTATTAAAAAGACCTAAAGATATGTTTGGTAAGTGTACCTGAATGAATTTAAAATTAATTTGCTATATTTCAGATCAATATATTTGTTTCCCTTCATTTTAATTAACCCTAACCATTCTTATCTGAATTATAAATAATTGATTTCCGTATAAAATAATACTACCATTAAAAACACATTTGATTTTCTTTTTTAATCAATGTAGAATTACACACACACACACACACACACACACAGTTTGATCGCGCCCGGGCCTCACTCTCTCTCTCACACACACACACAGTTTGATCGCACCCGCGCCTCATTCTCTCTCTCTCACACACACACACACACAGTTTGATCGCGCCCGCGCCTCAATCTCTCTCTCACACACACACACAGTTTGATCGCGCCCGCGCCTCACTCTCTCTCACACACACACAGTTTGATCGCGCCTGCGCCTCTCACGCGCACACACACACTCCAGCATTGCAATCTTGACATCGCAGCCTATTCATTATGCTGTGTTCACAACAAACGCGAACAGAGCGAAATTTATCGCTATTTAGAGTTTTATTTATTTTTATACCGTGTATTCTCCGTGCAAATTCGCGCACCAAACCGTGACGCCCGTACCGTTTCGGTTCAATACGAATACATCGTTCCACCCCTATACAGTAGTCAACATTTAAAGTGGATCAAAAAATTGTAATCAAATTTGTCCTAAGACAAGAACGGGTATTGTTCCAAATTCATGTATAACTTTGATGAAAGGTTTTGATCCACTTCAAATGTTGACTACTGTATTTTATTTTATTTTTAAATTAGCCAAATCACTCACTAAAAGTAGGATGATGGGTTCTCCAAAGATGTGAGCCAAAAGCCGCCTTTCCACTACACACGACATTCGCATACGATTGTCGCATTTCGCCCCCTAGTGTCTGTCGCACGAAACTTTGAAATTGGTCGTGAAGCAACCGTTACCCGGCTATTCACAATGGTAAAATAAATGATTTTAATGAATGTAATGCATGCATGAATATATCCACACAAAACAAATGACCCTCAATACATCTAAAATAAAAACATATCTATATATTGTATAGAGCTAATAAATATAAATATTGATTTAATAAATATAAAATGTTTTTTTTTCTGCCATAATTATATATAACCTGGATTTTACAGATATAGCGTTTAGAGAATAACATTAAAGAGTTAAAATATTGGTAATTCTTGCCTCGCGCTCATAGTTTTGATTAGAATACATCACATCCGGTCGGCCGGTCGCATACGGTCTATTCGCAGAAGTTCAGATATTTCAACGGATCCAAAGCTCAAATCGGATCCGAATTTTCCGCATACGCATATGATCGGACATCCCCGCAGCTCCCGTACGACTCACCATTGGAAATGAATGACTTCCGGTTTGACGGCTGTCGTTTGTCGTGTGCAGTGGAAAGGCGGCTAAAGAGCCTTACAGGACCTTGATTCCATATGCACATGCATAACATTAAGCATATTACGAGAAAAATATTAAACATGCAATAATAGCAATTCACAATGATGACAACAGAACACGATCTTGTTTAAAATATTATTAATAACTATTAGCCTACCAAACTGTAATATCATGTTTTGAGATTTAGCATTGACTCATCCGGACCCTATCAGAATAAATGTTTCATCCATCTTAACATTTGCAATTATGCATAATTTGAATATCTAAAACATGCTAATGACAAGGTCAACCACTGATCTTATTTTAGACCATCCTTGACTGAAAAGAGCAGACTGAGAGTCTCAAAGACGTTGGTCGGTGTGGGAGGGGAACTTGTATTAAGTATGCAAGTTGCGAGGGAGACAAACATCTCCCACTGTCAAGCACAAACTTAATTGTGCCGCCTGTAGGTCCTCAGTATTGTATTACCTATTGGGTGAGTGATGAATCACTGCCATAAAAACAATGTTATTATGGGATGACAATAGCATAGGTCAGGGTTGAGGAACAACAAGAAAAACAGCACGCAATTCTTTAATTTAAAAGCTGCACTCATTATAAGATCATTTCTTGTTTTTTTCTTTCCATTGAGCTCTGATGCCGCTCGAGTCTATCCATGCATGGTGACGCAGAACATTTGTCGCCCTTATATCTGTTCCTACAGGAAGCTCATAACCACAGATGACAACAACAAGGGATCGCTGTGCACTTGTAAATTACAAAGGTGAAAGCAATGCTGTATTGTGGACTCACGTTACCATAATAAAACGATGCAGTAATGATACTCTTCTATCAGTTTCATTGCTGTTTGTGAGCATTTGTTTTGCTTTCTAGCCAAGTATTTTCAGCAGTTCTTATTATCTGAAATTCGTTTTTCGAGGTGGCTAATTCGTACGAATTCATACGACCTCACTCGTACGATTTTTGCTCAATTCATATTTTATGAATAAATAAATATATATTATTAGACTATTTCAATGTTCATTAAGAATATAGTGCTATGGAATTAATGTGAAAAGCATACGTCAGATAATTTAATCTTGAATTATTTGAGTTCATATTGAGATCTCCAACCTTAGACTGCAGATATTGGAAAATTTGTGCATGGTTTAAGACGGTCACCATGGTTTTGCCAAGAGATGTCCCTGGATCAACATAGTTTTCGAAAATTCTGTCCTAACCATACCCTTACCCCTAAACCTATACCTACCCGTAACTTACCCCTAAAATCGAATAACACTGATGTAGAACCACCTTTAACCCTGGTTGCAAGCCTAAACTTGGCATAAATTTAAATAGCTAAGTGAGTTATAAACGGACATCAGCCCTGTATGAATGTCAAAACGGGAGAGATGAAAGATAGGAAGAGGTTGGATCTACACGACTTTCCACAGCAGATGGAAGCTTCTCAGAGTGACACTCAACAGTGAGGTTACACCTGGAGGAGAGAGACTGGCCACAACTGCACCTGTGGCCATCAGGAACGACCGCTGTCATGCCAGCCGTGCTGGCACCGGGGCCCGGCTGGGCAATGCCAACCTGGAGCAGTTATGTGCCAGAGCACATGGCAAACAAATCAACACTGAAATGATGTTTGAAATACATTAACAGCTGTGAGAGGGGATATAACACACACACACATGCACTGAGAGTTGAGGTGCAAAACCATTCAGAAAGGGTACACATTACTGATATTTGCTCTTTGAGCACATGTGTGCAATTATGATTAAAGTGGAAAACGTGTATCGCAGTGGATTATGGGTACTGGTCACGGTGACTCACAGCTGTTCGACGATCAGTCACATCATGCCAGAGAGGCTTTTGAATCATACAAATTGTGATACCTATTATTAACTGAATACAAAACAAAGAAGCTATTAGCTGAGATTACCTCAAATATTTTTTAGCTGAAGTGTTTTGACCATTTATCCTATATCCTATCCTATCATTTGCACTTTATTCACTTTAAAGTAATGTTATAGGTTCAATGCAAGTTAAACTCTATTGAAACCTCCTACCAATGCTCATCGATTACCAAAAAAATAAGACTTACTTTAATTTGTAAAAACAAGGAAAGGCTGTGTTTACAGTAATGTACAACTGAAGTCTATGGAAAGGAGATGCATAAATGGGCTACGCAGTTTTGAAAATAATGCCACAAGATTTTTTAAATATTAACTTAATGTTATTAATAAGAAAAACTATATTAAATAATAAAATATTAAATAATAAACATTATATATGTTAACATGTTATTATATATTAATTTTCACACTATTTGATGGGCCCCTTTAGACATACTGTTCACCTACAACTAACTCTCATTAGTGTGTTATATAGTAGACTGGTAGGGTTATGGTTGAATAATTTGACATCTTTTATAAGTTATAACCATTTACTAATGCTCAACTACAACAGAATGTTTAAAGGGGAACATTAAAATAAAGTGTTAATCTGACTTTAGCTGAACATTCATGTGTTCTGCTCACATTACTCCTCTACTGCATGATCTTCTCTTCAATGACAACCAGTAGCATCACGTTTTCACTTTAATATATTACTTCTAACATTTAAGCATTAAATGGTATTGCACCTCCATATCTGTCAGATCTACTCCACCCCCTCTGGCCTGCCTGGTCCCTTAGATCATCTGAACTTGGTCTTTTGTCCATTCCTCATTTTCGGTTGTCCACTGTAGGTGGAAAGGTCTAGTGTTAATGCTCCTAAATTATGAAATTCGTAATATATCTACTTTGTTTACCTTCAAGACTCTTGACTCTTGAATTTTGGATAATGGGTGTGCAAATGTATTGTAATGTACAATGTAAAGCGACCTTGAGCTACGGAAAGGCTATATAAATAAAACTACTTCTTTTGAACAACAGCCACAATGCATAATTTTCCTGTTATCATTGTGAAGCTGATTTGAAACAATCTGTATTGTATAAAGCGCTATATAAATAAAGGTGACTTGACTTGATAAAATTGCTTACTATCATTGTCTGTGTAAAGTTATAACTACATCACACCTGTAAACCTGTAACGTTTACATAATACATGGAAAAGACCGTTGTTCTAATGGTCTTTTCCGTGTATTATATAAGTTACAGGTTTTGCTGGTATTTGCAGCTTGAACAAAACAATCAGTATGGAAGATAAGCATTTCAACAAAAAAATACAAACTGCTCATTTCTGCTTCTAAAACTTCTGGAAAAATCCATCCCAGTGTACGGGCAATGCTGTAAACATGTTTAAATATGTAGTTCAACCAAAAATAAAAATTCTGTTATAATTTACTCAACATCAAATTGTTCCAAACCTGTATGAATTTCTTTCTCCTGCTGAACACAAAAGAAGATATTTTGACGAATGTCAGAAACTTAACAGTTGATGGACCCCATTGCCTTCCATAGTATTTTTTCCTACTATGGAAAACAACGGGGTCCATCAACTGTTTGGTTAACCACATTCTTCAAAATATCTTCTTTTATTTTCAGCAAAAGAAAGAAATTCATACAAGTTTGGAACCATTTTATGTTTAGGTGATCTATCCCTTTAAGTGCAGAATTTTTATGCGTCCTTGAAAAAAAAAAGCAAATAAATATGTTCACACCACAAGCGTTTTACAGACAATATCGTTATCTTTTCAATATTACAGCGGTTTTCCTGAACTTTGCCCTTTAGTGCTTATCTAAGAACGAGTTTTCCTTTGCTTGTATTTCCTGTGTGATTTGGAGTGGCTGATCTGTGTTTAGATGGCTGTATCTACACAGAGGACATGCTGCTGACAATCGAGTATATCCACCGCCTGACTAAACGGACAAAGTGTACCGAATACTCACAAAGGCGTCCCTCTCAGAACAAAGGACCACATTAATGTAGACAGGAATTGCCATTTGATTTCTTTCAGGTCTCTTTCTCCTCTCGCGGTGGGTCAGATAGGTCCCTGAATAAAAACAGACAAAGGCAGCTTTTCCTCTATTTTGAAAAAGGAAAGGAGAGGAGAGAAAGGTTACAGGCAATGATAACATGTTTAATAAGACAAGGCCACAGCGGCAAGCTCTGTTATCTCACGAAAGACAGCAGAGAGAGAGAGAGAGAGAGAGAGAGAGAGAGAGAGAGAGAGAGAGAGAGGAGCCGTATGGTGTGCGTTAACCCCTCCCCACCCCTGCTCCGGTGGCCCAGCCCGTGGTCCACTCCAGAGCCCGGTCAGTCAGAAGCCATTACACCCACTATTAACTCCTGCTCAGCATCATTAAGCATGCAAATTGAAGGGGGACGACGGCTCGGAAAACTTTTTACTGCCGCCTTCCCCCCTCCCCATCACGCCGTCAGACCTTCTCGCAGAGCCGAGGATCTTAACGAGAGGTGCCCTGATCACTGTCAGTCCAATGTTATCCTTAATTTAACTCCATTCCCTCCCTCCTTCTGCCTCGCACCGTGCACGATCTGTTCTTCTATGAGATCTGACCTTCTGCGATAAACACAAATCAAAGCGTCGAGTGCACAAAAAAGTGAAACGTCAGAACATCACGGCCTTTTGAGAACAAATATATTGATTGCGTATACACGCTTGGGTCTCTTTTTTGGGTTGGCATTTACTTGAAAGAAATCTAAGCTTGTCTGGTGCAAAAGGGGCTCGTAAATTCAGCAGAGATAGAAAGGATCGAAATTACCCGACATTACCTGTTTGAAACGGTCCGGTTGCAGTTATGAAATTGGATTTAAAAAAACATGTTTATGATTGCTTATTAACAGCTTAAAGTTAACATTGAGCATCATAGGCTATATATTAGCTGTCACATTAAACATTTTTAATAAACTGCCTGAAATGTAAAGCAGAAAAGCATGAATAAAAATCTAGCTCAGCCCTATAGTAGGCTAATTGCATACACACATCTAAAAAATCTGTCAGTTTTGTATTTAACATAACTCATCTCTCTCTAGCTTCATCCTTTGGGATTCTGAAGCATAGTTGACATTTTGCTATGAGGACATTGACAGCTCTTTTTGAGTGCTATATGTAATAAAGAAAGGCATTCCTTGAGGTTCAGCTAATGATTTCATAGCAGCATATTTTTTCATGGCTGTTGATAATACGTCATAGCTCAAAAAATATAGGTCAAAGTAAAATGCCAACCTATTTATGCTACAGACCTCCATAAATACAGAACATACATCATACAGTCAAGAAATAAGGGCTTCATCAACAATTTCTGGACATATTATGAACGTATGGTAATCTGGAAGCAGTTTATCAGCAGGGGAAAAAATCTTATTGGCCCATTCTTTCCATTTAGCCTCATAGATGGAGAGAATACGTGCATTTCATGGGACACATCGCCCTCCGTTGGTGGCTGGTGGAAATGTTACATAATACTGTATGTTTGAAACTATAACAAAGATTATGCTGTTTTGTAACGAAGGCTGTTTAAAATGCATTTTTCTAATTACTTTTTCTAATGGACAATAATAGGCATTTACAGAGGTGAACTTAAGTGGTTGTCCAAGTTGGGATTTTATCTTTGATGAATTAGGTTTTTTTTGTTCTTATCTTATGCTAAAATCGTTCTCAATCTTCTTTTCAGCGCTCGTATTATAATTGACTTACTTATTTATGGCTTCATTAAGGCAAATGACCTTTTAATATTTCTGTGCGTGTTTAATTTTGACGATAAGCGAGACAAACAGAGTCGACTGCAATTGCAGACGAAAGATAAACAGCTTTCAAGGCAACAACGCAGATAAGTAGCATTTCATTTACTTCACTGACAGGTAGAACTTCCTTTGAGAGAAACTTTTTGAGTAGATAGAAGACAATTGATGTCGGCGGCCCCTCCTTTTACTGATTCTTTAAAAGAAAAACTTTAATTAAATGGTTAAAATAGCATCTGATTCATCTTAAAGTAATTTTCACTTACCAATTAGTTATTAATTATCTGCTTCAACTATATTCTCAAGCCCTGTCTGCAACCTTTATTTAGGACTAGTCCACCCTCATGTTGTCCAAAGCACAAAAAAGCTCCAGAAAGAGCAAAAAACCATGTCAACGTCTTATAATATGGCAAGTTTTGAATATGACTTAAATTTTGGTCTGTTCCTCACAGCAATCCCTTGTTTGGAATATAGCATATGAGTTCAATATGACTCCATAGATAAATTACAATCTCCTTATGTTTTCTGTAACCTGATAACACAAACACCTAGTGCTTTTAGCTTCATTGACAAACAAGTGTAACTTTGACAAGACCATTTGTCTCTGCTTGGACAAAAACGGTTGTTCTCCTTTATCTTTTCACTTGTTTCCCACGACACAAATCAGAATGATAAGACTAAGCGAATCTACAAAAGTGTTTTGGCACAAGTCATGCCACTTACAACAGGTGTCACATTTGCAACAATGAGGGCCAGCTAGATTATTTAGCTCATTGGTTCATTATACAGGGGTGAAATTAAAGGCCTGGCGCAGGTCCTTTCATTCTCTAGCAATTTGGTTGTGGGCCAAAAGAAGCCTAAATGCTATTTTGGCAATATGAGGCTTATTATGCATTACAATGGACAGGTTTCAATATCAGATTAATCAGAGATGGAACTGGAAAAATTAATTACCAAATGCATGTTTGCTCGAAACAACAAGATTAGAAAACCACCATGTGTACGGCTGAAGATTTGAATAAAGCGGCTAAATGAATGCATTGCTCTCCTACCAGTCTTTCAACTTCATATTTTAATTTCATTCTCCCCGATTTTTTGGTTTAATTTTGATGTGACTCAGCTAGAAACTTGCTCGTGTTAATTGACGGTGTTTTCGAGCTCAGGCGAGGGCCAGGGGCCAAGAGCAGGACAGGTGGAGGCCTAATCATGCAGAAAATGAGGCCTTTGGTGGAATGGAGGAAGAGAACGGGGAGGAAGAGAGCAGTAGACAGATGAGGGGGTGACACACCTGGGACCTGCCCCGACTGGAACAAAACCAGCTCCACTGCTTCATATCCTCATATTACGGAGAAGAGCCCAGCCCACCAGCATCCAGTCCTCTTCCATCCGTCCACTGGCCAGACCATCTGACGGAGGCTGATTCAGCTCACTGCTCTAAAAAAAAAAGCATAGGAGAGCCACAAGAAACGGATTTATAATTCTTGACAACCAACAAATTATGCAGATCACTTTTGAACTGATTTCATCTTTATCAGCAGATACTAAATGTACTACTAAAGCTTTCGCAAAGAGTTACAACACGACTTTCAGGGTTGTAACATGACTATCCATCTATAGAATATTTAAATATTCATGCATTTTAATATATCTTAAATCACTGTATTGTAACAGTATAATGTATATGTATTATGTAAATATACTTAGATATGTATATGTACATCTTAGATTATTTTTTAATTTAGATAATATTATATTTAATGCTCACTGATAATGTATCTAAATAGATTATATTGTAAGAATATGTAGTGTGTTTATATATATATATATATATAAAATTATGTTTACATATAAATAAAATAATATATTTTATATTAATATAAATAATAATAATATTTGTCATGATATATAAAACCTTGACTGATTGTCATTGTGTGTGTGTGTGTGTGTGTGTGTGTGTGTGTGTGTGTGTGTGTGTGTGTGTGTGTGTGTGTGTGTGTGTGTGTGTGTGTGTGTGTGTGTGTGTGTGTGTGTGTGTGTGTGTGTGTGTGTGTGTGTGTGGTGTGTGTGTGTGTGTGTGTGTGTGTGTGTGTGTGTGTGTGTGTGTGTGTGTGTATTACACTGGTATTACAACTTATGGGTGGTTTATGAGGACATGTCAAAAGTCCTCATAAATCAAATGGCTTAAAAAACATAAAAAACAATGTTTTATTAAACATTTTAAAATACAGCATGTCTCCTGTGATGGGTAGGTTTAGGGATAGGGGCAGTGTAGGGGGATAGAATATACAGTTTGTACAGTATAAAAACCATTACGCCTATGGAGAGTCCTCATAATGCTGTTGCACCAACGTGTGTGTGTTGTGTGTGTGTGTGTGTGTGTGTGTGTGTGTGTGTGTGGTGGGTGTGGTGTGTGGTGTGTGTGTGTGTGTGTGTGTGTGTGTGTGTGTGTGTGTGTGTGTGTGTGTGTGTGTGTGTGTGTGTGTGTGTACATTTCATTTCACAGTTTATATAAACAATTTAAAATTACATTTTATAAACACAAACTTTTATGTTATGCAATTAATCGATTTTACAGCCCTAATTTATATGCATATGCTAAATTTAAAATGATGTCCATGTTTTCTAATAAACGCAGTAGTGAAGTAGGTTGAAACGACAGGACTCTTTCTATTTTACATTCATTTACAGAGCTTTGGGATAAGTTATAGATTTCAAGTCAACATTAATTTGTAGCAGACAAATGTGTGAAAATGAGATTAAAATAGCTCTAACAAACACTGAGTTGCAGATGTTACAGTAAAATGTGTTGAACTGTTATTCAATGTTATACTATAGCACTTTGAAAATGACCCTGACCGTCTGCAATCCTGTCACGCTCTGCGATTCCTCAGCAGCTTGTTTAGAGTGTTGTACATGACATCATATTAATCAGAAAACTAAAATTCACACCGGCTATTGGGCTCTATTACATTAGCTGAGAGAGCATATTTGCAATATGTAGAGAAATATCCTCTAAGATGGCATATGCATTGAGAGAACGTCCTTATTGGTGCAGAGATGGAAGTTGACAGCGGTAAATTGGTAATCAGTTTCCTGGATATTGAAAAATTTCTCATTTATCAGGTGGCAATGGTAGAAATCTTTTCACTGCATGTTTGTTAGTGTCTTCCAACCGTGTATGTGCAAGGGGATATTGTATTATCCTGATAACGTCTCCCTTCACACGCTTTGGATTTTTACAATGAATATGAAAGTATTGATTTTTACAATACATAATATGAAAGAAGATCTTTATCTGTGCAAAAGGCCCGAACGTAAACACACAAGATGACACATTAAGACAAATGTGATAATGTTTTTGTAGTTAATGTATGCATAGTCAACAAAATAAAACCTCACATCTTGGGCTGCCAAGATGAAGGATTAAGAAAAAAATGAATGCTATGAAACACTTGGGGGGGGGGGGGGGGAGACTTGAGTTATAAAGGACGACAGAAAGCAAATCAACTTCCTCAGCTGTGGCCATATGTTACCAAGGTGATGTTCCATGAAATCGATCCCAGTCTTAATATCTGCCAGCTCTTGGGCTTCCAGAGTCTTAGCTGGCTCTTTGCATGCTTATCTGGGCATGGCTGAAAAAGTGAGAGTAGGCGTTACAGACTACTGAGAAAAGAAAATATGCAGCTCTGGAGGGTTTTTTTTATCCTTATTTTAAGTTTTGTTAGATACACTGATATCTCACTTGAACTGTCTTCAGGAGATCATTTTAAATGTATTTGAAAAAAGTTCCTCCAGTGTTTTTGTAGGAAGAATCATCTGTCACGCTTTATATATCACTGCGTATGCACAGAGATAGTCAGAGTCATTTCCTGCCAGTGTTCAAAAAACACCCAAGCCAAGTTATTTCCTTTGGTACAGATCTTGAATTTAATCACTTCTATTGTAACAATTGCATAATTGTGGCCACCGTAAATGTTTTTTAATCGATTTTTAGTGTTTTACACCTGAATTCTCGATATAATAAACCAACTCAAACCTCTTTTCATGGACCAAATATTATAACAAAGAACAGTTCTTTTTGCGTTCACAATGTCGCTGCCATTAAAAATGTATCTGACTTTTGAAATGTATTATAATTATTATAAAATCAATATTCAAATGAAACTATTTTAAAACAAATAAATACAAATAAATAATAACAATTATTAAATATTTATATATATAGAACAATAAATTAATTTAAATTCTATTTATTTTAAAATAAATAAAATTTTGTTATTATTATAAAATCAATATCAAAATCAATCTATTTTAAAAAAATATATATATTTTTTTATTATCAAATCAATATTAGCCTACTTTGAATTAATATATTTTGAGATAAATAAATATTATTATTATTAAAACATATTTGTGTGTAGGTTTTTAATACACTCATTCAGTAATGTCCTTAGAAACAGAAAACACAACATCTCCTCATTTTGTGTCATCGTTACCTTTGAATGTTAACCTGTAACAGCTAAAACCATTTGAAATGATGCAAGTGTGGGAATAAAGTTAGCTTAAAGCACTCTGCATTCACAATACACATAAGTAATAAGTATGCTCATATACCCTTCCCCCACACGAATGATCAGAACGGTCAGTTGGATTACACAGCCTCGGGAAGTACAGCCTCATTCCTTTATATTGCATCGCGCTCAGAGTTGATCAAATTCAGCAGATATCCGACAGTACATCTCATCGCAATGCTAATACGAGGAGCTTTCGGATGCAAGTCTGTGGGAGGCATGAGAGACGCTGCGGGGAGGGCCAGGGCCTGGAGACATGCAGCCAGACAGCAGGCGGAAAAAGGCCTTTTGTCCCTGTCCCTCTATTAATCTGAAGACTGTAGAGTAATCCCAAAGGGATTAACGGTGTTACTCCTAAAGTTTTTTTTTTTGCTCTTGCCAGTCTGACTGCAAATTAAAAGATGGGGAGGGGGGAATAGAGAAGAGGGAGGGACTGTTAATTGCCCGCCAATCGATAATTCTATAATTACTTTGTGACAAATGGCTGGCTTGCAGTGCTGGAACTGCTGAGGAACGGGAGGGTTCAGGTGTCGGTAGGGACGTGTAAAGGGGGTTGGGTATGACCAGAAACGGAAATATTTGCTTTTGTGCCTGCAAGCGCCGTCACTCTGGGCATTGTGACATGGAATTTGTGTCAGGTTTAAACTAGGAAGCAAAAGTCTCCAGGGAGCTTCTGTCTGGGGCTTCAGGGAGAGTGAAAAAGGGAGGCCTGCATCCCTGACGAAATCACAGGGTGAAATTCATTCACAATGAGAAACGAGGTAGATTTAAAAGGAAAAGTTACGCAGAAATGGAATTTGTGTCATCATTTACTCACCAACATGACGTTTACAAACCTGTATGACTTCTTCAAAGAGTTTTACTGAGCTTTTCCTTGCAATTAGTCCACACTGAGGTTTTCAGACTTCACAGACAATGCAGAATTACCATAAGAGTATTATAAACCTGGTCCACATGACTTAAACCCTATATTTTTCTATATATGTCTTCTGAAGTCTATAGCTTTGCCGGAATAGTCTGAAAACTAAAAAACATCAGGAAATCCATGAAATTGTGATAGAAATGCCAAAATAAGTGTATATTGGTATATAGTATATAAATTAGAATAGTAGAATAAGCTTCTTTAGTAGTATAGTAGTATTACACAAGTATCTATTAAAATGTTATTAATAAATAAAATTAAAATAGAACAGGGTTACATAGAATAATCTACATGATTTTATAAAAATATTAACTTATTTGGTAAAATAAAATTATTTCACAAACCATGAATTTGTTATTTACACATTTATATTTTATGTAAATGCATATTTACTAAAAGGTTAGCATACTTGACAGGCATCTAAAATTGGCTGTCCAAAACTTTGAAGGTTTTTTTGTATATTATCTAAAAGTTACTGTTGTCAACTTTTAGAAGTATAATAGCATATAGATTTCCTCAAAGCTAGCAAAAAAAAGATGTTATTTTTATGTTAGAATTCCTCTAATGGTTATGTATGTTTGTACAGAATGTGTTTGCATGCGTGCGTGCGTGCATGTGTGTGTGTGTGTGTGTGTGTGTGTGTGTGTGTGTGTGTGTGTGTGTGTGTGTGTGTGTGTGTGTGTGTGTGTGTGTGTGTGTGTGTGTGTGTGTGTGTGTGTGTGTGTGTGTGTGTGTGTGTGAATGTATGCACAGTATGTGTGTGTGTGTGTGTGTGTTGTGTGTGTGTGTGTGTGTGTGTGTGTGTGTGTGTGTGTGTGTGTGTGTGTGTGTGTGTGTGTGTGTGTGTGTGTGTGTGGGGTGTGTGTGTGTGTGTGTGTGTGTGTGTGTGTGTGTGTGTGTGTGTGTGTGTGTGTGTGTGTGTGTGTGTGAATGTATGAATGATGCGTGTATGCGTGCGTGTGTGTGTGTGTGTGTGTGTGTGTGTGTGTGTGTGTGTGTGTGTGTGTATGTATGTATGTATGTATGTAGCTGTAGGCTACAGTATGTATGTACAGTCTGTGTATGTATGTGTATTTACAGTATGTATGTAGGCTACAGTATGTATACGTATGGACGTATGGACGGACGGATGGATGGATGGATGAGTTTTGCTTTTTCAATCCTATATTTCTATGTCAAATCACCGCTCAGCTTGCCTTTGAAACCAAATCCATTTTATTGCGTGTCACCATTAACCTTGGACCAATTACATTTATTTACCTTCCCTTCAATCCGAACACTGACCTTTGTCCATTGTTGCCAAAACCCTGTGTGTTTTTTTTTTTTTTGTCTGCCTCTTTGCTTTCAGGGTTACATTTCCATTATAACACCACAGAAACGGAATATATTCGATGCGAAAGCATTTAACTGAATACAAACTCTTTCAACTAACTGATTTGCATTCCTTTAGCTGACTCTTATACATCTCTTATGTTTCTCAGCAGGTGAAAGAGCTTTTATGTGCCTAAAATCATCTCAATTTCAGATTTTCTGGTAGCCAACTCTTTTGAAAGAGTCTGAAAACAAGGAAAGATTTCAAATGCAAGATGTCAGCGTGGGCCAATTGATCCTGGACTTCTACAGACTGTTCAGACACCCCCCCTCCCTCACAGAGCTGTTTTATTTAGAGCTACTGTGTGTTTGCGCTTAAGTATCACAGGGAACTAATGAAGTGTGGTGGGAGGCAGTCGCACACACTGTGGCATAATAAAGTCGGGCATGGACCACCGATCTCCTGACTGCCAGAGAGCTGCAGGAGAGTGGGACAATGCTTGTCATTTAGCGCAAACCCTTTCTGGAATATATTAGCCATAATCTTACTGCTCAGACAGCAACCATAAACCACAGATTCTGAAGAGTGACTGAGCATTTTGAGAGACTGAATGTTTCTTGCACCAATCAATCAATAATGTGCAGTTATGTTATGTTGTGTATGGGATATTATTATTTTAAAGCTTCCACCAAGAATAAATACCCCGTTACAAT
Source organism: Chrosomus eos (assembly GCA_036326025.1). Lineage (NCBI taxonomy): Eukaryota > Metazoa > Chordata > Actinopteri > Cypriniformes > Leuciscidae > Chrosomus > Chrosomus eos. The sequence goes on from CM070834.1 coordinate 13,695,705, forward strand.
GTAAATGTTAAGTAAACACAACTTGCTATTACTTGGTAGATGATATTTTTAAGTAAAGAACGTTGAGTAAACTCATATTTAAAAAGGTTTTCTTGCTAGTTTTACATACAATCGTTTCAAGTTGGATTTGTTGTGATGCAAAAATGGTAAATCCAACACATAAGCAACAATATTAGAAAAATATTAATACTGTGGTCATTGTTACTACAGTTTCATTTACCCACATTAATGGTCTAATATACAACAATGTCATGGATAACATTGAATATTAAAAAAGATCTGACCACTGGATGATGCGCATTAGTGCCCGCCCACTTTTTTCATAAATAATAAGTATTTTTTCCATTCATTTTTCCCATGGGGATTTTTAAAAAGTCTAAGTTAATGAGTTGAACCAAGCCATGAACCAAGCCAATATATACATACTGTTAAACATTATTATTTAAAAAAAATAGTTGAAATAATACAAAAAGGTTGCTTCAACAAAAGTTTAGTTTTTACTTACAGAACCCTTGCACTCTATAAGATCCAATAACAATGGATTCATTCACAATATACTAGCATAATACTCTTACTGTTTCTGACAAATGGCAAAAATAGGAAAAGTAGTATTTTGCAACGAAGTAATTTCAAATTCAGCCAATGTGTTTGGAGTCCCAGAACACTGTAAAAAAAGTAAATAAACAAATATTATTGGAGTAAATATTAAAAGAAAATACTATCAGTATTTGTAGCTCAATATTTCATTTAATACAATGTGTTACTTGCTATTTATTTGTAATCTTAGTCATCTTTGTCAATGCTTTGTAGCAGTTTCTCAGTAAAATCTGTATCAAAATAAATCCTACTGAATTTCTTTTCAGTTTATGATCTTTTGGGACAGAAGTTGGGAGAGAACATCTTGTGCATAGCAGCTCTGAAAAGCTGCAGTATTAATATAAGTTTACATTGGTCATTTCAAAGGCTTAAGGACACCAAAAAATGTTGAAATGAAGGAAGTAACAGTATCGGAAAACTGAAAAAGGTTATTTGAGGGCAGAAGGTTGTGTACTTAGTGAAGCAATGATCAAAGACTCTTCCTCTACCTCTACCAGCGATCCCAGTGACTGAAACCATCTCACAGAGCAAAGAAGCCAGCACTGTAGCTCTAGGCCAGCTCTTGATGGATACTGATTACTGCGAGTGTAAACACTTCCACACTCCCGACATGGTCCCTTTGTATCAAACCGAAGATGGAATGATTATCTCCAATTTTTTTCACCACTCCTTTGATCCTAAATTGCGCCACCTTTGGTGCCTTCTGTCTGATTATTGGACATTATTGTATCTCGCCTGTCGTGGCTCCTTTGAAACGTCTTGGTTTGTGTGACATCTTTAGAACTCTAATTCGCTTCCTCCACGAAACCTCGAGTTGCTGCATGCATTTGCACATCCCTCCATTTTCTAGCCCCTGTCTTTTCTCTTTTTCACACATATACTCCTCTACGTTTTTTGCTAGTTACTCATGAATAAATTGGTTCTGGCTCAACTTGTTAAAGCGAGCGAGCTGATAAAAGTAGTGATTTTCTTTCTTGCTGAACAAGAGACTAAACATCCTTACAAGTCCTTGTCTGTTTGAATTAATTACCGCATTTACATTAGAATACAGTGTATGAGAACTGTAGTTAAACTAACACAGTCTCATCCCAAGAAGTCATATATTGACGTCTTGGGACGTCTTTTGACCATACGTCAATATCCGCCTTTTTAGGGTACCCTTAAACGTCGGTAAATGACGATCCTGGTACGTCATACAACTGACGCTTTACCTTTAACGTCAGTAGGTGACGGGGTAGGTGAGGGTAGGTTTAGGTCTGGGGTAGAGTTAGGATCCGATAACGTCATCTAACCGACGTTTAAGGGTACCCTAAAAAGGCGGATATTGACGTATGGTCAAAAGACGTCCCAAGACGTCAATATATGACTTCTTGGGATGAGACTGCGCTGGTTAAACAGTAATCAAGAAGTGGAGGTTTTCAGGGTAAACAGGCTAAGGGGTTTCTCTCTGTTGCAAAATCTAATCCAGTTACATTTTTTGCACCATTACTGCTTCATATCTTGGCAAAGATTGCCAAAAGAAGCGGAACATTTATGTGCACAATTAAAATGGAAAAGATACAGTGGGATCCAAAAGTCTGAGACCACTAAATGTTTCTGAAAAAAAATTACGTTTTTGTAATTTAATGCCATTTCTTTTTCATTAGATATTGTAATGACTTAAACTGAAAAATTAACATGAATCACAGAATTTCTTTAGTCATACTAATGTGTGTGTGTGTGTGTGTGTGTGTGTGTGTGTGTGTGTGTGTGTGTGTGTGTGTGTGTGTGTGTGTGTGTGTGTGTGTGTGTGTGTGTGTGTGTGTGTGTGTGTGTGTGTGTGTGTGTGTGTGTGCTTGTTTTTGTGATATATGAGGACACAAATGTGTATAATGACATGGGTATTACACTGGTATTACAACTTACACGTGAAATATGAGGACATTGCATGCGTCCTCATTTCAAACAGCTTAAAAAACATAAAAAACAATGTTTTTTTAAAAATGTTAAAATCCAGCATGTCTCCTGTAAGGGGTAGGTTTAGGGATAGGGGCAGTGTAGGGGGATAGAATATATAGTTTGTCCAGTATAAAAACCATTACGCCTATGGAATGTCCTCATAAGTCACAAAAACAAACATGTGTGTGTGTGTGTGTGTGTGTGTGTGTGTGTGTGTGTGTGTGTGTGTGTGTGTGTGTGTGTGTGTGTGTGTGTGGTGTGTGTGTACCCCTAAATGAATATGGTAGTGGAAAAAAATATGCGATGGGAGGAAAAATAATAAGTCAATGCTTTTGCATTCTCTCGCAATTTTTTTTAAATAATATCGCAAAACCTTTGCGTTCGCTTGGAAAGTGTTTTGCGTTCCCCCAAGAAACTTTGCGCTCACAATTTTGGAAAAAAACTTTAAAAAACAAATAGCTTTTGTTTTTCCTCTGAAAAACTTTTCTCTGCCGAGAAAGTTTATCGGGGGAATGCAAAACATTTTCCGAGTGAACAAAGTTTCTTGTGGAGACCACAAAGGTTTTGCGGGTGAATGCAAAGTTTCTCGGGGGAACGCAAAATGTTTTCCAAGCAAACGCACGTTTTTCGGGGAATGCAAAACCTTTTCCGAGGAAACGCAAAAGCAATTTTGTTTTGAAAGTTTTTTTCCACCACCATGTCCCTTTAGGGGCCCCGTAAAAGTGTATATTTTATTTTTATTAAATATACCGTATACAGTATAATATATATATATATAATATATATATATATATATATATATATATATATATATATATATATACACATTTCATTATAAATGTTTCTTTACAGGTTCAAATTTGAATGACAGATTTTGTCTCAGACTTTTGAACTGTACTATATATACACAGTCTTAATGCTCATTTCAATGAACTCATTTCAGTTCCAGACATCAGTTGTTGACCTTTACACAGGTCAATATTCCCTGCATAGCTTAACAAGTGGTTGCGGCTGACCTAGCTCATTAATGTCAATAGTCTATTCACTTTCCTCCATGAAAACATAATGAAAAGCAAATGATGTCTGAAATAACATCTGCCTCCTTTTATGAGACCTCAAAATTATGCAGCTAAAAACGTATAGTGCAAATGCAAACCCAACAACCTCAGCACTGTACAAGCAGTATATTTAGAACATATGCAAATCAACCTTATCTTCCCCTACCTGGTGTCTTTTCTCTAGCACTCTCCAAATGTAATATACAGATCTGAGTTTCCTATGAAGTTTTAATTGGAGCCCCAAAAGCTTCTTAGTTCCCAACCAGAGTCATTCTGCAATACATCTATGGTGCAACTAATTACTTTTCCAAGCCGACATAATCCCCAAGACAGACTCTCGAGCATTTCTAAAGATATTTATGACCTTTTTGAACTCGCAAATCACAAAGTGTTAGGTCACAGTGCCATGGACAGGTATCATCTATATATTCAACATCCCTGGAATTAATTGAGGAAGAAAGTGAGTTCTACAAAAAGGTTATTTGGAAGGCTTACTAAAACACGAGCGTGAAAAGTCGACGGCAACACCCGGCATCTCTCAACAGAGAAGTCCTTTGTGCTGTACAATTTCCATTTTCTCATTTATCTTTTGGATACATCTTGCAGACTGACATGACATTAATGAGCAAAAAATTCTCTAAAACTAATTTGAGCCTCAAAGTTATGGGGGGTTTTATGCTAGATTTAGATAATGATGGAAAACCCGTTTTGAGTGGCACATCAAACTTCCCCTGGCTCATTTGTGCTCAGATCAGCACAGAACACTCATTAAATGGCTTGCGCGCTGCAGACCGGAGTCTTTCATTGGCACGGGCGGCCAGCAGACAGCCTGGAAAATAGCTGCTCAGAAACTGAGCGAGTGTTGAATTCTGGCAATACTTACTGTCGGAGTCACTCACTTTAACTCTGGAGATGATATGCTTTGCTCTGACACAAATAATGTGTCTGGATTCACGATGGCATGAATAAAGAAACCCTCTCAATGAGGTTTCAATTCATTTACAAAGTATTTGAATTTTCTATTCGCCCTGATTCAACAACATCAAACATGCCAGTTAATGTGGACCAAAGCCATTGCAAAGTACCTTATCAGCTTTTGATGAAAGTAAGTAGTCATTGAACAGACAAGGACAATCCCACTAGATCATTCCATGCTGAAATCAAACCAGCAACTGTGTTCAGCCAGGGCCAATTTCACCACAAGGACATGCACAGTCTCAAATCCATCACATGCGACCATCTTGTTCTGTGATATGAAAGACAGAAGACATGCACTACTGTTAAATAGTCTGGGGTGAGTAAAATATTTATTTTAAGAAATGGCCCCCAACCCCTTAATCTGTTCCTTCAGAGCCGTTTCAATGTCGACAAACAACGGTGAGTATAAACGTTCAGTATTACAATCTTGTTTATATGAAAGAATTGAACAAGTTAGCCTAATACTAATAATAGCCTACAGAAATTGAATAAAGTGATCAAATGTAAAAAAAAAAAAAAAAAAAAAAAAATGAATAGTCTTCACTGTATGATTTAAATATACATTGATTCTTATTAAATTTACTAATGTTATTCCGTGAAGAGCAGTGAGTGATTCTCTCATTTTCTTTTGTTGTTTGATTAACATTAAATGACAAAGACAGCGGCAGGTTTATTAGGCTGCTGTCACTTTAATACCAAATGCACAGAAACTGAGAAGCATTCGATTACTTTCCCAACTGTTTATGTTCACTAAAGACATAACTGAATGCGCTTAAGTTAAAAAGTTCCCAAGATGGACATTTTGACATATTTTAGTCCGTTTAGGGCACACACCCGAAAGCCCAAAGTAGCGTGTACTTGTCCGTGTTTCTCTCCATTTCGGATCGCATGGACAGAAAGCCACCTGTTGAACAGCATCAGCTCAATATGCTTTTACACGTGGCGTAAAAATGATTCGACTGAATTGAATGCTATGTATAACATTTATAGGAAAGGAACGGAAAGCGACATCATGTTTTTATAATCGTTGAAAGAAGATATAAAAAACTAAACTAAAATACCAGGAGCCCTACGCAACTTGAGTACTTCGCGTATACGGAGGACCGGCATTGAGCATAAGAGTCTTCTTTCAAAAACTTTTTTTTTTACCTTTTAAACAATAGTGAAAGTAGATTCCAAAATGTACATTTCATAGTTCACCCAAAAACTCACTCGAATGCCGTTGGAACAGAAAAGAAGATATTTTGAAGAATGTTGTTGTCGATACACTGTTGTTTTGGATCCCATTGACCTTCATAGTATGCCAAAAATCATCAAAAAAAAGATCTTATTTTGTGTTTCACAGAAGAGTTTTTAAGTAACTGCCCCTACTTTTGGTGAAAAACACCTACCATGACACATAACATGAAATGTTAGCAATAAGATGATTGCAACAAAAAAAATGCAACAAAAAAAATCTAATTTTGAATAGTCATCAAAGGAGAAAAAATGCTATTGCCCCCCAGATGCTGTAGTTATTGCATCAACCAGCAAGGGCCACCTCATCAGCCAAACCTAGACCCCTAAGGCTTGTCTTTACAGGGACCACAGGTGGGCAACGTTCAGGAAAGGAGGGTGAGATGGATTCTGCTCGACGCAACTTGGGCAATGTTGCACAATGGGAGAGGAACTTAGCTTGGAGCGGCTTGTTCGATATATATAATGCAGTCATGGGAACCATAGCGAGTTAGATAAGCCTCTGGGTGCAAGGTGCCATCTCAGTGGGTCCGAAAGCAGATGGATAGGGGGTGGGGTGTGCAGGGAGGCCTGGCAGACAGACAGAGAGCTCAGGCTGTCATACACGCAGAGCTGAGTGACAGCCACCAGAGTGCAGGACCAATTGCTACAATATGGCACCTTGGCCTAAGCTATCATGGGCAACCTGGCAGGCCGTTCATCTCTAAGGAGATGTACAGTGAGACAGAACAGTGCCTTTTCTCCATCTTTCCCTTTACACAAAAACATATGCAATCCTACTTGACCTCCAACTCGAACCTCCATTACTAACTGTGACCACTTATGTATGCTGCACTCTCCCTCACTCAATAAGCAGTTTGCATTATGTTGAGTGAACAAAAGCAAACTACAATAGATGTTGAGAGCAGGAAATTGAAAGGTGAATAAATCTTTTTTTAAAAATGTTTTCTTTCAATTAGCTTAATTTGAGAAAACTTTTCAATGCAATTAAATAAAGCTTTTAGAACAATAAGTCTTGTTGTACGAACTTTGCACAGAACATTGGCTGCTGACACACAATTACCAAATGTAAACATAATATTTTATTTTAGCCGAATACTTCATTTAAAAACTACTGGATCTAATATTGCATCTTAAAAGTATTGTTTATTCTGACACACAGAGGTGGAGGAGCCACCATGGATTGAACTTGTTGGTCCAGCAAATCCCACAGATGCTCAATTGGATTGAGATCTGGTGAATTTGGAGACCAGGGAAACACCTTGAACTCTTCATCATGTTCCTCAAACCATTCCTGAACAATGTGTGCAGTGTGGCAGGGAGCATTATCCTGTTGAAAGAGGCCACTTCCACCAAGGAACACCATTGTCATGAAGGGGTGTGCTTGGTCTTCAACAATGTTGAGGTAGGTGGCACATGTCAAATTTACATCCACGTGAATGGCCGGACCCAGGGTTTCCCAGCAGAACATTGCCCAGAGCATCACACTCCTTCCACCAGCTTGTCCTCATCCCACAGTGCATCCTGATTTCACCACTTCCCCAGGTAAACAGTGCCCATGTACATGGCCATCCCAAGATGTAAAAGAAAACAGGACTCATTGGAGCAGGCGACCATCTTCCACTGCTCCAGTTCCAGTGTCCATTATAGGTCTTTTCGAAGGTAGACAGGAGTCATCATAGGCACTCTGTAGACACACAGCCTTATACGCAGCAGAGTGTGATGCACTGTGTTGTGACACCTTCATCCCATAACCATCATAAAAATATTGTGCAACAGTAGGCCTTCTGTTGGCTCGGACCAGACAGGATAGCCTTTGTTGCTCTTTGTGCATCGATTAGCCTTGGGCGCCCAACACTCTGTCCCGTTTTTTGGTTTGTTTCTCGGACAACTGTTGGTAAAATCTCACCACTGCTGAATGGCAGCAACCCATAAGCCTTACATTTCAGAGATACTCTGACTCAGTCACCTTGCCATAACAATTTGGTCCTTGTCAAAATCACTCAGATCTTTATTCCAGTCAATTTCTCCTGCATCCAACACACTAATCTACCCAGGCCCTAACATGTGGCCTTGTTAGGAGATGATCAACGATATTCGCTTCACCTGTGACTGGTCAAATGTTTTGGCTCATCATTGTTGTGTGTGTGTGTGTGTGTGTGTGTGTGTGTGTGTGTGTGTGTGTTGGTGTATCTAGTGTCAGAATAAACAGCTACTTTCAAATGATCAATGGAGAAAGATGATTTTTAAAACTAGATAGTGTATTTATGGTGTCTAGCAGCAGGAGCTAACCAGGCCATGCTAATCAGCCTAACCCTGACCCCTAGGTGACGCATATAAAGTACAGAATTTAAGTATTGAGACCAGAACTTTAATGGTTTCTGAGGGCTTGGAGATGGCACAAAAACTGGCAAAGTGCTATTCTAAAGATTAATGGTGGGCAGGTGGAGTCTTACTGGCACTGTGGTGTTGCTTCTGTCTGTTTATTCACCCTCTGCTTTCAACCAACCTCATCCAATACAATCCAATGACAGCATGTCATTCGTTAAATTTACAGCAGTCCACAGAGCCGATCTGCTAATGAGATTTACCACGGGCTCTTTGGAGGAAACTCCCACATGGTTCGTCTTTAGTTTTAATCCCTCTGACAACCGTCATTCCATCAGCATGCGAGTCCCACCCATTGGCGTTTACCTAAAAATAAACAAGGTGGAGAAAGAGGGAGAGAATCAGACAGATGCATGCATGATGGCACGTCATACATTATGGGGTGGGTACCACTGTCCAACCTGTAATAATCAGTTTGCAGACAAGACAGCCATGTTCGGACTTAATCACCTTCACATACTGGCAAAGCAGGAAAAGGGGCAGTCACAATGTGATCTAGCACGTTCTTTTTAGATATAATAATAATAATATAAAAACACAATCTTAGCCATCAGAACGACTGACTCATTCATTAAACTCAGAGTGTTTCCAGAGTGCTTATTAAGACCTCATCAAATCAGAGTATGCCCACGGAGGGCGCCGTCTCAGTTGAAGGGGGCTGAGAGATGCTCACTCAGTATGCAGCGCTGAATTCATTGCTAAGTCTGTTGCCTTTTATTTTGTGGCTTGCCCATCGATCCCCTGTGCCGCTGAACCTTTGTTTGGCCTGCAAAGCCCGAGACATAAATCAAGGTCTGGCTACAGAAAGTTTCTCCACAGGAAGTGGAAGAGGGAGTGAACTGCATGGGGCTGTAACTAGGATGGAAACAAAGGAACCACAAGCCATTTTGTGGAACAATACCATCGGCTTTTTATAATGAATATGAAAAACATGCTAGGTGCTCTGACAACATCTAGTGAGAGTTGTGGAATGTTTTTTATTATTATTTGTTGAATCTAGGAAACCTGTCAAGAACACATTTCGGTCATATTTCACTCAAATATAAACAATAATATACAATTATTAATAATAATAAATGAATTTTTTAAAGTTGTATTTAAAAAATGTATGATCATAAAAATAATTAAAATCTCAGTTATATGCAAAAATATCATTCTTATAAGCGTAATAAAGAAAATGACAATGTATATATATATTAAACTTCATGGTTGTATTTGTTGTACTGATTTGTCAAATAAAAAAAAATCACTGTTAATAATAATAATAAAGTATTAACAGTCTTAAAAACAGGCTTTATTTTATGAAATGTGACCTGAAAATGATTTGGTGAGAATTATTTATAAAAAAGTGGCCTAACAAGCTCCTTAAAGGAACAGTTTACCCAAAAATTGTGTCACTCTTACGTTGTTCTAACTTGTAACGTTGTATCACTTCTGTGCAACAAAAAAAGTATAGACATTTTTTAAGACTGTGTTAACTATGCAATGGCAAAAAAGAAAAATATAATAATCTTAAATGCAAAAGCCCCAAAAAAAGTATTATACGGTGATCATACAACTTGTGTGCTACACACCAGGGGTAGCCACACGATTACTTTCGAGGAACAAACCAAAATTTAAAATATTATTCACTGAAAAATTACAGAACTTAAAAACTTGTGAATTTCTACATTTGCTGTTCAAACTTTGGATGGCATGACTACAAACAGCAGTAGCAGTACTCACAGAGAGACCGCACATTTCCCCATTTGCATTGTTTCACGAGCAACCTAAGGTTTTTATCTCCTGGGCACAATCCGCAACACAATTCACCACTGCTGAAGCTCCAGGAGCTATAAAATCACCATTATGGCACAAGTTGAGCTGATAGGAAATTCATTTGAGAAGCACATTAAGTTGGAATGGTATGCATGTGTTCCCTCCCCCCGCAACCCCCTTCCTGGTTATCTTCAGCTTTGCTCTGTAGGAAACTCATTAGCTTCTTGGAAATAAAACTCTGGCACACTTTGTCTCCATTTCTGAGAAAATTAATTAGAGAGAACAGACACCATCGCCGATGTGCCAGCCTCTATTCTGACAGTTGCTCCTTTTTTCCCCCCCAAGTATCATTATTTCCTGCTGTTGTTGTCGCTTTAGAAATGCTCTGTGCGTCTAAGGGATTGCGGTATTGATCCACTCAGACCTGTTAAAAAACTCTGGATTAAATTTGCTCGTCTCTGTGTTTGCTGGTCATGCTTTTAAAAAATACTGTTTACTGTGTGAGGGGAGATGGTATTGAATTTTAGTGTCTTGGTAGTATATTGGGCCATTTACACAACGCGCACGCTCCATCTCTTTAACACGGGCGGGCAGAAAATTACATGGGATATCTTGGATCTTTTGTTTATTTATTTATTTATGGTGTTAACAGAGAAGCTTGCGGCGCTACACAAATTGTGCTACACCTTATCTTTTTGGTCTGTAATATTCCTTACTGGATACTCCAACTCTATCTGTGAATGCAATACATGTTTTTCCCGTATCGCCAAAACCAATCACATTCCTTCCCTCCTCACCGCGTGTGTGCACTTGTTAACAGATAAGGCCAAACTCCTTCACCAAAGGACAATCATAAAAGGAATAACAGTGTCGTCTAAAAATGCATAAAAGTAAGTTCATATTATTAGTAGGGCTATCATTTAAATATGTTCATAATGTGATTAAGACATGTTCTTGCATTCAAAAACAGAGCACAACAGAATGAAACTTCATACAGCATCTGAAAACGTACTCGGTTACTAACGTAACCTCGGTTCTCTCTAGAGAGGGAACGAGTACTGCGTAATATCTTACGCTATGGGGAAACACTCTTTCCTCGAGATATTGAAGCCAAAAATTATCCTTAATTTTTTTAATCATGCAAAACGCTTTTGCAGCAGCAAGCAGACAAGGGCGAAACAGCTCGCGCGCCCATTGGCTGCCTCGCTGGAAAAGCTGCAGCCTATCGAGTGAAGGCACTGCGTGACGTAATGACGAATGAAGACGCTTCGCGCTCATTTCGTCATGTCCCGCCAGTATAGGCGTGGTCTCGCCCTGTAAATACCCCTCGATAGCTGTATTTCTCTGATTTTGTACACCGAAGCGAACCAGAGCATAGTTCAAGCACGGCAAGATACGCAGTACTCGTTCCCTCTCTAGAGAGAACCGAGGTTACGTTAGTAACCGAGTACGTTCTCTTACGAGAGTATCTCTCGTACTGCGTAATATCTTACGCTATGGGGATCCCATACAAAACGCCGTGCGGACAGGGATCCAACACCAGAGTCCCGGGGCCAAGCCCGGGGCACATCTAGTGCATAATCACCATAACTCACATAGAGTAGAGGAGGAGAGGCTAGAAGCATCACTCCTTCATAAAAGTCCCGTAGGGGTACCGACCCGTAAGGGCAACATAGCCGCATTGGCGGCCGATAAGCCCGAAGTTCAGACCGCCAAAAGCTTAGCTTGTAAGGCGGGCACCTCCAGGTTATAGTACTTGATAAATGTCGACGGCGAGGCCCAGCCCGCAGCCGTACAGATATCCTGCAGGGAGACCCCGCTATACCATGCCCACGACGAGGCCACGCCTCTTGTGGAGTGCGCTTTGACACCCAATGGGCACCGCAGGCCCTTGGAAGTGTAAGCCAGCGCTATGGCATCCATTATCCATCTGGATAGGCTCTGTTTTGAGGCGGCGAGTCCCTTAGAACGGCCGCCAAACAAAACGAAAAGCTGCTCGGTCTGCCTGAACTCAGGCGAGCGGGACACATAAGCCCTTAACGCCCTGACAGGGCAAAGGAGACTCGCGTCCCTCTCCTCATCGAGAACCGGAAGGGCTGACAGGGAAATTACCTGGGCCCTAAACGGTGTATTGAGGGATTTCGGCACGTAGCCGTGCCTCGGTTTGAGTACGACCTTTGAGTCGTTAGGCCCAAATTCCAGACAAGACGCGCTTACAGAAAGCGCCTGTAAGTCCCCTACACGCTTCACTGAAGCGAGAGCCAATAGAAACACCGTCTTAAGGGACAGGTGCTTCATGTCCGACAGCTGGATCGGCTCAAACGGGGCGCCTTTCATGGCCTCCAAGACCGTGGAAAGGTCCCAAGCCGGGACTGAAGGGGGCCTGGGAGGGTTTAACCTCCGAGCTCCTCGTAGGAAACGCACTACTAAGTCGTTTTTCCCCAGTGACTGGCCAGACACCGGTTTAGCAAACGGTGCTATGGCCGCCACGTAAACTTTGAGCGTGGATGGGGTCCTTCCCTTATCCATCAGCTCCTGAAGGAAGGCAAGCACTTCCTTAACCCCGCAGTCCACAGGTGAAAAGCCACGGGCTCGACACCAAGTAGAGAACACCGACCATTTCGAGGCATAGAGCCGTCTGGTAGACGGAGCTCTAGCCTGCGCGATCGTGTTTAGCACTCCTTCCGGGAGGCTAGCGGGTACCCGTTGATGGCCCATGCGTGCAGGGACCACAGTTCCGGGCGAGGATGCCAAATCGAGCCCTCCGCCTGAGAGAGGAGATCTCTCCTCAACGGTACAGGCCACGGGGCAGTGCTGGCCATCCGCATCAGGACCGGAAACCAAGCCTGGTTCGTCCAGAGCGGAGCTACAAGCAGCACTGGGCATCCATTTTCCCTGATCCGTTCCAACACCTGAGGCAGGAGCGAGACAGGGGGAAAAGCATACAGGGGACCGCTGGGTCAAGCATGGGCCAGCGCGTCCCTGCTTTTCGAGAAGAATACTGGGCAGTGAGCGTTCTCGCGGGACGCGAACAGGTCCACCTGCGCTCTGCCAAACGTTTCCCACAGCAGCTGGACCGTCTGCGGATGCAGCGACCATTCTCCTGTCGGGACGTTGTCTCTGGACAGCTTGTCTGGACCCGTATTCAGGTGCCCAGGCACGTGCGCCGCTTTCAGAGAAAGGAGGTTGCGCTGGGCCCAGACCAAGAGGGGTTCCGCCAGCCTGCAAAGGCGTGTGGACCCGATGCCGCCCTGGCGATTTATGTACGCCACCACTGACATGTTGTCCGACCGGACCAATACGTGGTGGCCTATTATCTGGGGACAGAAGCGCCTTAACGCTTTGTCGACTGCCATTAATTCCAAGCAGTTTATGTGAAGGAGCTTCTCCCGTACTGACCATAGGCCAGCTAGTGGTCTGCCCTCGAGCAGCGCTCCCCGCCCCGATGTGGAGGCGTCCGTAGACACCACCTTCACACCCGAGGCGATCCCCAGACTCACACCTGACTGATACCAGTCGGTCACTTTTCCACGGTTTCAGAGCTGAAACGCACTGAAGGTCGACCCTGAGGCGAAATAGACCCGCGGTCCACGCCCTGGGGGAACTCGTGCTTTTAGCCATAGCTGCAGTGGGCACATGCGGAGCAGGCCCAACTGGAGTACGGAGGCTGCTGAGGCCATCAGACCCAGCATTTTCTGAAACCTTCTGAGCGGGACTATAGAGCCGTGGCGGAAGGATCTCGCGACGTGCTGAATATTCAATCCGCGCTCCGGTGACAGGCGTGCTGTCATGGATAGCGAGTCCAACACTGTTCCCAGAAGGAAATTCTCCGACTGGGGAGCAGTGAGCTTTTCGCCCAATTGACTGTAAGGCCCAGCTCCTCGAGGTGCTCGAGTAATGCGGCCCTGTGTTCTATGAGCTCCGTTCGTGAACGAGCTAGAATCAGCCAATCGTCCAAGTAGTTCAAAACTCGCATGCCCCGAAGTCTCAGGGGGGCGAGGGCCGCGTCCATGCACTACGTGAACGTACGGGGTGCTATGGACAGGCCGAACGGCAGGACTGTGTATTGATATGCCTGGCCCTCGAAGGCGAATCTCAAGAATCGCCTGTGATGGGACGCTATTTGTATTTGAAAATAGGCGTCCTTCAGATCTGTTGACATGAACCAGTCTCCTTGGCGCACTTGCGCGAGGATTTTCCTGGTCGTAAGCATTCTGAACTGGCGCTTCCCGAGCGTTCTGTTCAGCAGTCGCAGATCTAGAATGGGTCTGAGCCCACCATCTTTTTTCAGTACCAGAAAATATCTGCTGTATAAGCCCCCTTCGCCCTGAGATAGAGGTTCTATAGCCCCTTTTCTCAGTAGTTTCGCTATCTCGGCTCGAAGTAGATGAAACACTTCGCTATACACCGTAGTTTCGACTCGCGCCGTATAACGGCGGGGCGTCGAGCGAACTGTAGCGAACAGCCTCTCGTTATAGTGTTCAACACCCATTCTGATACCCCGGGAAGCCTTGACCACGCATCTGCGTGAATAGCTAGGGGTAGAATGAAATCTGGGCTCTGGCCGCGGCAGGACGGCGGCTCGAGAGCCCCTGTGTACTGGGAACACAGCACCGTGTTTACAGCGTTCGAGGCGGGGGGCGCGCTGATCACAGCGGGCAGCCTGGCCGCGCTCAGCTTCTCTATGGCGGGACGCGCAGAGAGCGAGCGGGGCGAATCCTGTGGGATTCGGCGCGTGTGAGGGAATGTGGGCACATTTACTAATGCGGCACATTTACTACACTGAGAATACTGTCAGCTCGCGCGACTAAATCACTGCTGTGTATACAGCGTGCGAGGCGCGCACTGATCAAAGCCGGCAGCCTGGCCGCGCTCAGCTTCTCTGTGACGGGTTGTGCAGAGAAGACGAGCGGGGGTGAATCCCGTGAGATTCGGAGTGTCTGTGAGAAATGCGGGCGCGAGACAGCGGGCACATTTTCTGCACGGAGAATACTCGGCTCGCGCCGACTGAATCAACGCTGTGTTCACAGCGTGCGAGGTGCGCGCTAATCACAGCGGGCAGGCGCGCGCTGATCAAAGCCGGCAGCCTGGCCGCGCTCAGCTTCTCTGTGACAGGTTGTGCAGAGAAGACGAGCGGGGGTGAATCCCGTGAGATTCGGAGTGTCTGTGAGAAATGCGGGCGCGAGACAGCGGGCACATTTTCCGCACGGAGAATACTCGGCTCGCGCCGACTGAATCAACGCTGTGTTCACAGCGTGCGAGGTGCGCGCTAATCACAGCGGGAAGCCTGGCCGCGCTCAGCTTTTCTGTGACGGGTTGTGCATAGAAAGCGAGCGGGGGTGAATCCCGTGGGATTCGGCGTGTCAGTGAGGAAATGCGGAACAGCGGGCACATTTACTGCACTGAGAACACTGTCGGCTCGCGCCGACTAAATGTGTGTTAGTTTCGTTTTTACAGAAACCAAGGGACACGCATCGTGTAGTGTAAGCGGGCATTGTATGGGCGCGTTCACTACATTTTCTGCACAACCAACATGAGTTGGTTTTATTTGTGCTAGCCCTGCACCGTGGCGGGCTGTGTCTGGGTGTGGGAATGGGCACTGGGACGTGGGCATTCTTACAACACTCGTAACACCATCGGCCGTGGCCGGAACACCAGAAAATGCACTCTTTATTGGATTTATCTGGGTAGCCATAGAAACGGCTTTTGTGCGCAGGCAAGCGGGCTGAGACACCGGCTGCTTCACTGCGAAATACACTGGGACAGTCACAACGCATGGAACTGAACGAGCGAGAAGTTTTGGTGGAAATCCGGCCGCAGCGGGATCTGAACACCGTCACTTTCCTAGAGAGACTAGGAAGGCCTTGAGACCTCGGGCTTTACCTCAATCCTCGGCCGGGGCCCGCGCTGAGGGGGGCGGCGTCCAGCAGAGCGAGAGCGCGGTGTTTGATCTCGGGCCTGGCGGCGCTGCTAGTTAGCCGAAACGACGGCCTTTGTGCGCAGGCAAGCGGGCTGTGGAACCAGCTTGCTCACTGCGAAATACACTGGAACAGTCACATTGCTTGGAACTGAACGAGCGAGAAGTTTTGGTGAAAATCCGGCCGCAGCGGGAACTGAACACCGTCGCTTTCCTAGAGAGACTAGGAAGGCCTTGAGACCTCGGGCTTTATCTCAATCCTCGGCCGGGGCCCACGCTGAGGGGGGCGGCGTCCAGCAGAGCGAGAACGTCGAGGAACACGGAGCGCTCAGCTTCCGTCATCTCGGATAGCGTTAGCCACAAATGTATCTCACCATTCAGGCCGATGTAATCCACGGCTTGAGAGAGCGGACGCATCGGCTCAGTTTCAATGCCGTCTCCGGTAAGTTTGTCGAGCTCAAGTGCGGACGCGGCGGCAGACGGCGGCCGCTGTCCGTCTGGGAGCGACTCGAGCGAAGCCGGCGAAGCTGGCGGGCGAACCGGCGAGCTTTGGCGGGCTGGAAATAGCTCGGGCGCGCGCAGGGCGCGGCGCTTCTTGCGGCGCGGCATCACGGCGGGCTGGGATGCGGGCTCGGAGAACGAGGCTAGGCGAGTCCGCAGAGTCACCATGGGCAAGCGTTCAATATGATGGCATCCGCCGTCAGCGAGCGCGGTGGCCGCGTGATCCTCACCCAGGCAGGACACGCAGATGACGTGGCGGTCCTCGTCGCTGAGTGGGGCTCGGCAAGAACCACAGGAAGGCATCTTTAAAAAGACGCAGCTCTTTTAGAACAGTAGAAATGGGTGTTGCGTCACGTAAGCAAACACACACACACTTAGTAGAGTAAAAGGATATAGTACGCCGGAAAGCGCAGCAGGTACGGCAGTTGAAGGCAGCTGGGCCAGCGACTTCAGAAGATGGCACGTCCCGCTGAGAAGGCTACAAGTCAACGGCGCGGCTTCTCACTCTGGATCCCGCGATGCGTGAGCTTCGCGTGAAGAATGAAAAATCAGAGAAATACAGCTATCGAGGGGTATTTACAGGGCGAGACCACGCCTATACTGGCGGGACATGACGAAATGAGCGCGAAGCGTCTTCATTCGTCATTACGTCACGCAGTGCCTTCACTCGATAGGCTGCAGCTTTTCCAGCGAGGCAGCCAATGGGCGCGCGAGCTGTTTCGCCCTTGTCTGCTTGCTGCTGCAAAAGCGTTTTGCATGATTAAAAAAATTAAGGATAATTTTTGGCTTCAATATCTCGAGGAAAGAGTGTTTCCCCATAGCGTAAGATATTACGCAGTACGAGAGATACTCTCGTAAGAGAACCGCACTGTTCGTGGAACAATATGCTGCAGAACAACAAGACAAAGCACCCGGCCAAAGACATCATCTGCATGTGAAAGTATTTTTTAAAATCAATCACAAAATAAGTGTGCTCTGAAGACATCTTGTGAGAGTTGTGGAAAACCCAAAAAATCAATTACTGGAAAAAAGTAATTAAAAAATGATTAAATGTGCTCTAAGCGATGTCACACGTTTTTTAAGGCGAAAATTTTTTTGTCACATACAGCAAACATCTCTTCACTATCCGCTAGCTGCCTGTCCCCTGAACAACCTGTAAAAAACACGGTCTCTGCAGACACACTAGGCTCCACAAAAGGCAACAAATACAAACTGGGCTAACCCGCACCACAAAACATAACAAACTGTTCCAGCCAATAACAGACAAGAAGGATTTGGGGGGATAGTGCGCGGATGAGGAGGAGGGAGGGTCTAGCTAGCCTCCATTTTGTTTGACAATACTTTAAATTTCAACAAGAATTGACGACACCCGACATCGCTTAGAGCACCTTTAAATAAACTATTTTGCTTTTCTGCATTGATGTTTTGCATTATTTCCAATACAATTAAAAGGTAAATAAATATATAATATAATATAAATATGATTTAATGTTAAACTAAGATTTAAATTTAGAATTACCATATAATAATATATACATTATAGTCTAAAAATGGGGTAGAATTGATGCATTTCCCAAAAAAACAAAGAGATTCAAAAAAATGAATTGAAATAATGTAAGTGAAATTCACAAATAAATAAAATGAGATTTGCAAATAAAAAAAGATATTTATACATGTGTTTTATGTCACAAAAAACAACTCTGCCTGGTATTCATTTGTATTTGTGGATTTTTAAACACTTCTAGCGTCAAAATCCCCCAATAAGTGGACTCCACCCACCGTTTACTCAAGTCAATCTTAATCTATTTATTTGGAATTATGCAACAATTCTAACCCCATATCTAAAAGTTTGGGGTCCGTGAAATCCATTAATATTACTTTCATTCAGCAAGGATATCATCAATAATAATAAAAAAATCAGTGACAGATTCACTCAAATGCCATATGGATTGCTGTGGACCCTATAGGCCAGTCACAGCTTTATATTTACAGTATACATATAAGAAAAAGAACAAACAATATAGACATCTATAATCATCTTTTGTAATGTCTATTCAATACGTTACCCACCTGCACACATCATTTTAAATCTTTTATTTTTAGCGAGTTCAGAATATATTGATGTGCGATTCAGTGACACGCTATGTTTTTAGTATTGGTAACTTTGACAAACCTTTTACATGCCTGTTGAGTGTCCTCAGCTTCTCCTTATTGTTGTCCTCTTTTCTCACTCTTGATTGAGGGCGGAGTAGGTTATTGAACTCTGGGTAAAACACCAGAGGGACTTGACGCCCTCTTGTAGGAGAGGTGATTGGGAGGTGTTTTTTTCCAGCCGGAGCAGGTCGAGAGGAGCAGCATCTTGGTGATATAAAACATTGATCAGCATTGATTTTGTGTGTCTGCGAGTGCACCGCCCTCTCCGTCTCTACTCGCTCGCCTCTTTCTTCCTGTCTTTCAGGCTAAGCTATGAAACGATGTTTACTCCACGGTTTCTTAGTGGGCAGCATTTTATCTGAACAGAAGATGGTGGAAAAATCTATACAATAGATAAATAGAAGAAAAAAAATGTAACCTTCTTAGGGAATGAGGGAAGAAGAGGGAACCAGGGACAAAGAGAGGGAAGAAAATAAAACTGGTCCATTTTCTGCCTCGTGCCACAAGGCGTGCAAGTGTCCTCTTAGCATCGGTCTGCAATTCATCCTGCAGAATGTATGAGTTCCATCAACACCATCCTAAACAAGACATTAATCAAAACTGGACTTCAACTGAATGTCTACTGCTAAACACGCAGTGGTTTTCAAGTTTCAGTTGTCTTCTAACGTTGTCTTAAAGTCAACATCAGAAATTGACTGGATTGTGAAAAGGGGAGCTAGAGAAGAGGAGTTGTTGATGATTATAGACTTTTTTTTCTGAAACAACAAGGAACCTTGAATATGTATCTTACTGAACAACTTTATATAGTTAAACTTCATCGTTGTATAAACACTTGTATCTGTTCAACTGAACTCTGATGGAGGCTGGCTAGAAGCCCCAGGGGAATTTGAGTTTGAGACCCAGGGTTCAAGACACGCTTTGGCATTCTACAAGCACAGAAAATCTGAAGTTGCATTTCATTTCTCACTCTTGCGTAGCTATTAAATCCTGCGCTCTGGATTTTCTTCTGCAAGTTCAGGCAAAGGTGACGCAATGTTAAGAGAGTCAGCGAGGGCATCGGTGCCTTGCCGCAGAGCTCGGGCGCCTGGCCTTAGGGCCCCGACCGCTCGCCAGTGAGGCATGGAGGCCACAGTGCTGAAAATCCCATCAAGCCGCAGTTCCAGGTCCACGCGCAAGAAAGATGAAGCATGCTAGCTCATCAGGGGACACGGCCAAGCCCTGATGCCTCTCCTCTTCTTGTCCCCACCCCAAAACTCTATCTACCTCTCTTTCGCATTCACTTCCCACCACTTCCCTTCAGGGAGAGTGTTGCAAGGCCAACAAGCCGGAACCCCGTGCGCTGGCCTCAGGGGCTGTCGCTCGCTTGTTGAATAAAGGAGCTGACTAGCTGATTGATAGACCTGCACCAGTCCATGCCCCTTGCACGTTTCCTGGTTCACTGCTTTAAATAAGAATCCTTTGCCGGGCGGTCCGGTTTCAGCGTTCGTTAAATCTGGTTCTTGATGGATGGCACCAATTTTCTGCCAAACCCAGATGAGTCACCTAAGCATCCCCCTTTCCCTTCTGTGCCTCAGGTAAATCCCCCAGAGCCAGAGTGAACAGGAGTATTCTAAAATGGTATCAATCACACCAAAGGCCACTCTGCCATGGAGCAATGTTTCAATTATACCTCCCGCTCCCTCCCGACTATATCGCCCTGTCCCGACGCCCCCGTTGTGCCCTCCGGCCAAAGCTGAGAGCTCTCCGTCTCCTCGGCAACAGGAGCCTCTTTATCTCTTTTAATTCATTTCAGGGTTATTTATAAGCAACTCTATCATTCCCCCAAGGGTTGTACCAACCCCAGAGCTGACAGATGCTGCCAAAGCTAGAGTAAGCCGCTCTTGCCTGCTAGCACACCACTCGGTCCGAAAGGTATCGTCTGGAGCCCACTGGGCCCTGAGCTTTGTCAGTCTGGCGCGATGGGAGACAGACGGGTGAGAAAAGTTAAGCAGGTGCAAGCCCATAGTCTCTAGTGTGTCAGGGTCATTTGTTACCCAGCAAGGACAGACAAGTTCCCCTCAGACACGACTCGGCAGATGGGAGGTCACTCTTGCGAAGGCGGGAAACCTTCAACTGAGAGCGGTTTTAGCAGCCCTGCAATTTCACAAGTCTAACCATATCAAACACAGAAACTGGATAGTGAATCATCAGGATGAACAATTCTGGAATTGACAGCTTATTCAACACAGCTTTTGCTCTTAAAGGGACAGTTCACCTAAAAAGATCAAATGTAGTCGCTATTTAATACCCCTCGTTTCGTTTTAAAACATAAAGAGTTGCTTTTCTTCTGTGGAGCACAAAAAAAATAAAAGAGATGAAAATTTTATTTGTCATGTCATCATTTACTCTCACGTTGATCTAAATAAATCAGAGATTTCACTCAGTACATTCAATAAACAGTCTGTTCGACCAAAACTTTGTTTAAATAAGCTTATAAAAGAATTATAACACGAATCCATATGAATCGAGCAGTTTCATCAAAGTCTTCAGAAGAAAAACAAGGTCTTATGGGTTTGGAACGCCACGAGTAAATGATGACAGAATTTTCATTTTCAGGTGAACTAACCCTTTACGCAGAAAGTAATTCATTAATAACCTTCTCAGCCTAAGCTCATCTCATTCAAGTTTGTGTACCTTTAAATATGGCAATGATGCCAAAAACCATTGGTTCTTATGCATTTTATATCCAATTGGGAAGATTCTATCTTTTCCCCACATAAAGCTGGCTTCAAGACTTGGAAAATTAAGCACGAGTCATATTGGCCAGAGTTATGGTACTTTAGTTGAGTTTGGCAGCCTCTGGAACAACATGGACATACTTCCAAGGATCTCTTTTATGGTCTACAGAAAATAAAGAAAATCATATTAGTTTAGTTCAATGTGAGGGGGCAAGTAAATTATAATATTTTAAGTTCAGTGTGAGCCATGCCTTAATTATAGCACATGGCCAGACTTAATTAAATTGCATCAGTAGATCTGTGCCTCTGGTAGTTATGAGAAATTAAATGCTCCCCACCCCACCATCTGCATCTACCTAAAAATGAATAAAACGGTATAAAAGTAAATACTTGAATGATTTATAATCCACCATCGAAAATAAAAAGAAAATGTTATCCATTCAGTCAAATAAATTCCGCTTTTAGATCAGTGTAATTCTGAATGTCATAAAATTATAATTAATGAAACAGTCCGCCATCTTTCTCCATTGCTCCCTTGGATAATCAATGTCACATTCAATAAGCACCCATTTATGACATTTTGAAAGTTTCAGCTTCAGAAATTACAGCTAATTTTTCTCAATCTCCTCATTTTTTCAGACACTGATTTTGAGAGGCATCGCAGTTGGTGAACCAGAGTTTTACTTCGGCACAGTTCATAAAGTATGACATTACTCAAGGTCAAGTAGCTCTCAGAGCAGCCAAGGTCCTGTTTCCAGCAGTAACCCCCTCCTCCCATTCCTAAGTTTCAAAAGCTTAACGTGCTCGTCCATCAGAACAGCTGGGTTCTCAAACATGAATGATCCACTGTGGAGATCCACTGTGGAGATCCTGCCCATTATCAGTCTCATTAAATAGCCCCGTCTTTATGATCTCCTTCTGGTCATGACTATTGATTAAACATTCAACACTAAATGAAGTTAGATCAATGCATATTTCAATAAATCATCAACCTTTTACCAGAACTTAAGTTTACCTTTCACACAAGGCCCGACATGCGTCTTCGCTCAGGGAACTTGTGGATATGTGATGCTAAATGTGGCATGTCTGCCACAAGGGATCTTCATCTTCAACTGTGAAGCAAGAAAAAGGAAATCTATTAAAAGGATGCTTTTAACCACTCATTAGTATTTCAGAAAGAGTGCATGTATGGAAATGGTTTAGCAGGGCCACAGGTGCTCTAAAGTGTCTCCACACAGAAGTTATCATTTAATGTACCATTCCACCAGATGAGCTTTTTAGATAGTGATAATCAGTTTTCATTAGCTTGAGGATATCATTCATGGCTGCTCATTTCTTTTATTTGCTATGCACAACCGAATGTTCATTGATTTTGAAATAAAGACAAAAATGATTGCCACAATTTGGAGATTTCCACTATTCCCATCATGAAAAAAAACAGCCTAAGGTGGGTTAGCTGCCGTCTCTGCCTGGCCATGCTAGTTAGACTGGTCTGCTTCGATGATTTTACAAGGTTTTTGGCCACTTTTAGGGCTAACCGGTCTAGCTGCAAGACTAGATAACCACCTATACCTAGTTTAAGCTGTTGTTTTAAGCACACACTGGCACTTATAACTCCATATGGCACAAACACAAAGCACCTAATAAAGACAATATAAAATGTATCAACCATTTGTTTTCAGTAACTGACATTCTCAAGAGAAGCATGCTATTCTATGCAAACCACTTTTGGTAAAAATTGCACTGACTTAAAGGGGGGGTGAAATACTCAAGTTTCACTCAATATCATGTTAATCTTGAGTACCTATAGAGTAGTATTGCATCCTTCATATCTCCAAAAAGTCTTTAGTTTTATTATATTTATAAAAGAAAGATAGGCTGTACCGAGTCTTTCCGGAAAAAGCCGAGCGGGTGGAGGCGTGCCGTGTGGGCGGGAGCGCGCGAAGCTTTTGCGTGTGTTGTAAACAGACAGACTTGTGGTTTATGAGGACATGATTTATTTTTACAATAAACAAACTGACACCTACAGTGGCCAGCTAAACAACTGTATTTAAACACACAAACACACACCATACATCGCATGCTCCATCGATACATTAACTGTACGTGATCATGTTGTTTACTTGCTGTGCTTAGCTTACACGCCGATAGTTAACACACACAGACATTTGAAGCAGTTTTACTCACCGCCTGCGGTTCCGTGAACCTTTATCGTTGCGACTGCTCCATCTTTAAGTATTAGGCGATCTGCAAATCGTCGAACTGTGCCTTGTTTATAAAACTATTAGCAGCTACCGCCGAAATGAAGGGAACAAACAAGAACACTTGCGCAACTCCGTTGCTGCTCTGGAAAAACAAAATCCATCCACAGGTCCCTTAACTCTGGGTTCTTTGGAAATTTGTGCAGTGTTGTCTTGCCCTGGCAACCAAAAACACACTTTTTGGTGCCATTTTTTTGATACAGCTACAGCTGGCGCGCCCCCTTCCGGGAGAAGTGCCTTAAGACCCGTATAAGGAAATTCTGCCCACTCTGACGTCACGTAGTCCCGTATTCGGAAAAAAAAAAAATTCCGAAACTTGTGACAAACCGGAAGGAGTATTTTTGGAACAGAAATACTCCATCAAACTTACAACTTAATTTTTGAAACTTTGTTTCCATGTTTCCATGTCCATGTTTACCATGGTAATCCAACTCTTTAACAGTGTAAAAAACTCACTATGCATGAAACAGCATTTCACCCCCCCCCCCCCCCTTAATGTTAACCATCAGAAAATAAAAGTAATTCAGGAGTGTAGCAAATTCAAGTTAAAATGAAACAGAAGTGACCTTTTTCGAGTTAATCAGTTGTTGACAAAGTGACAAAATGATTAGAGAAGTGCGGCAAACTGTACGTGACCAGAGAGAAGTCTGACACTTCACCATAATATTGAGGTACTACGACATTGATTAAATTACAAGGTCAAAAATAAAAAAGAATAATGCATGATAATGAATCACTTACAATTTAATCAACAATCTGCATTTGGAAAATAGATTCATTTTCATTTCACTATACTTAAAAAGTATTTTAAGTAAAAATAGGGTCAATATTCTAGGCAATTTTGATGTCATGTTGACTTAAAGGTCAGTTTAGACAAATAGGCATTTACGGACATGATATGAAAGCAAATTGTTTAGGGGGGAAAACAAGGATATGTAACAGCAGTTGTCACTCTCAAAACTCTCATATTGTAGATATAAATATTGCATAATAGCCTATAAAGGAGCATAAAACTCCATCTTTGCTCCGACTCCGACG
Organism: Chrosomus eos; assembly: GCA_036326025.1. Taxonomy (NCBI): domain Eukaryota; kingdom Metazoa; phylum Chordata; class Actinopteri; order Cypriniformes; family Leuciscidae; genus Chrosomus; species Chrosomus eos. The sequence goes on from CM070834.1 coordinate 13,720,246, forward strand.
GATTACAAACTCAAAGGTTTGAAGCCAAAACTGCAGTTTGATCAGCCAGCACACAATCTGGTTCCATTCCTTTTCATAAACCACAACACAACAAGTGGACTTTTAGACATCTGATCACCGGTTCCTCCCAGGAAGACTAGTAGTATGCTATCAGGGAGTTGGGACACACACACACACACACAGCCAGATACACACCTGGGAGTGGAGCCGATGGGCTTGATTCACCCTGGCACAAAAACAGAACAACTGGCGGGGCTCTTCTGCAGATGGGCACGCAGGTGGGCATAAGGCAGGGCAGGGGGCCTCTGCCAGGTTTGTGTCGTCCTTGTAGCTCGGAGTAGGTGCACTTCTTTTTTTCCAGTTGATCACATCTGGGCTGAGGTCCACAATGCTATCAAAAAGGGAATCAATGTGAAGCTGTACTGCCCCCTAAAGGAGCTTCATGTAACTGCCTAGCAAACACTATATTAAAATAGTATTTTATAATAAAAATGTATACAGCTCCACAGCAAATAAATCCATTTATAGCAGATGAAAAACATATATGAATGCACAGTTGGAGTAAATGTTGAACAGATTTAATCTCTAACAGGTCATTCCATCACCAAGCGGTGGAACGAGAGCTTCAATTGGGTCTAAATGAGAACAGCCGCGTTGTTTGTTGTTTTTGGGCACAAGTGAGCTTACTCACAATGTGTCACCATGAGTCATTGAGCTTCTGCTGGTATAAACAACAGCCGCGCAAAAACAAAACTATTTGTCAGTGAAGAACGCGATGGCACGTTATCAAAAGCCAAAGCGTATCGCAGACTCCGCCCACTTCGTTAAAAGGACCCTCCCTCGACGCGTTTTGGTTTTAGCCTAATTTCAAACAATATTATAACTCGGTCTTTAGACCCAAAAACTATATCATTGTAGACGGACAAAGCCACAAACAGCATTGATTTCTGAGGAATGGAATACAGACAGCTAATCGATATCAGTGTGTGTCTTATGCGCAGGCCGTGAGTGCAAATCAATGTCGGGGAGGCGTCATTGACAGGCAAAGTAAACCTGCTCTAAAGCACAGTTAGTGACCTGGTTACCGCCAACATTTTAGAAGGGGCACATGTTGTCAAAATCACTTTGTTTAAAAAAAAACTCACATTCACAACAAATTGCTTATTAAGCATTAGACATTTGATTTAGATAACCATCTAACAGATCAAGGGGTTAGATAAGTTTCATCATACGAGACTTTCATCCAAATATATCTGTGTTGCGCATGAGGTTGAGATATGAGGGTGAGTAAATGAAGATTGAAATTTCATTTTTGGGTGAACTATCCCTTCAGGTAAACGTTCATGCTATTAAATACTATTTTACTTTAGTAATGTGTAGCCTATTTCAAAGGGGAATATCCAATGCAAGATGATGCAGGGCGGGACTCAATTTTATCCTGAGGCATCATGCACCTGTTTTTTTAGGGGGCAGCACTGGTTCTCCTGGTTCACCTGGAGCCCTAGGCAAGACAAGACGTGACCAGAAGATAAAAATACTTTATTAACTTGGCAGTTCTTAAAATTAGTCTTTAGCGGGGTTGTATACTGGTAGCCTAGTTTTTGTTTAGCATAAAATTATAAGCGGAAGGTGTGACACGATTGGACTGAGCTCATTTAAATATGTAAATGTGCGATTCACATGTCTGTTTTTTTTTTTAAACAATTATGCAACTTAAAGGGATAGTTCACCCCAACATTTTTATTTTGCCATCACTTACTCACCTGTGTTGTTGACTCACTCGGTCTTTTGTGTTTTGTTGAACATAAAATAAATCATTTTAAAGAATGTTGGTAATCAAACAGTTGACGAGACCCATTGACTTCCTTAAAGGGGGGGTGAAACACTCAGTTTCAGTCAATCTCATGTTAATCTTGAGTACCTATAGAGTAGTATTGCATCATTCATATATCCAAAAAGTCTTTAGTTTTATTATATTTATAAAAGAAAGATAGGCTGTACCGAGTCTTTCCGGAAAAAAAACGAGCGGGTGGAGGCGTGCCGTGTGGGCGGAGCTAAATAAGCACGAGCGCGCGAAGCTTACATTGAGAGCTTCTGGAAGCTGTGATATCCCAAAACAAAACATTGCTAACAATCAGATTCAGCCATACATTTTTGATCCCGAATCAGATCCCGAGGCTGAAATTGAAGACGAGCAGCAGCAGCAACGACTACAGCAGGACGTCTCTAAGCGGTGTGTACTGGAACTGTAACTTATATTTGCTTAGCGGTTTTTGACTAATTTTCACTTTATGTCGTCGTATTTTTTTTAAAGGTGTACATGTGGGAAGTGTAGTTTTACATTAACTGTACGTGATCATGTCGTTTACTTGTAGTGCTTAATACACGGCGATAGTTAACAACTCACAGACATTTGAAGCAGTTTTACTCACCGCCTGCAGTTCCAACGCACGACCGTAAACCTTTATCGTTGGGACTGCTCCATCCTTAAGCATTAGACGATTTGCAAATCCGGCGTCGAACTGGGCCTTGTTTATAAAACAATCACAGCCGATGACTTCCATAAAGCCGAGCACAGCGCTCTGATAGGCATAACGTTACTTCTCTCGCTCTAGGCTACAGCTGCGCGCGCGCCCTTCCGGGAGAACTGCCCTTAGGACCCGTATAAGGAAATTCCGGCCTAGCTGACGTCACACAGGCCCGTACTCGAAAAAACTTTCCGAAAATTGTGACAAACCGGAAGGAGTATTTTGAGAACAGAAATACTCAATCAAACGTACAACTTAATTTTTGAAACTTTGTCCATGTTTAGCATGGGGATCCAACTCTTTAATAGTGTGAAAAAATCACTATTCATGAAATAGCATTTCACCCCCCCTTTAAATATAGGAAGTCAATGGCTACCTTCAACTGTCTGGTTACCAACATTTTTCAAAATATCTTTTTTTGTGTTCAACAGAAGAAAGAAACTCATACAGGTTTGAAAACAGGTGAGTAGGCTAAGTGATGACAATTTTCTTTTTTGGGTGAACTATCCCTTTAATTATGAAGATCATTTCTGGGGGAACCTGCAATTAAATTCATGGTTTTAAAAAAATCTGAGGGGGCAAGTAGGATTTTTTTTTATCCTTCGCGTCAAAAGTAGTCTCAAATGTATAGTGGAGATGGGAAAAAATTAGACGAGAGGAAAAATTATATTTTAAAGCGTTTGCGTTCTCTCACAAATGTTTTACATTCCCCTGAGTTCTTTGCAAGTGAACAGTTTCTCTGATGAACGCAAAATGTTTGCAAGAAAACACATAATCGGTGAATTTCCTTCCTCCCATCTTATATTCTTTTCCTTCACCATGTCCCTTTAGGGGCTCTGTACAAATGATAGGTAGTCGGAGCAGAAAGATCAAAAGAAATAAGAGTGCTTGGAGACGTCAACTGCAAAGGAAACTTGTTTCAGAGGAGGAGCAAGTTATTATATTTTGATGACATTATGAAGGCAAAATGTTTCTTCTTTGCACCAATGTATCGTGCACAACAAATCCAGAAGCATTCAATAAAAAAGACAGCTTCTTTTATAATTATATGTTGTTTCAACTTTATGAAATATGTTTATATGGCTTTATATATAGAAAAAAACTCTAAATTCTTTTAATGTGGTATTGTGTTGTAAGTCTCGTCCAACGAATGGGCCAAACAGATTACTGTCAGGGCACCCTTGGTCTTTGCCCTTTCCTGCTCATCAAATCACTACTCCACCTCTGTCCCAAACTCAACTAAATGATTTATTGATCCAGGGCAACCTCCATATAACCTGTAAATTACCTCAACACTGTGTCATTATCTACCAATGATGAGCAGGGCCCAAAAAACCAAGATGCCGCCTCTCAGGAGAGACTTCTTTCAATGCAGGACCAAAGTCTGATTCAAACTTTGATCAGGCTTAACCTGCTTTGCAATAATTACTATTCCTGTGAGAGACTAGAGGAGGCTGGAGGTTCAATGAATCCATGGACCCATGACCGCCCTGCCTGAAAGCCTCGTTTGAACTTAGCGAAGAGATGCGGCCCAATCCGCCAGCAAGGAAAATTAAATGGAGACTAGGCAAACCGGCACTCATACTGCTTCGTAACCTGTGGACTCTGCAACTAACTAGATCTAACTTATTAGACACAGTCTTGTTATCATGGCACACGTACAGCCAAATACATGCTATTAAAAGATATACTGAAGCATGTAGATGAAGATTTGCATGTCACAAAACATCTGATATTGCACTTGATTATACTTGGAAACTTACCTCATTAAAATTTAAGTGACAAAGTCAACAAAACCATGGCATAAACGTCTTTAACTTTTTCATTTTCTGTTCACAAATTAGAAACATGATGGAAATCCATACTAAGATACACAGAGGGCTGAGGCAGCCAGAACTAACTGCATAATACCAAATAAACTAAACTAATAACCACTGGAAAGACGAGCCAAAATCGTATCGTATCAGTGCCAAAATCCATGTGCTGATAGTCCAGCAACACTATCAAACGGGAAAACAGTGAAGTGAATAGAGTGGGTGGCATCATTCGACCACTGAAGACTGTCTCGCTAATGTGGGGCAGTACAATTAATGCAGAGGAGAAAGTACAATTAATAACTCATAACTCTTGAGAGAGGTCAAAAGTTTAATGGTACCATTTTACTTCAATATCAGGCTAATTATATTCAGAAAAAAAATACTGAAATAAAAGTACAGGATTTTCTTGTCATGCCAACACACTTCACAAGCTTAAAGTGGAGGACTAGAAAAGCAGGTGAACACTGCCCTCCTGTGACACTCTGGAGAACAATACTTTCAGGGCAGCTGGTCAAAACAAAAAAACAAAAATCTGAGAGATTATTTACATTTATAGCATGGCTTTACCAGGACATATGAAACTCAAAATAAAATGTACATTCTGCCCAGTCATGCCTGAAACACACATGCCAAATGCATGTGCACAAAATTAATAAATACTTTCATTCACTAACATGTTTTAAAATTAAAAAAATTAAGTGTATTAGTCACACACACACACACACATAGTCTACGAGATGTACAAAACAAAGCATGTTTGCTTCTAGAAATGAAATTCCAGTCTGATAAAAGCTGACAGTGGTTTTGCTCTGGTGAGTTTCTGTAACATCAGCAGTCTGACTGGGTCAACCAGGGGCCCACACTCTCAGGGGCCTATCAACAAGATCTCCTCAAGGTAGAATCCACAAGAACATAGTCCCAGCGAAAAAAAATTAGCCAAAACAGAAGACATCTCTCTACAAGTAAGTTATTAAAATACCATGAAGCAACACTCTAAACTGTTATTTGAGGTACACGAGTTCTGGAAAGGCAGCTGCCACATGTCGACGTACTCTGCGGCTTCTTTTTGATCGGACACATTGCTTGACAGATTCATCGTTTCACCGGAGTGGATGAGTGCGCTTTTGCAGTTGTGTGGGAAGAGCTAAAAATAAGCTTGAAGGTCATAGATTAGAGAAAGCTTGCAGTGTGAGTCGATTGCCGGCATGCTGGAAGAGTGTTAAACAAACACAACAAACACAAAGGTGACCCTTGCGCAGCAAAAAAATATAATCTGATAAAGATTAACTGACTAAACTATTAGCATTTGTGCCATTATTGCAAAACAAAAATGTGTCAGCACAACATAATCAGAACAAGATGAGCAGCACACTTTCAACTTAATATAAACAGGAAAACTAACTTCTGTATTTTATGAGGCAGGAAACTTTGGTGTAAATGTGGCAGTAATGGAGTAATGCTTGACCAAGGCCTGTTGGTGATGTATTTGGCACTACATGATGAAATAATAGAGCAATAGAGCAAAAAAAAAAGACTGCTGGTCATTTCCAATGCAGCCACATACACCCATTACTCATACAAAATTCTAATGTGATTATTAGTATGGCAGGATTATGTGCAAAAAATTCATGCACAGCCTAACTTTACTGTAGTGTATATATGGGTTGTAGCATTGGGATTGCTTGCAGTTAAAAAGCCATACATTAATGTTATATATGCATTTGCAAAATCGTACATTTCAGAAAAAAAAAATTGATTTGCTCTGCGGACAACATTAGAAAGTAATTCAAAGTATGCCTTGTAAGATGAAGGCTTTTGTGCAGAAGTTTCCCTTTTTAAAAATGCAGAACATGAAGCATACATTGTGCAAAATTACCTGTCACAGCCCCTCAATAAATCCTTAAAATTGGTTAATTTGGCCACATGCACATCAATGCTTCATTCCTTTAAGGTTTTGTGCCGGTCTTTTGAAGACATTCACTGTTTAAATGCAAGGCACGTATTAAGACATTAGCCTCAGATATGTAATGCATGTTTAACTAATGGTGCTAAACAATCATATCCAAGCTGATGAAGAATCATAAATGTGCAACTGGGACCTTGCTTCTCAAATTGTCCTCTTTTACATTGTAGGATTTAAACCCTGCTCATTCCCTGAAAGAAAAATCAACTTCAAACACTTTAAATGGAAGACATGCTCGAAACTCCAGATGCTTCCCATAAGTCTCACTGAACCCATTCAAAGTAAGCAATTTCATCAAGATCAACAGGATAATCTGTTAGATGTATTGGCTCTTTGTTGTCATATCGTTCTCCTTTGTAACTTTTCCAGCGTCCGGCTGGTAAATAGATATCCCTTTCTTGCTTGCCCGGCTCCAGGACTGGTGCCACCATCAGGTCATCTCCTATAAGAAACTGGGAGTCAACTCTATAAGCCGTTTCATCACTGGTGGCAATCCACCATAATGGGCGAATTATGGGGTCCCCGGTGTCCAGAACTTCCCCAGCCAGTTCTATGACCCTGGGAGCCACAAGTGTCTCGTGTAGCTCAGTGAACCGTTGAGCGATAGCCACCACCTCATCATCGTACTCCCATGGAGGAATGGAGAACTGCATGGAGGGCATGAAAGCAGACAGCTCCAGCCACCGAATATAGAGCTCACGGTCTGGTAGTTTGCCGTTTCCATCTGTGCGGTTAGGATAGGCGTTGCCTCCAATCATGTCTGGCAAGATGAACTGGTAGCCCAGGATGCTGATGGTGAGGACGGTTGGGATCAGGGACTTCAGGCCAAGTTCGTAGCCCCACACGGAGTCCCGGTCGATCAGACGGAAGAAACAGGAGATGTTCTGAGAGCCATAGCCAGACCGGAGCTCAGCACGCTCGTTGAAAGGGATGGCCATTTCGGTGTAGCGGCGAGTGAAGGTGCTTGGGTCAGGGAGGTGGGCTCGGGTTCTGAACTGCCAGGGCAAGTAGTTGGTCTCGCCTGCATCCAACTTGAAGGAGGAAATGGCGTATTTCTGGCGTAAAGAGCGAAGCTGTGACGTGAACCAGTTGCGAGCTTCTGGATTGGTAAAATCTAGGATTCCACCGATGCCATTCCACCACTTAACCAAGGCAGGAAGTTGGCCTGTCGGCTCCATCACGAACAGGCCTTTCTGTACACATGGCCCAAAATTAGCTGAATCGTAATTCACAAAGGGATGTGTCCACAGGGATACTAGGATGCCATCTGCCTTGAGCTTTTGAAACATGGCAGAAGCATTTGGGAACTTGTACGTGTCAAACTCAAACTCCCCATACTGACTGGAGTATCGATCATCAAGTTCTAAGTGGCTACAGTTAAAACCATATTTGTGTATGTTCTCTGCATAAGCTAAAAACTTTTCCTGGGTGATGTTAGTCTTGTGTAAAGCCCAGGTCGACCATATTGGGTGCCGGAACATTTCTTTGGCGGGAACTTTGTTAGGTTTGGGGAAGTATCGGCGAACCATGACTTTGTGGATGGAGGTCACATCTGGGCCCACGCAGACTCTGTAACTAAGTTCAGCATAGGGAGGTCTTCCAGGTGCGGGTTTGTACGGACTGTCGTGATATCGCGCCTGGAAGTACATGGTTTTCTCTGTATCGTTCCAGCCCAGGTGGAAGGGCACAGAGTCATTGATCTTAATGGCAGTTGCATTGGATGAGAGCCAGTAGCGTTCCAGGATGCCACCAAAGTCATTGCGATTGGAGTACACGTCACTAGTGACAAAAGGTTTGGGTGCCTGCTGACCCGAGATGGCAATAGGCCAATGCTGAACAGCAGTCTCAGCACCACCATACCAGTATGATTCATTGTAGGACATGGCATGTTCCACTGGTCGATCCGACTCCAACTCTTCCCAACGCACACGGTAACACACCACTGTCTCCTTTGGCTTCACTGTCATAATGAAGAAGTTCACCTTGCCAGCAAACGAACGAGAACAGCGAAGGATCACATCCTCCTTCGAGCAGGAGTCGAGGTCAAGTGTGCCAGACCTGAAATCAGCAAGCATAATTATTTTAGGTTTATATTTGTCACATTATAAAAAAAGAAGAGCTTTTATAAGTGGAAAAATGTATACGGCATTTAGTTATCAATAAACTGATTCACAACTGGTCCTGCATTCAGACAGATTGTACAGTGGACACCAAGAGATGATCCAAAATAAAATCAATAATTTATCATACAAAATACCAACAAAAAAGTCCCTAAAACAGTTATGTATTATTTGTATAAATGTATTGTTTATTTCATGTATTGTTTGCATTTGACCAATGATGCATGCATGCACCATGCATACTGACCTGAAGCCCATCTTCAAGACAATCCCGCCAGTCCTGGGTTGCGGATGAGAAAGCCATCCTTATTGAGATCAAGCAATCTGTCTTCAGAAGGTCAGCTTTACGTAGGGAGGCAATATAGTAACACCACGCAGTCACTGCTGCAATCACCAGAACCACACCAATAACTCCAGCTCCCACCAGAGGGCGACTGTCCTTGTTCATCTTCTTGATGGCATGCCATCCGTGATCGTTCCTCCCGCGCCTCCTGGGACTACTTGGTACATTCTGAGTCTTAGTTTTTTTAATTCACAGGTAAAAAGTTGTATAGATGAAGTTTATTTGATAACCTCAAGGCTAAAATGTTATATGCACTAATATAGACACCATTTGGTAGACTTATGTGAGAAACTGAAGAGGAGAGAACCAAAATGGATATCTTGCTAAATATGTGCAAAATGGAGTCTTGCATCCATTTTTCCTTGTAAAATTTTCCTTTTGTTCATTATCCTTTATGAGCCTGGGGGAAAAGGAGTGACAAAGAGTGTCAATGTAAAAGGTTGAAACAAGTCCAAACAGAAGTCTACTTGTCATGCAGATGTAGGAATCACAGTACAAATTCCAGCATTAAGTATTCAGAAAACACTATAGTTTTAGCTTTGATATCGCCCTGAATTGGTCTACTGGGAGGTAAAGGCATATACAAAAGCAGTTTATTCATGCTGCCAAGGTTTCTCGCTGTGGCAGTGTGTGATTTGACTGCACCAGAGGACAACACAAGGGCCTCCGGGTCTGCAGTATGCAACGCCACACCTGCAGAATTTTGAGAATGGTTAAGTGCCACCAAGACACACTTGGTTCAAATGAAAAGCACGGTTAACGGACGATGTTTTCTACTGAAGAAAGACCTAGAAGAGCTGAACTGCTAATTCAGATGGTCTCGCGTTCTGTTTTTGAGGGATATGTACAGCACACTGATAAGGCGCAACAGTGGCTGCACACTTTTTCAGGGGCCTTCATTCTGGAAGCGTCTTATTTTGTCAATGGTCACTACATTTGAATTAAATCAATGATGTGAATCAGAACATTACAAGTTGTACTTGTAATCATGGAATTAGGCTATCCTATACTTATCCCATGAAGCATTGTGAATGATGTAGCCAAATCATATCACAAATAATGTGTCAATATTAAGTTATTCTCTATAAAGTATTGATAATAAATTATATATTTGAAGTTTATATAGTGTTAGGGTGTAAGGAAACTGACTCAGTGTTGTTTGCAATGATTTATGGAAGTGGGCTGTCACTTTTGAGCCTTTTGCTATGAACATTTCCATGGTAAGATTAACTTTGCTAAGGACCATCTGAAAAACATCGCTTTTTATGATTGTGGGTAGTAGGGGTGTGCAGTCCCAATGAAACGGAAGTAGTGTCAGATCTTTTCTTCCATATTGTGACATACATCTGATTATTAAACAGGGAAAAACGTGGAACAGGGACTTGGTGCTTTGTATCGGTTGTTGATTGGATTTTGGCATGTGGATATTGCAATAAAAAGTGGAGGCAGATGAACGTGTGCACTGCTTGCAGGGGCACGGCTTTAGCGGACTAGCCTAAATAATTGGAGAAGTCCTGCATACGTCACCAGAAAGAAGTTGCAGAGAACTGCACCAAAAGAAGCAGTTATAGCATTTTGATTAAATAATCATGCACAATAACATCTATACGATGCAAAATCATCAATTTCGCATTTAAAATCAACTAGTATGTTGCCTAGTGGCTAGTATAACTAGAATGACTAGTGGCTATAGACTAGTATAAGCTGTAGCAACAATGTTGTGACAGAGATGAAATTGGTAGTTGTGAGAGTACAAAACTTCTCCTAAAACATCAAAAATATTTATCAATAAAATATAATTTAGAATATTCTCTTTATAAAATTAATATGATTATACAGAATTATAATCATGGTAGGCCTGTCTTGCAAAGTGTACACGTTGTTGTAAATTTAATTATTTTTGGAGAAAATTGTTGCTTGATTTTTGCTTCTAGAATGTTCAAAACTGCTGATAATGCAAATTTTCTCTGGTAACAAGAGGCATGTGATTCTCTGACAACAGTCACTTCAGTTCTTCCCTAAATGAAAAAAAAAGATCTTGCTTGAATGAAGAAGAGAAACTGAATATTTGACAACAAATAGAAATGTTTAACAAGGATACTTTGCCAGACAAATGATTAAATGTAGGCTATGGTAAACACATCTGATTTGTACACAGTGTTGCAGAAGTCACATCTTGACAAGAAAACATTGGAGGGATGAAGCAATCGTGTACTCTCACACAGCACTCAACTAAGCAACATTTTTCTAATTTAGAATGCTTAAAAAATGCGTTTAAAAAAGCTAAAATATATAAACGGGTTCTTTGATCTCTTTGCAGTTTGCACCCATTTATTCCAAGACTGAAACAGGGCACTGACTGTACACGGACATATTAATAGGTCAGAGAGTTGTATCGGAAGTCAACTTTTACTAAAATAGCCACAGCACTAGAAACAATTAGAATAATATTGGCTGAGCTGTAAAAGATGTTTGCATGCTCGTTTTAATAACTCAGGAAAAAGAGCTAGCACACAGAGGGTCAAAGTGTAACACAAGTTCTAAGACATGTAGTAGCTGGTAGCCACTACAATAACATGGTCTAAAACTCCTTAAATGGTCACATTATTATAGGAAAACGGCATACACACAATAAACGTTTTAACAAAACAGTTCGGTATTTTATCACTAAAGGGTAGCTACATCATGTGAAACAACAAGACAGACAGTGGTTGATTTATCAGGCAAAGGGGTGTCGACTATAAACACACGCAGGACCTAAATTCGTCGGGTGACAGGACGAATTTGCTATTTAAATGCCTAAACATTTATAGTTACATGAGATAGCATACTTACCAGCTTGAGTAGGCTACTGTTGATTCCGTGTGCTGTTTTCGTCTCTTGAACGATTCAAGACGCTGAACTCTGTCTTGTTATGGGAGGAGTTTATTGGGCGACTTGCTGTTCACAAACTCTGCAACTCTGGGAAATTGAGTTTTACTCAGCGAGTGAGAAAGTGTGAATATTGTGGTTTTGCTTTTGTCTGGCCGTCAGCCGCCTAACATATAGAAGATATATAGATTTTGTATTATTATTAGTCTACCATATAAAACAATAACGCTGTTTTCTGTCACTCTTACAAAAATGTACAAAACAAATCCCGCCAAAATACCAGTTACAACCACTAGCCTACTTTAAAATTAAACACTGCTTTATCTTAATATGTGGATCATCCATTGATTTGCATAGGGTGTAAAAATAGTTTGCCTATTTTATGAAAAGAGTTTTATACCCTTTTTAGCTAGAATGGCCACAAAAAAAAACTAAAAAAATAAAATAAAATAAAAACTTGACTGATCCAAGCAGGCAGAATGACCTGCCTAATTCAAGAAACGGCTGAATACTATTGCATTACTTTAATACTAAAACTAAAACCATTGTATAGGCTATATCTATTTTTAAAAAGACTAACTGGTGTCACATTGTTGCCCTGTTGGCTTGATTGCTTCTTTTGCTCTCCTCACTTGTAAGTCACAACGATACAGTTTGCAGCATATAAAAACAACAATTCCGACAAACATTAAAATGAAGAACAAGAACAACAAATTTCAATTAATTAATCCAATTATATATGTCTGCTAAATTATTAAAGTTCAAGCTTCAAATTGAAGTTGAATTGTTACCGTGGTAATGTTTGTAAGGCAAAAATAACACACTTAATGGGCACATCATAAACGTTGTTTATTTGTCATGGTAATGCACAACATCCAAAAATAGATTTTACAGTCATTTGAATGAAGTTGCACCCAAGCATATTTTACCAGGCAGGATCTCTAAACGCGTAACGTACCTCAATAATACACTGTAAAATGACATTATCAAACTGACAATAAATGGAGAGAGAGAAAAACATTATAAAAAATGCACAAAAACTGTCTTTTAGTAGTGCTTTGCTTCGGAAACAAACTCTGGGTGGATGATGTAGTGTCCAACTTTATATGGCTTCACCACATGGAAACAGCTGTGTCCTTCACTGCAAACCAAAACATAGATTTAAGAAGGATCATCTCAGACATTCAAATGCATTGACAACTGAGCCATGTTTATGCTGAAACACATTTACAGCTTACAGATTACATTACAATTTTCAAGATTACATTGAATTATATGTCTGAAAGATCAGTATATCAGATCTGTGTGTGTGTGTGTGTGTGTGTGTGTGTGTGTGTGTGTGTGTGTGTGTGTGTGTGTGTGTGTGTGTGTGTGTGTGTGTGTGTGTGTGTGTGTGTGTGTAAATAATTGGGAATAAAATACCTGCAATCAGCAGTGGACTTTGAGCGTGATCTTCTGTGATGATGGGTAACCTGGTGTTTGAAGGGTTTTAAAGATGGCATGATGTCAATCTGTTGGTTCCAAGCTGATCTGATACGATCTGTGTCTGAATATTTCCTAAATACAAAAAATGAATGATCCTAAGCTGTATGCAAGATATGAAAATAACTTATTTGGGGGAAAAATCAGCATGGTCTGTTCAGAAATTGATAGTATAGTATTCAGAGAAAAACAGATCAGATATGCTATGCATTTGATTGCATTTTACTTTTAAAGACACACTGATGCGATACAGGGTAATATCTTGTTTATTCAGATGCATAAATTAAAGTCATGAAATAGCATTTAAGTTAAACTAAAACTATTTTAGCAATGCCCACGTATATCAAATATAATAGCAAAAATGTTACCCTTGTGTGTTTGTGATTGTTGCATGAGCAAAGTTGGTTTGTTGTGGTTTGAGCCAGGCAGCAGGTGGCAGTGTACAAACTGCAGAGGAGACCTCAGGTGGTTTGGAGTCTTCTTGCGATGAGCTCTGCATCGTCTGTTGGTGTCCTGTCTGCTCGTCTTGAGGGCAATGATAATAGTTTTTCAGTTATAATATACATTTTATATATTAGTCTGAAACTAGTGCTGTGCAACTGATACACTGATTTGCTCAACCTCAGCTGACACAGATTGCATTGGTATACCTGGATACTGGATAGATATGTGTCTGACTGGAGGTAGAAAAGAGGTCGGAGGAGCCGTCATCTGAAAGTGTTTCCTTGAGCCGTATCCTGTCTGCAGCATTCTTGGCATCAGGAAGTCCTGGGTGGCAAAGGGATTCAGAAACCAAGCCTAAGAGGCACTTAATAGCTTGTAACACTGATCCCGAAGAGGTTAGATTGTTTTGCTAACATAGTGAGAGTCGATCCCAACCTCTGATCCCTGTTCAGTGGTTTGGAAACCGTGTAATCGGAGCCTCCTGTACAAAGCCCCCTACATGTAGGTTGTTTTGCAGAATCAAGCGGCTACAATGTTCCCAGGCCTGGTGAATTATTAATGATTTGTCAGGTCAATTAATTGAAAAATGTTGGCTGTTGTTTACAGCACATTTCTTACCTCAACACTGCAGTTTAACCCAATTGTTTTGCTTATTCCGCTAAAACATGTCATTCACACGTCAGCAATAAAACAATGCAAATCAAGAGAATGCAAACAAACACCACACAAAATCCACATAAAATTCAAGTAAATAATTAATGTAGCACACCAGTGCTTGATTCTCAATTTTCTTGTGGTTAGAGACAAAAAAGTATTAGGTGTAAATGTTTATCACACATATCTGATATCTAACCCATAAAATCTGAATTTAAAGATTTATAACTTCTCTAGCCTGATAAAAAAAATATTTTAAAATTTTAATGCAGACATTAAACTGATCAAAAGTGACAGTAAAGACATTTATGATGCTGTGAAATATTTTTATTTTAAATGAATGCTGTTCTTTTGAACTTTTGTTCATCATGAAAATACAGTTTCTAAAAAAATATTAAGCAGCAAAAAAAATTCAACTGTGATGATAATAATAATCAGAATATTAGAACTATTAGAAGGATCATGTGACACTGAAGACTGGAAGCATGGCTGCCGAAAATTCAGCTTTATCATCACAGAAATTAATGACATTTTTAAATATATATTAAAATGGAAAACTTTAAAATTATAATAATATTTCTCAAAATTACTGTTTTTACTGCATTTTTGATCAGATAAATGCAGCAATGATGAGCAAAAGTCACTTCTTTCAAAAACATAAAAAAGTATATTTTCCCATCCCCCCCTGAATTTGGCAAATAAAAATTCACTGAAAAGTTTTAGTGATGAGACAATCAATATATAATCAATAAATAATGAGACCATAGAATAAATGTTCATTTATGCTGGCGATTGTGCTATAATTGTCCAGGAAGCTCTTACCGGCCGTGGATGAGGATTGTTCCTGCGATATGCAGAGGACGGCCTGGGCCGGGTGGGTTTGACCCGAGCTGGGTAACTGAACTCCTCTGAGTAGGTGCTGCTGAAGTGTAGTTGAGGACCCATTTCCTCTGTGTACAGTAAGAGTGTGTCTGCAGCTCCTTGACTGCTGTCAAGCAGACCTCACCCCCTCCCTCTCTTCAGCACCTCTGCTCTTGTGCGGTCATGCATCTCTTCCTGTACCCTAAATCCTTTCGTCTTTCCAAGAAAAGTATTCAAATAAGTTGCCTCAAAAGAGAAAATTGTCATTGTTTACTCATACCCTATAGGTTTGAAACTACATAAAATTGAGTAAACAAAATGTATCACTCTGCCCCTTTTCTATCTACACACTTTTAGATGTCACTGGATTTGAGATCAAACTAAAGGTTACAATCACATTTGAAATTGTAGTACACACAAAGCACATCTTATGCAATCATATGTGATGTTATTCTAGTATTCTGGCCCGGTTCTGTGTTAGACGCTCCACTGAAGAGAGAAAAAGAGAGCTGGCAATTGGATAATCTGCATAGGCATCCTTCTGTCACCAGGATTGAGCTGCCCTTGTTTTCATTTCCCCCTCGGCCAGTGATCAATAATTCAAGCCTTAGATCCTGTGTGTCTTTTGTGGCCCCTGTTCAGCGGGGCCAGACTGAGAGTTAAACAGGTGAGGAAAGATCTGTTTATCTTTGTTTATCTTCCAGGTGAGGAAAGACAAATGCCTTGAAATTTGTTTTGAAAAATTAGCTTGAATTAGAAATCTTTTGTAACATTATAAATGTCTTTACTGCCACTTTTGATCAGTTTAATGCATCCTTGCTGAATAAAAGTATTAAAGGATTAGTTCACTTTTAAAAAAACTTTTGCTGATAATTTACTCACCCCCATGTCATCCAAGATGTCCATGTCTTTCTTTAGTCGAAAAGAAATTAAGGTTTTTGATGAAAACATTCCAGGATTTTTCTCCATATAATGGACTTCAATGGGACCCAAACGTTTCAAGGTCCAAATGACAGTTTCAGTGCAGAAAAATAAATAAAAAAGTTAAGTTTTATAAGCACAAAGGATCGCCTTGCTCTGTTCTGTGATGACTCTGTTCTGTGAGACCTTTTCAACGTAATTGCGTATTACGTGACGTCACGAACGCGCATCACAGAACAGAGCAAGGCGAGCATTTGTGCTTATAAAACTTAAACTTTGTATTTATTTTTGAAATGACCGATCATTTCGCTAGATAAGACCCTTATTCATCGTCTGTATGTTTAAAGTCCTTTGAAGCGCACTGAAACTGTCTTTGGACCTGAACCGTTGGGTCCCATTGAAATCCATTATATGGAGAAAAATCCTGGAATGTTTTCATCAAAAACCTTAATTTCTTTTCGACTGAAGAAAGAAAGACATGGACATCTTGGATGACATGGGAGTGAGTACATTATCAGAAAAAGTTTTTTTTAAAAGTGAACTAATCCTTTAATTTGTTGATCTTTAAAATGACTTCATTTAAGAATTTGAACATTAGTACATTTTCCTTTCTCTGTGAATGAATCATACCACTATGCCATAACTTCAGAATGCTAATGTTCTGACATTAGACTCTATATATAACTCTATAATACATTAAGGCAATCTGCTCATGTCATTGTAGCTACAATATTGTGGATGACAGTAATTAATGTGTAATCCTATATGAATGAAAGGAGTTCTTCATTCATAAGAGATAATCAAGACAGTCATCATTTAACTGAGCAAAACTGGCACTTATCCACAGTCCCTGTCAGCAGCCACACAAAAAAATCCTCCTTGTCTGTGCCAACACAAGTAAATCAAATATGTCTTTCAGCGACCTATTATGCAAAGGACAGCTTTCAGGTTATTCAGATAGTCCCACAGGGAAAAACGTTCCATTCATAATTATTGAAATAAAATGGGTTTGAAGGGAGGTTTCTGTCCAGGTCTACTTTTTAAATAATCCCTCAAATGGAGATATATAACCTAATTATATTTGTGTATCATTAAGCTCCAACTTACTTTTTGTTGTTTGTTTAACAGAAAACAGTAATATTTATCGTTGAAACATTATTGACTGGTGTTCATAATCTTCTCTCTCATATAGGTGTTCAGTGACCATAATTCCACTACATAGGTGACCACATTCAACAGATCCGCTCACTCTTACTTGGCGTCAGGTTCCTTTTTAAAGTGACTCATGATTTATCCATGAGTTCCGTTCTACTCCCAACATATCGCATTTGCATGGGGTATCATCTAATTTAGTCTAAAGTGTAAATATACAGTACAGTTCCAGAAGGATTCCAGAAAGAGCAAAGTAGCTGATTCTAAAAGAGAGGGGTGATCTTTAATTTAAAAAAAAAAGAGAGAAATCAAACAGAATCCAGGGAATTATTAAACACAAGGTAGCCACTTTAAATTCAAGTTTTCAGTCCTCACAGGAATACATTGTGAGGATTTCTCTGCACTGGTTCTTTGATGTGTGTAGTCCAGTTTATTGGTGTTTGGCTTTCATGGTTGCTTTCAGTTTTGTGTAAATGTTCCCAAAGTTCTGCAAACAAAAAACACTGATCAAAACAAATGAAGGAAACCTCTGGGATTACAGATTGATATTCAATTCTATCCTATAAAGGTATAGTATTGACCTCAGGTCTCTAGTTTGGTATACATTATCCACAGCTCACCTGGATTGCGTAATAGACTATTCCAAGGTATCCAGCTATACAGCCGCCCAAAAACAGGTCAAAGGCGGCCGGCTTCACCCTAAAAAAAAAACAATTATAAAAAAAATCAAGGATTTGTGTTAAAAAGAAAAATTACTGAAAATATTTTCACTTACTAAGATTAAAACTACCGTTACTGGAATTTTTTATTTAAAAGACTTCAAACCATACTAAAATAAAGTAAAAATGACCATGAATTAATTTTAGTTTTAGTTTTTAATACTTAGTGTAAAATGAAATTAATAAATAAATAAAACACTGAAAGTAGAAAACTGAAAATACTAAAACTAAAGTAACCAATTGAAATTAAACTATTATACCCCAGGGTTTGAATCCAACTAGTACAGTAAGGGATTTAAATTCAACACTATTTACTTTATTAATATACATTTATGCATGGCGACTGAAATCGAAAACGTCCCTACTGTATAGAATGTGAAAAACAGTAAGCCTAAAGTGTAGTATGTCTTAATACATAGTATTCGAAAAATAGAATGCGAAAAGTCCCTGAATGACCTACTTCCGCCGAGATTCTGAAGTGTGCATCAGGTGGACACTTTACTATCCCATGAGGCCACGGGAGAGGATTTATGAATGGCAGTGAAGCGACACAACTGACACTGGTTGGTCACGTGGCAGTAACAGTATACCATAGAACGTTCTTTTTTAAAGGGTACCTATTATGGCATTTAAAATGTTCCTAATATTGTTCTGGGAGTCCCCAACAACAGTTTTACAAGCATGCAATGACAAAAAACACTTTTGTTGTCTTATAATATGCATTTATTTTTACCTGATTTGCTCACCGACTCCCATATGAATCGTTTAGCGAGTCATTTTTCCAAACCCCGCCTTTGCGTGACGCTAATCTGTGGTGATATGTTAGACACCCAGCCGACGGGGTGTCATTGGTTGTTGCGCTAGATCTTACCCAGATACAACAGTGCTATTTTCTGATTGGCTAACAACACCAGACGAACAACACCAGAGGAGACCAGGGTTGCCAGGTCTGCACAACAAAACCAGCCCAATTGCTCATCAAACTAACCCAATCACGGCCAAAAATATTCAAATAGCGGTCCCGGGTGTTTCCTCAATAACAATCATGTTCCAGTGGATAAAACAATCGCGTCAACCAGCGTGCACTACACAAACAACCCGCGGAAACAGTGCAGGCATACGGACCTGGCAACACTGGAGGAGACGCGCTTGAATCCTGCTGCCGGTTCCACAGTGAGTGAGTTTTGGGCATTGCGGCATATTAAATATATTACAAATAGTTTTTCAGCGTGAGAAATACAATGTGTGGCCGGAGAGCGTGACAAAAGACTGAAATGAGTGACTGTCACGCTCAATGCGTGATGCGTGACACTCGAGAGCCCTGTGACAACTCCATCAACAACGACAAACACTTCACATATTTCAATACAATTGACATTGAAGACCTAAGTTAGCTGCTAGAAGCTGCGCTGTGCCTGTGCGTACACAACACGCAAAATAATTATAGAACATGATACAAACATAAAAGCAACAGCCTACTTACAGATTGTGATTCGGAGAAGGAAGCTGATCCAAATAAACTCGGTACTGAACCTCCCTCCTTCAGTATCAGCCATACTACATGCAAATCCATACGTTTATAGCATTTAGGTTTGTGAAGCAATCATCTTCAAAATGACGCGAACACAGAACAAGTTCGGGCTATAATACTTCTGTGGTATAGTTATGAACTGTAGCCACTGTCTTCAAATGCTCCTCACTGGGCAGATGAAAAAAGTTTGCTTTTGCGTCGCACTTCAAAACACAGCAGCGTCTCGTCGACATGATGTTTTCCCTGGTGTCTCCTAATGCAATGAGTGGGCGTATCTTATTCAAATAATTTGTACAAGTGACGTACGAAAGTTAGAGAAAATGCATCGTTCGTCTATCGATTCATATCAACGACTCAGAGTCGACTCTTACTTTTGAGAGACAATAACTTTGTATACGGTGAACTTTCATATTTAAAACTTTGCAGGATGTTTTTGTTCACTTAGATCTATGTTACACACTACATGAAAGGTAATTTTCAAAATTCCATGATAGGTACCCTTTAACGGTCGTGAAGTGTTTAAATTAAATTGTAGTACCTATTTAGACAGTATACAATTTCAGATGCATCGACAGTTGTAATCATTGGTGCAAATTGCATCTGTAATTTTGGTATTCATAATCTTTCAATAAAAGATAGTAACTTCCGCTCCACCTTTGATGTTTCAACCTCTCCCCTGCAACCATCTTTTATTTACAGACCATCAATTGGATAAAATTCATCCATGCCTCTTTTTCTAGCTGAAAATAACATTTAATTTAAAAATGCATCACATCTCTAAATTGAAAAGGGTTGTTAATGCTGTTTCAACACAAGACCAATCACAGGACTTACTCACCTGTACATCATCATTGGTTGGCTCATTTGATCAAAGAATGTGATTTCAGGATCCCTATAAAAGACAGACAAAACAAGCTTACTATGTCTGTATCTACTAGTGTGTGTGTGTGTGTGTGTGTGTGTGTGTGTGTGTGTGTGGTGTGTGTGTGTGTGTGTGTGTGTGTGTGTGTGTGTGTGTGTGTGTGTGTGTGTGTGTGTGTGGTGTGTGTGTGTGTGTGTGTGTGTGTGTGTGTGTGTGTGTGTGTGTGTGTGTTGTGTGTGTGTGTGTGTGTGTTTTGCTTTTTACAGAAAGTGTGTCGGTAAACATTGTTTGAACTTTTTTGCTACTGGCAAGATAAAAAGGGCTCTGTGAGTGTATGCGTATTTGCGAACTCTAGAAAAATATGCATCTGTAAACCTGCTACAGAAGTCTTTTGAAGTCTTGCTTCAGGCCATTGATGAGGTGAAATATTGTGTCTGTGTGTACCTTCTGTCCAGGTGGAACGTGTGTCTATGGACCTGCTTTAGATAGTGTTTGAACTCCTGCTCCAGGCTGCTGATCAGGAGCAGTTGTCCTGGTTCTCTGTCCAGCAACTGAACGGCTCGGGGAACAGACGTCATCATGCTCATCAATGCAGACAAATGGCTGTCTTGAATATCCTACATAGCACATAAAGGTTACTTGATGAATTTCAATTTTGGGACAACCGCTGAAAATTCAGCTTTGCCTTTAGAGGAACAAATTTCACTTAAAAATATGTCAAAATAGAAAACCGTTATTTTAAATTGGAATAATATCGACAGTTTTCACCATGCAAAATGCAGCTTTGGTGGGCATAAGAGACTAATTTCAAACTTCCAAATTTATAAATAGTGGTGTATCGAAATTGTACCACAATACAAAGTTTTAGCTGGATTAAGCCTGATAAAATAAAAAACAGAGCAGAAAAAAATATTACCAAACTGCCCTTGAAAACCTGCATGTCCTTAGCAGAGCCCTACAGCACAAAAAAGATTATACATATTAATGAAAAGTGGAAACAAAGACAAAAGTGTTCTGTATGTGCTTTCAAGGTTGCCGTGAACATTTACATTTGGCGAGACTCTCCAAACGTTAGTCTCACCTTGTCTGAAAGATTGTACATGAATCTTGCCAAGGACTCCGCAACTATAACTGCGTTCCGCTTGAGCTTCCTGATGTCCACCTGTGCCCTAAATATACAAGATAAACTGTGAGATGAGAAATGGTGCATCTGTCATTTTGAAATGTAGTCTGAAATGTCTGCTATAACAGAGTTGCATTTCATGTAGTCCAATACAATTGGATAGGAAACTTGATTTACACTGGTTTCAAGGATAAAAAAAATATTTAAAGGTCCTGAAAGAGATTGTTTTTGTGGAATGGTACTGGAAAATATTTATCTAACCTGACAGATGTCACTGACAAAAAGTGACAGCAGGCCACACTCAGAAACTTTGTTCAGCCAATCAGAAGCCTTTGAGGCTCTGTCAATTATATCGCACATTAAAAAGGCAGACAATATATGGGAAGCAGGAAGCTGAGTGGTAGTTGAAGTGAATCATTCAGGTTTACAACATATTCAGGTTCATAAACAGGTGTCAGTTTTTAGTTTGTTGTGCAAGAAGCTGTGGGTTTCTTTGTGGAGTGGTTTTTGAAAAGAGTGGACGTGGTTAATTCACTGGCTCCATCTGGCAGACGTTCCAGAATGGGATTTGCTTACAGAGCTTTAACTTTGGAAAAATTTGGTAGATTTTTCTCACATGGTGTCCAGGATAGATCCTCTCAGCTCCGATTTAGGGTTCTCAATATGCGACAGAGTGAATCCTGGGATATGTTTCATCCCATAGCGCTCATGCTCCCAAGCCACGTTGGTCTCCTGCAGGTTGATCTTCTTATGGACCGTTCCAAATCTCACCCAGGGGAACCTGGTAGAGATTATCTGTAAACACAGAAAGGGAAAAGATGTACAAGAGGGTCAATTGCCAATCACCAAAGTTTTTTTTTTCATTGAACATTCTTTCACTTCATATATAATCCAATTTAACCTGCTCTAGCTGCTGAATGAAGCTGTACTGAGGCGTTCCAGGCTTAGGTGGCCGTGAAACGTGTAGGAAAAGCTCATCTCCGGTGCCAAGAGAGTCCAGACATATAACGAATGCCACGTTGTCATGCAAAAGGCTGGATTCTGCATACAGTCGTAAAAAAATGAATGCCGTCAAGATTCTGTATTTCTTCTGTTTAAATGCCTCTTGCTTGGATTGACAATACTGACAATAGTGTGATATTATCAGGCAATAGTTATGATGGCAAATTGAATAAGATATATTTTATTCCATGTCATAAAGGAAACATGAAAACTTTTTGAAATCAGATTCAAGAAACTGAAATTTAAAGATATGTTAGGTCAAATTCGCACTATTGACTAGTTTCTTATTGGCATGCATATTACTATAATATTGGCTGTTTTTTATTTCATTTCATTTATTTATTTATAAAGCACAATTAAAACAATATGGTGTTGACCAATGTGCTGTACAAACACATAATAAAATTACACAATAAAATGTATTTTCAGACAATACAACAACTAACAAATATCTGTAAAGAGCCTCCAAATAACCTACCAAGTTAACCTACTGATCCCAACGCTAATTCTAGTAAATGCAATTTTAAATTTCGTTTAAAATAACTTGGAGAGGGAGCAAGTCTAAGGTGTAAAGGTAAATTATTCCAGCGCTTTGGAGCTGCTACTGCGAAAGCCCGATCACCACTCAATTTTAATCTAGTCTGATTTGCTGATCTGAGAGACCTAGAAGGTTTATGTATATGAAGGAGATGCTCTAGATATGGTGGGGCTAAATTATGTAATGCTTTATATACAAATATCAATAATTTAAAATCAATTCTGAACTGCACTGGCAACCAATTAAGTGAGGCTAAAATCTGTGTCACATGCTGCTTTTTACGAGTCCCTGTTAAAAGTCTAGCAGACGCATTCATGACCAATTGAAGGCGATTCAACAGTACTTGGCTGACACCTACATACAACGAGTTACAATAATCCAGTCGTACAGAAATAAAAGCATGAATAATCTTCTCAAAATCACTTGTGGACAAAAACGGTTTCACCTTTGCTATTGATCTTAAATGGGAAAAGCAAGATTTTACTACAGAATTAATCTGTTTGTCAAATTTCAAAGAACTGTCAAATTGGACACCAAGGTTTTTCACTGTATATTTACAAAAAGGGGTTAGCTCGCCCAGGTCGAAATAATCTTTGTGTCAGGAGTCGCGAACCAAATTACTTCTGTTTTACTTTCATTCAGATGCAGAAAATTATCTGACATCCAAGATTTAACTTCTTGTAAACATCTAATTAGTGACTCAAAATATTTTTTGTCCTGTTTCCGCAATGGTAAATACACCTGAGTGTCATCCGCGTAACAATGAAAGGATACTCCATGCTTAAGAAAAATAGAACCTAAGGGTCGCATATATAACGAAAACAAAATTGGGCCCAGATTAGATCCTTGGGGAACCCCACTAGACAGTGGGGCCACTTTTGATTGATGTTGACCAAAATTAACAGAAAACGACCTATTAGACAAAGTAGGATCTGAACCAATCTAGTGCCATGCCCTTAATTCCCACGTTTTGTTGTACTTATAAAGCACATATTAATGCCTTATTCTGCATGACCATATTCTACATCCCTTACCCAATACCTAAACTTAACAACTACATTACTAACTATTAATAAGCAGTAATAAGAAGTTTCTTGAGGCAAAAGTTGTAGTTATTAGTGAGAATTGGACCCTAATTTAAAGTGTGACTATACCGAATTTCATGTTTTATAGTACAAGGGCTCATACTTTTTACACTCATAAAGAAAAGACCAAGAACCGTTTTGGGTTCTTCAATAAATCAGTGAACAGTTCTTAAATAACCATTTTTTTCTTAATGTGAAGAACATTTTATATAATCTAAACAACCATTTTCTACTATAAAGAATTGTTTGTGCTAAGAAAAGTTTCCATGGATGTTAAATGTTCTTCATAAAACCATAGATGTCAATAAATAATCTTTATTTTTAAGAGTTTTGATTGGAGAGTAAAATGTGTGTAAAGAATACATACTGGCAATAATTGACTTACCTGCATGGTCCATATTTTCCTCCAGCCAACGCTTGGTGCCAATGAAATTATATTTACCACCACCAGTCAGGGAGAATAAGAGGTGGTATCTAAAAGATTTTGGAAATGTGATGCAAAATTTAAATGCAAAAAAATAATGAAATAAGCTACTGTGTTCATGTTGCCAGTTTTTAAATTATTTTCCTAACACACATATTCTTAGGTGGTGAAATACAGAATGAACTAACGGAGCCTGGTTTCGTGGATCACTGTAGAGGTGATGAAAGAGTCGAACCAGCTCGAGAAGAATGGTGACACCACTGGCATTAGAATCCGCACCATACGCCAGCCCCTACAGCACACATAGGTACACAAATCACTCACACATACAATTTTATAATACACTCTAAGTGGGTAGGAAAAAAATCACATATTTTCACTGCCCTTCAGTAAATACAATTTCAAAATGATCCCTATTCTTTTGTCCAAAGGAGAGATAAAGTATCAATGATATGCTAACCATACAGCCAAGTACATTGTTTTCAAATGTATAAAGCGCCAATGGAAGTGATCTGCCAGGTGGTGACTGTAAAACTCATTACCAGTGGGAACATTTTACCATCTGAACCCGTGAAACACAGTGGTAATGAAATGCTTTGCTGTGATAACACGATTACCACAGCATCATTATAGGTACATAACTCAAAAGTGTAGGTCTTTATCAAAACATAAATTCAATTATGGAAATTATATGGAATTTAACAATCCATATTTCAATTTTGGTTCCTGTTGAAGATTCTATTTCCTTAGTGGTTCCATTAACATTTGAAGGTTTGTTTACACAAACTTTATCATTTTCTGAGATTCTCAAACTAATTACTCTTATGAGCCTGTACTTTTTAGCAAATCAAAAACATTCTCATAGCTCAAACAGAAGAGCATGGCGCTAGCAATGCCAAGGTGATGGGTTTGATTCCCACGGATGGGAATGCATGAACTGATACTTATGAATCTTATGAACAGGTTCTTTTTAGTGAATCACACAACTTACAATTTACTGCATGATTAATACCTCTAAAAATGTTGAAGTTTCCAGCTTATAAGATTCATTATTGCGGGAATTGGACTGCGCACTGCGGTGCATATTTTGATTCACTTAAAAGGTAAACTCATAAGACTCATTCTTTCGGGAATTGGACTGGTTGTGGTCTATGTTTTTGATTCACTGGCACCACTTTTACATAATGAAAAAAGATTTGGAAGTTCTGAATTACAAGTTACAACCACTTGTCAGTTCCCAACACTATAATTCAATACAATTTTCATTGGTGGGGCTTTGAGATGCCGGTTATATGAATATGTTAATTTCTGACCGAAGTGTTTGAGTAAAGGTCAGTTCCCACAGCAAGTGAACCATGCCAATTGGCAACATGCATAAATCATTCAGAATCATGTTTGAGGAGACTGTGATATATTATGTGACCAAAAAATGATTAAGCATATGTTACCCTGGATCACAAAACCAGTCTTAAGTAGCACGGGTATATTTGTGGGAATAGCCAACAATACATTGTATGGGTCAAAATTATTAATTTTTCTTTTATGCCAAAAATCATTAGGATATTAAGTAAAGATCATGTTCCATGAAGATATTTTGTAAATTTCCAACCATAAATGTATAAAACATTTATTTTTGTGAGTGAATGCAGCACAATCGCGAACATAAATGGACAACTTAAAAGGCGATTTTCTCAATGTTTAGATTTTTTTGCACCCTCAGATTCCAGATTTTCAAATAGTTGTATCTCGTTCAAATATTGTCATATCCTAACAAATCATACATCAATGGAAAGCTTATTTATTCAGCTTTCATGTGATGTATAAATCTCAATTTCAGAAAAATGACCCATAAGACTGGTTTTGTCATCCAGGGTCACATATATTAATATACACTGAAAAAAGGTTCCTTCGATCTTGATCTCCCAGTGTGTATGTGTGTGGACATTAATGAGGGTGACTTACGGGAGCAAGACCAAATGTGTCATAATGGGCAGTAATTACAATAGTGGGTGGGTCTTCTCCAGCTCCAGGAAGTACTCCCTTGAAATAAAGCAATAAATCCACTTGACTGACAGGTTTAATTATAGCTGAACACTATTACGTTGTACAGAAAAGGATAGAGTTGTTGTTGTGTGGCCAGCTGCCATTCTCACCTCTAGAGTAATGATGGTGGTATCAGTAATAGGCTTGATGGGGGAGTTGTTGCTCACTAATATTTGGAAAGCGGTGGCGGTGATGATACTACGGAGAACTGAGAAAGAGAGAAAGTTGATTCACATGGCTTCAAATTTACAGTAAATCTGCTTTCATGAATATTTACGAATAGCAATTAGTGCATGCAAAAATATCTAGGCCTACATTTTTTTTTAAATTTATGTATTTGAATTGCACATAAATTCCTTTTATTTGGATTACACCGTTTTAATCTAACTAATAAAGTACCTTAAATTCATTGAAAGTCTTTGGGATGTGTTAGAGTAGACTTTACAGAGTGCTCGACACTTGCATAGTCAAAAGATCTTGAACCGAAATTGGAAATAAATGTTGTGATGTTATTTCCATCAAGAGGTGCAACAATTTTTGGTCAATTGTTTTGAGTCGAGCACTCTGTAAAGTCTCCTCTAAGTAACACATCCCAAAGACTTTCTATGAATTTAAGGTTTGGACTCCAGAGGAGCCAATTCATGTGTGGAAATGATTCTTCATGCTCCCTCCCAACCATTCTTTCACAATTTGAGCCTGATGAATCTTGGCTTTGATGGAATATGGCCATGATTTGTCTTCCTACATGGATGTTTAAGAAATGAAAAGCTACACACTCCATCAATTGGGTTAGAAGAACTGTTGCCAAACATATAACATGCTAGAAACATAATCCTCACAGCAATAATGATCCAGTCATAGATTTAAATGTCTTCAGCTTTTTACAGACGCAAGTTTTTTTTTGTCATTTTTATGCCTCCGTGCACTCTGCAGTTCCCTCTCACCTCTCACTAGTACAGAAGCAGACTTTGTTGCTGCAGCCTGACTGACTTCTTCATACATACAGAGCAGCTGGTCATCCTCTGGGACCACATACACAGGCATGAGGGTCTCCTTCTGCAGGACCTGAGATTCCGCCACCATGAAGCCCTAGAGATGGTTGGGGAAATGTTCTGACCTTTAGCTAATCAGGTTGGGGATTTGAGGGGTATCTAATATAATCTGCTTCCTTCGCTGATCACAAATAACCTACAGTTACTAGAAGAAACAATGAATCAGCAGCAATATATCAAGCGTAATTGTGCAAAAATGTTCCTGAATGACCTGCACTATATCCTCTGGTACAGACGAGAGATTTTGGGGTAGCAGTATCAAAACCGCTGCTGCATTCTGATTTTTGGCCTCTAAGTAGCGCTCTGTGGTGAAATCAGGCAGTTTCATGATCACACAGCGGCGGGTCAGAATCGTGTCCGCAGCCGATCGTGCCTCTGCTACCACAATAGCTCCACGGCAACCTGAGGGCCAAAGGTCAGAGTCTAAATGTCATCTTTGCACCATTGATATAGTGACATGAGTGTGTGCATTCTTAATTAAATCAGGTAAAGAGATTTCAAGTCTTACTACATCAGTAAGGAATTCAGAACAAGTCAAATTCTGTGGTTTGCCATCTTTTTTAAGTGCCTCGATTATGCTTTTTCAGATTTGACCGTGCTATATAGCTGTTTGTGAATGTTTAAGGTATGCAGAGTTTCAAAGATCAAAGTGCATGACAAATAAAGCTATGGTCTCCCAAAGGAAAGAACCGATTCTGAACTGCCTGAAATGAGTCATCAGTAATTCCAGTCTTACGTCCTGCACAAACCTATGTAGGTTTGTAACAAATTTGCATAATGCCAGCCTATGGTCTTCATTGGATGCCCGTAAAAAAACATCTACCTTGACCCGCCCTCAAACTATAGTTGTAGCTGAGGCCTTGAAGAGTTTGGTTTGTGTTGTCGAGAAGACGCTGTTTTCTGCGCTGCAAACTCAAATCTACTTTGCATGCACTTCCAAAGGATGAGAATTTAGGCTCAAATTGATACAGTAAAACCCAAACAATCGTTACTGTTCGTATCACTGTGTATCAAGTGCTACGGAACCCTCAACTAGGATGGGCCGTCTAACCAATCAAAGCAGTGTAGGCTCTCGGAAAGGAGAGGATGCTGCAATGTATATTATGAGAAAATTAAAGTTGTTTGACCTTGAATGCATGTAAACCTACTGAAGGAGGCCAAAACATAATTAGGAACCTTTAAAAAGCTTAATAGGGGAACTTTAAAAGGATATCAACTATGTTTGAAGTAGCATACTGCCTGTTTCCCGTAGTGCATTGTGCTTGACTAAGACTTAAAGGAATATTTCAAAGCATGTTTGGAACGGCATGAGTTTGAGTAAATGATAATAGAATTTTCAGTTTTTGGTGAACTATCCTTTTCAACTATTGTGTTACCATGTTTGTCCTGATGCAAGTTGTATTGCTGCATCCTGTAGGCGTTGAACCCATAGGAGGATGCTGCGGGTAGAGCAGAAGCATGTAGGAGATGCACTGACAGCAGCAGCAGTGCCGCCACCAGAGTCATGTTGATACCCCACATCTGAGTTCGCCCAAAGAAACAAGTCTATGAAAAATGCGAGATGGAATATTAAAAACAATAATAAACCTTTTTTCCCCCAAGTGTGTGAACACAAAGACATTACAGGAGGTCCATAGAAATCTTCATAATAAAAAAAGTATAAAAATTACTAATACACTCTTAAAAAATAAAGGTTTCAAAAGTGGGTTTCCACACCAGTGCCATAGAATAATCATTTTGGTTCTCCAAAGAAACTTTCAGTGAATAGATTTTAAAAGGACACTGTTTTTTCTTAGTGTGTGTAGAACATTTTAAGAATCCAAAGAACCCTTCGAAAAGTTTCGAAAGTTCCAATGGATGTTAAAGGTTCTCCATAGGTAAGCAATAAGGTACGAGAGGCTGTTCAACCCCTTCAGCTGTCACTTACTCATTAAAGAAAAAAAATGCAACTTTCATGACGTAAAATCACTAAAAGCCTTCCTTCCACTGGAAAAAAATAATCCCTGACCAGCAACAAAAGTTACATTGTAATGCCATTAGATGGCGGTAAAGACTGTCTTTATGAGCGAGTCACTCAGTAGCGAAGATTTTTTTATAAATTGAAAGGACTGTCAATGTCATGGCACGGGGGAAACTGTTGATAGGACAATATATAGCAGCAGGCATTAAAACAGATTTTATTTTAATAATATATATTATTTAATAATAATTTTAAATTCAGAACAAAGAGTTTACTTGATTAGAATGGTTGCTAAGGGTGAAACAGTCATAGCCGTGTTTTATCGTGAATAAAAAAACATTGTCCAGTCTTTATTTTTAGTCTCTAACATTGTCCAAAAAACTTTATTTTTAAGATGGTAAACATTTCTAAATACTTGAAAAAAATTGAACCGGTATGGGCATCGACATAAATCGATGGGTTGGCTGCTGTGAGTCTGAAAAGGTAACGTTACCTGGGCCTTTACAATATAATTAGCAGCTAGCCATTTAAAAATTGCTATACTGTAACGCTACATCTAACAGCAAAAAGACGATTATGCATGGCATCACTCCTGTAATCATGCAGAAGATGGACACAACGTAATGCGCAACAATGCTGAATATCAACGCCACTTTTGCACTTGAGATTTGCTGTGTAAACCTTAATTCAAAGTACAACAAATGGAATTAGATATTACCAGAAAATAAAGGCCCAAGCCGCCAAGCACGGCCCTAGTTGAGATTGAAACTCACCCAAAGTCCCCGTTAGATCTTCCACAGTGTGAAAAAACGACCCGTCTTGTTGTTTGAGAGGATGTGGTGTCCAAAGCATGGCCGGGGACAAGGCTTAGAGAGGCCCTCAGGTAAGCCTACTGTACCATCTGGCCCAGACGGGATAAAGCTAAGATAATCAGTCCTCCCCTCAATCCCAGACAACCTACAACATTTCCAAACTCTTCTTCCCAGTTGTTACAATATATTCTGTATGTCACTTAAGTCTAAACCCTGAAATTGAAAGAAATATGGCTAAATACAGTGGGGCGGCAGTCAAAAGTTTGACCAAATCTACTCATTCTTACACGTGTGTGTGTGAATAAAATATATATAAATATATATAAAATAAATAAAAATATATATTGTAGAATAATTACATACTATTTTATTTTGTAAACATTGTTTTTCTAAATTCAAATTTAGCATAATTACTGTCAAGCGTCTGTTTTTTTTTCTGGTGGCATAAAAATACACAGGACAAAGGAGTTGCAATTGTATATTTCAGATGTATTTACTGATATGATTCACTACACAGAACAACAAACATTGTTAAATACTGGTATGGAAACTGTTCATGTCTTTACAATCATATTTATCGACAGAAGGGGGGGAAATATGAAGGAAAGAAAATAAACCAAAAAAATAAATGTTAAAAAAAATGAATGAAAACCATACCACTTGCAATAAATAACATGACCCATTGTATAGCTTCAATTAAGGCATACTCTACTTCAGTGTAGTAACAGAGAATGGACAATGATTTAGTAGTTACACAACGGAGTGTTTATCACGAACCAAAGCAGAGACGCGGAGGATGACAGACATGTTCATTCATCAGATACACAGATCAGTCAGTCTTATGGCACGTCTATAAGTACCATGAGAGAAACGGCAGACATGGGGCTTAAGGGAACTTGCAATCAAATTCTTCACTTACATATCTATTGAGAGCTTATAGAACAGGCATTTTGTAGGTTATCTATTGCTACGCTAAGAGCTATACCACTGAAACATGGCATTTTCCCTTGTCAAATAAATTAACAATGGCATTGGCAACTGAAAACATTTGCATGATGTTCAAACCACTAGGTGACACCATAACACACACAAAAAAAATACTTAGTGAATGCACCTTTACTCGGCAGTGTAGTGAAATATTTGCCTGCATATTAATACAGCAATGTACGTTTTGAGCATTGTTGTTCCGTATCCACTTGAAAACGCAGTAAAAAGAAATACTGTTCTGAAGTTTAAGAGTGATATAATGATCCACAATATTCAAAATAAAAAGACAATTTATACATCAAATCTACATTGTTCAAAAGTGTGGGGTCGGTACTATTTTTTTAAATGTTTTTGCAAGAAGTTTCTAAAATACAGTAAAAACTGTAATATTGTGAAATATTATTACAATCTATAAGAACTGTAACTGTAAAATGTAATTTATTCCTGTGATAGTAAAGCTGAATTTCATTACAGTCTCCGGTGTCACATGATCCTTCAGAAATCATACAAATATGCTGATTTGATGCTCAAGAAACATTTATTATTATCATTATCAATGTTGAAAACCGTTGTGCTGCTTTACTATTTATTGTGGAAACCATTATACTTTTTTTACAGGATTCCTTGATTAGTAGAAAGTTCAAAAGAACAGCATTTATTTGAAGTCGAAAACTTTTTTAACCATGTTAAAGTCTTTACTGTCACTTTTCGATCAGTTTAATGCATCCTTGCTGAATACTTTTGAACAGCAGCATATAAAAGATGATATATTATAGTCTAGATATCATAGAAAATACTGGAGTGTTACTAGGGTATGTGCTAGGTGCAAAGGGGCATCTAAATACAGCTGGCAACGGCGACTGGGTGGCGATGTACATGCAAGACGATAAGGTGCTCTGAGTGTTGTAGGAAATCAACAACAGTTTCATGACACACAGAAGACACAAATACTCTACAGAACAGTACAATCTTCAAAGGACCTTCATACTCCGAGTGTTCGATGTTGCTTAACAGATTTGGCCACAGCTGAGATGAATTTATAAAGAAAGGCATTAAATTGAAGCGAAACAGCGAACTCAGAGTATTCTATCCCAGGGTACAACACTTAATGTCTGACAAAATGGTATTGCACTTTAAAATTACTATAAAGGCGAGAGCACTGAAGTGTAAAATTGATTTCTGCCATCATTTTGAATGTTGGCCAAATGCTTTTCATGCCCGTTCCATCTTTAAAATAAAGAAACAATGCATTTTATGCATTTTGGCACAAATCAGATGAATAAAATCTATTGTATTGTATCTATTATGGGATATGTATCTGGCAGCTGCTATTATCTTCAAGTAAATCAATGCAAGCGCTCTTCCCCCTCTAACAAACCTCCAAAATTCTTAAAACAAGGAGCTTACAAAAATGAAATGCACTGAATCAGAAAATTGTACCAAATTATCTAATGCGTCTTATCTAGAGGTACATTTTTAGTTTATCTTTGAAAGACACGTTTATTAGTTTATCTATCTCAAACCTGTGAGAGTTTCTTTCTTCTGTTGAACACAAAGAAGTATTTTAAAGAATGTTGGTAACCAGACAGTTGATGGACCCCATTGACTTCCATAGTAGGAAAAAAAATACTATGGTGACACAATTTTCATTTTTGGGTGATCTATCCCTTTAAGGTGATTACAATTCCCTTAGTCCAGTTTAACAGTGTTAGGTTTGTGTGCAGCAACCCTGATCTAAATCCTTATGATAAAAACAAAAAATAAGTTCTATAAAGAGTCTCCATTAGTAAACACATCTCAACTATTCAATGAGATTCCCTGACGTAAGAATTACATCTGCTGTCAGTATCGTAGCAGATTTTTGTCTTCTATATTTCAATTTCAGGGTGTGTTCACACTTGTAGTTCGGTTCAATTATACATAGAAGTTAGGTAGGCCTGGTTAGCATTCACTAAAAGTTTTTTTGACGGAACTTTTCAAACATCCAAAACAATGTTGTGTGCTGGGTTAAACATGCTCGTTGTATGTGCGTGCCATACACATAATGGTATTTTTACCAGTTGATAATTCTTGAACTGCTTGGAAAATGTGTAAATGAGTCAAAACATAACAAGTAATTTCTCTGTTAAACACAAATGTAGATCTACTGCAAGACGAACGCCTGTATAGAACTGTAATGGGCAACTTGGTATACATGGCATTCTGTCCTTTTTAGGGTCGCATACTGACATCACGTCTCGTTTTTGGTTCGTTTAGATGCCTTTGGTCCATATTGCGTTCATATTTCAGTCGACCCTCAACAGAGTGCGTTTGGAGGTTCGCTTTTCATGGGTCTCGGCTCACTTGTTTGGTGCGCACCAGGGCCGCGTTCACACTTATTCAAATGAACCGCACTAATCCGTCCTTCGGATGAGACGTTAAACCGAGGCCCTGACTCTCTGTGGTCACAAAAAATCCCAGGATGTCTTTCGAAAGAGTAGGGGTGTAACCCCGGCATCCTGGCCAAATTTGCCCCTTGGCCTCTGTCCATCATGGCCTCCTAATCATCCCCATATACTGATTGGCTTCATCACTGTCTCCTCTCCACCAGTAAGCTGGTGTGTGGTGAGCGTTCTGGCGCAATATGGCTGCCGTCGCATCATCCAGGTGGATGCTGCACATTGGTGGTGGTTGAGGAGATTCCCCCCCTTCTATGTAAAGCGGTTTAAGTGTCCAGAAAAGCGCTATATAAATGTAATGAATTATTATTATTATTATTATTATTATTATTATTATTAACAGACCAATCGCACCAGAGTTTGTTTTTACCAAACCTGCCAAGTGTGAACACACCCTAAGAGTGTTCCTTTTATTAGTGTTTGCTACAAAGCTACTGATAATATATTAATATAGTTTAAAATGATCTGAGAAAAAAAATTCACCTGGTCACTATACACTCCCTTTCATTAGAAAACAAGCACATCTGTCCATGTATATGTCCTTATAAAGCATCAGCTAAACAAAGGCAGATATTTTAGAGCAGTGATTTTGATTTCGCTTGGTTAAACCTATAAACAAAAATAAAATTATTAGGTCTGACAAAACATCAAAATAATTCTCTACGTATTATTCTTTAAATTAACATATATTTTTTAAATAAGTTTAAGTTAAAAGGAACACATTTCTGGTTTGCTGTAAAGAGGCCCTTCCTGATTGACTTTGGGGTTTTTAAAGGGGTCATGACATGAGAAATAAATAATCTTTTGACATATAAGAGCTCTTTGTACTCTTAAAACATCCACCAAGTTTCAGAGCTTAAAATGTCCTCCTCATTATAAACTAAGCATTTATTTAATCAAGCTCCAAAAATGACTTGTTTTGATATCGGTGGACTTGTGACGTCAAACGGGCAAAGACATTTGCATATGCCTACCTCCAGAGCAAGACATCGACGAATAGTTATACGTCATCGCCCCATAGGCCCCGCCCACTGGCATTCAGCATTTAACAGTTGACATTTGCCTACACTGGATGTGAGCGTTGCGTTAAAAGCAAATAGAATCCATTATAATCACTGGCGCTGTCTACACTGGAAACATTATACAGATGCCCGTTCAATTTACTTCATGTGCTTGAGTCTGCCGACACGACGACAAATGGAAGAGTAAATAGAAGCGCTAAGGAACGATCCTGTTAAAACACTGGTTTGCGTCTCTGTAAAGACTTTAGAAGTATACCAGCATCAGGATCAGGAACAATTGGATGGTTTATCTTTAATGGCGTCCTGGATCTGATTTATATGGATAATGTTTTCAAAACACTTACTCGCGTGCAATATCGACTGACCGATCATACTGTATCCTATGCACTGACCATAACAGAGGCCGTTTAATGACAAGCCTAAAAGAAGCCACCCTTTTAAAACCTCATTTCAGACAGAGGGTCAGAATGAGGATTAAAAATAATTTATATTATAATATTTGGGGTTTTTTTTGTGCAAAAAAAAAACTTTATTAACATTGTAGTGAACCTCAAGGAACATATTAAAATAATAAAAAAAAAATTCCAAGTCATGACCCTTTTAAGACAAAAAAGTTTGGGGTATTTAAGGAATCTATTAGTGTGAAATGGTAATTTTTGTTCTGTTTTAAAAGATACTTGAGCAGCTGTATCGTTTTTAATGTTGCACCATGCATTTATATACACTTCAACGAATCTCACAGCTATCCACACCTAAGTCTAGCGCCCTCTGGTGATGGTACAAAGACTCGCATCCTACCATAGGAGGAACCAATGACAGTTACGTACTTGTGCATTTTCAGTCATTATTTTTTCCCTATTTTATACTCATTTTAATTCACCCATTCTATTGTTTTTAACTTCTTTAGCAGTTACTCTATGCTGAGAATACTAACTGTGAGCTTAACTCACAGGGGTGGGACAAGAGGGGTTCAAGTGAGGGTGGGGTTACTGAATTTGACAGGCTGTGGAGGAAGTGGCTTGGCAGCACATGCAGGTAGGGTTGACTGATTTAGGGGGGATGAGGTCCAGGTCTTCATCATCGGGGATTTCGTCCAATCGGTAGCCATCCTTCAGAAGCTGAATGTTTAAATCTTGGTTTATTTGCTGTGGGAAAGAAACAGAATTAAACTAAAATGTTAGTAATTTTGGTAAAATTATAACACAAATAATTAATATTACAATTAACTAAACCTTTAAAGGGGTCGTCGGATACCCATTTTCCACAATTTGGTATGATTCTTTAGGGTGTTCAATTCATGTAAAGTTTGTTAAATACTTTGATTAAAAT
Source organism: Chrosomus eos (assembly GCA_036326025.1). Taxonomy (NCBI): domain Eukaryota; kingdom Metazoa; phylum Chordata; class Actinopteri; order Cypriniformes; family Leuciscidae; genus Chrosomus; species Chrosomus eos. Next base: position 13,756,329 of record CM070834.1, read on the forward strand.
TCCTCAATGGTTGTGTAAAACAACTTCCTTTTTACCTCCTCAAAAACAGCTTTGTTCAGTGACCTGTTTCGGTGCATGTCTCTTTAAATGATAATGAGCAACTGCTCACCCCACCCCTCTCTTCCATGGGGGGTGTCGAATGGCTGAGGGCAGAAATATGCTAATACGGGACAGTCCGTCAGTGGTCGTGGGCGGAGTATGAGCATTATGACATCGTAGTGCTCAGAAAATCCAAACGGCCTGATTATTGAGAGTGTTTAGACTTTTTGAGGATTAAAAAAAAAGGAGTGAATGGATTTTTTTTTCATTGTATGGTGGTTGTGTCCACACACTGCAAAGACACATTTATATGCAAACACCATATAAAAGTGAACTTTGCATCCGATGACCCCTTTAAAATATAATATTCATTCTATGACAGGACATGCTCTATGACATGATGCCACTTTAGAAATAAATAAAATTAAATTAAATAGAATAGGCGACTGTAAATGTGCAACTGAATTAGCAGTCAATTGATTGTAACTGTGTACTATAGAGAAGAGTTTAAGGCTATGGGATGGCAAATGGTTAAGTGGCTATTTCAGTGCATAAATACCTGGCCCCTTAGACATCTCACCTCGGCTGAGGAATATCCAGACGATGAGTATCTGGACATATCAAAGTCGTCGTCACTAAAAAAAAACAACAACAGTTATTACACAGTCACAATTGGACACCTTGATTTCAGATAAACAGCAAGAGACCAATGAAATCTGCCCCTTTGTCAACCTCATAAGAAATTGCTCACATAAACTACACATAAACTACAAAATTTTTAAAGCAATCTATTTAGTTGAGCTTATTAAGCCTTATAATTCAAGCTTAATGCTAAGATCCTCAAATAAGCTCCTTTTAACAATTACCAGAGTGCGTCTCAAATCCAAGAGTGATCGAGCTTTTTCTGTCGCTCGTCCAAGAATCTGTGAAACCCGACCAGTGGGGTAAGATCTTCCCCAACTTGAAATATTTTTAAAGACGTTAAAAGTCATACCTGTGCTCACTTGCATTTTGACATTATTATAATGATTATTTTGTTTTATTGTGTTTTTTTCTGTTTTCTTTATTTTTATATTGTATTTAATGTTGATTGTTTATATTATTTGCATTGTACAGCACCTTTGTAGCCTGAAAGGTGCTATATAAATAAATAAATACAAAAATATGTGACTGAATGAAGACTGCACCATTTATTGAATCAGTTTGAGTCAGCAAACTTCTGTTGAGAAATATCAAATACAGCCGTCAGATTTAATGTCATGATTTCTTTCAACATGTGGACTCCACTTATGTTTCTAGTCATATTAGATTACACATTTTTAATTACAAATGAGACTTTATTTAGTCACAGTTAAGCAAGAGAGAGAGAAATGTGAAGATGACATTTCAGCCAAATTAATTTATCAGGAAAAATCAACAGCGACAATCTGGAGCCTTCTGTCGATTTCTGCTGTAATTACAAGCTGAGCTCTCCAATAAACCAACAAGAACACAAGCAAGAACGAGTCTGTACGGGGCTTGTGATGGACAGAACGTCTGAGCATGTGACAGACAGTGGGTGTACGTACTAAATGTCAGGGAATGAGTGTTATATACAGCAAGGCTGAAATAGAAAAACAGAGAAAGAGACAATGAAGGACGGGTGACCGAAAACATGACTTAATCACAAGTGCAGGCAGCTGAGGTCACAGATATCCAGTAGACAGCTGGCAGCACAGAAAACATCACCCATCTGTGTGAGACGCTGCACGCTGTGCCTGATCATCTGAACAGCAACCACGCTATTATGGCTGAACACATGCCGTGACACATCTCATTACAGAAGGGTGTAGGCCACACAAATGATACCGATGACTTCAAGTGCTTTGGACTGCTGTCAACAAACATGTTTACTTGCTTTTTCCCAACTCTCAGGGCTAGAATCAATCCTAGACACAAGACAAATCCTGGCCAGAGCTGTACTGTTAATGGTGATTCTGCACCGAGAGCACAAAAGAAGATATTTTGAAGAATGTTGGTAACCAGACAGTTGATGTGGTTACCAACATTCTTGAAAGTATCTTCTTTTGTGTTCAGCAGAAGAAAGAAATTCATATAGGTTTGGAACAACTTGAGGGTGAGTAAATGACAGAATTTTCACTTTTGGGTAAACTATCCCTTTAAATGGTTAAGTTCACCCAAAAATGAAAATTATCCCATGATTTACTCACCTTCAAGTCCTCCTAAGTGTATGCATTCTCCTTTCAGACTAATTTAATCTGAGTTATGTTTAAAAATGTCCTGGCTCTTCCAAGCTTTATAATGGCAGCAAGTCCATCAAAGTGCTTCCATCCATCATAAAAGTGCTCCACACGGCTCTGCGGGGGTTAATAAAGGCCTTCTCAGGTGATTCTATGTGTTTGTGTTAGAAAAATATCCATATTTAAAACTTTATCGACTAAAATAACTAGCTTCCGGCAGACGGCAGTACGCATACTACGCAAGTCGACTTACGCCACAAGAGTAACCAGTGACGCATGAATGCCGTAGGATTTTCCCCTGTTTTTTAAACAAACTAATTCTTTGTACCAAGGAGACTTACACTTCTTGTTATGAAAATCAAGCTGGAAAAAAAACACATTGTGAAATTGACATGGTTATGACTTCACAATGAGCATGTTTACTTAAACTACCGTTCAAACGTTTGGGGTCAGAATGTTTTTTAGTTTTTGCATTCAATTGATCAAAAGTGACATTTAAGACATTTATAATGTCACAAAAGATTTTACTTCAAATAAATGCTGTTCTTTAAATTTCCTGTCCATCAAAGAATCTTGGGGAAAAATGCATCATGGTTTCCACAAAAATATGCAACAACCATTTTTAACATTGATAATAATAATTAAAAAGAAAATATCTTGAGCCTCAAATCAGTATATTATGATTTCTGGAGGATCATGTGGACAATAGTCATGTAAAAATGCAGAAGTTAAAGGATCTCGCTTTGCCATCAGGAAAGCGCATTCATTTGAAATCTTTTATGTTTGCCAGTTTCTCACACCAGTCTGAAGTGCACCAGCTTTATTCGCTTTACAATTAGCTGGTATTTTGATTAAATGTCAGGTTCTTTTCAGATGGAGATGGCTGGCTTTGCATCTGCTAGGATATGGCATATAAAGCTTTAATTAGAGGATTTATTTCCATCTCATCATTTGATATATTCTAATCCTTCCCTAGAAGTGAAGCATTCTGAAATAATCATGAAATATTTCCAGAGCATTTCCCAGAGAAGAACAGGGTGAAGTTTTTAATGTGAAGTGTGTCGTACCTGTCAGTGTCCAGTGCTACAAGCGGCTTCTCATCTGGACTCTGGTCTAAGGAGGAATACCCTTTATTAGGTACAACCAACCTGTAATGAAAGTGGGAAAAAGGAAGAGGCTGTCAGACCAGTGAAATCAAAACCCATGTCTATTCATATACATATGAATGTATGCATATATAGGTACTTATGCACATTGCTTTGATTATGATCTGCCACACAGTGATTGACTGGAATGGTGATATTGGTTTTTCAAAAGCCATTATCTTTCTAGAAAGTGGCGTTGCTGATTGCCGCTAGAAACAATTATATTCTTCTATTTTGCATTTGTATTATTTAAAACAATTTGTCATTTTATTGATGTATGTATATATATATATATATATATATAAATATTATATATATATAAATATATATATATAGTATATATATATATATAATATATATATGTGTGTGTGTATATGTGGTAAAATCCAATTGATGATAACATTTTATGATAAAAATCTAATTAAAACTATCTTTTTTATCCACAGGCACAATACCATTCATCTAAAATGGCCACACATTACCTGATCTACACATCACTATCAGAAACCCTTAAAAAAAGCAGTAATTTTTTAAAAGGGTTTATTTTGATCTATTAACCTTTAATTTTAACATCCAATTTTTCCAAATCCTTAAGTACTAGGTCAAATCTGGCAAGGGAAATCATATAAATTAGGGGCATGGTAGAGTTTAACATCATCAAACCGTTACATTAGCCAGAGCTAGAGCATCTTTTGTTCCTCCTCTCAGGATGAAGTTAATCTCTGGCCCTCAGGCTTTTAGAATAAGCAGGCCTGTGTGCAGCTAATCTTCAGGCCTAAAGCTATGCTCTAAAACAGGCCTGCGAACGGGTTCTAGCGTTTGCGATAATCCTAACAGGGCACCAGGGACCGGGGAGATGACAGAAGGACTGCACTAACACTAATTAACATTCACAGATTGTACAGCCTTCATATAAAACTGCTGTTTATACAATTTGATGTTGTTGTTGTTCATATTTTTGATGTACTAAATTCAACCATTATTATGAGGCCATACATTTGTTTTACTGAACATTTTTGCAATAATAAAAACATATATGGTGTTTCTCATGCACAAATGTTTCATTTGAGAACCATTTGTTGGTTTGGTAAGAAAGTAGTTTTAGGGTGTGTTCCATAGACAGTATAAGAAGTGGACAGAGCCGTCTCATTGGAACTCAGTTGAGACAGTTGAAGCCCATTTTTAGCGATTTTTGAGCACTTCCGTTCCTGACGCGCAGACTCAAACCGACTCAAACTAAGCTTGATGACGTGAGCAACCTGTCTGACAGACGTAAATCTTCTAGTAGCTGTGCGTGAAAACTGCCAACGTTAATCTTGCAGAGACGGGGAACTTGAGCAAAGAGTTCTCATACCGAATTATTTCCAATTCCCCAAAAACGTTGTTGAAATATTTTGCCCCGTTGCTTTTATGGACTCATTATCTATGGGCTTCTCCCTTGACGGGACGTCCCCCCGGTTGCCTGCGAGCTTCTCCTCCTGTCTGTACGGTAACTTCTATACAGCGCGACAGAGAGTCGAGTGGTTATGACGCAATCGTTAGCCTATTTTTACAAAAACTGTTTCTACGGGGCCATAACGTAACATAGAAGGTAATGGAGCCCTTCATACATTGTCGTGTTTCTTTAGAAATAAATAATGGACAAATGGAGTCTTTAAACGCCTCAGATGTAAAGTTATTCGCTGTCAAAGTGACGCCAAAATGAATGGGAGTCCATGGAAATGCTAACGCAAGTGAAGTTCTGCTACAAGATGGCGGCACCCGGCAGGCTTCAACTTCCGGTCGATGGATTACCCCCTTGGTGTGTTCACACTTGGCAGGTTTGGTTTGATTAAAATGAACTCTGGACCAAGACCTCCTGAAAAGTTGGGTCTCGGTTCACTTGTTTGCTGCAAAGTTTGGATGGGAGCGTCAACTCTGCCATCCGAACTTTAGTGTGCGCCAAACAAGTGGACCGAGACCCACCTTTTCAGGATGTCTCGGTCCGCTTCCAAACGAACTCTGGTGTGGTTTGACAAATGCAACACAGATCCAAGACATCTAAACGGAACAAAAACAATGTCACAGGATGCGACCCTAAAAAAGACAGAATGCTCAAACATGTGTCTGGTTTTTCTCGTCATAAAAGCTATGTTGACCACATTTCAGTACAAGAACTGCCGCCTCCTTGCAGCAGATCTTCATTTTTATGTGTACTGGAGGAATTCCTGGCACTGTTTTGTGTCCTTTACACATTTCATAAGCTGTTCGAGACTTCTCAGCTGGTAAAAATACCACCATGTGTACGCACATACAATGAGCGCATCTAGCCCAGCACATAGCATTGTTTTGGATCTTTGGTATGTTTTGTTTCAAAATGAACCAAAATAACTAAATTAGAAGTATGAAAACACCCTTTATAGGTTATAACTCATGAAAATGAGGGTGGAGAAGTCTCACCTTGTTCTGGCCATAACATTATTTTTCTTGGGTTGTTGATTGACTGGACTACCCACAGTTCCATTCTTCACCGAGCCCTTCCTTGCGAGTTCTCGTTGTTTCTCTACCAAAATAATGAATTAAGAACAATCAAGATCAATTTTTAAAACCTCCCATTGACTTGCATTGATAGAATGTTCAACATTCAAAATGCAACAAGGTGTCATTATAATATTTGCAACCAAAGTTGTGATTGGTCTTCATTCTTAGAGCCAACTGCACATACTGAAGACAGATGCTGCATCGGAAATCGAATACTTCCCTACTTTATAGTATGCGAAAAAGTGAGTACACTAAAATAGAAGTATATCTGTAGTATTGAAAAAAAGTAGACCCTGGATTCGAAAAAGTACCCAGATGACCGACTACTTCCGCAGAGATTCTGAAGAGCGCATTTGATGGGCACTTCACTATCCCATGAGGCCACGGGAGAGGGCTTATGAATGGCAGTGAAACTGTGGACTATTTCTTCCAGACGCAACTAACACGGGTAGGTCATGTGACAGAAACATCATGGCGTATGTAGTACGTCTGAATTTCATTCATATTATCCACATTCATACTATATAGAACATACTCATTTAACAGTCGCAAAGTAAATTCAAATTCAAAAGTAATACCTACTCAGTATGTAACTTTGAATGCAGCATGAGTCTCCCCTGCATACATATTTAACCACAGCACTGCAACGGTGTTCTTTTAAATCCAGATCAATACCATGGCTACAGTTTTATTATGCGTTGAGACTACAGTCTTATTAATATTCTCCATTCTGCATGGTTCTCTGGCTGGAGAACAGTTTCTTCAGGCATGAACTCTGAGGTTGACTTCTGCCTGACTTACACACACTGGCCTGCATGTGTGTGTGTGTGTGTTGTGTGGTGTGAGAGATTTCTCTGCGGTGCCATAAGTAATAAGGCTGTCAGAGGGAGGACTGTAAAGTGAAGTTTAATTAACAACAGCAACTGCAGTATTTCAGGAAGCCCTAATCGAACATGTCTAAACAGAAACAGGGCTGAGCAATAAGCAATGCTGTTTTCCTTTCTGCTGTTAGCCAGTGAAACAGTGAAATATTTTTTTAGTGGGGGGGAAAAATGTTTTTCTGAAAATCATGGCGGATCTAAAAGTTCAAGACATTAAATGGACTTTATTTCTACCCCTCAAAGCCTCCTCTTTTTTTACTTTTCTCTTTGGACAATAATGATAGCCAACAATAACTTTAATGTATAAGTTTTGCAATTTTGTTATTGTTTATTAAACTTACACTTTTAAAACTTAAAACAAAAATTTAAAATCTTAAAACTAAAATTGAAATAAAAATAGACTAAAGCTAAATAGAAATATAAAAAACAAATATTCATAATAAAATAATAATAATAAAATAATATAACTTAAATATTACAATGATTTTAAAATATAAAATTAAATGAAAAAAAAAATTATATATATATATATAATATATATATATATATATGGCTGATAACTAATATGATATGATGTCTATTAATAATATATGTTTCGCATTATATATAAATTACTACTAGCTATAGCCTATTATTAAAATTATTGACAGATACATTGGGCTTTTTTAATTCAACAGAAGGATATTTCCCAAATTACACAGAAATTAATGTTATTTATTTCAAATTTCCTTGTAGAAAAGGAAAGCCCACAAAGCTCCACAACTGTATTTGAAAGACTGCAGTTACATTTTCTCTGAGAAAGTCAGACTTGAAGACTCATTACACTTTTGCTTATCGAAAACCATGGCCATCTATTTCCACACGGCCGCTTCTTAACTCTCGCTCCAAGCCATTTGCTTCACAATCACAGTATCAGCGGGAAAATCAATAGTCACTTTCACAATCAAATGGACAAATTACACTGGTGACGACATAGCGTAGTCAGATCCCTGGCTGAATGAGAAAGTGCCTTACCTATCTTTACTTGCAGCGGGGAGGGCTTGTAGTTGATAGCGACTGACTCTGGTTCTCTCGTTCCAGTTTCAGCTTCCAAAGTGGACGTTTCCGCAGGATCCTGGAGAAAAAAAAAGCACAATCAGATGTAACACTACATTCCCAAGGGCAGACGCTAAGTATTAGCAATGTGCAAAACTAGATATTTCCAAAATTGATCAATTGACAAATGGATTTGAGGAAGCGGTTTCAATATGAGTTCAGAGTGTAAACAGAAAAACCTTTGAAATCTGAAATAATGTAAAGCAAAACTTTATCTATTTTTCAACCATGCTCAGCTCAGTGTGCTGATAAAAAAACAGAAAGCAAATATCAGATTGGTAGTAAATAATGGTATCTGGTGAGCCGGAGGGTGTATAAAGGGTGTTGATTCTATTGGTGAAATAACACGAGTCAGCACAATGTCACCATGCTGTTGCTGGAACGGGTCATTTTAATATATCTCTTTCAAAACGTCTCAGATTTGCTTTCACAGCTGTGCTCCAGCGACTTATTGATTCTGAGACCAGAGATAGATGTTAGGGCCTGTGCAGTCGAAAACTCACAATGTACTGTGTAAACAAACGTACTGGTTAACAGATTAATTAAACGATCTTGAATAAATCTGGCTCCTACTAAAATAATTCACAGCAGATTTTTGTACAAAAAAAAAAAAAACTTAAAACTTCTTACAACATTACATACCAACTGTATATATATGGTCACACTTTAGTTTAGGGTCTAATTCTCACTATTAACTAGTTGCTTATTAGCATGCATATTACTAGGAAATTGGCTGTTTATTAGTATTTACAAAGGAAATATTAACACCTAATTCTGCATGACTAGGGGTGTCACGATTCTCCAAATCCTCGATTCGATTACATTTTCGATTCTAAGGTCACGGTTCGATTCGATTCTCGATTTTTACATTTATTTTTTTTTAAGCACAGTTTGCGATGCCATTTTTAGACTAGACTTTTATGTAATATAATATATGACCTTTGTTCGCAATGTACCACACTACATTGTCAAATTTAAAACATTTATTAACAAAATAATGTTACAATAACTTATATCTTCAGTCAATTAGAAACTTAAGCAAAATAACCTGCCATGTAGTTTCTCTTTTGTAACTGCAGTCTTATTCAAAGAAGATGACATTCAAGTTCACAACAAACCAAACAAGGTTTAACAGATACATATATGTTTTCCTTGCTTTACCTCGGTCTTAAAGTACAAACATGACTGTGAAAAATGTTAGTATTTAATGTAGAATTTAATTAAATGCATTTATGATGAAATTACAACATTTTCGTGTCATGTTATTTTGACCACGAACTGTGCGCTGTCGCTTTAACTCGGCGCGTGCAGCAGGTGCGGAAATGAACGACACTTGTCTCATTCGTGGAGGTGGAGAATCAAGTTATTTGTGACATGCTAGATTTATTGTATAAAGATTTATACTGTTCTGAGTCTGCTGTTTTTGTCAATTTAAAGTTTTAATTTAAAAAGTGGAAGAATGGTACACGCACTGACGCACATACAGTAGCAGAGCTTGCAAAGTGTGGCTTTTTTAAGCGCGAACTTTGAACGCGAATGTGAACGTTGTCAACATAACTCACTGGAAATCAGAAATACTCCCACTGTCCCACACCGGCGACTTTAGTGAAAGAGGAGGTCAGAAGTCCTGTCGATGGGTCTCCTGCATCTGCAGCCATGCTATCTTTTGACTGGCTGTAACTGAGGTAGTGGACTCGCAGCACTTCAACGCTGTTTTTTTCCGCTTTGCAAACCGACTGGACGTGACATGGGGGCGTGGCAGTATCGACGATTCCATTTTTGAATTCGATTATCGAGATTGTGACTTAATTTCGATCGAAATCGTGACACCCCTATGCATGACCATATTCTACATTCTTAATCCTACCCAATACCCAAACTTGCCAACTAACTTGCTATTAATAAGCTGTGATTAGGAGTTTTGTGAGGCAAAAGTCGTAGTTAATTGGACCCTAAATCAAAGTACAAACATTTTTCCCATAGTACCGAAATCGTACCTTATCGTGACCCCAAAACCGAGGTACGTATCGAACCATGACTTCTGTGTACCTTTACACATAGATATCCATAATAAAGGCTAGATGTCTCGTCCGCGCTGCTGGCCAATGGTGGTCGACGTCAGCACCTGGCGGCCATCTTGTCACAGGCAGCTCGCCCACTCGTAACATTGTGTTTATGGTGCATGTACTTTTTAAATAACCATAACTTGCTCAATTTTCTACCGATTTTCAAACGGTTTGGTTCGTTATAAATGTCAGAGATGTAGTTATGACACTGCGCACTTATGAATAATTATGTATTAATTACGTAAACATCCAGTACTATAGCCACGTTAATGTTAGTAAGAAACCAAACCGTTTGTAAATCCGTCAAGATTTCAGCGAGATAAGAGTATTTGTGTTCATGCAGATAACTCGCCTTAGATTAACCTTGTCTGTGATAAGATGGCCACCGGTGATGACGAAAGAGACTCCGCCGTAAGACATCTAGCCTTTATTATGGATATCTATGCCTTTAAACCCCTATTATACATTATATCAGACAGACGGATGAATGGATATATCTTACCATCTTATTGTACAATGTAACATTTACCAGCCTTCATTACTACTTCTCAAATTTAAAGTCTGAGCCACACCCTCTCTTCTCCACAGCCTAATTTCTGCACAGCTACTCGGATGAGAAATGGATGAAAGAAGGGAGATTCTAGCGGTCACAGTAACCGACTGGTACTTCATGCATAGCCGGCTTGCATGACACCAGACATGTTTTGTTTCTTGAGCCTTTAATATGTAGGGTCTGAGTGCTCTGTGACATCACCAGGGACTGGGAGAGACAGAACAGAGGGAGCTTGTTGGAGAAAATGTTGAGAGCACACCCAAGCCAACAGAGCGCCTATTGTGACCTCAAAAAGCCTGCCTTCATTGGATGTGGCCACTTGAGACTCTTTAGGCCATCATCGTGTATATTTTTAAATAAAATAGTTACAATTTACATAAATATATGCATTATAAAATAAAAATACTATAATTACTAAAAAAAGGCTATAGAAATATTTACTATTAAATCTTAAAATTAAACAAAATATTAAAAATAAGCAAATTCAAGTATAAATACATACTATATACATGCTATAAATAACAGAGTACTAAAATAACACACAATTTCTAAACTTTTCCATTGACCACCTATCAGAAATATCATTATCAGAAGGCAATATGAAATGTCTGGAATGGATCAACATGACAACCTCATGTTAACGGTGAATAAATTATGCTTTGAAGGGGCCATTGGATGTTAAAAAAAAAAACTATATCATAAAGAAATTTGCTTACCAAACATGAAGGAGGAAGCAGCCTTGTTGTTGAAGGCAACCTCTTTGCCCACTGGCTCAGCGGTGGCATAGTGCCAGCTGTAGGCCTGGCAGGGTTCTCACAAACCCTTTAAGCTCAGCACCAGCTAAAGAGACCAGCGGGGGTTGTGGGTAATAGCTCAGCAGGATACCATCAAGCTCCTGAAGCATCTAATCATATGCTGAGTATAAAGTACACTGTCATCTCGATCTGAAGCGGTTACTGGAACCGCAGTATCATTTTCATTTTTTTCGAGCATCAGAACACAACACAAGCAAGGGGTAATGCTTCACATCAACATAAATCAAAGAAAAACACTATCTGTATTTGGATGTTGTGGTCTACAAAGGACTTTGTTGTGTAAGCCGATGAATTGAGCTTTCCAGACAGCCTTTGTTAGACTACACAGGCTACACACATCTCAGAGCAACACCACCTAGCACAACATCAAAGTCATGCATATTCCATGGCTACGTGTACAACTGCCCGTGAAATTTATGCAACATCTACTGGAGAAAACCAAGAGTGATGCGTCAGAGCACTATAGAGCCATATCTGATGCAACCCTAATCTCTGTTCTCATGGTTTAAAGCTGGTTTAGCATGTTGTCACAAGATTAAATTGATCGGAAATCTATAGAAAGTATCAGCAGTTCAGCACTGAAAGCATGAAGTGAGTCTACATTAGAGCAATGCAAGACTCACAAATCCATAGAAACACATCAAAAACAAGATTGTGGCTAGTTAAACGTGGCGAATCCACACTGTACTTGTGCTAAATAAATCTTTCACAATGTTTCAAGGATTTTAAAATGGGCGTCAATGAGAAGGTATATTCTCATATATTATGATCTGAAAACCAGGATCTTTCTGGCCTCTCTGACCCCATGTCATGTCAATATGGCATTTTGGTGATGCTGGTTGATGAACTAGATGAAGAGCAGCGAATGCTGACACAGCTGAAGAGATAAAAAGGATTGGTGGGATTATATGACATTATGTACTTGGGACCAATCACAGCAAAGCATGACCCATAAGGTGACTAACAGTTGCTCTATATCTACCATATAGAGATAACGGATAAAAAGATGTTTATAAATAAATCAAATATAATAAATAATATATATATATAATATATAATACCCAAACATGAAAAATTCTGTCATTATTATTCACCCTCATGTCATTCCAAACTGTAGCCTATGGCTTTCTTTGTTCAGTGGAACATGAAAGAACATATTTTGAAGAATGTAGGTAACCAAACAGTTTCAGTTTCCACTGACTTCCATTGTGAGGACAAAAAATACAATAGAAGTCAATGGGAACCAAAACTTCTTGGTTTCCAGCATTCTTCAAAATATCTTCTTCTGTGCTCTGCAGAAGAAAGTAAGTCATACAGGTTTGGAATGGTATAATTAAGGGTGAATCATTTTTGTGTGGTTTGTCCCTGTTAGTTTGACAGGAATGTTGTTCTAGCACTAACAAAAGATGCTCATCCAGGAAAATGCCCTACTTGCTAAATCTAGCAAGGACCGTGGTAGCGTACTGTTATTACTGACCTCCTTTTATCCAAGCACATGCCATTCTGAAATTACAATTAGTGCTTCTTGTTTTTTTTCTACTAGTTTATGAGCTCTAAAAGAATGTCATCTACATCTTTGTATAGACAAGACATCTAAAAAAGAAAAAGGTGTGATGATCATTGATTTCGATAAAAAGGGAAGCCAATAATTACTAAATTCCTGACAGGATAAGCATTCTTCTTTGAAAAGCAGGTGCCATATTGCAGTGGGTCTGTCCTTTTCTGCCCACAGAAGAACGAATTAGCATGAGAAAGCACAGTTTGTTGTATAGGGTAACAGCTGGGTCTTCAGCACTTTGGGAATAGTGAGGCGCCAATGAAAAAAGAATGACAATATCACTCCAGGCCGTATCTCACCAAACCAGCATATTCTAAGGTGCGGATTTCAATTCACCCAGAAAATACAGGCTACTAACTGAATGAAAACCTACTTACTTCACTGGAAATCAATGCATTTGCAAAAGCTCTGAAACAAATAAGAAATCCAAGATGTGTCTGCTGCTAATACTGTCTGAATGGGCAGACGAGAACAAATCTATACAATTCAAGTGCTTTCAGACTTGTATTGTTTGTGATTATCATCCTTGTGTTTTCTTATACACATGTTAAATTCTACAGTATGTGTTTGACTTAATATACAAATTGATACTGATGCTTAAAAAGTAACAAATTGCGTTATGGTTACTTTTTATGGAAAGCAATGTGTTACATTGCTTTTGTTACTTTTCCTCACTTGGGCTGGGCTTGCTTATTTGTTTTATAATTAAGAAAATTGCCAAATGTAAAGGTCATTTTCACACTGAAATTGAAATGATGCAGGAGAAGACAATACAAAAATTAAACACAAATGTGCCATTTATCTAATTTGTATGGTTTAATTGGTCATCAAAGGACAGCAAAGACACTGAGATTAATTACATAAAGTATATTTGTGTTATTTAACATATAATTACTGCAGGTTTGCACAATATTCTGAGTTTGCAATACTAAATCTGTTTTTGTGCAATTTTTGTGTACTGTGATATACGAGTAAATGCAAGCTCACATTTAGTATAGAAATACCATAGCCATCATGTTTACACAGCGTCAGCGCACACAACTCTGAACCTCACTCCCTTTTTATCTCAACATGGGGACAGGAGAGCTGTCAGTCAATACATGGTGGGAAAAAGTCATTTGCATTACTTATTTGAAAAATTAACTCATATATTTTGTTGTGCATTTCAAAGTAATGTGTTACTTAACTCGTTACTTGATTATGTAACGCACGTTACTTGTAATGCGTTAGCGACAGGTGTGTGTCATCATGACGTATGGAACCATCGCGTGGTCCCTGACATTCCGATGAGGCACAGAAAAAACCTTCCAGTGTAGTTAATTAGAAGAAAAAAATACTAATCAGTTTTGTAAAGTAACTAACTTAATCACAGAAATGATACAAGCATAATCTCAATCAATTCGTTGTCAGCTTATTATGAATCTGTTCTATTGTTTTTTTAAACAAACCTACTTCAGCCTACTGGTCCAATTCATAGTGAGTCGGACCGATTCAAGTAAAAGATCCGATTCAAAAGAACAAACGTTTACGGATGGACATCGAAAAATACGAATAGGCATTCCTGTCAAATGAAAAAATATAACATATAAGTTATAATGTGAGATAATTTATATAGTCTCATTAAAGGCCGGAACATTCTGCACATACATTTGCAGTCAATGTCAATAACAGCTGGCATTGCAACGTTATCAATCTAGACAACTGCATTTGTCGGTTTGTATCTAAATATCAGATGCTTTGGATGACATCTGTAACCCACCAGCGTTTGTGGGCTAGGCTAAGTTAACGTTAGATAATGCAGAATTACTGTCTTTACACATAATGTCATTTAGCACGACATGTAAAGGTACACAGTGTTTTCTCCATTCAAGTGAGAGTGGCACTTACCAGCAGCTTTACCTCTGGGTTTACTGGTGGTACTTGAAATCTGTCAATTTCTTCCATCATTTTGATAAAACGTCAATCTTGTAAAGTGAAGCACAAATGCTTAAGGCGATATCCTAATTGAAACCCGCATTTATTCACTCTCTGGAAAGGTTCAAAGATGCCGAGCTCTCCAGCATCATCTCTAGTTGTTTTCCGCTATCTGGCTGTTACCAGTCAGGGGTGACTCAACAACAGCAACATCTGACTTCCGGGTCCGGAACCCCTCCCACAATGACGAGGCGCTGAATAATTAATCAGTTCGATTCGGTCGTGCTGACAAAACATCAGAATCAACAGCTACAGTGAGATAAAAGGACAGTTTACCCAAAAATGAAATTTCTGTCATCACCACCCTCAAGTTGTTGAGTGTTCCACACCCGTATGAGTTTCTTTCTTCTGTTGAACACAAAATAAGTTATTTTAAATCATGTGGATAGTTGACGGCACCCATTGACTTTCATAGTATTTTTATTTTTTTCCTACTATGGAAGTCATTTGGTACCGTCAACTGTGGTCAAGTTGAGGGTGATTAAATGATGACAAAATGTAAATTTTTGGGTGAACTCAAAAGCAACACAGCAAAGCTTTGGATTAATAGCAAATCAAATATAAAAATCGTGCAAATATTGGTATTATAATAAATTAATACTGAGGCAAGTGCTAAAATATTACTTTTATAGTTTATTACATTCTATCTTTTGGTTTATTGTGTTAAATACTATGATTTTATATTTAATTTGCGCGTCAGAAACGTCTATGGTCAGAAAATGGCAAACGACAACGTGCTGTTGTTGTTTTTGTTTGTGTTAACAAACAGTTAAACAGGTTTTTGCTTTTTTCAGCTTTTATGAATTTTGAAAGACAAGTGTAAAAAATGTGTGTTTCAGGATTTCCTCTTTGCTCTTTAAATGACTTTTATTTTGAAACAATCTTCTCCACAAGAATCAAATTCTGCAGCAAGCCTTGATTGTGTTCATGCCAAAGATGTGAAATAGGCATTATTTATATTGTGGAAAACATCATATAGTCAAAAGAAAAACAACAACACTGAACGATATGACGTTAGGCCTAACGTTACATTTTTTTTAACAGTTAGAGATGTTTTACAGCTAATTTTAATGTTAGTTTAAATTAATTGCTTTTGTTATTTTATTTATTCATCTATTCATTTACACAATATCAATAAGCTTTCATTTTACATATTAAAATAAAAATAAATAATAAATATAGAATTCATTATATTTTCAACGCTTTTATTTTGAAAGCAAACTCTTTACAGACATTAGGCTACTTCTCGTTTTCTCATTTTGCTGCAGTTGTGAGCTCTCCAGCGTCGGTTTATTAACGGACAGTGAAACAAAATAAGAGATAGCACTTTCAAGACATGTTTGTTGTTTATTGTGTGGTCGGTCGGCAAAGATTATCACGGAATGATATTAGTTTCCTTGCCATCTTACCTTGACAACAACTGTAGCTTGCCTTGGGCCTTTGTTAGGCTTGGTTTCTAGGGACACCGTTGCTATACTACAATAACGTTGAGCAAGGTCAGGCGATTTCCTCCAATCAAGATCACGCACCGGCAACGAAACATTTTGAATCAGCCAATCAAATGCAAGACCGATTACCCACCGGAAAATGTTTTGGAGACTCTGGGATGACAAGAAAACTGTAGTTCGCAACTATTTTTATATACATTTTACCCATATCGTCGTTTGAATGTTTGTAATTTCGCATGGTAAGATGGTTTGCAAATAAATACATTTTCACTTTATGCTTTAACGACTAACGTTATGTATCTTTAAACTATACTTTTCTTGATTTGTGGACAATTCTCCAGCTGCATTTGCAGCTTCTCTGTTTTATTCATGATTTCTACTTAATTTCTGTTTCGCTGTCCATGTTTATTATGTTGTGTGAAAGCTATCTTCTGCTTTCTCGCACTAGCAGGTAATAGTAATGTTGTATTGCCTGTCAGCTTGTAACTCAGTCTTCTCTTTGGCTTTCATTCACTTCTGAATCCATTGATATGGTTATGTACACTACTTGCATATGTTGAATTTGTTGTTACCTTTACATTAAGCCAGATGTCTGTCATGATTGTAAGAGTGTATGTTGTGGTAGTCCTGGTTTACCTCTGATGGTCTTGAGTAACTTACTGAAGTCTGAAACATGACCTGAAGATGTGTGACCAGTAAAATGATACTTTAGCCATGTGTTCCCAATCTATAAACAAAGACCTGATTAATATTTTATTTAAAATATTAAATAAATATTTTGTGTGTGTGTGTGTATATATATATATATATATATATATATATATATATATATATATATATATATACACACACACACACACACACACACACGTTTTTATTTAATATTACATGCATTTTTAAGAGTGGAAATATTACGTGCTGCCTTTTAAATAATATATAATCAAATGACATGTATATATAATCAAATGACATGTATATGTATATGACATGTATACAGTGCTTTTCATGTAAATGGCTAGATGACCTGATGTGCAGGATTGTATGCTACCTTATTATTATCTTTTTTATGCAGAAAAAAGCAACGAGAAGAAGATCCTCCTCCCCACCTCTGCACGTGCACGTGAACGAGACTACACCTGTGCACGTGCATGTGAAGAAGAGCACAAAATGCAGCCCTACCAAGACAGCCCAGGTATAGCATGTAGCCTGTGCATTGAAACTCATCCTTAAAATACTCTTGAATGTATAGTAACCTATTATAAAACCAAAAAGTTGTGCAGCTTCACTTTCAATTCATTTCAAAGTTCCATGAGACTTGTATGTCTTTTATGTTCCAGGTTAAGACAAAAAGTGGCTTGCATCCTACTGCTAAGGTAAAGACGAGGGTCCCATGGATCCCACCTGGCAAGGCCTCAACAAGAGAGACCTCATATAAGTGGGAGGTCAGTCAAATATTACAATACATTGTAGTAATAATAATAAATTCCCATTTGTGCTTGTGCACAATTCATTTACAATCTTTCACACTGCAGTGAGCGTAATTTGTATGTCTTTTACGGAGAAAAACTATTTTCTTTTATTTTCACATTATTTCATATGTTTATGTATGTTTTAGGGACAGACTCATCGTCTGGAGATAACCCCTCCACAGGAACCTGAACACTCCCAGTCTCCTCTCCGAATAGAAGATCTCTCCACTGATGAGGAAGAGGCACTGCATGGACGCATCAATCAGTACGAGAGGAAGATTGACAGCCTGATGACAGAGGTCAGCTCTCTGAAAAATGAGGTGAGAAAAGGATAATTTCTCTGTCATTCTTTTCTTTTAGGGATACCTATTTTACTTGATATACTGGAAATATTAATTCATTTTTAAACACCCTATTACCTGTACTACTGTACAGTTTGGGAGTTGGTAAGATTTTTTTTTTTTTTGAAAGAAGTTTCTAATGCCAGCCATGGCTGCATTTATTTGTTCAAAAATACAGTAAATATACGATACTATTGTGAAATATTATTAAAATTTAAAATAACTGCTTTCTATTGTAATTTATTTTTAAATTTTATTTCTGTGACGGCAAAGCTGTATCAGCATCATTACTTCAGTCTTCAGTGTCACATGATCCTTCAGAAATCATTCTAATATGCTTTAGTGCTCAAGTCAAAATACATTTTCTGTTGTTATTCTGTTATTTTTGTGGAAACTGTGATATTTTTTTTCTAGATACTTTGGTGAATAGAAAGTTCAAAAGTTCAATCTTTTGTAACATAAGTGTCTTTCACTTTTTTTTATCAATTTAATGCACCCTTGCTTAATAGAAGTATTAATTTCTTTCAAAAAAATCTTGACCTCTTAAGCGCACATGTACATAATTGATTAATACTAACATTTCTAAAGGCAGGGTGGATGATTTGTTTCAGAATTGTTTTGTTATGCTGGTTAAAAATCTCATAGCGATCAAAGTTAAGTGGTCTAAATGTATTTATATGTAGGCTATATATTGTCTGGGGAAGGCATAGGACCAGCAAATGTTCATCCAATCATTATATTCGGTGCAAATGATGCGATGTCCTACCTGCCTGTCAACTTTATTGTATTTCTATACCTCTTCGCACCCTGCTTGCTCAGATATCACACGTAATAAGCGTGTTTTGTGTTATGCATAGTTAGACCGACGTCAGTCACTGAGCACCGAAACCGAAACAGTTCCTCCTGAAGCAAAACAATGAGCTTATGCTGCGTTCACGCCATAACTACTGTAATTTGGAAGAGATGAAAACCGTGACGTTATACTCTGAGGTGTTTGTGACTCGAATTTATGCATTTCAATGGCAACACTATCAACGCCGAAATGAATGTGCAGCAGTCAGGTGGTACAGGTCATTGCTCTTTAAGTTGTCTGTTCATTATTATTGTAATGTTAGTGCTGAGACATGAGGTAGTTTAACTGCGTCTCTCGTGGCACTTTTGTTTGCTCCCTGCTGTACGCGTTCATGTGTTTTTGAGGAGGCGTGGTTTTAGAGAGCGCACTGAAGGGAGGGTGGGATCTTATGCTTTCAAAGCTAGCTCGCTATTGCTAGCCTCTCCAAAAATTACCTACACCACCTTTAATTTGTAACACATGTGAACAAATAAAAGCAAATGGTGATGATTGTGTTTGCAGGTTGAGCTTCGTAAGAAGGAGCAGCTGCTAGAGCGGCAGTCAGAGAGGTTGAGCGTATCACAGCGTGTCATTGCTGAGCAGGAGGAGGAGCTCGCAGAGGTCGCCCGGGAGCTGGAGGCCACAGAGCAGGAGAACTCCCGTCTACGGGAGTCCATGGGGAAGATGCTTGTGGAGAATGATTTTGGGAGGTATGATGAAAACATTGACGTTTAAACATTTTATTACATATAAATAAATTTCAAATATAATTTGAACCATTTCTTCTGGTTTAGACTAGAGAGGGACAGTATGCAGCTAGACAAAGATGTTTTACTCAGAAAGCTGCTGGAAGCAGAGATGGACAGCAGTGCAGCCGCCAAGCAGGTGTCGGCTCTCCGTGAAACGGTCAGCCATATGTCCAGGAGTGTGAGTGTGAGCAAAATACACCTTTAAGAACAGTTCTGGGTGGATTTTTCTCTTCAGAACATTGAAATCACTTTGAAACATGTTGTACAATGTATTTTTTATATATTTGTACAGGAGAAAAAGATGTCAGGATCAGATTCAACAGTCTTGGCCCGACAGAAAGAACTCTTGCTTCAGAAACTGGAGACTTTTGAGATCACTAACAGAGCCCTCAGACATCTTCTGAGAGAACAACATAGTCGAGAGGTACTGCTTTGCCTCTAACCAATAAATTCGAAGTATATTATTATTAGACAATTACATTCCACTGTACTAAGATTAATACTATTTTCTTTTTTACTACTTGTTTTGTAACAGATGGACTCACTAAGACTCTTGGAGCAGAAAGACGAGCTTCTGAAAAGACTTTCTGATGTGGAAGAAGACAATTCGGTTTGTGTTGCGTTTGCATAAATTATGCTGCGTTATTTATGATTTCCTAGTTTTAACGCTGAACTCCTTTCTGTCTTCCAGCGTATTCTTGTAAAGCTTCAAGACAAAGAGAGAGAGGTTGACCAGCTCACTTCATTGTTAGAGAGTGAAAAGGTAAACTATGGGGCTGCACGATATATCAAAATTATCTAAATATCGTGATATGCATATCGCAATGGCTTGCGATAACTGCTTTAATTTAAAACCCAAAAATATAACAAAAAGTTTCAAGTTTTAGATCAAAGAGAGGAAACTGGACACATGACTGTTACATACACTACCGTTCAAAAGTTTGGGGTCAATACGATTTTTTTTTTTTTTTTAAGAAATAAATACTTTTCTTCCGAAAGGACGCATTCAATTGATCAAAAGTGACAGTAAAGACATTTTATAATAATGCAAAATATTATATTTTTAATTAAATGCTTTTCTCTTGAACTTTCAAAGAATCCTGAAAAAAACGAATCATGGTTTGCACAAAAATATGAAGCAGCAAAACTGTTTTCAACTGTGATAATAATCATAAATGTTTCTTGAGCATCAGATCATCATATTATAGTGATTTCTGGAGGATCATGTGACAATGAAGACTGGAGTAATGATGCTGAAAATTCAGATTTGATCACAGGAATAAATTACACTTTACTATATATTCACATAGAAAACAGCTGATTTACACTGAAATAATATTTCACAAAATTACTGGGTTTGTTTTGTATTTTTAATCAAATGAATGCAGCCTTGGTGAGCAGAAGAGACTTCTTTTAAAAACATTAAAAATCTTTGTAAGGGGTGTCAGTCAAAGACCCAGAACCAGATATGAAGAATGAAGACCCGGAGTCAGAATAAAAAATTAAAGAACAATTTTACTGAAGATAGTTTGCAGTTTCATCAGCAGAAGTCAGCTTCAAGACTCACACAGGAGTTCGTAGGCCGCCCCGCTTACAGTTACAAAGATCACAGCAGTTATACCATTTTCAAGGTCTAAGCTACGTCATTGCTTACAGGTTGAATGGTTCTCATTGGCTAAGAAATAGATAAACACAGTAATTTTCCACACGTATACAGACAGACGGAAGCATATCTCCATCGATTATGCATCTGACACATTCGGACCCACGTCATGACCTTCCAGGTCGCAGATTTGGGTTGTTGAGCGCCAGCATGTCTCGAACAACAATTCACTCAATCTCCAATAATGCCAGTGATTCCTTAACCTGTAACCAAGAAGACTAACACACACACCGACACACAGCTTTTCCAAGGTTAGATTTAGCCAGGCTCAAACTATTAACATGAGAGTCATCTCAAAACATCAAGATAATGCGTTCTTTCTCTTAACTTTAGTATAACTGGAAAGTAAGGCTTTAACAAAGAAATGGTCCATTAAACTATAGGTTTTAACACGTTGAAGATCTTTCTCAAACACAAAACAAGTCCCTATTTCATTTCTGGAAGCTGGGATAAATAAGCAAGCACTTTTACTGCATTCAGATATCAAATACATACATTAAATAATACATGAAAAGAATATTTCAGTGATTATACTGGTAACTTCTATAACAAAGTGAAATCTCAGAAGCCTAGAGAAATCATTCAACTCATTTAATATTTAGAAAGAAAAATATTGATTAATAATTTGATTATAATTACTCATCATTACATATACATTGAAGCAGCAGTGGATTTCAATCCACCCCCATCATCTTACCGACCCCAAACTTTTGAACGGTAGTGTACATGTGACATGCTTAATGTCATTAAATGCAATAATAAGCGAAGTACTCATGCGCACAGAAAGCCACCAATCAGACAGCGCATGTTCTTGAATTCTCTTCCTTTCCACAGCTTATATGGCAAAATACACACAAAATTATGTAAAAATGCCCGTCTTGGTAAGTATTCACATAAACAAAGTCAGGTATGTCTTAAGTGGATCCGATATATAGGATCCATGCAGCTCTTAAAGTGACAGCAGCCTAATAAACCTTCTTCCCTCTGTGCTTAATATTAACCAAACAGCAAAAGACAAATAGGAATTCACTCACTGCTCTTGACTGAATAACTTTTTTAGTTTTAATAATAATCAGTGTATTTAATTAATTTAGCCCCTGGTTAACCCTGATGTTAAAACGAAACATACTTTTTATGTAAAGCTACAGTAAAACATTGCTGTTCAATTTCAGAAGTTGATGTGATGCTTTCTTCTCACAAAAAGAATGTGAAACATGTATGTTGGTTTTCGGTTTTTAAATATACTTTTTATTCAATGTCGTGCAGCCCTAGTAAACAATATTTTTGAGAATGTTTTAGACATGTGACTGTCATTTATTTGAGCCCTTATCATTTCCCATTGTAACAGGAGAGTGCAAAGACCACCAGTGAACTGTCCAAAGTCTTGGAGTCCACCCGAGCCCATCTGCAGGGTCAACTGCGCAATAAAGAGGGAGAGAATAACCGCCTTAATGTTCAGATCAGGGTAATGCATACAGCATCATTAGTACTCAAGCAACATCTATCACTATCTTATTGTATAGTGTTTATTCTACAAGACATGTCTAGATGATTTCAGATATTGTCTATATAATTCAAATACTGTCTTCATATAATAAAACATGAATGATACATAAAATCCATTTGGTTCAGAATCTAGAGCGATCCATCAGCCAGCAGCAGGGGGAGGTAGATCACCTGCAGAATCAGCTGCGAGACCTCAGGCAGCAAGCCGAGGCTGATAAGGAGGGGCTAAAGAAAGCCACGCGGGCTCAGAAACAGCGGGCCCAGCGCAGTGAAGACACTGTTGGACAGCTCAGCGCCCAGCTCATGGAGATAGTGAGTGGAATGAGCTCAATGTGTATACTGCTGACAGGTTTTTAAAATTACAGTTTGCTATGTTAAATGTTTCAAACAGTAGTATGCTGCTGAGAAAATTACATCTGACATCACTTCTGGTTAATTTGTCACTCTGGAAATGGAAGGTTTACAATGTACACTACTTGTCAAAAGTTTGGAGTCAGTAATATTTTTCTCTGTTTTTTTAAAGAAATACAGTTTTGGTTTTTTAGCTAGTATGCAATAAATGAATCAAGAGTAAAACATAAATGGTATAAAATATTTTATTTCAAATAAATGCTGTTCTTTCAAACTTTCTATTAAATTTTTGAAAAACATGTGTATCATGGTTTCCACAAAAAATATGAATCCGCTATTTTTGACATTGACAATACAAAATGTTTCTTGAGCAAATCAGCATATTAGAATGATTTCTGAAGGATTATGTGACACTGAAGACTGGAGTAATGATGCTGAAAATTCAGCTTTGCCATCACAGGAATAACTTACATTTTAAAATAGTTATATTAAATTGTAATAGTATTTATCAATATTACTGGTTTTAGTGTATTTTAGATCAAATAAATGCATCCTTGGTGAGCAAAAGAGACTTCTTTCAAAAACATATTAAAGTCTCACTGACTCCAAACTTGAAATCTAGTGTAGATTTTGCCTCATAAAAATATAAAATAATGAATCTTTTCACAGGAAGCACAGTTGGCAGATGCTGTGTCAGCCGCAGAGAACTGGAGCAGTCGCCACGCAAAAGAGATGAAGGATAAAGGACAGCTAGAGATGGAGTTTGCATTGTTAAACAGGTCAGCAGGGATTTGTGTCCCTTGTATGATTATACAAATCCTAATTCTGAATAATTGTAAACAATGAAAAAGATGCAAACCATTCTTGTGTCTTTTAGCCATATTACAGACCTGACGGAACAGTTGCACGGGCAGGAAGAGAAAGCCCGAACTGATAGAGAAGGACTCTTAGATCGCCTTCATGAGCTCAATAACGAGAACACTACTATACGCCTGGAGAACCAGAGCCTTAAGGTTTGTCCATTTGGAGCCATACCGTACAAATCTCCAATTTGTTCTTTTTTTCAGTTGATTGCCAATCTCATTTTACTTATAATCCCTCAGTTGTCCTCGTGCCTTTATAATAAGTATGGCAAATGAATACAGATGAAAGCTGAATTGCTGTGCTTGTGCAGGCCACTTCATCTGCCTTGGAAGAGAAGTTGTCATTGTCCCAGTCTGAGGTCCAGCAGGTCAAAGTTTCCGTGAAACAGTATGAGAGCTTGGTGGACAGCTATAAAGCCCAGGTGTGATCCTCAAACTCTAACAAACTCATTGAATAATATTATGAATTTCAGGTACTACATTACCAGTCAAATGTTTGGGAAAAAAATTTTTTTTTCATGTTTTAGAAAGAAATTTCTTATGTTTACCAAGGCTGCATTTATTAGATTAAAAAAAAAATACAGTAAAAACGGTACTATTGTGAAATATTACAATTTAAAAGAATTCCTGTGATGGCAAAGCTGAATTTTCAGCATCATTACTCCAGTCTTCAGTGTCACGTGATTCTTCCAAAATCATTCTAATATTAATTTTATTATATAATTATGCTTGTTTGCTCAGAAAACATTTAATGTTGAAAAAAATGTTGAATGCTTAATTTTGTGGAAACCAAACCATGGTAAACTTTCATTAGGAAAGTTTGAGATAAGAGTTAAAATAGGAAAAGAAAGAAATTACCGTAATACTTTTATTCAACAAGGACACATTAAATTGATCAAAAGTGACAGTATATTTCTATTTCAAATTAATGCTGTTCTTTTTAACTTTCTAATCATCAAAAAATACTGGGGGGAACAATTATTGTTTCCACAAAAATATTAAATTATAATAATAATTTAACACCAAATTATCATATTAGAAAGATTTCTGAAGGATCATGTGACCCTTATAATTGGAGTAATGCAACTGAAAATTCAGCAGAAAAAATGCTTAATTTTTTTTTTCATGTACAGAAAAAAAGTAAAATTTCAAACGTATTAAAATTGAAAACAGTTCTTTTAAATTGTAAATATCTTTATATAAATCCATTGTTTAAATCTTACCACTCTGTGTATGTGTACGTTTTTGTTTTTTGTCTGTCTATAAACTCTGCTCTGTTTCTTTGAATTGATAGGTTCAGAAGACCCGTGCCGAAGCAGACGAGTACTCTGCACGCCTGCAGGTGGCTGAAAGAGAAGCTCAGACTGTAAGAGACGAGTTAGACCAGGAGATCCAGCAGGTCAGGAAGCAGCTTCACGGTCGTCTGGCGGAACTGGAGCCACTTCCTGAAGCTCTGAGACATGCCGAACTCCAGTTGCAGGAAGCTCACGAGAAAGAACGCTTGCAAGAGAGAAGAAATGCAGAACTGAGCACCTCCCTCGCAGAGCTACGCATCAAGGTGTGTTGTTCGGCTTAAGTCCTTGAAAGCAGTTTGCATTAAATATTAAAAACACGGCCAGTTATTTCAGAAAAAACTACTGGAAGAACCTTGTTGGTGGTGCAACAAAAATGTCTTAAAGGTTGTGTAGGTAAGACATTTATAAAAAACTTTTTTCCAAATTTGTTTAAACTTTTTTATATATATCAATGCATAATTAAAATCTAAGTACTCTGAAAAAAAAGAGTATAAAAATCGATTGACTCTAGACCGTTTAATCTGCATTAAACACAGCTCATTATTTCGAACCGGGACGAAACAACGGATTGGCCTAGGCGACTGTCACTCTCTCGCAACCATGGCAACCACCCCTTCGCCACACAGGACCTGCCCTTTTGCGCGCACTCGTTTGGTTTGTGTAATTCAAGAGCCACGGAACCTAGGATTACCAAAACAATGGCAGAGAAAGACCAAAGTCCACATTTGCAGTTCACAAAGGCAACCCAGTCAAAAAAAGGAAGTCATTTACATTACAAGAAAAGGTAATGAACAAAAAGTTGTTGGATAAACAAAGAAATAAAACTCGGGTGAATATCGGCGAATACCCTAGTAGCACGACCTCTTGCACGACCTCCTCTGCTTCGCCCTCGACCACGGTTCTGTCCTCGAGCTGACGATGTGGTACTTGTCTCGGGAGTGTAGTCCTCATCAGAATCAACTATGCTTTCATCAAGCAAACTCTTACATGCAGAACATCATATATATGTTATAAATCTTACACGAAATTCATCTAACTTACATCACAGTGTAAATGATGGCAATGGAACAACGTGTATCACGCAACCTGTGTTTAGCTTTGCCTTATAGATAACTAGCTCGTTAGCGAATCAATAAATATATATTGTAAAGTTTACCAATATCAATATGCTAGTTTGATAGTGAGTAATAAAATACAACTTATTTGTTTAACTTCATAATGATAAAGTTAGATTTTTTTATTTACATGTGTGTCTGACATGATGTCACTACATGCACTCGTTCCTCTACTCTTCGCTCGTCTCAGGTAAATAATGCGTCTTCAGCTCAGCTGCCAGAGTTGCGCGTTCATGTGTTTTGGGGGTGTGGCTTTGGAAGGAGACCAGAAGGGAGGGGGTGAAGTGAATGGAAATAATGAGCTGTCTTTAAAACAGTCGTGAGAGGTCTACAGACACTCGATTTTTATACTTTCTTTTTCAGAGTACTTAGATTTTAATTATGCATTGATATATATAGAAAGTCTAAACAAATTTTGAATTTTTTTTTTATAAATTTCTTACCTACACAACCTTTAACAGAAAAAGCTACAAAAGTTCTTCATGGTATCGACAACACTACTATGAGATGTAATGTGTAAAGTAACTCATTACTTTTAATTTACACATTAATATTTGAGTTACTTTTTAAAAAGAATTTATGCATTTTACTTTTCACTTTTCAGTCAATTTTTTAAACTACTGAAATTTATTTTTATTCTCTCTCTTTGCCATGACTTTGTCAGTTAGACATGCCCACTCATGCGTACAAAAGTAACAACACATAACTTTACAGTAGGTAATATAATCAGTCATTTTTTAAAAAGAGATCGCGTGTATGGCATGCATACCACTAACGGACAGGAAATATGTTCAAATATTTGTTCAGAATATAATAATATTTGTGTACAATAATATAAATGTGTTTTTTTTTTTTAAAAGGGTAGGTTGTTAAATGCATTACTGCGTTAAACACTGGCAACACAGTCCTGGAAGAGAGTCAGCCTCAGTAAGGTTAGAAAAAGTAGCGCAAAAGTAACAATACATTATATTGTATAAAAAGTAACTAGCAATTAGTTACTTTACGGGAGAAACGCAATATTGTCACGCATTACTTTTAAAAGTAGCTTTTCTCAACACTGCATGTGACTGCCTGCTTACATTTACCATATCAATGGCTATTCAGTGTTCAGCAACTTGGCAGGGCTGTTATTTCTTATTTCATATGCAAATAGGTTAGCCATTCCTCACAGGTTGTAAAATTTACATACATTAGCAAGTACTAAGTACAGTAGCAGGAAGAGCCCATTTGATTCTAAAGGCTCAGTGAAACGGAAAAGGGTGGAAACTTATTGTGTATAGCTAAATTGTGAAGTTTCTGTTGCAAGAAACCTTGTCTAACTTATGTTAGGCAAAATGAGTTCCTTCGCAAGGGTAGATGGTCAGTTTACATTTTTTAAGGTTTAGTTTGGTGTTATTTTTTCAATAAACTAATAGCAAAAACAATCTGTCAAAATTGTATTTTTAGTGACCTTCATTAGTACATAAATTGTGTTTTTATTGATAGAATGTTATGTTTTTTTGGTAATTGTGTGTAGGCGGAGCAACAGGGAAGTCTGGCAGAGATGTTGAGACACAAGAACATGTTGTTACTGGAGGAAAACAAGCAGCTTCAGCACAAAGCAGAGGGCCTTGAACGGTCTGTCACTTCGTCATTTTATCCCTCGTTAATTATCTGTCATTTATTTATTTATAATAAAAGTATTTTTTAATCTCTTAAATATATAGTTCTGTCAACATTTACTTATGTCGTTCAAAAACTGTATCACTTTCTTTAGTTCCAATGTTTGGTTCCCAACATTCTTAAAAAAAATTCTTTATTCTCCAAAGAAGAAAGTTATACAGGTTTGGGTTTGAATGACATGAAGGTGAGGAAATTACACAATTTTCAATTTCCCTTTAACATGCTCTATCCCATGTTGTCAACAGGAAGCTAGAGGAGGCTAACTCACAAAATCGAGACTTCATCCAGGTGATTTCAAAACGTGAAGAGACTATTCACAGCAACCAGGTGCGTCTGGAAGAAAAGTCTCGGGAGTGCAGTATTCTGACTCGACAGCTGGAGGAGGCCCTGGACGATGCTCGTCGGCAGGTCTGGCCCCAACTGCCGTGATCTCATGCATTCAATCATCTATGTTTTTTATCTTGCAAAGCTTTTGTTGTTTGTTTCATTGAGTATTCCCTGTTGATTGTCAGGTTACCCAGACCAGGGAGCGAGCAGTCTCTAAAGAGCGTGTTACTCAGTCCAAAATTGTCGACCTAGAGACTCAACTGAGCCGAATAAAAACAGAACTGAACCAGTTACAACGAGCCAAAGAGGAGGTCAGTGAAATTTCTCCATTTGTGAATTAACTTTAAATATTTTTGTCAAATTCATCTAAACATCCATGATCTTCCTTACAGGCTGAACGGAGATACCAGAGCCGTTTACAAGACGTCAAGGACAGACTGGAGCAGTCCGACAGCACAAACCGTAGCCTCCAGAACTATGTCCAGTTCCTAAAATCTTCTTACGTCAATGTGTTTGGAGATCCTGCTCTCACTGGGTCCTCGTTCCGCACGCCTTCACCAATCTGAAAATTCTTTCAGAAATCTTTTAAGACATGTACTGTATTAGTCTACTTGTCACAACTGATGACCTCTTGACTTTGCTGTGCTTTGTACTTTAAGGCTTATTTATTGGACATGGTTATTCTGGTGAGTTCTAAAACAGGGTTCTCTTTAGTATTACAAATCCATCCTAGAATGAGAACAGTGGTCTGGTCTTATAGACACATTCTTATCATGTCTCATTTTGCCCTGTCTCAAGGTGGTCGTTATGCGATAAACAGACATCAAGCTATTATTATCTTCATGCATAACTCTTCTTCCTTAATTTACATGGCAATAAGGAAGGCTTTACTTACAGTAATATAGTTGCTTTAGTCTTGAATCTTTTTTACTTTCATCGGGTTATAATACATACAAGTTGCTTTTTAGTTGTAGAATCTGATTTGACCCACTGTAGTATCTAATTGCTTTCAGTTTAAATAATATCAGTATCTACAGTATGATGATTGTGAGAGGCACAGTAAGAGTCTCAATCATAATCTCTTATATCCATAAAATCCCATTTAAACCGTAACGATCACCTGCTCATATCTGAATTTGCTTAGTACTTGAATTGGTTTAAGAGACAAAATGACAACAAACTCAGGATTTATATTTTTTTTTTAGCCAACATTTTTGTTTACTATAGCAGGTTTATTATGTGAGTTTTTCTATATAATAACAATGTAGAAAGCATCTTTTGAGTCAAGATGTATGTTAAGTTGTTGTCTTTAGGCTGAGAGCATAAAATTCCAGTAATAAAATGTTTATTGGTGCTATAATTTTTTACATTACTGTAATATTCCATATTTTTTTGTTGTTTAAGGTCGTACTTGCACTTTTTTGTATTTTCATTTTATTTATCTGATGTACCATCATGTAAAAATAACCAAACTGTAATACTTCAATGTTCGTACTTGTATGAAATGCAATGATATGTATTTTTTAATTGGTAACAATATTTTATTATACATATCAAGTGTATTACACTGTACTGATGTGTATAAAGCACATAACATCTTTCAAAAGACTTTAACAACCCACTTTGTGTGATTGAAGAAAACTGATTCTATTGCAATTGCAACCAAATCAAAATATAATGCATGTAATCATCAATGTCCAAATATGTTTCTTTCAGTCCAAATGATTAGTTTTAGGTGTAGACTTTTTTCTTGTTGCCGGGATTTCCCCCCTTTGTTTCATTGCTCTGATTGCACTCTGCAAAACTATTGCTTTCTTCTGCCATTGCGTTGCTTTCCGTGACTCCTCCACTAGATTCTTTTTGTACTTTTTTATCTGAAGTTGAGCAGCAGCTAATTTCAGCTTGGTAATTTCTTTCTGTGGCCTTCAGATGTTTATAACAGTCACAGCAGGGTGATCTGGATGAGTTGGTTGACTCAGATGCTTCTTGGTCTGAAAGGATATTTTCAGTGTCATTTTGAAAATCATTCTGAAGGATATGTAGAAGGTCCTTTAGAGTCTGAGTCTGAAACACAAAGAGTGTTACAATTTATCAAATATAATGTTTTCATATTGTTTGTTAAACCAGAACATTATGTATAAGGTTCTTTGTGGATAATATTACAATAGGAAGGCGGATAGTCACACTATTTCAGTGTCATTTAATTATCAATTAGGCCTATAACAAAAACGGTCCTCCATTAATACATAGGTAGACTTACCGTGGACTTAAATATAGTCGGAATCGCGTCTGGGTGTAAACGCGCAGATCCAGATTCAAAACAATCCGGAGTGAAATGAGCGGAGCACAGAGAAGAGGATTCAGATGGAGTCCATTCAGCATCCCTCCTCATATTGACTAGCCAATGGCGGCGACGCTCTTCTTGTAATGGGAATCTGAGAGAAACCGGATCATGAGTAACAGAAAGCTGTTGTATTACCATCAGACAAACTTATCACATGCTTACTTGTAGAATGAGACACCTTCGATATTCTCATCCAGGCCGTATCCGCAGAACTCACACGATGGCATCTCCATCTCTGTTTACAGACGTTAACCGAAGTGCAGAGATCACTGTACTGGCACTTTAATGAAGTCCTGCTGAGGAATCCTGTGCTTTATACACTGAGAGGCTATTGATGGTTCACGTTCATGTAAGGTCAGGGCGCGATCTACACAAAAATTCGTGAATAGAGACATTTGTGTTGTATTTACATAATGGTTGAAGGATTGGGCCTTTGTTTGGGAACCAACAGATAAAATACATTTTTATACTCAAAATTTAAAATATACTAAAAAACTTTAAAACTAAAAGTAATATCATATGTTGGCTATAGTAGCCTAATATGGGTTATTTTTCTGTTATGGAAACTTAATTAACTTAAATTGATTTAAACTTGTGTCTTAATGATTCAATTTATTTTTTAACTTTGTTCAAATGTAACATTGTTTTCTCAAGGCAGATGTTGCACCTATTTTACTTCTCCTTGCTACATTCTCTCTACTGTACCTCCTCATGTCCTCTGTCATGGACCATTTAGAAACAAAACAACAAATCTCCAAAACAATAGACTGGGCCATGAAATAGGCAATGAATGAAACCTAGTGCCGTACAACTTTGAACGACTATAGACTTGAGTGATTTGCAATTTAAGGTTGCAAAAGATGTGTGAATACAGGCCTTACAAAAAAGAGGACTGAATTTAATTTCAAACATGTTCTGACATATTCTAATTATTGTGTGCCATTACAATTTCTCTTACAAGCCAAAGCAATTCTTGCTTCTACAGACCTTCTTTATGATATGTCTGGGTCTTTTGAATTCTTTGTTCTGTTTTCCTCCTTGGAAGATAATTTTTTACAAAATTTTCCCATTTAATTACAGCACTCCCTTCCACATGGCTCTACTTTAACATTGTGCTTTGTCAGACTCAGGAATGAAAATTGTCATCTGTCCTCTCTTCTGACTACAGAGCTGTTTTTGCCTAGAAACTGTTCCAATTGATCTCAGATTTTTTTTTTATTATCACCCTTGTTTTATTTATAGGCATCTTAAAACTTTCATCTGGATGTGCCAAGACACTGTGGTCCAGCAGAAACCCTAGAGACCAAATTTATTATGGCAGCATTTTTCCGGACGGGGAGAACTGCAGTGCCAGGAATTTAAAAAAAGATGCAGAATCAATTAAAATAATTAAGTACAGTCAGGAAATTCACCAAATGATAGCTATTTATCAAACATGCCAAATTGACTTTCAGGAGCAAATTGCAAAATCATTTGAGCCAACATTTATATATGTTATATCTATGACTATAAACAAACGCATTTCGTTTAATGTAGCCTAGAACACAGAGCTTTAAAATCTAATTTGATTGGGATCAGCACTATGGGGCGCACTAGACCGCTTCGGCATTTTCCGTTAGCGTTCGGCTGGTTGCTGCAGTGCATGATGTCACTGTCTCGAGAAGCTCGTTTCATTCGATAGCTCGGGCTACGCTGCTATTTCATTCGTTCAGGTCGCCACCCGTTGCCACCCAGCCTCAGAAAAATAGAGCAAAACCTCCAGAAAGGTAGGCTATTAGACAACATTTCATTTGTAAAGTTGTGCATTTTTACAAACAAAACACAGTTACATGACGTTTTATTGCAAACTAAAACAATGGTTTGTTTTATGTCGCGTTTGCTATGCCGAGGGCCGTGCTGGACGTTTTAGCGACCATTTCCATCTGTTTAATGTTAATGTTATCTAGAACAGCACGTTTCTTTCACTGTGTTATAAATATACTGTTATTACATTGTTGTGCGAACATCACGCGTTAACGTATTCTCAGACATTGAGCTTTGCCCAGCCCAATGGAGTCGTTAGCTGCAGAGCTAACCCATTTACACGGCTAGATTATAAATTAAACATTATACACGGATACAGTGCAATGTGCAACAATATTAATTTAAATCTTTAGGACTACGGAGACGTTTTAAACTATTAGGTAAAAACCTTATTTAATTATAACAATTGGGTTTATATGGAAGGCATTTGTACATGCAAACAAATAAACCAGCAACCAATTCCAAATGCTCTTCCAAAGAAAGACATTTATTTCAACATCGTATTTTGTTCTACCGATACAGAACACACAATTTGTGTATTTTCATTGGGTTAATAATGTAGATTTATAGACATAATAAGTTATACATTCAGGCTACAGAGGATCCGCCCAGCGCTTTTTTCTCTCTCGGTCTGTCATTGCCATTGGATTATTATTCTGATATGAGGCCAGGCTTTGGCTCTACTTTTATAGTTTTCTGATGGTCTTTTTACTATGCACATTGTTTATTATTAACACAGTTGCATACTTAACTTAACATAGCTGTGTGTTTTTACGTGGATGATGGTTACTTTGAAATTAATGTTGGAAAACAGTTAATAACTACAATGTTTACATTATTATTAATAAACTAAGTATGCTATATAAATTCTGTGATGTAAAGTCATCATTATTTTAAAATTGCACATATCCGGCTTAATCATGTGAATGGATATAAGCAGGCAAAGTGTAGTCTTTGTTATATCGTCAGTATATTAAATTCTCCACTTCATTGTCTTCTGGCTTATGTTAAAGGGCACCTATTATGCAAAATTCACTTTTACATGGTGTTTGAACATAAGTGTGTGTTGGCAGTGTGTGAGCAAAACCATCCTAGAATGATAAAAATCCACCCAGTGTTTTTTTTACAATCTCAATAAATCATAAGCACTGTCTCAGAACAAGCTGATCTAGAATTCGGCGCTTTGTGACGTAGAACATGGGAAAGCCCCACCCACGTGGTTTGATTGACACTGGTTTTGGCCAGAGCCATATAAAGAGAGAGTTGCGACAACGGAAGTTCTAAATGCTTGGTTGTCACGTGATTCGCGTAGACCTCAGATAGTTCCAGGAAGTGCTTCGGCGCCAATTCAAATCGATGGAGTTAGAGAGCTGAACTGTGATTTTTGTTAGTTTGTAGTCAATAAATGCGTTGGTTTACAATATATATACAATACATTGACATTTTGGATGTAGTATGTATATGTAGTTACATCAATATTGTTTTTAAAAGATAAAAATCTGCTGATAGTTAATGTTTATTGTGGTCAACCAGTGTTGCCTGCCTTTTTAACATATTTTCTGGCTAACTTTACCTTGGTTAAAGACCGTTTTGCAGTTGTTTTGAAGTATTTTTGTGTTCTTAAACTTGTATGTTATTTAAGGGTTATCATGTAATGTTCACTATGGTTTCACAAGGACAGGAGACTTGCAGGAAACAGGTGATTGTCTTAAAAAGCCATTGCAAACAAGTAAAATGTAAAATTGCATTCATTGTAATGTTTACAATGCTTATGCACTTATCACTATATAAATGAATACATAATATATTTTATTTTAATACAAAACATGATTATACACACACACATACATTATTTCCTAGGTGTCCATTATTTAACATTTCATATAAACAAATTTTGTACATTTCAGTAGATTTATAGCTGATAATTGAAAACCTTTTCTCTAGCAATTTGTATGTCAGGGGGGCACAACTGCAAACATGGCTCTCTTTTTATGGTAATTGCAGTGTGCATGATAATGCATTGTCCAGAGGAGCCTTAATGATCCTTGTAGATCTCTATCAAATACTGGTAAAAACTGCTTTCAAGTATGGGTAGGTTGGTACACTTTCAGGTGAATTTAAACACTTAGAAATGTTCAACTGAAACTTGTTCAAATACATTGTTCATGACACAAAAATATACATTACATCAGTTGTGAAAATATTTAAAAAAAAACATTTGTTTATTTGTCAATGACCTATATATATATATATATATATATATATATATATATATAACACACACAACCATTGGATATAGTACCATATATCCATATACAACCATATATATAGTATATATATATATATATATATATATATATACATATACTACCGGTCAAAAGTTTTAGATCGGTACGATTTTTTATGTTTTTAAAAGTCTCTTCTGCTCACCAAGGCTGCAATTATTTGATTATTTGATAAAATAATCATAAAAACATTTATGATTATTATCCATGTTGAAAACAGTTTTTTACATTTTTATTTCAGGATTCTATAATGAATAGAAAGTTCAAAAGAACAGCATTTATTTAAAATAGAATATTTTCTAACATTATAAATGTCTTTACTGTAACTTTTGATCAATTTAACTCATCCTTGATGAATAAAAGTATTTTCTAATTTCTTTCCCCCAAAAATAAAAAATAAATTCTTACTGACCCCAAACTTTTGAATGGTAGTGATTAATGTTACAAAAGCTTTCCATTTCAGATCAATTATGTTCTTTTGAACTTTCTATTCATCAAAGAATCCTGAAATAAAAATGTAAAAAACTGTTTTCAACATGGATAATAATCATAAATGTTTCTTGAGCATCATATTATAATAATTTCTGTAGGATCATATGACACTGAAGACTGGAGTAATGATGCTGTAAAATCAGCTTTGATCACAGGAATAAATTACACTTTACTATATTTTCACATAGAAAACCGCTGTTTTAAATTGTAATAATATTTCACAATATGTCTTTTTTTTTATCAAATAATTGCAGCCTTGGTGAGCAGAAGAGACTTTTAAAAACATAAAAAATCGTACCGATCTAAAACTTTTGACCGGTAGTGTATATCTATTGCACTGAATTAGCACAATGGGATTTATAAATGTCTAATAAACTGCACGTCAAGCATGTTGTCTGGCCTTTTCTCTATGTTGTTCTTGTACTGTCAGACACAGAAAATATGCTCTAAAAGTCAGGAGCAATCTAAATAGAACTAAAATTTTTGTGCTAATCTTACTTAGGTGTATCTGCACTTTTTCCACATAGACCAACACTGGGAATTTTAATGTTTATTAAAAATAAGGAGGTGAGACTGAAGGTGAGGGTACAGCGTCAGTGCAGGAGTCTTCAGGATCCACTCAATCCCCTTTGCTTCTTGTGTTGAAAGAGATAAAGGAAACAAAAAACGGGATAAATTATATATAGGAGTTAGTATATAATACAGTTATGGTATTTATAAGACCCCATTTAGCCTAGTGTGATTTGATCAAGAACACGGCTTGCTGCCGTTTTAAGAATGTTTTTTAATCTTACTTATGAACTTCCATCTCCCTTTCCCATCAATACAAATCAGCTGAGCTAAATCATAAAATAGACAGGTAATAGTCAACAGAAACACAACGAATAAAAAACGCCAACCATACGTTTTTCCTTACTCAAATATGAAATCTAAAATAAGGATTTTTCCCCGTTATTGCACATTTAATTTGGAATGAAACCGATATTCTCATTTTATCAATTACAACTATCACACTCCCCAATGTTATATTTAACCTATGTTTAGTATTTTCCTCTTATTACACAACAAAGGATAAACATGCATTAATAGAACGGGTTTAAACATTAATATGCTGTTTGTGGTTTGTTATGGGGTACTAACTTTATCCAATGACCTTTATTTTACCTGATAACGTCCCCTAAAACTACTAATTTAGAGAGCAATAATCAACTAGCATGCTTTAATACAGTTACAGTTACAAGTTAATTTGATTCAGATGTACTGATAATATACAATCTTATTCTTTAAACGTCTTACCTTTTAAAAGTGCATCACAAACGGTCTGTTCTGCTGTAACTCTACGGCGCTGCTGCTACTTCCGGGAACTATTGAGAGGCTCCGCGAGCCGCCATTGCTGTAAAAAACGTTCCATTGTTGTCAATGGAGTTGTCGTAACTCTCACTTTATATGGCTCTGGTTTTGGCATAGACCCCGCCCTCGGTGATCTGTACACCGTCCTCCATTGTTTTTAACGACAGCCGGTAATGTCTCCTAAGAAACATAAGCGTTCTGTTGTGGGATGTAATAATGTACATAGTAGTTTTCACTTACTTCCGACATCAGAGCCACTGAAAACGCAGTGGATGGATTTTATTTACGAAGGAAAGGCGAAACTTAAACTTCCAAAAATACGTTTATGTTTGCGCAAATCATTTTCTGACTGACTGTTTTGTGAACGAGGGTCAATTCAAAGCAGGTCTTGCTTCAGTTAATCCTCAAGTGTGGATCTTGTGTTACTGTTCGCGATCCATGTCACCTCCAGAAGAAGTAAGTGTATTTTATGATTTTTGAGCAAACAGTCATTTCAGTCTATGTCAGCCAATTCAACAACAAATGCGTCTAAAGTTGTTGTCGTCGTCGTATGTCTGTGTAACTGATATATAATTTAAACCTTGTTTGTAGTGTCTAACCACACGTTTATAAATATATATTTTAAAGATATTGTAACGTTATTAAAAACTGAGTATGTTCTGTAGCCATCTTCTCACATAAGCACCTGTACGACAAGTAATGTAAACATGACGCAACAGGTCCCTCCATAAATGTAATTTCGTTTGTACGTAGCAAACGTTATCACAGTATTTGTGTTTGTAGTTTAAAAAAAATGCGCCAACGTTATCACAGTTTGTGTGTGTCTGTGTGTGTGTTGCTCATCCATACTTGCAAAGGGGACGCGATTACAACTCTATAAGTACATAAATGTATCAAATAACCATTCCGAGATGTCCTGGTCCTTCTCATTTGTGTTTATTCTGCCACTCTTAATCATCTGATTCTGGTTCAAACATGTACGGCTGAATGCCATAAAAACAGCGGGTCTCTCACTTTCAGCTTCTGCTTTAACCGACTGTATATTGCCATAGGTATCAAGTTACGCTCTCATCCAAAGGCAGGGCGGGGATATGCAGCTCATTTACATTTAAAGTGATATACACCAAAACAGCTCTTTTTAAAACAGACCCCCAAAATGACATTTTCAAATGGTTATAATAAATTAACTGTAGGGTATTTTGTGCTGAAACTTCACAAATACATTCTGGGGACACCCAAGACCAATATCACATCTTGTAAAAAGGGGCATAATAGGTGCCCTTTAACTCTTTGGGAAAAAAATATTACAGCCTCTGAACACGCCTGCATGGTTTTAACGATTTGTAACATTGCTTTTTGAACCCATAGACTTTTATGGTGAAGCAGTGAATGACTTAATATGACACGCCAACTGCTGACATGCCAACAGCCCTGCTGAGCTTATTGAAAAAGCCCCTGAAGCCAAAAAGATGAATGTTTTTTTGTTTTCAGACATTATTAGCATGCATTGCTTATAAGCTGTCCAATATTCACAGTTTCACGCTGGGCCCCTTATTTATTGTAATATGTAAAGATATACCAAAAATTGTTGGTTTGATCAGTATTTTATTTTTACTAATATTTGGGCAGTGGTTGTTTTGGTCTAATGATTAATTATTGTGCCAAAAAGCAGAAAAAAATCAGTAGGCCTAGTTAAAATTTTGTTACGAATATCTTTTATCAGACACTTGCACATAACTAATCTATATCGGTCAATCTCCAATAATGACTTTTCAAGTCAGATTTTTAGTTGCCTTTAATCAGCACTTCAGGCCTGGTTTCATTTTTCAGATCTGGTGCCTTAGTGAAATTGAGCATTATGAAATAACCTTGCACTGCCTGTCAGCGTCTGGAATTTAGTTTTGTCGGTCTCCGTTTAACCGTGTAGACAGTCTAGTGGAAACAAACACCAGTGTTCACTCCCCATCCTGTTTCCTCAGAGGCTGATGGCATGCATGCTGAAATTGTTGAGAATCTTTCAAAGGGTGTGGTCTCCTGTCTCGTAACGTAACGTAACTCATAACACGCAGGGTCTTCGTAAGGGTGGGGGTCGGTGTCCTCTGGGACGTGTTGCCATTGCAAGTGCAGCTGCATAACTATTTTGGTTGACCCCTCCCAACTGTCAGGGTCCCATACTTTGTCTGTGCTGCTTATTGAAAATAAATGAGGCAAATAGTTGTTTGACACCACAATATTATAGAGATCTTGGTTTAAGATGTTTGTTTTTTATTTCCTTATGACTATTAGAGACAGTTTGTGCAGGTCATTAGGGTGCCACTGGAACAATACTTTATTATTAAATTCATAGGAGCTCTGTGTTCATAATGATGCAGATTAATAATCAGTTTACATCATAAACACTCACATTTAGGCAATATTTAGATTACACTACACTATACTACTATAACTATACTCCTGCTAACAAAATCCGTCTGATCGAATGGAATTGATGCGATTAAGCACATAATTGTAGCAACCATCATCGTAGTAAAACGTTTATTATTTTATTTAGGCATCCAAACACTTTAATCACATTTATTTTCCACTCTGGTAAGGAAACTGAATTCATGTTGAAAACGTTGCACGTCATCAATAAAATGTAGTATATTGATGATCAAAAACATTGAAATGGAGACATTTAGGAGCGTTACCAAACCGGATACCAAAGAGCCGGTGAACAAATCTGTGTGTATAATCAGAATAATGAAAATTGCATGTAAATGGGAGTAAAAAAGGTTTGCTCGTGTAAACATCTTCCTCGATAAAGTACATACTCTGGTTTTTGGAAATAATATCATTATTGGTGCACATTTAAACATGGATGGTGTCTTGTAAGGCTGTACATGATAGAAAACAGACCCAAAGCCTGTGTGTTGTGCTATTGTTCTGGTTTTAGGTTGCATCCTGGTGTAACACAAACCTGAAGTGGTCTACTACGTTGTCACTTTGATATGTATCAGATGGTCTCTTTTTTGTGGTCTGTGTGTTATTGTGTTGCATGAGCTGCTATAAGACCGCATGCTCTACTTTGGCTCACATAATTAGTGAATTTTGAATATATTAAATGGTTCATGTGCATTTGTCCCGGTTCTATTTTTATTAACCAGTCTCAATGTCTTAATCAATAATAATGTTTTGCATTACGCCTTGTAGCCATCCTCAAGACACCTGTTACCATGTCCACGTTTCTTAAACCCAAACTGAAGGTAAAATATGTGAGTTTGCATCTCCAACCTGATCTCACAGGAATACGTGACTATTTTACTATTTGTAAATTGTTCAAAAATGTATGATTAATAGAAAAAAAGCCAGCATTAAGGTCCCTAACCCCACCCATAAACTTACCTGTCACAGGGGCGTAAGAAGATTATGTGAAAATGTACGAATGAGATCATACGAATTAGCCACCAATTTGGCAAAATGTAAAATAGTTACGAATTGCCATGAGATTGTGTTGGTATCTTTGTGTTCTGCCCTTATTTGCTGTGTAGTAGAAATGAGAAAATAAATGTAAAGTGTTTGCATTGTCAGTGTAGAAAGGAAGAAAGTGAAAGTTATTTTATTCCCCTTATTCCATCAAAAAGAGAGACGCATGGGTTGGGCTGTACCTTGGCTGTCTCCCCACAGAGGCCGTCACTGCAGCGCTGATGCTTTTGTCAGCACTGCAGCGAGAGGGAGAGGAGATGGTTAGACAAATGCAGTGCGAAGAGAGGTTTTGTTTTCTGCACACTCATGCACTCATCTTCATCTTAAGAAACATCATTGCACATAGAACCTGGGCTTAAAGTAAGTATGTATATGTGAAAGGATATTATGAATTTGTGAGGTCTTTGGGTGCTTTTTTTTTATATTTAATGCATGGAAGTGCTGGTTTATTATAGGTTGTGTGTGTTTGTTGCATGGTTTGAGTGGGTGTGTTCTGCATGATGTAGTTGACATGCTGCCATGGATTAAATCTCTTGAAATCCGCCTACGTGTGATGGTTTGATCCCTGGGCAGCTGTGAAAGGCTGCAAGTGAACCTTTTTTTCCTGCAGCTCAATATAATCAAATATTTTCTATAATCATAAATATTTCATGTTTAGGATGGGCTCGGTTTGAGTGCATCATCATTCTCGGGGTTCGTGGAGCTTTCAAATCTCAATCAATAAAGAAGCCTTTTCGAAATGAGTTAACAGGATAAAGGACTGAAATAATATGGGCATATCTCTGGATCTCCCTGCAAAACTGCTATTATTTCAGCTTTTTGGACTCTTCGAACAGTTACTATTAG
The DNA here is from genome assembly GCA_036326025.1 of Chrosomus eos. Classification (NCBI taxonomy): domain Eukaryota; kingdom Metazoa; phylum Chordata; class Actinopteri; order Cypriniformes; family Leuciscidae; genus Chrosomus; species Chrosomus eos. Next base: position 13,797,421 of record CM070834.1, read on the forward strand.
CCAAACTAAATCCTTGGAGACATCCCACTCGTTTGTTCTAAATTCCTTAGGCCTGCATCCTCCCATTTAGACGTTAGAGGCCCTCGGAAACAGATGTGTTACCATGGAAACTTCCAGGCTTTCAGCATGACCTTACTCAGTTCTCAGTATTCCCAGATTGATAGTGGGAGTGAGTTTAATGATGATAAGTGCTTCACTCTTGCTGAACACTGATGTTTGGAGTATGGTATCCATCTGTGTTATGAAAAATGAATGCTTGAGGAAATGGGTGTCGTATTACATCACTGCATATTTTTTTTTACCTTGTGATCTGATAATAATCTTGTTGTCTTAGCAGTGTTACCTTAAAGGATAATTCCGGTATTTAGCACTTTGAGTCTATTTTCTAGTTTGTTTTGGATGAACTAGAGTGATGGACAACCTTCATAATATATTTCCAAGACCCTTGTGATGGTACATCGACTTAAAATAAGTTAAAGGTGCAGTGTGTAAAGATTTTGAGTATCTATTAACAGAAATGCAATATGACACCCATAACTATGTGTTCAGTGGTGTATAAAGAACTTACTTAATAAAACATAATGTTTTTATTACCTTAGAATGAGACATTTATATCTACATAGGCGCGGGAATCCCCATCTATGAAGGTCGCCATATTGTGACGTCATATTTCTACAGTATCCGACAGCGAACAAACAGCGTTACAGAGCGCGTTTCGTCACTACCTTGAAAGAGAAGCCACAGAAAGCTAGAAGAGGCTAGTCATAAACACCGTGAGTGTTTTCCCTTGTCAGTGGTGTAAATATGTAGTTGGATTGTTTCATGTAACTTAATTCTTCTCCCTCGCTGTGTTATGGCTTTGCTATGTGGGGATAAATGTGCTGATTACGTTCGTGAGACAGCTGATTAGTAGGCTACCTTGTCATTGACCAGAAAACAGTTACAGGAATCACCAACCCGTCGATCTTGGAAGCATTTTAAGTCGATCGAGTTTCCAAAATCAGAGAAAAAAGCCTATTGTGTGTAGTAAGTGGTGTCTAGGGGATGCGGAGGCGCGCGCGCTGTTACAATCACGTCATTTTTGCCCGCACGCACCTTTGGGCTCATGCGGACGCGTCGAGTATAAACAAGGCTTTACTCTTTAACCAGCTCAGCCACAGTAACAGCTCATATTAGCCAGCTAAACTTTTACTACCCTGTTAGAAAAAATATATAGTTGCATAGTTTCATGTGGTTCTTCTCTCTCGCTGTATTATGGGTTTGCTATGTGGGGAGAATGTGCTGGTTACGTTCGTGAGACAATCAGCTGATTACTATTATTATATTATGTATTAAGACCCTTGATCCTCACCTGACTATGGCTTTGTAAACTTTATCCATGATGTGGTTTATAATGGACTGTGGTACAGAAACTTGGCTTACTCTGGCTATTCTCTGCTGTCTCAGACGATGATGTTTGTCCCGTTTTAGCCACCGTAGCTTCTTCGAAAGGGAGGGGTGAGCGGTGGGCTGAGCCCTTAGTGCAAACTCGCAACCGAACCGCTAGATGTTGCCAAAAGCTACACACTGCACCTTTAAATGACACGTCAGCCTGACGGGGTCTGTATCGCTTTTACTGGCACTATGTAACTTCGGGTTTCGGGTAGGAACCCGTGCACAAAAAGAACTACAAAACTCGACTGCTTTACGTCAAGCGCTACAATAGTCATTATTTCGTTTTTCTTCGTTTCTGATGTCGCAATACATCATCCTTTCATGAAATCATGTAACATACTCTACCTTGTCTGTGGACATCGTTCATTCTAAAGCCGGTGCTGGATAAACAGCGAGCGTGCGTGCGATGGTAGGCTAAATTATTTACGACAGCGGCAATGGACTGCACGTCTGTCCATATCTTTAGAAAATGCAATCACAAATTTTATATAAAACTTAGCTATCATTCTAATTTGACTAGGAATTAGACTTGAAACTACAGCAGTGCTCGGTTCATTAGATTAACGATCGATCAGTCAACGAATTAAACTCACTCATACTGCCAAAAATGACTTAAACATCATTCGAAACCAACAAATAATACATTTTCTTGTCCCTAATAATAAACATAATGCAGGGGAAACTGTAATATGAACCACAGCAGTGCTAAACTGCTCGCTTCATATTGATAACACAATTAACACAAACTATCAATGTATGCATCAAACTTACTACTTCCACGTAGTAGACATAGATGTTTCACGTCTCATCTTTTGCACGCTAAAGTTCGTATTTTACACGCATGACGAGTGCACTCACATAGAGAGTGACGTGCTAATTTTTCCCAGGCACGACTATGGCGCAGCGAGATGAAAAATATCTCGCACCTTTTCAGAATGACGCAGGTTTTGTGACAAGAACCAATTAATTCTTGAAAACATTGAAAGCTCAGCAAAGATGGACAAAAATCATATATGTACAGGGCGGGTTTTTTTTCCGCTCATCTCCATAAATAAATATCTAGTAGTGGATATCCAGAGAATGAGGCTTATGATTGCTTAGCAACGGCAGACACGATGCTCTTGAGCGCTTTTAAATGGAGGAAAAAGCAGCATGGCACGGCAGGCGTTTCCCTTATGTTTTTAGACTCAATATGTGAACGGCCCCTGAGACTGCCGAAAATTTATTTTCCACACACCACGTTACAGTCAAATCAAATAAAACAGGGAAATCGTTCTAGAACTCTGTCCTGTCTTGTCTGCACTCGAGACGATGACGTGAACTCCACTGACAGTCTTCACTCCTATTGGTTGTCGCTTGTGAAATTCACTGCTCATTTGCATAAACTTTTCTGAACTTTTGTTGCGTGATTCGCGTCACTTGACATGCCTACAATTCTGCCAACAGTCACTCACTCGTGTGGCCGGAAGTCGCCAGCTCTCCATTAAAAATGAATGGGATCATGTCGCTTTATCACGGTGTGAACGGGGCTTTATAATTAGCCTTTCGCCGAGCCCCGTCAAACATTGACTTCAAGCAAGATGGTGAAGCGGTGCGCCCACGGCGTTTGTAAATCGGACACTAGATACCCCGAGAGATTGTCTGGAGGAGTTGTGTTCTTTCCGTTCCCAAAGCCGAAAACACAGCGGTGCCTATAGACGGTTTTAACGGCAACAACATAAACACCGCTTCACCATCTTGCTTGGAGTCAATGTTTGACGGACCTGCTCACATAGTAACTGTTGCTATGATGTGTGATTGGACAATGGCCGTTTTTGGGGGAGGGGCCGAAGGTCAATTGACCTTTTTTTATGATCTAGTTTTACCTGATTGGTTCAGTCTCACACATATGCATACTGCTTTGGAAATCTGTGTCACCTTCAGGCTTGTGGTTATTAATATCCCAGCTCTTCTCTGAGAGAATCTTAAGAATGTCTATCAGAGGACAACCTCATTATCAGGAGAATGGGAATAACAGTCTTGTCGCTATTAGAGAGTCCTGATTGTCCTGGTGGAGTGGGAATATCCTTACAGAAAATGATGAAAATTCTGTCATCATTTACTCACCCTCAAGTTGTTCAAAACCTGTATGAATTTCTTTCTTCTGCTGAACACAAAAGAAGATATTTTGAAAAATGTCTGTAACCAAACAGTTGATGGACCCCTTGACTTCCATAGTATTTTTTCCCATAGCTTTTTTATTATTCCATTGACTGCTGCTCATACTTCCTTTTTTGGTTTGTGGTTCTGACCAAAATGGTTGTAAAACAGCAAAGATGGTTGTTTTTTTATTACACAAACCTCAAAAGATGAAATGGTTTCAACATGTCATGTTCTAAAGCTCTTGTAATGGTTGCCTGTTCATAAATCATAAATGGCCACTGTATTATAGGAGGGCGAGAGGTTGGACTTTGCCTGTGTGCTGTGTCATCATGTGTTGGGAATGTAAGAGGCAGTTACTGAAGTGCTGTGCTCAATGAACAAGCTCGTGGGAATGAGAGGGAAACATTCCAGAGTGCTGCTGGACTGCCGTATTCATTTAGATTCAGAAGCAACAGACTAGAGAGGAACGAGGAGGGAGAAGAACGTGTGAGTTTGTATTATCACTAGTACGCAGTCGTGTTTAGAAGCGCTATCTGTTGCTACAGCTGGACTGCAGTGAGGCACTCGCGAGCGCATTACAGTGAGTTTTTATTACATTGTTTGTGTATTAACTTTGTTCTCTTATTTCATGTTTAAGCATTTTAAATACAATGTCACAAAATGAATACTGAGATTGCATGGTTTTTAAAGACATATCACTGGTTGAGTGTGCACGTCTGCTGTCTTTTGATCTGCACATGGGTGTGGCCTATTGCGTTTTTTCCAACGCACAGTTGCCGGTACAGATCTGTGGTCATGAGTGACACCTATCCCCACAGAGCTGTCGGACTGAAACCAGGCTGAGCTGGTCGTAATCTCCTGTCTGATCTGAGCGGACATTGAGATGGGATTGTTTTGGGAGAGGCTGGGAGGGGGAAGGGCAGCATGCGTCCATCTGATCTGGACAAAAACAGAATGTTTCCACAGTAAAGCGCAAGCTGTGCATTAGATCTTCGGTCGTTCATCACATTTCTCATCTGGATGGGTTGAAGTTATGATTAAGTCAAGGACCTCACTAATGGATCAGCCATTAGCTAATCACTTCCTTATCTGCTTTCTCTTTTCTATTCTCCTGTCATTATATCAGGCGGATGTTTTGTACACTGATTGGGCTGATCTCCTGTGGTTAATTCTCTTCATGAACCTTTGCTGTTTCTGTCTCTTTCATATTTAGCATGATATCCGCCATCTTCTCTCTCATCCCATTCAACCCCCCGTTCCACCATCCTTTCCTTTATTTCCGTCATTTCTTCTATCTACATGGGGGGTTATAATGGAAAGATGGCAGTTCTGGCCAGCATAACAAAAGACTGTATTGATCCAGGCTGACAGTGCATTACATGGCTGACTCTATAGTCTGGCCACTCTTCACATTGTTAAAAATGCTGTTTTGTTAGTTTCTCTGGCCTTGGATTAGCCTGAACCCTCCCCAAACACGTCCTATAATGGATTCGCTTCAGCAAATGGAGCACACGGCCCTCAAATGATTTTAGCATATGATGCCCGACAACATCCACATGCAGTCACACAACAATGCTTTTGTCGAATTTAGAAATCGAATGAAGCTTTTTTTTATAGTCTTCTAAAGTTTTGCACAGATTTTTGTCCCGATTTGCAGTCTGGATGAGCTAGTCTAAAGTCATCACCAGTCTTAAGGTTTTGGGCAGTTGGAATTGACAGATTTCACAGAAAATCGTATTGTGTATGATGGCCACAGACTTTGATTCCATCGAGTTGAAGATATAAAACAGGTTCGATATTTTGAGCGATGATCATATTAGCTGCTTTTCCTCCATCGGGCCAAACGGTTTATGGTTTAATTTTCCACTGTGGGGCACAGAGCTCTTTGGAATGAATACAAAATTGAACTAAATCATTGCTTTACAGACGATATGAGATGTAACTAGCGTTTGGCAATTTACAGAGAAACTGGCAGCCAGGCAACAAGCAAGTGACCAATCCTAAGTGGCAACATCACCTCACACATTCTACCAGCACGGTGTATGCAGTGTCGTTTAGTGTATGATCAGATTTTTTCTGTAATAATTTAAGTTATTAAGTAAATTAATAATTTTAATAAAGTAAGTCGGCAAATATATAATGTCTTGTGTTTTAAAATGTGTTCTGGTTTTAAGTGGTGTTGTGTCAATTCCAGGAGTTTGTTTATTATATTTTAAATTATAGTTTACTTGCCATGAAAATAGCATTTAGCCTTAAAATAAATGAATAAATAAAAACGCACAGAAAGGGTTAATATATATGTTGCCATGCTATTATTGAAACAGATGAAGAATGTTCATTTGTTCACACATCTGTGTGGAATGACTCCAGATGTTTACACCTGTGTGTGAAGTGAATTCTTCTACTCTTTGTCCTCGGTTAGCTTATATCACTTCAGGCCCCATCCACACTACTGCGTTTTAGTTTAGAAACGGAGAATTAAAACGAATACGATCTCCGTCCACACCAGCGTTTTAGCTGCGTTCTCCGTCAACATAAAAACGACTGAAAACGCGCATCACGTGACCATTCACCTACACTGGGCTTGCGCGTGCCGGTGTAAACACCATTACTCAGGAACCACAACTTCATTCATAAAATTATCCCGCATGTGCTGGTTCTTCCCGGCTTAACCCAAAACCGACGCTCCATGCACGGTCGATACCACCGCTGCACACGGCACGGGAATTGTCACAGATCGCTGGAATAATAGCTTGCCTCCGGCGCATGTAGGCAGTTAACGTTACAGCATCAGGGAAGGATACGCCATGACTGATGACACCCAATCAGAGAGCCGAGCGAGAGCGTCTGCGTCATCGTTTCTAAAGTCCTCCGTTTTGACCCGTCTACACTAAAACGCCCTCATCCAGATTCAAAACGCAAAACGGGTCTGCAGCGTTTTTAAACTTCTCCGTTTTAGGTCTTCGTTTTTGCCGTTTTAGTGTGGACGGGAGGTGCAAACGTAGCAAAAGGTCTCCGTTTTTAAACGAAAACGTAGTAGTGTAGATGGGGCCTCAGACTCTTCTTAAATGGCTCAGCAGCCGACCCTGCATTCCATGAAATCTAGTCAGTCTGGAGATCGAGTTTGAACCTCTCTGAAAATCAGCTCATAACAGCTTTTATCATTATATTACCTTATTACAAATAAACATGACACATCATGGTCTTTATTTATGAGTATAAAGATTTTTGAGAATATATTTGAGTCATTGTCCAATGTTTCCAGTGTCAACAACACTAGTTTTGTTTCACATCAGAATGAGATGCTGTTGAGATTACAGATCCTGGTTCAGAACAGCAGTTTTGCAAGCCGCTGTTGGAGCAGTTTCTCTGGACCAAAGCTGCATTTTCTGCTGTGGAAACATTTGGAACGGTTCTAGATCATCCAGCTTCATGCTATTGGTAGAAAAAGAGCTACAGAGACATTTGCTGTAACCTGGGTGGGACCCATCTTTGGTTCAGTCATTCTGGACATTAACATCCCCTCCACCCTCAAATGCAGCTGAAATCACACCGCCCCCACCCTACTGACAGTATGGGACAGATGCAGTTGGATTGGGCTTTGGATTGGTGGGGGTTGTGTTCAGAGTCAGTGGGGGGCTGATGGCAGCACTCTCTTTGTGCTGGTTTGCTCAGAAGCGTGAGGAATGTCCGCCTGGCCCCCCATGTGCTCAGCTGTTGGCCATTGCTGGGGAGAGTTGTGTCTTTTAACTCATAAAATATCGCTTGGTTTTAGGTACCTCCCTCGATGATGTTTGTTTCATACAGACTTAGTGTTGTCATTTTTTTATTCATATTGCATAAATATAATATACAGTAGTCAACATTTGAAGTGGATCAAAAAAAGTTAATCAAAGTTGTCCTAAGACAAGAAGTGTATTGTTCAAAATTCATGTATAACTTTGATGAAAGGTTTTGATCCACTTCAAAGTTTCACTACTGTAGTTTAATGAAAACATTGTTGTAATTTTATGAAATATTTTTTAATTGGTCCTTTTTTTGCTATTACCTGGAAGTTATTCCCATTGCTTCCTCTTCGAGAACTATTTTGCTGTACTCTTGTTCTTTTCTGATCAGATAACCACACTGAGGTTCTTCAAAAATGGATTTTTTGCTTACTAAGCCCAAATTCATGTGGAAGGGCATTTGGAGATTTATTTATTAACAAAGTCTTTGCCCTCTTTTAGAAAATGGATGTCAGTGGAGTCAAAGTTCTAGAGTCGGCCGACGACATCCAGGAGCGCCGACAGCAGGTTCTGGACCGGTACCGTCGCTTCAAGGAGCTGTCTACTGTGCGAAGACAGAAACTTGAGGACTCTTACCGGTTCCAGTTCTTCCGTCGAGATGCAGATGAGCTTGAGAAATGGATCCAAGAGAAGCTACAGATTGCCTCTGATGAGAACTACAAGGACCCCAGTAACCTACAGGTGAGAGAAAAGCAATTTTGAAGTTTCCAAAGTGACTCTTCTACTCATATATATATATATATGAACAACTTGTAAATCACTCAGGGAAACAAGTAAAAAATAAAGTACTAAAATGTGTTATCACCACTGTTCCTGAAGCGACTCCTCCCTTGAGCTGTAAATTCCTTGACTGGGTGTCTGCTGTAATCAACAGTAAATTTATGTGTAGAGTCATCAGATTATAATAGCTTGAATACATATTGAACACATACATACAATGACTTTTATCAAAAGTATATATTGTGACATATGGAGATGATTATGGAGTTGGTTGAAATTAGGGCCTTACAGAGTCGCAAAGCTCTCTAAAGAAATGCATCTTTACAAAATACATTGTTTAAAAACGAAAAGTTAAGAGCTGCATAGCATGCGTCAACTTGACCATTATTTTTGTCTTACGGTTTTTTTCCATCTTTTAGGGAAAGCTCCAGAAACATCAAGCCTTTGAGGCAGAGGTGCAGGCTAACGCTGGGGCCATTATCAAACTGGACGAAACCGGCAACCTCATGATATCTGAGAGCCACTTTGCATCTGAAACCATCCGAGTAAGAGACTCTTTCTTTTTAATACCACATGCTACATATTCATAACGATGTAAAGTGTAATTTATTGTTTTTTAACATCATCCTAAATGGATCAGTCTTTCACGCCTTACCGGACCTCTCAGCGACCAATAGTAAAAAGTGTCAATTATGGCGCTTTCATTCAAGTAGGTGCTTGAGTGCGGTGAAACGTGTTTAATTTGAATTTCTTTTCTTTTTACAGTGCATGTCCCTTGAAAGAACTTTGTGCAGTGTTTTTTTTTTCAGTGTACCTCAACTTCCTTACTCAGTCTTTCTATTACAGTCCAACCTGACTTTCTATTTCAGAAAACAAAATTTATAGACTTCATCTGAGCTGTCCTAGAAAAAATATGTGTGACAAGGAGAGCATTTTGTTTTGATCCTAACTCTCTGTCTTTGTCCCCTCTTTAAACTCAGACCCGTCTAGAGGAGCTTCACCGTCTGTGGGACCTGCTGCTGCAGAAGACTAAAGAGAAAGGAGTGCGTCTCCTGCAGGCCCAGAAATTGGTGCAGTATCTCCGTGAGTGCGAGGATGCTCTGGACTGGATCAGTGACAAGGTGAGAAACAATACTAGGCATCATACTATACGCATGTTTAGTCAATTCTGAAAAATAATTTCACCCAAGATATTTGAAGACTCACTGACAAAACTTTCTTGCAGGAAGCAATTGCCACATCAGAGGAGCTTGGACAGGACCTGGAGCATGTGGAAGTTCTACAGAAGAAGTTTGAGGAGTTCCAGACAGACCTGGCAGCCCACGAGGAGCGTGTGAACGAGGTGAACCAGGCAGCTGGTAAGCTAACCCAGGAGAACCACCCAGAGGCTGAGCTCATCTTGAAGAAGCAGGAGGAGGTGAACGCTGCCTGGCAGAGGCTGAAGGGCTTGGCTCAGCAGAGGCAGGGCAAGCTGTTTGGAGCTGCTGAGGTGCAGCGTTTCAATCGGTAAGTTCACACCAACAACGACAACTATAAAGTTTTAATAATCTTTCTATTTCTCTGATAATAGGGAAGTCCACACCACTTTCAGATTATTTTTTCCCACATGACGAACAATAAAAACATTGACAGCCAATCAGATACTTTAAAGAGTTTGAGCATTTAAATTGCATGGCAGATGATGTAACTGCAGCACATGCTTATAGTAAAGTGGGACGTTATTATGCTTTGATGTGGATGCTAATGTAGATTTTGTTTTTCAAGACATTTGTACAGTATTCGGCTGTATTTTATGAATCTTTCTATGGGATTTCATGATGTAATCACTACTTTTTATTAAAAAAATAGTCTTTAATTACTGAAATTTTCTGTTCTGGCCTACAGGGATGTGGATGAGACAATCAGCTGGATTAAGGAGAAGGAGCAGCTGATGGCGTCTGATGATTTTGGTCGTGACCTCGCCAGCGTTCAAGCCCTGCTCCGGAAACACGAAGGGCTGGAAAGAGACTTGGCAGCCTTGGAGGACAAGGTCAGTCTCAGCCTATCCACAAACTTTTTTTTTTCCTATTTATATGCCCATGTTTAAGCAATGTGCAATCATTCTTTGTGTATGATATAGACATGATCTCCTGTCTTCAGGTAAACACTCTTGGTGGTGAGGCAGACCGTCTGCAGCAGACACACCCCCAGAACGCCACTCAGATCCACATGAAGAGAGACGAACTCATTACCAACTGGGAACAAATCCGTACCCTGGCGGCTGAGCGACACGCTCGCCTCAATGACTCCTACAGGTGGATTAATACACACCATTTTGCTTTTGATCGCTTCAATTCGAGATTTTAATGTTAAACTTAACTTACACAGTGCTAGCTTGTGATTTTATTATTATTATGTGATTGCATTATTATTCTTTTAGGTTGCAGCGCTTCACTGCAGATTTCCGTGATCTGACCAGCTGGGTGACCGAGATGAAGGCTCTGATCAATGCAGATGAGCTGGCCAACGATGTGGCTGGAGCTGAGGCCCTGCTTGACCGCCACCAGGAGCATAAGGTATTATCCTAACATCTAAACAAGTAGAGCAACATGGGAAAATTAGGTTTGGATTGAATATTGGATCTACAACTGATTTGCTAATTAAGTATTGCAATTGTACTTGCTCTACCAAGTGTTGTTCTACCAAGGCTGCTTGACATTGAAAGACTGATTGTGTCCATAATGTTTTATCAGGGTGAGATTGACGCTCATGAGGACAGTTTCAAATCTACTGATGAGGCTGGGCAAGCTCTGTTGAACACTGGGCATTATGCTTCGGAGGAAGTCAAGGAAAAGGTGTGTCTGACCACAGATCTGTGTTTTTGTAGACTATTTGCAAACTCGTAATTGAAGCACCTGAATGACCCCCCATTTTGTGTTCTTTGGTGTAGCTGGGCATACTCTCTGAAGAAAAAGTGTCTCTTCTGGAGCTGTGGGAGCTACGCAGGCAGCAGTATGAGCAGTGCATGGACCTGCAGCTCTTTTACAGGGACACAGAGCAGGTTGACAACTGGATGAGCAAGCAAGAGGTATGAATTTGTGTAGAAATCAATCATCTTGTATTGTGAAGATCACACTTTCTCTCAGACATGTAACAAAAATTTAGTTTTAAAGATTTTAAAGGTCTCAATCTGTCTTCCTCAAGGCTTTCCTGCTGAATGAAGATTTAGGTGACTCTCTGGACAGCGTTGAAGCTCTTCTGAAGAAACACGAAGACTTTGAGAAATCCCTCAGTGCCCAGGAAGAGAAAATCACCGTAAGGAATTCAAGGCCTGGTACAATTTATTTAAAAAAAATCGTACGAGTTTAATTCTTTTAATTCTGTATTGAAATGTACAGGCCCTGGATGAGTTTGCCACCAAACTGATCCAGAACAATCATTACGCCAAGGAGGATGTGGCCACCCGCAGAGATGCAGTAAGTGGAGATTAGCACCCTGAAATGTCCTTCAATTCACCCTCGCAAGCACTTTCCTCCTCTCAATTATTGCTGACAGAAGTGCTGAATCACTGGTAATACTATAATTTAAACGCCTTTTTTTCTACTTCAGCTGCTGAGCAGACGCAACGCTCTTCATGAGCGTGCTCAGTTTCGCCGTGCCGCCCTGGAGGACTCTTTCCATCTGCAGCAGTTCTTCCGGGACTCTGATGAGCTCAAGAGCTGGATCAATGAGAAGATGAAGACCGCCACTGACGAGTCCTACAAGGTATGCTGTCCTAGAACTACAAGTTGTTTTGCACATTTGGATTCAGTTGTCTATATTTCTTTCTTTCTTTCTCTCATCCACTTTTCCTCCCCATCTCTGTTCCTTATTTTTTTAGGACCCATCCAACCTGCAGGGGAAGGTACAGAAGCACCAGGCCTTCGAGGCCGAGCTTTCTGCTAATCAGAGCCGCATTGATGCACTGCAGAAGTCAGGCCAGGAGCTGGTTGATAGGAAACACTATGCCGACAGCGAGGTGTCCACCCGAATGGATGAAGTCAGCTCTCAGTGGAAGAAACTTCTAGAGGCAACAGAGCTTAAAGGTGAGAAAATGCTCAAGAGTGTGAATATAGCGTGGACAAGAATTGCTGGAAGAGACTATCTGACTGACAATTAATGTAACAACCACTGTTCATTTAGTTCTACCAGTGTGTTATGAAACCATAACTTTTTTTTGGCTTTAATTCAAAACTGTGGCAAACATATAACACGAGTAAAAATATATTTTTTAATGATATCACATCATTTACCCTTGTAGGGATTAAGTTGCGTGAAGCAAACCAGCAGCAGCAGTTCAATCGAAATGTGGAGGACATCGAGCTGTGGCTGTATGAGGTGGAGGGACACCTGGCCTCTGATGACTTTGGAAAAGACCTGACCAGCGTCCAGAACCTTCAGAAGAAACATGCTCTGCTAGAGGCTGATGTGGCTGCACACCAGGTAACAATGTCTGAATGATGTTGAAAATAACTGATATAAGATATGTAGACTTTCATGTATGATTCTATACAATTGGCAGTTTTACGAAACATCTAAACTTCCTTCATCTTAACTGACAGTTTGTTTCTCTCCTCTTGACAGGACCGTATTGATGGCATTACCATCCAGGCCAGGCAGTTCCAGGAGGCCGGCCATTTTGATGCTGATAACATCCGCAAGAAACAAGAGGCTCTGGTGGCACGCTACGAGGCCCTAAAGGAGCCCATGGCTGCCCGTAAACAGAAGCTTTCAGACTCTCTGCGCCTTCAGCAACTTTTCAGGGATGTAGAAGATGAGGAGACCTGGATCCGAGAGAAGGAACCTATTGCTTCCTCCACCAACAGGGGTCAGTGTAATTAAATTATATGAAATGAGTCTGAGTCAAAAGAAGTTGGTATTCTACAGACTATCTAAAATAACTATAAACTGTTGACATTCATATAACAATGATCTTCTTGTACCCTCTCAGGAAAAGACCTTATTGGAGTCCAGAACCTTCTGAAGAAACACCAGGCTCTGCAGGCAGAAATCTCTGGTCATGAGCCCAGAATCAAGGCTGTTTCTCAGAAGGGGGAGGCCATGGTTGATGAGGGTAGGATTTATATCTAGCATTTTCATAAGACATTGACTTAGTATTAGGCTTTGTTTCAGAATTAAACACCTTTAGTCAATTTAGAAACAATACATTTGAAGTATTTTTAATTTAAAAAAGCTTTTTTTCCCCATAATTTCAGGTCACTTTGCTGGGGAGGATGTGAAAGCTAAGCTCCAAGAGCTGCACACCCGCTGGGACGGACTAAAGGGAAAAGCGACCCAGCGTAGACAGGATCTGGAGGACTCCCTTCAGGCTCAGCAGTACTTCGCTGATGCCAACGAGGCCGAGTCCTGGATGAGAGAGAAGGAGCCCATTGTAGGAAGCACTGACTATGGCAAAGACGAGGATTCTGCAGAGGTAAACGAGGAGGGGAACTGGAATTTATCTAGAATGGACCTCTTTTGGATTTAGAGGCCTGAAATTAGTTACAACCTCATATTTGAGCAAAACTTGCAAAGTAAGGGGAAAAAGTAATTCATTTACTGTTCTGGTGTTCGTTTCATATAGCATCTCTCATTCACAAGATCTTTAATCGGCAGAACTAAAATTAATTTGCTTTGTAATGTCTCATATTGCAGTTTTATATAATAAAAATAAAAATGGATGGGCACTGAAATCTCATTGTTTTTCATTTACAGGCTCTGCTGAAGAAGCACGAGGCACTGATGTCTGATCTGAGTGCATATGGCAGCAGCATCCAGGCCTTAAAAGAACAAGCTCAGGGCTGCAGAGTAAGACCACATAACAACACTACTACATTGACCAAAAGGAAATAACATAGACTACATGTTCTATTTGTTCATTTCATGTCAATGAAAATGTGGTCTTTTTTGATGGATTTCATCAACAGCAACAAGTGGCCCCCACTGATGATGAGACCGGTAAGGAGCTGGTTCTTGCTCTGTATGACTACCAGGAGAAGAGTCCACGTGAGGTCACCATGAAGAAGGGCGACATCCTCACTCTGCTCAACAGCACCAACAAGGTGATTATTAGGGCATGCTACATGTTACTTAGCATGACAGTTTGGATCTAAATGACAGTTTGAACTCATTCAAGTAATATATTTATCTTGTCCTCAGGACTGGTGGAAAGTGGAAGTGAACGACAGACAGGGTTTTGTTCCCGCGGCGTACGTGAAGAAGTTGGACCCGACTCAATCTTCCTCTCGCGAGAATCTGCTAGATGAACAGGGCAGCATCGCTCTGCGACAGGATCAGATTGACAACCAGTAAGGGTCATTCTGCTTTCAGTTTTCTGTGGGCAGATTTCTCACTGTATGTTTAAAATGCATTAGTGCTGTCAATGTAAGCAGTAAAACAATTTCATTATTTTATTCAGCAAGGATGCATTAAATCCATCAAAAGTCACAGTAAAGAACTTATTCATCAGGATAAATTCATGTATTCATGAAAGAATCCTAAAAAAAAAAAAAAAAAAAAAAAATTAGCATTGACAAGAAGAAATTGTTACATTGTTTCTTGAGCAGCAAATTAGCATATCGGAATATTTTCTAAAGGATTATGTGACTAAAGATTGGAGTGAATGCTGCCATCACAGGAATAAATGACATTTGAAAATATATTAAACTGGAAAACAGTACAATTGCTACATGCAGTTTCATTTAACTAATTAATCTGCATAGCGTGTAATTCACTAAACATTTTTAATCGATTGAAAGCCCTAATGTGAACATGTACTTGCTTTTCTACCGCACATCTTACATTCCAATAAAATCATTTCTTTTTAACACAAAGCCTCTTAATATCTTTGCATCTTTATTCTTCATGTAGCTTAAAAGGGCATCTGTTAAAAACTAACTCTCAATAATGTTTCTGACCCCTCGTTACTCCTCTTTTCCCTTTTTTCTTTCTTGTTTTCTTTCTTTCTTCATTTAAATGCTTGCATGTGTCTGCTTGCCCTGCCCTGTGGCAGGACTGTGGTCACCAAGGAGGTGTGCAGCGTATCTATGCGCATGAAGCAGGTGGAGGAACTGTGAGTAGGCCTTACCTATGTCATTCCTTTGATCAAAGAAGCCTTTGATCAATCGTTGCAAAACCTTCATTCATTCCTCTCATCCATATGGCCTTTCTGTCACACTTTATGTCCTCTAACATTCTATCCTTCCTATTATATATCCCTCTGTCCAGATAATTCTCATTCCTTCTCAAGTCTTCTATTTCATCAAGGGATAGAAGTTCACATCGCTTCTGAGCTTTTTCCATTCGTAGAATTGGTGTCTAGAATTCATTCCGCATTTTCAGTGGCTGACTATGCAGATTTCTCGTTAGTAGTTGAACCCTTGTCTGTGTTTCCACCTCTCATTTCCTCTCCTAGATGGAGATGCTTCAGTCCCTGTGTTGAGGTGGGAGTTGCATTTTAAGGTTCTGACTTCTCTCTTTATCCCTCTCTCCTTCTCTATCAGGTATGGTACACTGCAAGACTTGGGAGAGAAGAGGAAGGACATGCTGGAGAAGAGCTGCAAGAAGTTCATGCTTTTCCGTGAGGCGAACGAACTGCAGCAGTGGATCAATGAGAAGGAGTCAGCGCTTACTAATGAGGAGGTCGGCTCCGACCTGGAGCAAGTGGAAGTGCTGCAGAAGAAGTTTGATGACTTCCAGAAGGTTTGTTTCTCCTACACTGTGACACATTTATCATCGGACACTAGCATCAGCTTGTACATATTTTCTAATTATGAACTCTTTGTTTTGTCTTTTTTTAATTTTTTTTTATTGTTTACTAGGATCTGAAAGCAAATGAGTCTCGGCTGAGGGACATAAATAAGGTGGCATCTGAGCTGGAGTCTGAAGGACTGATGGCGGAAGAAGCTCCGGTTGTGCAGGCCCAGGTGAGAGGAAAACACTTTATACACACAGTGAATTTGATTATACACACACATACATACACTACTGTTCAAAAGTTTGGGATTGGTACGATTTTTTTTTTCTCTTATGTCTCTTATGTCTCTTATTCTCACAGAAGCTGCATTTATTTAATCAAAAGTACAGTAATATTGTGGAATATTGTTACATTTTAAAATAGCTGTTTTCTATTTTAATTTATTTTAAAATGTAATTTATTCCAGAACAGCATTTATTTAAAATAAAAATCTTTTGTTACATTATAAATGTCTATCAATTCACTTTTGATCAATTTAACGGATCCTTACAGAATAATAGTATTAAAAAATAAAAACTTTTTCAAGCTTTTGAATGGTAGTGTGAATCATGATCTTTTATAGATTAGTCATTCCGCTCATCATCATTTACATCGAAATGTGGGAGTATACATACATTAGAGTAGTATGCTTATTTGTATGACTGAATTTATGAGCATCATAGATGTGGTGACCTTGCCTATTTTTCCCCCTGTCTCATTCCTACCCTCCATTTCCACCTCCCACAATCCCTTCATCCTACCATCAGCAACTAGAGATGCTGGGCTCAGCTCCTGGCAAGGTCATTATTATTTTATATCATTCATATTGTCTCTACAACAATTGGAGTGTCTGCATGAAACAAACACAAGAATATCATGTGATGTTTTGTGGGTTGAACTGATTGTATTCCTATTTTATTTCACAGGATGAAGCTGACTCTAAAAGTGCATCTCCGTGGAAGGTAATATAGCGTGTTGAATTTCAAATGCTTTAGACATAATCTATTATATCATCTAATCTTTGGTCTTTGAGATTGATGCATGTGTAGTTTTGATGGCGGGTCTTGTTTGACCTGTATGTTAACCGCAGTGTTATTTGTAGACTGTGGTTACAGAAAGAAAAGAACTGTCTGGTTCTTTTAATTCACATACTCTCTTGATTGGTGTGTTTCTTATCTGTTCTTTTGCACATTTTTCAACTCAATTTAGTCTGTTCGCTTGGCTGTTCAAACAACGGCCAACTTTAATACTATTAAGGTAAGATCCTAGGTTCTTCGTTGGAATCTTTAAATCGTCCCACAACCCATCCCACTAAATCTGTTTTGTTGCCTGTGTACCTGGAGAACAAGTGGTGGTCTTGTACTTTTACCATGGTCTCTGATTCCCTTTGTCTCATTACTAAACCATCAACTGTGCAGTTGCATCCCCCCCACCCCCCTTTTCCTTTCATGAGTACATGTTGCCCATTTGAAATAACTCCTTTATGTCTTGACACCATCTGATTTTTGGTGGAGGTATAACAGCCATTCTAGAATGCATTAACGCTTCTTTTTTTTTTCAGTTTGTGGCACATGCATCCACCCCAGTTTTTATATTTGCTGATTGCCATCACTCATCCTATGTGCTTAAATGTTGTAGCCTTTCTGTTTGTTCCAGAGATTAAGATTAATCTCTTGCCTGCTGTCAAGGATCACATCATTGTCTTATGTAGACCAATAACGTGCTCTGATCGGCTGCTAATGGTTTTATGTTGGTGTATAGGAGCTGAACAACCGCTGGAGGGCCCTGCAACAGCTGGCTGAAGACAGAAGCAACATGCTGGGTAGTGCTCATGAAGTGCAGAGGTTCCACAGGTACATATATAGCACTTATAGAACAGATCAAAATAATTTGTCATTCATATTGTTAAGTTCTTGTTATACTTGTACGATACGAGCCACTTGAAATGCAGAGAAATTCAGCTAGTGTGTTATTCACAGGGATGCAGATGAGACCAAGGAATGGATTGAAGAGAAGAACCAAGCCCTGAACACTGATAACTATGGCCATGACCTAGCCAGCGTGCAGGCTCTGCAGCGGAAGCACGAAGGCTTTGAGAGAGACCTGGCCGCTTTAGGAGACAAGGTAAAATTCATCTTCATCGTTTTAGTTTGTTTTCTTGGTTCATTCCTTGCCTAAAACATCAGCTAAATATCCTCTTTTCCCTGTGGCAGGTGAACTCCCTGGGTGAGACTGCAGAGCGTCTGATTCAGTCTCATCCTGAGGCTGTGGATGACATCCAGGAGAAGTGCACTGAGCTGAACACAGCCTGGAGCAGCTTGGTGGGTCGTGCTGACCAACGCAAAGAAAAACTGGGCAACTCTCACGACCTGCAGCGCTTCCTCAGTGACTTCAGGTGAGAAGGATTAATAAAAAGAGATGAAAATACGTGTTGCAAAAGGAACAACTTGGTACCAAAGCAGTAGTATAGAAGTCTCTAAACAAATCTGTGCTGCTTTTTCACAGGGATCTCATGTCCTGGATCAATGGCATCAGAGGCCTCGTGTCTTCTGACGAGCTGGCCAAAGACGTCACTGGAGCTGAAGCCTTGTTGGAGAGACATCAGGTACTGAATGCTCCCAAAAACATCTGTGATCTGTAATCTGTCGTCACATTACTGTTTTACTTTTAATAATACAATTTAGTTATTCATGGACTAAACAGAGTTTTGCAAAGGAAACACTCACTTTTTTTTAAAACACTCGCGTTCTTGTTCTGTAGGAACACCGTACTGAGATCGATGCTCGTGCAGGCACCTTCCAGGCCTTTGAGCAATTTGGACAGCAGCTTCTTGCCCGTGGCCACTACGCCAGTCCTGAGATCCAACAGAAGCTGGAGGCTCTTGACCGGGAGCGGGCTGACCTGGAGAAGGCCTGGGTTCAGCGCAGGATGATGCTGGACCAGTGTCTGGAACTGCAGGTCAGCAGGGATCATGCTTACTTTTAACACCCAAAACACTGACATTAGGAAATGTTGCAGTCGAATAACATTATATGTTTCTTTTTTGTCTTCTGCAGCTATTCAACCGTGACTGCGAGCAGGCTGAGAACTGGATGGCAGCTCGCGAGGCCTTCTTGGCCAGCGATGACAAGGGAGACTCCCTGGACAGTGTGGAGGCCCTCATCAAGAAACACGAAGACTTTGACAAGGCTATCAATGTGCAGGTCAGCAAGCGCCATTGTGATATAACAATGCAGTCAATCTCAAAAGAAAATAGATTTTTGAATGTGGAATTTTTTTTATGCTAATCATTTCGATTTGTCTGTCTTTGCAGGAGGAGAAGATTGCAGCACTGCAGTCTTTTGCTGACCAGCTCGTTAGTGCTGACCACTACGCTAAGCCTGAAATCTTCAATCGCCGCAATGAAGTCTTGGACAGGTCCGGCTCCTTCTGTTTTATACTGCTCAGACTGAGTAAATCCATACCATGTAAATATTCGTGGGTTTCGTGTGATTTTATTTAATTCTGACTTCTAGGTGGCGCCGTCTCAAGGCTCAGATGATTGAGAAACGCTCTAAGCTGGGTGAGTCACAGACTCTGCAGCAGTTTAGCAGAGACGTAGATGAGATTGAAGCGTGGATCAGTGAGAAACTACAGACCGCCACCGACGAGTCTTACAAGGACCCCACTAACATCCAGGTAACGTCACACTTCAGGCATCAGTCTCAGAACAGATCGTGCCAACCTTTTTTCAGACATGCTAAAGTTCTAAAGATCAATATCCCGCTTAAGTCTAACCTTGTAAATCTATTAATACCATAATAAATTCAAGTGCAAATTAAAATGCATTTCTCTTGTTATCCCCGCCTCAACCAACCCCAAGTGTTTTATTATATAGAAAATTAAACTGAACTTCTGTCTGTGTTCCCATTGTTTGTTTCTAGCTGTCCAAGCTGCTGGTAAGTGCAGTAGTGCCAAAGCTAACTAACCCCAGTAGGGTCTCTCCACTTGTCCGTTGTCTTATTGTTTTGTCTGTAAATGTGTATTTGAGTTCCGTATGTCTATTAAATGTCTTGCTTTGTATAGCATCATCAGCTGTTTTGCCATTGTTCCTTCCCGTGACCCATCGTTGCAGCCTTTAATTTTTAATTGCTGGGTGTGGCCTCCATTTTTATGTTATGTCACTGAAGTTGGGATGTTTTGATTTAAAGGAGTAGTTCACTTTTAAAAAAACTTTTGCTGATAATTTACTCAGCCCCATGTCATCCAAGATGTCCGCATCTTTCTTTCTTCAGTCGAAAAGAAATTAAGGTTTTTGATGAAAACATTCCAGGATTTTCTCCATATAATGGACTTCATTGGGAGCCAAACGGTTCAAGGTCCAAAAGACAGTTTCAGTGCAGCTTCAAAGGGCTTTAAACGACTCCAGACGATGAATAAGGGTCTTATCTAGGACCCTTCAAGTCATGACTCGAAAAAAGATTTTGATGAACGAGTTCGAACAGGACAGTCACGAACGCTCTTCACAGAACAGAGCAAGGCGAGCATTTGTGCTTAAAAAACTTAAACTTTGTTATTTATTTTTTAAATGAGCGATGGTTTCGCTAGATAAGACCCTTATTCATCATCTGATATCGTTTAAAGCCATTTGAAGCTGCACTGAAACTGTCTTTTGGACATTGAAACGTTTGGCTCCCAATGAAGTCCATTATATGGAGAAAATCCTGGAATGTTTTCATCAAAAACCTTAATTTCTTTTCGACTGAAGAAAGAAAGTCGTGGACATCTTGGATGACATGGGGGTGAGTAAATTATCAGCAAAAGTTTTTTTAAAAGTGAACTACTCCTTTAAACTCGTTCCTCACAGAAATCATGTGCTTCTCACAGAGTTGTGGATCTAAAAGCAAACCTTGACAAAAATATGTCAAGAAATGTTTGGCTGTATTTGGAATAGCATAGTAGAATACTTCATACTATTCATTATGTGATTTTATTTAAGTAAACATAAGCTGTGTGTTTTACAGTGAAGCGCAGCTCTGTTTATTTTGATGGTTTAATATTTGAAAATGAAGAATTGAAGACAGCCATGCATATTATTAGTATTTTAAATATATACTATTAAATACAAGTATTACAAGAATATTCATTATTTTAACAATTTTTCTTATTTGACCATTTTTATTTATTACATGAAAGGTCTAGTTGAGTGCATTATCCACAGTATCTATCCCACACAGTGTGCTCTAATTGTACTGCACATTTTGATAAATGTAGTTAGTTAGTCATTCAAGTATCACATCCATAAAAAAATGTCTAATATGCATGCTGCAATAGTTTTATGTTATAGTATGGTAGGGTGCTATTCCGAACATAGCCACAATACTGTATCAATTCAGAGAGATGCTGGAGAAGTGCTTTCAAACAATTAATTCTGCTTTGCTTTTTGTGGAATACTGTGCTAAAATAACAGAATCAGTTACATGTGTGCTACGCCCAGAATGGTATGGTACACACAGTTATGGTACCAGCAGCCCGGCTTATTTTGAGTGTCTCAATGCTTTAGATGAGCTGTTTGGAAGTGCTTTGTTACTTCTCTCCATCTCTCTGGGTAATATAAAATGTGGAATGATCTTAGACAAAACATCCCAACTCTGAGATTTCTCCACAGAGTTATTTATGTGCTGGATGGCATCCACTTGTGTGTAAATGTTTCATCAGGCTTTGAATGTGTCATGTTATAGAATGAGTGCCACGTTACGTGTTTGGTCCTTGTTTGGTGGTTTGTAAATTCACAGTCACTTCATATTCAGTTTTTTTTTTTGTGTAATGTTCACATTTTTATTTTGATAAGTGTGCACTTTTGGGATTTACAGATAAGACATCACTTTTCACAGACAGTCTAAACAAAGGCATACACTTAAAACGCACACATGTATGTTACAGTAGCGTTGAATATGCACTGCTTTCATGGATATTGAGTTTTTACACAGATGTTTATATCAGTTTCCTATACACATCTACTGAGGTAGATACAAAACCAGCTATTGCTTTTTTACACTTGCACCCTTGCACGACATCACCGTGTGGCTCAGTTTAGCTGTATTTCGCTTTCTTGCCACTTTCAGAGCAAGCACCAGAAGCACCAGGCTTTTGAGGCTGAGTTGCACGCTAACGCTGATCGTATCCGTGGGGTGATAGACACGGGCAATGCTCTCATCCAGAGAGGTGCCTGTGCTGGAAGTGAGGATGCTGTGAAGGTAACCGTTTCGGAAGTGTTTCAGAAATAGGCAGCTGCTGAGTTATGGTCTGTGCTCATTTTGCTGTGGTCACGCTCATATTTGCTCACAGACTCGTCTTAACGCTCTGGATGAGCAGTGGCAGTTCCTCGTCAACAAATCTGCTGAGAAGAGTCAGAAACTAAAGGAGGCGAACAAGCAGCAGAACTTCAACACTGGCATCAAGGACTTTGACTTCTGGCTGTCTGAGGTATTTTTGTGACTTAATAGCTACTTAGGATAGTTCTTGGTACAATTTCTATTCTTCAGCTAGAATAAATCCAAAAATTCTGACGTTCTTCCTCTGCTCCTAGGTTGAGGCTCTTCTTGCCTCTGAGGATTATGGGAAAGATCTGGCCTCAGTCAACAATCTGCTTAAAAAGCACCAGCTTTTGGAGGCTGACATCTCTGCTCATGAGGTAGCTCACTGACTATAACTCCAGACATACTCATAATTTTATTTTTGCAGTTAGCACATTCTGATGGCTCTTTGTGCTCTTATAGGATCGTCTGAAGGATCTTAATGGCCAGGCTGACAGCCTGATGGCCAGCAATGCCTTCGACACTACCCAGGTCAAGGACAAGCGTGATGCCGTTAACGGACGCTTCGTCAAAATCAAGAGCATGGCTGCTGGGCGCCGTGCCAAGCTGAACGAGTCGCATCGTCTGCACCAGTTCTTCAGGGATCTGGACGATGAGGAATCTTGGATCAAGTATGGTTTACATCATTTTGAGTCGTCTAAAATTGATCACACACAAACCTTTTTTTCTTTTAAGGCTGTAGACTAGATCTAATTCATTCTGTTCCATTAGGGAAAAGAAGTTGTTGGTGAGCTCGGAGGACTACGGACGTGATTTGACAGGAGTACAGAATCTGAGGAAGAAGCACAAGAGACTGGAGGCTGAGCTGGGAGCACACGAGCCGGCCATTCAGGTGAGGAGACACTTGCATGTCGTTGCATATCGATTTATAGAAATGAAAAGGTCTTAACTGAAGCGTATTAAAGTCAAGTGAATCATAATTCTGAATGCTAACGGTATTTTTTTCGTCCTTGCAGTCTGTGTTGGAGACTGGGAAGAAGCTGTCTGACGACAACACCATAGGACAGGATGAGATCCAGCAGAGGCTGGCCCAGTTTGTGGAGCACTGGAAGGAACTGAAAGATCTGGCTGCTGCTCGGTGAGAACTGTATTTTACTTTTTTCTGGTCTATTTTTCTGTAATATTCTAAACAATATTACTGTTTTTACTTGATTTTCGATCAAATAAATTCAGTCTCGGTGAAATCTTATCAACCCCCAAACATTTGAACGGTATTGCCTTGGACAGGAATTTGAAAATTGTTTGGTTTGCCATTTTTTAGCGGGCAGAGACTTGAGGAGTCGCTGGAATACCAGCAGTTTGTGGCGAATGTGGAGGAAGAGGAAGCCTGGATTAATGAGAAACTGAACCTGGTCGGAAGTGAGGATTACGGTGATACGCTGGCAGCTGTGCAGGTGTGAAAAACTATAGTATTCATCAGATGAGCTTAATGAAAAAAATTAAAAACCCACAAGATTATAGCTTGATCTTGGATACATCTTCATATTGCTGTTTTATTATTTCTTATTTCTGTCTTAATTTGACTCTTTGTTTTCAGGGCTTGCTGAAGAAACATGAAGCATTTGAAACCGATTTTACCGTGCACAGGGACCGAGTGAATGACGTGTGTTCCAATGGAGATGAACTTATCAAAAAGGTATAGTTCAACTATTAGAAAGTCCATATTCTGTAAATTTGGCCCTTAGAAACTTGTATGTGATTAAGCATTAAAGGGTCAATGAATTTTAATGTGAGCTGATCGCAATCATATTGTTTCTTTTTTTGCAGGAGAACCACAATGTGGAGAACATCATGGCTAAAATTAAGGCCCTGCGTGGGAAGGTGTCAGAGCTTGAGAGAGCCGCAGCTCAGAGGAAGGCCAAGCTGGATGAGAACTCTGCCTTCCTGCAGTTCAACTGGAAGGCTGATGTGGTGGAGTCCTGGATTGGTGAGTTAATGATATTTCATGCAAATGAGAAGAAACTTTCATTTAAAAGAAGGATTGGCAAGAAATAAACTGTTATTTTCTCTTTTCACCCTTGTAATCTGTAACCCATTTGTGTCTTTGGCTTGATCAGGTGAGAAGGAAAACAGCCTGAAGACTGATGACTACGGTCGGGATCTCTCCTCAGTGCAGACTCTGCTCACCAAACAGGTGTGACTACAACACATTCATCAATCATATTCTACATTTAGCACATCAAATCCTTTCAAGCTTTACTGTTAAATCTGACCGTCTTTCTTCTACCCATAGGAAACCTTTGATGCAGGGCTTCAGGCTTTCCAGCAGGAGGGCATCACCAACATCACAGCCCTGAAAGACCAGCTGTTGGCAGCCAAACACGTGCAGTCCAAGGCCATCGAGGCTCGTCATGCCACCCTGATGAAGCGCTGGAACCAGCTGCTGTCCAACTCAGCCGCACGCAAGAAGAAGCTTTTGGAAGCCCAGGAGCACTTCAGAAAGGTGTGAAGAATGGAATTTTGCCTAAAGTGGGGAAATGAAATTCTTTTTTTGTATGTCTGTAACTCTTGTTCTTATGTTCGCCACTCAATCCAGGTCGAGGATCTTTTCCTCACCTTTGCCAAGAAGGCCTCAGCCTTCAACAGCTGGTTTGAGAACGCTGAGGAAGATCTGACAGACCCTGTACGGTGCAACTCTCTGGAGGAAATCAGGGCCCTGCGGGACGCCCATGATGCCTTCCGCTCCTCTCTCAGCTCCGCAGAGGCTGACTTCAGCCAACTGGCAGAACTTGATCGCCAGATCAAGAGTTACCAAGTGGTATCCAACCCATACACTTGGTTTACCATGGATGCTCTAGAGGAGACCTGGAGGAACCTTCAGAAGATCATCAAGGTGATATTGGGATCCTGAAGCATAATTTCTTTCAAGTGTTTGTGCATATAAAGTAGACCAATATTATTTGGATGACATTTGACTCTGAGATGATTGCTGAATATCTGAAACAGAAAATATCTGATGCCAGTGACATTTTAATGTACGGTAACACTGTACAATAAGGTATAATTAGTTAATGCATTAGTAACATGAACTAACAATGTATTTTACAGCATTTATTAATCTTTGTTAATGTTAGTATAAATACTAGGGCTGTTGCACATCAATTTTGGCTGAAAAATTACCCCCCTAAAGCCATTTTTTTAAAAGATGAGAAAAGCATTGCACACACCAGTTCTGCTGTGGCTTTGTTTGGAACTGTTTTCATTGGCAAAATTGAGCAAAAAAAAATAAAAAAATTGGACAATATTGTGTCCAAAATGTATCACAATATTAACTTATTGATATTATACAACAGTTCAATAAACAAGATCACATGTGCAACAATTAGATTTTCTAAATCTATTATTGAAGGTTGAAATTAACATTTTATAACTGACTTAATTTGTCTCTTTATAGGAGCGAGAGTTGGAGCTACAGAAGGAGCAGAGGAGACAGGAAGAGAACGATAAACTCAGACAAGAGTTTGCCCAACATGCCAATGCCTTCCACCAATGGCTGCAGGAGACCAGGTACAGGGGACCATCATGCACTACTTAAGTGTTGTGTTCTCTTTCATTATAGTTGAGTTATGCTTGAGGATTAAACACTCATAGCATTCAACACATCTGACTCCACTGCATGACATCGCACACATCTGTTTGAATTTAATCAAGCTTTCCTGATTTCCATGTAACTTTCGTAGACGGACAATTTTATTTGTTTCATCCACTGTTTTTATAGTCTGAAGTCATTGCCTGCTGTGCCATGTTGTCTGTATGGGTGAAGCATTTAACATGGTCACAATTTAAACCCACCTGGGCTTGATATGCAACAGCAGTGCTTTGCGCTGGTCACATGTGCTTTCACATCAATGTTTTCACATCAATGGCTCAATGTTTTAACTGTTTCGTTCTCTCTCCCTCTCTTATTTCCCCATTCCTTCGA
This sequence comes from Chrosomus eos, assembly GCA_036326025.1. Taxonomy (NCBI): domain Eukaryota; kingdom Metazoa; phylum Chordata; class Actinopteri; order Cypriniformes; family Leuciscidae; genus Chrosomus; species Chrosomus eos. The sequence goes on from CM070834.1 coordinate 13,823,533, forward strand.
CCTACTCGCTGCTACCCTGATGCTTGGGATCATTTCTCTAATTAGGACATACCTTCTGGATGGGTGAATATCACAATTTTACTATAGTATGTGTGTGTGTGAGTGTGTATGAATTTTTTAATGGGATTTACTTGTCAGCAAATGGATGTCTAGGGTCTGTCATGATAGAAACACACATTTGATGTACAATAAATCAGGATTTTGGGAGTTTCAGGGCAGAATAGACCAATAATTGGTTAGAACTAATACAGGGAGCCATCAAGAAGAATCTCACTTTACATATATTTTGCATATTTTAACATATGTTTTGAAAATATATTTCCAGATGTATTCCTTTCTCTTTTTTCACACTCTTTTTCCATTCCCTCTTCATCTCCCACCTCCCCCATCTCTGAATAGCATAGCCTATCGGAGGGTAATCCGTGTCTATCAGTATGAAGTCGATGATGATCTTTCTGGAAGGTCTTCTCCCTTTTTTCCTCCTCTGATTGGCCTCTTACCCCTCACCCCTCACTTTTTTGGGTTTTTTCTTCTCCTCATGCACTTGAGTCTGACCCCCACTGTAAAGGCTCTGTGTGTGTGTTCAATCCCTTTTACTAACATTAACTGCGATGTGAGGCTTTTTTTGAGATGAACCCTTCCAGCTTCTTAATCCAACAAGCCTGGCTACATTCAGCACCAGTGTTGAGGAGTGTGAACACTTGATCTCATTCTTTAACCTTTTCCCCCCATTTCAGTTATTTAAGTTTTTTCTTCATTTTGGGGAAAATGTTCATGCACCAGATTCAGGGTGGAAACTGCAATGTGATTTCCATGATTAGACTTTTTCAATATCCTGATCTGAATTTGAACAGCTGTGCATTAACATTTTTGGCCTCTTACATTTATAATATGGCTAGTCAAGGAACTCTGGATCTTGATTTTGCACATTTACCAAGATCTGTACTGTAAACCAAAGCTAAGCGGTGGTACAAATATAGCAGTTTCTAACCCTGTTGACAGCAGCCCTAATCAAGCATGGTCTGGATTACCATGGATATAAGTTGGCTTTGTTAGCATGACTTTGGTTATTGTAGTTGCATTCTAGGGTGGCTTATAGTTTGTACTCCGTATCTACTACAAAACAGTTGGTAAGTCATATTGTCTTGTACAAGAAACCCAGGAAGATGTAGGTTACAGCTCTAGAAGTAATGACAGAGGTTGTGCAAACCCATTTAAACAATATAGTATAACTCATAGTCATAAAAATACACCTTTTTAACTCTCTGGAAATGACTATGTTTAATGATAGTTGACCTTATAACTGACCTAGTGTAGCGAGAGCCACTCTTGTAAGGTGTAGACTGGCATGTGGAGTGAGTGAGATGTTTCTGGGTGGATGTGTCATGTGTTGTCGGACTTCTGCTGTTGGTTTCATTGCTTTGGTGTGTGGGCAGGTCCTGCATGGTGGAAGAATCCGGAACTCTAGAGTCACAGCTAGAGGCTACCAAGGTGAGTTTGGGACCAGTGAATATTTTAAATAACACTAAATGAATCAGTATTAGTGTTTTAAATCATGCTGTAGGTTATCAGTAGTACACTACAGTTCAAACGGTTTGGGTCAGTAAGAATTTTTTCAGTGTTAAATAATCACAATTAAAAGTCATTTTGCATTTTCCATAAAATGTGTGAACATTTCACTGCAGAAAAGAGGACATTGAAACACTTGCATAAGCCTTAAACCTGAGACTGTAACAGATAAATGGACACCCTGCTCTGTTCTAAATGTCTTTTGCCTTTGGGTTCCTCTGCAGCGCAAGCACCAGGAGATTCGTGCCATGCGCAGTCAGCTGAAGAAGATCGAGGATCTGGGAGCAGCCATGGAGGAGGCGCTGATCCTGGACAACAAATACACAGAACACAGCACCGTGGGTCTGGCCCAACAGTGGGACCAACTCGACCAGCTGGGCATGAGGATGCAACACAACCTGGAACAACAGATCCAAGCCAGGTGACACCCCAGAAACCAGTCTACAATGAGATATTAAGATTATTATATTTTTATGATCTGAGAGATTAACTTAATTAGTTCCGAGTCCATAACATTCCCTGAGTAACCAGCAATTTACCTTGACTGACTTTTCTCACAATTCTGTTCTAGAAATACTACAGGAGTAACAGAGGAGGCCCTGAAGGAGTTCAGCATGATGTTCAAGTGAGTTTTCCACTTAAGTAAAACAACATTACAGTGCTAAGCTTGACAAAATGTGATACAAGTGTTTGTTTCTCAGGCACTTCGACAAAGAAAAATCTGGACGTCTAAACCATCAGGAGTTCAAGTCTTGCCTGCGGTCTCTGGGCTACGACCTGCCCATGGTTGAAGAAGGAGAACCAGACCCAGAGTTTGAGTCCATCCTGGACATAGTGGATCCAAACCGGTGAGAAACCTCTTCTATGGATGTGATCAATATTGTGTTCTGACTTGATGAGCTAACATAATTTTTTTTTTATTCAGGGATGGAAACGTGTCCTTGCAGGAGTACATGGCCTTCATGATCAGCCGAGAAACAGAGAATGTGAAGTCAAGCGAGGAGATCGAAAGCGCTTTCCGTGCTCTCAGCGCCGAGAACAAACCTTACGTCACCAAGGAAGAACTCTACCAGGTACAAAATAACAAACCCATTTTTTCTACAACTGGTATTGGAGAATTTTGGCCTCAGCTTCATGTTTGGTGTTAGAAAGATGAACTTAATGACCTTCTTTGTTTACAGAACCTGACGAAGGAACAGGCAGACTACTGCATTTCCCATATGAAGCCGTACCTGGACAGCAAGGGCCGCGAGATCCCGTCAGCTTTCGACTTTGTGGAATTCACCCGCTCGCTTTTCGTCAACTGATTCCCCGCTCCCTCCGCCTGCCAGTGACCAATCGGGATGCGTTTTGCCCCTCACAATAACACAAGGCCAAAACTGCATGGATCTGAAATGAAAATTCTCTATAGCATCCAGTATAGCAATATCTGTATCTTGCTATCACTCCTAACCCTGCGTATTTATCTGACACTTCCTCATGCTTCACTGACAATAGTGTAGTGGATCTGTCTGCATTTTATTGTGATTGTTTTAGCTGTTAAGTGCTTTGCTTTGTTTAACACACCTATAGAGAGGATATATGCTGTAACATCACCCACAAGACTGCAGTGTGCTTTTAATAAACGCTACTGGTTATAACTGGAAAGTGTTGTTGATGTGTTTTATTTGGAGCATTAATACAGTTTTAACATGAAATGCATATCTTATGCAAGATCTTAAACAGTCTCAGTCTGTCACCTCATTGGCCAGCTGTTCCAGTACTGCAGTCTCCTTTGCACCTTGTTCCGTTAACTCTGCACTGAGCTGCCAGATGTTGACGCTACCATCTGCATTGCCCACTGCCATCAGATTCGTGTGTTTGGGGTTGAACTCCAGGCAATAAGCTGGCTGGCCTCCTGTGTTCTGATCAATTGTGGAGGTTGGCCTTAAAGATCTTCTACCCAAATCAAACATTTGGACCAAACCTGACAGAGTTCAAATTCAATTTAAAATGATTAAATGTACTATAGAAATAAAAATTAGAGACCATGCTTTTATTTCACACACACACACACACACACACACACACACACACACACACACACACACACACACACACACACATATATATATATGGAGAATTACAAACATCCCACCTTCTCCTGTGACTGCAGCAAAGACTAGAGGGCGTGTAGGTGACCACCTCACCCAAAACACATACGAGTCGGACACCCGTATAGACAGCAGGGGGTGTGGCTGGAGCATACTGTGCAGATGAGCTAAACCATCGGTCCCGACACTTACAAACAGATTCCTAAAGTCAGAAACACCCAGAGATGTTACAATTACTGCCTATAAGTACGTATTACACTAAGTAGAAAACGTACAGTACAGGAACATGGCGCAGCACTCACCTGTGGAAGGGTGAGAAGTGGACTGAGTGTATAGGACCCCCTCGTGCTGAGAAAGAGAACTGCATTGGGTTGCGCAGAGTCACGCTCTCACCATCAGGGGGCACTGCTGCTACTGTCCCACTGCTGAAGGAACATTTGAGCACGTGGCCTCCTTCCGAGCCCACCAAGAACGTGTCCAGGTCCCACGGGGAAAGCGCAACAGAGGTTACTCCTATAGTGCTGCTACCTCGGGTCTTCAGGGAGAGAAACAAAAGCATTATTAGGTTGAATTGCACAAAAAAATGTCAAGGTCATATGTAATCCTAAAATCTAACGATTATATTACTTTTTTTTTTTTTATCTGCATCTTTTCTGATTTAGCAATGATCAGATATCATTTTACTGAAACAGTTTGACCTTATTATGACACCCACTTTGCTGGCTGCTTCACTCTGAGGCATTTGCTGTGGGACAAGGGCATATCCAGAACTCAAGGTGAGTTTGGCTCCGGCTCCATCAATAGTCCACAACAGAACTCTACCTCCTGAACCGGCGCTCAGGACAGCAAACTCCCCTCGGCGAGCTCCTGGGACCCAGTTTACCTGTTTGCACGCAGAAATACTGCATTCATATATCATTGAATGCTTGTTAATCGTGCCTCAGTCATACATGTTTCTATACCTGATAAACTGGTTCACGGTGGGTGTCTGCAGACATTCCTGTCTGAGCCAAAATTAGGTCCTGTGAGCGGCTGGTGTCCCAGACCACCACCTCGCCACTGTACAGCCCACCTAATGCCACAATCAAGAAGAAGGGAAATTATCTTGAAATGAGACATTAAAGGATATTTGTCCCTAATAAATAACGGTGTCTTTCCATTTTAACACTTAGGAATATTATTGTCAAATACCGCAGTATGAAACTACTTCAAAACTACAAAACACTTCACATATTATGTCTTTATATTTTCCATTTTGACATTAAATATAAATGTGTGTCCATACCAGCAAATACAGACGGCCTCACAGGATGGAAGCACAGACACATGATGGGAGTGGCCACATCAATGATCACGTCTGGCTGCATTGGGTTCAGGTTCTGCCGGTCCAGGTTCCAGGTGCACACAGAAGCCTTCTCATTACTCCAATCACCATCATCCACACTAACCCCACATATACATGATTAAAACTGCTTTTAGAAACACAGCAGGTGGTTTAATGTATTTGTATGAGGAAAGGACTGTTACCGGCCAAATCCACAGGCTATGACTGAGCCAGTGCAGTTCCAGGACACACTGGTGACTTGCAGACCCCTTTCCTGAGCATCAACATGCTGAAGGCGGTACATGCAGGACACCTGTGCAAGACATCACCACGATGACATCAACTCTAATTTAACTAACTCAATTATTACTACTATTTACTATGAAAGCTTGTTTCCACTTTTTATCTTTATATTTGTCTCGCAGTTCCGAGTTTATAGCTCACAATTCTTGCTTTTTTTTTCAGAATTGTGAGATAAAAAAGTCTGAATTGTGAGATATAACTTAAAAAGGTAATTGGGACATTTTATCTCACAATTCTTAATTTTTTTTTATCTTGCAATTTAAACTTTATAACTCGCAACTGTGATTTTTTATCTCACAATTCAGACTTTTTTTTTCGAACAATTCGGACTTTATAACTCATAATTGCGAGTTTATATCTCACAATTCTTACTTTTTTCTCTCCGAATTATGAGTTTATATCTCAGTTCTGACTTTATAACTAGCAATTGTGAGTTTATATCTGCAATTCGGACTTTATTACTCGCAATTGCAAGTTTATTTCTCGCAATTCAGACTTCTTCTCAGAACTGTGAGATTGGAATTGCGAGAAAAAAAATAGGAAACTTAATTTTTCCCTCATAATTGTGAGTTTATATCTCAGTTCTGACTTTATAACTAGCCACTGTGAGTTTATATCTGACTATTTGAACTTTATATCTAACAAATCAGACTTTTTTATCAGAATTGTGACAAAAACTTGGAATTGCAAGAAAAGAGTAAGAATTGTGAGATAATTCAAAAAGGTAATTGCGACTTTTTATCTCACAATTCTTACTTTTTTTCTCAATTTCAAGTTTATATCTTACAATTTGGACTGGCAACTGCAACTTTTTCTAACAATTATGAGTTTATATCTCATCTCAGTTCTGACTTTATAAATAGCAATTGTGTGTTTATATCTCACATTTCGGACAGTTTTTCTCAAAATTACGAGTTTAAATCTTACAGTTTAGACTTTTTTCTCAGAATTGCGAGTTTACATCTCACAATAGCAAATTTCTGTGGTAGAAACAAGCTTCCATAATTAACTTTTTAATAATCCATTAATACTATTCTGCATTCAAGGGTCTCACCGACTCATTCTGATCCTCCCAGTTCACCTCGAACCCATCAAAAGCGTGACTCTTGCAGTTTTTCACCAGCTCTCTGATAACCACATCTTCAACTCTACGCAAGAACTCCACCAATCCAGGAAAGTCTGAAATGTCTCGATCTAGGTCGAGTGTTTGGCTGATCTGGTCTTGTGTCTGGGCGCTGTTTTCCAACACTTCTTTGGCTTGAGTTTCAGCCTCTGCTGTGTGAACTGGAAGAGTTTGACAGCTCCTCTGGGCAGGAATAAAACGAACACGATACACATCACACAAAATCACTGATATTTCATCAAGCGCATGAATATTCTGGTTTGAGAAGTTAAGCAAACATGTTAACTTACTGATTCTTGTGTTTGCTGATGTGACTTTCTCCATGTCGATTCAGCACCAATTAAGTCAAGCGTTTCATCCGTAAACATGTTCAAAGTTTGCCAGCAAGCGAGAGAAGGCTACCAAATGCTTAGTTAGTCTCATCAATAAGACGTTACAGTTAGCTGGGAGCTAGCGGTTATTTTTATAAAGCAAACTTTTTTTTATCATATTGAAGGACTGTTATGTATTCGACGAATACAAATCTGCCTCTATGATGGGGGGGGGACAACAACATCGCTAATTTTGTAAGATATGTTATTGTATTTGTCCACTATACAGCGCAGTTTGTTCCTCCATGATTATGTGATTCCTCCTGGATGTGACATCCGTGACTGCGCTGCCATAGATACCGTGAGCCAATCAACGGCTGTCTGTTCACCTAACGTCACTGGTGTTAGCTTCTGATTGGTCAACCTAATTTCCGCACTTTCATTTTGATCAGAGCCATATAAAGTGAGAGTTACGACAACTCCATTGACAACAATGGAACGTTTTTTTACAGCAATGGCGGCTCGCGGAGCCTTTCAATAGTTCCCGGAAGTAGCAGCCGCGCCGTAGAGTTACAGCAGAACAGACCGTTTGTGATGCACTTTTAAAAGGTAAGACGTTTAAAGAATAAGATTGTATATTATCAGTACATCTGAATCAAATTAACTTGTAACTGTAACTGTATTAAAGCATGCTAGTTGATTATTGCTCTCTAAATTAGTAGTTTTAGGGGACGTTATCAGGTAAAATAAAGGTCATTGGATAAAGTTAGTACCCCATAACAAACCACAAACAGCATATTAATGTTTAAAACCCGTTCTATTAATGCATGTTTATCCTTTGTTGTGTAATAAGAGGAAAATACTAAACATAGGTTAAATATAACATTGGGGAGTGTGATAGTTGTAATTGATAAAATGAGAATATCGGTTTCATTCCAAATTAAATGTGCAATAACGGGAAAAATCCTTATTTTAGATTTCATATTTGAGTAAGGAAAAACGTATGGTTGGCGTTTTTTATTCATTGTGTTTCTGTTGACTATTACCTGTCTATATTATGATTTAGCTCAGCTGATTTGTATTGATGGGAAAGGGAGATGGAAGTTCATAAGTAAGATTAAAAAACATTCTTAAAACGGCAGCAAGCCGTGTTCTTGATCAAATCACACTAGGCTAAATGGGGTATTATAAATACCATAACTGTATTATATACTAACTCCTATATATAATTTATCCCGTTTTTTGTTTCCTTTATCTCTTTCAACACAAGAAGCACAAAGGGGATTGAGTGGATCCTGAAGACTCCTGCACTGACGCTGTACCCTCACCTTCAGTCTCACCTCCTTATTTTTAATAAACATTAAAATTCCCAGTGTTGGTCTGTGGAAAAAGTGCAGATACACCTAAGTAAGATTAGCACAAAAATTTTAGTTCTATTTAGATTGCTCCTGACTTTTAGAGCATATTTTCTGTGTCTGACAGTACAAGAACAACATAGAGGAAAGGCCAGACAACATGCTTGACGTGCAGTTTATTAGACATTTATAAATCCCATTGTGCTAATTCAGTGCAATAGATATGCACTACCGGTCAAAAGTTTTAGATCGGTACGATTTTTTATGTTTTTAAAAGTCTCTTCTGCTCACCAAGGCTGCAATTATTTGATAAAAAAAAAAGACATATTGTGAAATATTATTACAATTTAAAACAGCGGTTTTCTATGTGAAAATATAGTAAAGTGTAATTTATTCCTGTGATCAAAGCTGATTTTACAGCATCATTACTCCAGTCTTCAGTGTCATATGATCCTACAGAAATTATTATAATATGATGCTCAAGAAACATTTATGATTATTATCCATGTTGAAAACAGTTTTTTTACATTTTTATTTCAGGATTCTTTGATGAATAGAAAGTTCAAAAGAACATAATTGATCTGAAATGGAAAGCTTTTGTAACATTAATCACTACCATTCAAAAGTTTGGGGTCAGTAAGAATTTATTTTTTATTTTTGGGGAAAGAAATTAGAAAATACTTTTATTCATCAAGGATGAGTTAAATTGATCAAAAGTTACAGTAAAGACATTTATAATGTTAGAAAATATTCTATTTTAAATAAATGCTGTTCTTTTGAACTTTCTATTCATTATAGAATCCTGAAATAAAAATGTAAAAAACTGTTTTCAACATGGATAATAATCATAAATGTTTTTTGTATTTTTTATCAAATAATTGCAGCCTTGGTGAGCAGAAGAGACTTTTAAAAACATAAAAAATCGTACCGATCTAAAACTTTTGACCGGTAGTATATGTATATATATATGTACTATATATATGGTTGTATATGGATATATGGTACTATATCCAATGGTTGTGTGTTGTGTGTGTATATATATATATATATATATATATATATATATATATATAGGTCATTGACAAATAAACAAATGTTTTTTTTTTAAATATTTTCACAACTGATGTAATGTATATTTTTGTGTCATGAACAATGTGTTTGAACAAGTTTCAGTTGAACATTTCTAAGTGTTTAAATTCACTTGAAAGTGTACCAACCTACCCATACTTGAAAGCATTTTTTACCAGTATTTGATAGAGATCTACAAGGATCATTAAGGCTCCTCTGGACAATGCATTATCATACACACTGCAATTACCATAAAAAGAGAGCCATGTTTGCAGTTGTGCCCCCCTGACATACAAATTGCTAGAGAAAAGGTTTTCAATTATCAGCTATAAATCTACTGAAATGTACAAAATTTGTTTATATGAAATGTTAAATAATGGACACCTAGGAAATAATGTATGTGTGTGTGTATAATCATGTTTTGTATTAAAATAAAATATATTATGTATTCATTTATATAGTAATAAGTGCATAATCATTGTAAACATTACAATGAATGCAATTTTACATTTTACTTGTTTGCAATGGCTTTTTAAGACAATCACCTGTTTCCTGCAAGTCTCCTGTCCTTGTGAAACCATAGTGAACATTACATGATAACCCTTAAATAACATACAAGTTTAAGAACACAAAAATACTTCAAAACAACTGCAAAACGGTCTTTAACCAAGGTAAAGTTAGCCAGAAAATATGTTAACAAAGGCAGGCAACACTGGTTGACCACAATAAACATTAACTATCAGCAGATTTTTATCTTTTAAAAACAATATTGATGTAACTACATATACATACTACATCCAAAATGTCAATGTATTGTATATATATTGTAAACCAACGCATTTATTGACTACAAACTAACAAAAATCACAGTTCAGCTCTCTAACTCCATCGATTTGAATTGGCGCCGAAGCACTTCCTGGAACTATCTGAGGTCTACGCGAATCACGTGACAACCAAGCATTTAGAACTTCCGTTGTCGCAACTCTCTCTTTATATGGCTCTGATTTTGATAAAGGCCCCTTTGTACCGGGTCAATCATTCGTTCATTTCGGTGCCTTTTGGTCTTTGAAAATTTCCAAGAAAGAAATCTAGGAAATGATTTATTTCTTGATAACACACATGAACGTGTCGACGACTGCTCTGTAAATTTCTAATAAATTATATTGTTTAAAAATTGTAAATAATTGAAGCCAACAAACACTGTAATGAACAATAGCATCAAACTTCTGATATAAACTTTTTTCTTTCTTTTTGTTTTTATTTGCTATTACATTACTAATCACATACCATTTGCACATGTGTGCGATATAAATGTCATGTGATCTGTTAAGATAATAAATGCGTAACTAGTAGAACTAATCTTGTTTTTGAAAGAAACATTTCTGTATCAGTTCATTGACAACAAACACATTTTTGCTGATATTATTAAACTATGATTTATATATTATATAAGAAAACATCAATACATGAGCTTGGACAAGACACCGAATTGTGATACATGCTTAGTTAAATAAATAACATTTAAATGATTGATTTTTCACATTTTATATTACTTTTCAGTTATTTTTTATCCTCTAAAAAATCTTACCAAAAATGAATGAACTTTACAAAGTTACAAAAGACCGTGAAAATGTTTGTACCTTTAGGATTTAGCATAACAGCTGAAAACATTACATAAATTAATCAATTCATTGACACACAAAGTTAGATATGGATTGCTTCCTCCTCTCAGTCAAACTCCGAAGTTCTCATTTGAGGTGACATGGTGGACTCAATGATTACATTTATGTGTGAATAAGCCACCATAGTTATAATAGTGTTACTTAATTGTAAATTTATAAATAATTTAATAAAATTAATTCACCCTGTATTTCCTGTAACTGGAGTACATGTTATGCTTGCCATAAATAATTAGCATCACAAAACCAGATTATTTTTTTTACTGAAAGGCTGATGTCCTATCCATGTCGTCAATACATAATTCATAAACAAGTCAAAATATCAGGAAACTATGAGGTGGACAGTAAGTCAACACACAAAATAGAATTATAAACTATGAAAATGTAAATGCTTTTAAATTTTCACATGCCATTCATGAAAATGTAATAGTAGTGCTCAATATATCACTCAGAATAATTAAAACAAGATAACTTAAATCTCCAAAAACTTGAATTTTAGGCCCACAGCAAATTACCTATAAGCAGTTAAAATGTAACAGATGTATTTCTATGCATAAAGTAATGAAATGGCAATAAATTATATGAATGACCCATCTACAATAACTCAGTACTTGTACCAACATTAACCCTATGGTCATGATTCCTCGGTGACAAATATTCAAAATTACGCTAAATTGTCTAGTAAAAACCTGTTAGATATAAAAGACAAAAACTTTCAAAGATGCACCAAAACACAATGTTAAAAATCACAATATGTTAAAAATAAAACTATATAAAAACACATTGTATTTGTGTGTTAATTTGTATATCTCCAATAAAACAGGAGGAGGAAAGACAAATTATAGAGTTCTTTAAGATTCTACAGGCTTTATTATCTCATTTAAATAATCCTTTAATTAGCCAAGCTCAAAATTACAAGAGGAAGTTTTTTTGTGTTTTGTTTTTATTAAAAATGTTTCAAACCTCATGGGTGTCTGTAAAACATTACAATGAAAAGTCAATCAACATAAACCCAAATGTTGATGTGTCAAATGCCCACTTGCCCCACCCGACCCCATTGAACTGTCAACAATAATAACTGCCATACCCTGATATTGACCCCAAATCATTTACAAGAGGTGACAGGAGCTAGCTGGTGCTTTCCTTTTGTCCAATATTATCACATAGGAAAAACAGTGTCAACTCTTTGGGGCCCACCTCTGCATTAAAGAAAATATACAAAAAGAAAAAAAGTGGCTAGGAATGTACGCTATGATTAGATCACTGCACCATGGCTTATTACTTCAACTCACAACCATACACAGAAAAAAAAAAAAAAAGTCATTTATATACTTAATATATAAACTGCTATTTACTTCAGTTTAATCTATAGAGGATGACGTGCAGATTGTTAATATTTCGTGTTTGTCTTTGGAGATGGTTGTAATTAAAGATGACGCAAGAGGCTTCAGAGCAACGAGATGCCACTAGTTTTCCAATGAAGGTATTGTATGTCCAGGGAACTAACTGGTTTAGACATGGTCAGGACAGGAGAGGCTTCAGTAGAACAGAACATGGAGCACAAAAAAATAAAAATAAAATAAAAACAAAGCTTTTTTGCTCCCATGATTGGAGGGTGACTTCAAAAAGTAAAGAACAGGTACAAGTGATGGAATATGTCCTTATCAGCCTTTAGTCATCCTCACCATCATCCTGAAAAGAGAAAAAAAAAGGTTTATGATCCGTGTCAGTTTCTGAAATGTATGCAAATAATAAAATGCAAACATTTTACAAGTAAACTTTACATCAATTTTCCATGTCCTAAACCACAGACATGTATTATAATGCACCATAAATAATTGTATAATTTGTCTTCATATTAAAGCCAAAGCTCTCTCACCTCACCATCTTCTCCATCATCCTCTTCATCATCCTCTCCTTCATCCTCATCCCCCTCTTCGTCAATGTCCTCCAAACCCTCCTCCTCTTCCTCATCGTCATCATCCTCACCTTCACCCTCTTCATCATCCATATCAGGCACCTAAGCAGAGAGAGAGAGGTTAAATACAAGTTTTGACTGTCACTACAGCAAGTGTTTTCAGCGTTTACTTGGCAATAATATTTCCTACCAGGTAGTACTGCAGGGGGTTGGGCCAGATGTCATCTTTAATGACCTCTCCGAGTTCATCAGCCCCTGCGTCAGAGTGATCAGTAAACCAGGTGAAGAAGCTCTCTGGCTCTTCATGTTGCCTTTTCTTCCCTGCCTTGTTCGGTGTCTGTCCAGTACGCTTCGTCAGGTCCTGCATCATACATGATCGGTTAATAGAAATCCAAACAGGAAAAGCATTAGTCCAAAACTAACCCAAAAAACTGTTAACCCACCTTTCCAGTCTTCCATTTGAGTTCAGTGGATTTTGAAGATGGGTCACCACTCTCATTCAAGTGGAACTCTTTTGAGAGGACTTTGTTTTCGAAGTATGGATTTTCATCGAAGTACTGGAGAGAATATAAAATTACAGGTCAGACAATTTAGCTGTGCACTACTTTTAAATTTGACCAGAAGAAAAGTTGAAATAATTTACTTACAAAATCTATTCTGTAACCTGATTTGATGTCCTCAAACTCTGTGACCTCCACTCTGGTCAGGTAATGAAGTGCTTCTTCATCCTCCTCACCGAGCAAGGCTGAGACTATTAGTCAAATCAAAAACAATATATTAGAATTGAATGTATAAAACCAACCAAACTTAATAACAGCAAGAATGAGTTTCAATATCAGACCTTGTGGATGGTTGACGAATGTTGTGACCCAGAAGTTTGGAATTTTGGCTATGAGTTCTGATCTCTTCTGGAAGAATGGCTGGCGTAGCTTGTTGTACTTCTGCTCTACTTTTAAAATCTCCTCACTTGCCTGCTCGTTCAATCTGTGGAAAGCAACAGAAGCACCATTAAACAAATGCATTATAGGTGCACGTGCAAATGATACTTCAGAGGCACTGGTACGCTTACCTGTCGATTTCATTCTGTACTTCGTCAATGTGTTCAATTGCCTCCTGTTGCTCTTTTTCTGAAATTCAACAAAATAATTATTAACCATATTTGTCATGCGTTATGAAATGCAGTGGGACAAATCAGCACTTATTGTTACATAAAAGCGTGACTTTATCACTTTAACTCAAATGCAACTATAAAAGGAACAAAGTAAACTATGCATTTCGTAAATCATAACAAAACATATCATAATTGTATGCTAGTTTGATCCAATTAAAAAACACAATGGAAAAGTTAAAGTGAAAGCGAGGTGTAACACCGGACGACCCGCTCAATCCGGTAGTTTCAGCAGCGCGAGGCCGCGAGGTTTAAACGGTGGAGGCCACGCGCAGGGCCACATTTACCGTCCTCATAATGAATCCACATTACTGCCGTGCATTAACAGTTAAATCAGTTCAGAAAGTAATTTCGACCGACTTAAACGTCATTAAAACACGTCTACGGTGATATGTGATGCAGCGTGGTTTAGCAACACATGGGGGAATGGCTCGTGATGGCGGGTAGACACAATAACCAGTTAGCCTATTAGCACACAACATGGGTTAAAAACAACGCACACATTATTTGAGTCACTATGGGTTTAAAACGACACGCTCGAGCACATAAGTGTAAACATTTAGGAAATTTGCGTTTTGATAAGCCAAAAGGCTCGCAAGCGCAATGTTCGTCGCGCGTGGCACAATAAAGCCATCGCGCGAGGAAACATCATGGCCTCCGGTGCGCGCGGCATCCTTTTACTGAAATTATAACGCAAAGTCGACTTATTTGAGATTAAACGGTCACAGATTCGGCCTTTTATTAAAGATAAAGTTAAAAACTAGACGTCTAATTAAAATGTATATTCGTGCCTTAAACGCAAGAGGTGTAAATTACTGAAAATGGCGGTGCGCAGGAGGCCGCCATTACTTTACCCGAGGTCTCGTCCGCTCCGTCGTGATTCGAGTTCTGCTCCTTTCGGCTCACTTTCGCCGCCGACGCCGACATTATTCCCCCACAGCCGAGGATTTGCCTTCTTACTCCTGAAACAAAAACTCCGGAACGTCCTCCTCCGCTCGAGGAAAGCGAAAGAAGGAGAAATAAAGTTGGTTCTAGCTCAGTTTAGAAGTGCGAATATCACAACGTGTGTTGCGCTTCCCCTCCACACATACAACACACACTCAAATGAGAGATGCGTATCACACCACGCGCCTCCTCTTTTCTGACACCCGCCAGTGTGCTCGCATGCGCGCCCCCTCTGGCCGTCCCGGGAACGAGCTTTAGGAAAATTAAGAGCCACGCCTCCTCCATAATACAATATAATATGGTGTGCACATAACAGGATTTATAAAAGTATGCAGCTCTGGATATAGAAATTAAATATCAAACATTGGTTATAAAACTATCATTCAAAAGTGGTACGTTCTTTTTTTGTGAAAAATACAATTAAAAAGCATATCTTACCCAGCTGATTTGCTGCTCATTAAACATTTCTTATTATCATCAATGTTAAAAACATTTTTATTTTTTCTATAATATTTTTATGAAAACCACAATACTTTTTTTCTCCCAGAATTCTTTGATAAATAGAAAGCTCAAAAGAAGGCTATTTGAAATATCAATCTTTACCATTATACATGCATTTATTGTCACCGGTCATTTTTATGCATTTGCTGAGCAAAAGTATTAATTTCTTTTAAAAACAATCTCTCTAAAAACAACTTGCCCCATTCATCATACTGCTGAGTGACAAAGATTAGACAGGCTATCTAAAGCAATATCAAGTCCAGTCCTATACGTCTCTCTTTACCCATATTTTACATCATCATTTCATATATATTCATATCTTTGAGATCATATTTCACATTTAACCTGATATTAGTTTAACAAGGTTATGAAGGCTCTGAGATTTAATCCAAAATATCGAGTGAGAAACTTGTTTGGAAAATCCTGTAATATCAGTTTGTTCATGCATTAATTGACCTGAATGCCAGATTTGTCAGTGTTTGTTTATTTATAGATATTTGCTCTTTTGTATCTGATGGTGCTGACTGTGTTATTGGCAGAATACTTTTTCATGAAGATAGGCCTATGGATTTTGAGGGAATTATGCATGCATCAATGCTTATAAATATTTAGCTAAGACTCAACCTTAGACATAAGATATTAAACGCAAGAGTTACACTGATTACACTTCAATTCATTTTTCAGAAGGCTATGTCTATGTATCTTTTACATGCCTTTGGTTTTACAAAGCGCGCGGCTGATCACACTACGTCACGCAAAAAGCCTAATTTCGTGAAGCCACTTCAAGCCAGAAATCATAAAGGAAGGAGATGCGTGTTTTTTGGTGCAAATTCAAATATCACTTAATTCCCTCCCCAAGTAAATATTTTTGATGCAGGAAAATCACTTAATGTTAACAGATAAAGGTTAACTACGATTTACACTTAAATGTATAGTTTGTAGTTTCTAAATTACAATCACACATTAGGTAGGCCTAAGTGTAGCTACTAATGAAAGAGAATATTTGCCTTTAGTTAACTGTAGCTAAGCTTTTCATTTAAAGTGACAGCATAAACTAACTCAATTAAAGCTTGAAGACTGTAATAGCCTACTAGTCTTCTGCAACCTTTGTTTAGTGGCCCAGATTTTTTAAACTATTAAGTTACTGCTATACTTCTACAATGAGCAATTGTTTTTGAAGTTTCTAAACAATCATCCATTTATTTCCTCTTCCTCCACCACCCTATATCCCTGCTTCACGTTTTTAATTATTAATACCAATCTTCAAGAAAAATATATTTTGTCCAAGACTTTTATTTTGAAAAAATATAGCACTGTTACTGAAAAAAAGGCGTGGCCGAATATTGTTCCCTGCTTCACACGTCGCGTTCGGCTTGGTAGTAGGACTGGGAAACACAAGCATCACTCCGCTGCCGGGGAGTCGGGAAACTGAGATTTATTTATTTTTTACAAGATCAAATCGTTTATTTCGTTTTTTGTAATGATTACGCCAACTTGCTTTCATTCGGATACACCCTAGGAAGTTCTCCGAGTTCTAGGAGCGCAAGGTAAATGTCACTGAAGTTAATGTCTTCTCCTCGATCGATGTCGCTTGTTCTTCTGAATTGTGTCTCAGTTTGATTGTGGTCAGTTGTGTTGGGAAAGAGGGATTTAGGCCCACCGGGTGAATTTAAAACTTTTGTTATGTATGGTAATATAACAATGTATCCTGCCAGTGTATTTTCGTTTGATGGCATCAGTCGCAGGAGTTTATGTCTTGATGGAAAAATAATATTTCATTTGTAACTTTTATGTATGATATGTGAATTATGTATCTTAATATCAGCTGGCAGTCTCATTCCATGAATACAGTACACACTTCGGTTGTCCATGAATTTTTTTTTTTTTTTTTTTACAGTTTAAAAACCACTAATCTCAAGTTTTTTTAATAGTGAGATTTATTATCAGATATGTTTGAGAAGCTATTGTCATCCACTTTAATTAAGTGGAGATTCTGGGCCTGTCCCTCATCTGAGCACTTCTGTCAAATGTCATCATATGCTATTGAATAGATCAAATGTATTAATTCATAAAAATTGTACTAAGCTATTCTATGGAATGCTATTTAGAATTGTTTTACGTGTATATGTCACACCACAGGACATGTCAACTTCTCAAAATATTTTTTTTAGTTAATTAGAAGTCTGTATCAGTTATTTAAAAAGAAGAAGAAAAAAAGCCCAGTCCATCTTCAGAATGTGACATTAATGGAAGAAGATTTCCTTTAATGTTGTTGGGAATAGTCTCTGCTGAGTCTATGGCATCAGCTTTTTCCCATGAAGGCATTTCTGGTTTGAATTGATTCTAGCAGGCAGCAGCACATTCCAGTCAGCCCAACGCCCCTAAACATCCAAAGCATTTTGGGGAGTGCTTCAGGGTAGAGTAGGGTAATGGCAAACCCTAATTTTGCATAAGGTTGTAAAAAGGATGATTGCAGTAGGAATAATCTTAGTGTTATGGTTTATTTATTTTTTGCTTTGCTTTTTTATTCTCAAAAACATAGCTTGTTGATTAACTGGGCTGCATGAAGTAGGCCTACTGTATGTGAATTTTACTTAATTCTCTCTTTTGTTTTTTTTAGGGGAAGTGCACCTGAGAAATATTTTTCTTGGTCTGTAACAGATTCATGTCACTTTTATTGCGTTCAGATTCAGAAGTCGTTATTTAAATAATCAAAATCAATCTAAATTAAAGTTATAATTTAGCAAGAATTTCTGTTCTAGCATAATTTTTGGTCATGGTGAAGTGCGTCCAAGCTGCTGGGAATGTTAACTTTTTGTAGCTTATGTCCCTCTTGCCAAAGTTCTTTATCGCCGAGGCATATTTTAATGGACTATATGTGACGTCTTCTTTAGGACTCTTTACTTTTCAGTTGATTCAATTAAAAATATTTTCATAAGAGAGTCAGACCAGATTTAGTCATAGAATTATTATCAAAGATAAACTTATTTTTTTTACTTGCCTTTTTTTTTTTGATGTTTTATATTATTTATTTACTTTTTATATCTTTCACTTTTTCTCTCCCATGAATATAATTGTGGTATATTGCTGGCATGGTGTTGAATTGAGTTTTAGCTTATTCACATAGTTTGAACCAGACTTTGACACAGTCAAAACAGCACTATGTTTCATTTGGTTTCGTTTCGTTTGAACTATTTTGGCCGAAACGGAAAATTATTTTTTTTCTGCTGCTTTGGCTGAATTTATTTAGTTGTCGAAATTTCAGTGTGTCACTAGTCTTTATAATCTCAAAAAAATCAAAACATCCCTTCAACCTTCTTGCTCCATGTAGCGTCCCTTTTCACAATCCAATCAATCATGGTAAATAAAATATATCCCGTCCGTCCTATATTTTTTATTCTCTTTGTATCGGAAATAGGGGTTTGAAACCGTTTCCTGTTAACTTTAATAATTTCAAAACGTTATTTATGAACTCAAAGGAACATTTCTAGTAGCTCATTTTGCATAAAATGTTTTCTTTAACTTTCTCATACGTTTTTAGTCCTTCTATGAGCGCTTCATTAGAAATTCGTATTGGTTTCAACAGATTTGGGTATAAGCTACTGCATGCATGCCAGTGGGATGTCCCGTGGTCCAGGAGGAGAGAGACTGACCCAGTTGTACCTCTCTTGAGCTGACTGCATTCTGCTTGATCACATTATCAGCTCTCAGAGGAATGATTTCATTCAATGGAAGCTCTTATTAGTAGCGTCATGGTTCTTCTTATGTTTTAGACCCTTGGACAGATGTCTGACTTGGTGGAAAAAACCTTTAAAAGTAGTGAGCCGTTTAGTGATTTATTTTTATTTTTATACGCTTATAGCTTATTTACAGGTTTCGACCTCCTGCTGTTATAATTGCAGAATGTTCAGTGTGTGTATGTGTAATCAACTGTCCAAACAAACACATTCCTCCCATCAGGCTTCATACTGATGCTCAATTAACACGCGGCTGCTGTGTCAGGTCTGCAAGGAATTTCCATTAAATGTGTGTCTGAAATAGCCCGAAGAATAATCCAAAAACGGAATTCGAGAGATATGGTGAAGAAATCGAATCCCTTGAACTTCACAGGACCATCTTGCCTGTTTTGCATATCAAACGTTTTTTTTTAGGCAGAGCGTCAGTAGGTCAGGATTGTGGTCACCGTTTAGTGGGCCATTAGAGATGCCTGGACTGTTCTGTCCTGCTTGGATTCCCTCTCGAGAGAATTACTTTTTGTTTTTCAAAAGCTTCGTATTATTCCCCACAAGGTCCGCTTTCCTTTAATGTTTGAAAAAAAGGCTGAACTTCACTGTGGCCTTCCTGTCAGACGGGGACAGACCAATGTCTTTACCACATGGATCTCCCTCTGCAGTAGCCTACAACATCTGTTTTTTGTGTGTGTGTGCACCGCTGTTTTAGGATTTTTGTCTTTTATTCCTATTTTCGCAAATTTATTTAATTTATTTCAAAGAGAGGGTCCATTTATTTAATTTTTACCCATAGCACTGGATGCATTTTCTCATCCTGCGCTACACAAGGGCCAAATGACTTTCACACTATGTTGCACATATTTAAGGCATCGTCACATTCTGTCGCTTTCAAAGGTAAACCAACCACCCAGCACGAAGTTTAAACATGACCATTAAGTCTAAAGGCCCAATCACACCAAGAAATACAACTTAGTATAACAATAACTGGGTCAATGACGTGACATTTTTTTGTGTCCATATGGTTTAATTAAATTTAATAGGGTTAACATTTCTAAATAAAATGGCAAATTACTTGCATACGTTCTCTTTTTTGAGGACAAAGTCTAAAATGTCGGGTTTTAATTCATTTTGAGAGAATATTTGGGGGATGATTGCAAAAATGTCAATGTGGTGTAACCGTAAAAACTTTGTACCAAACAATAGGCTATGCACGCATAAGTTCCGGATTTGACGCAAGGATGCTCTTCCGTTTCCGGTTGGGGAGATTGAAGCCGAAATCCGAGGAAAACGGGATTATGGCAGAGTCTTCAAAATGTACTGTCCTCTCGTCTTTGAAATGAAACTTTCATATATTTAGATGTAATTTTATATATAGTTATGTTTATTTAATATAATTTTAAAAAGAAGCATAAACACAACGAGGGGTGTCTGTTTTGTCTGTTTTTGTGACTAACGTTTCTTTAGTATAACCATGGAGTATAAAATTCAATATAAATTCTTGGTATTGCATTGGACTCTACAATCGGCGGAAGTTATCGAGCATCCTTAGACCTTCACCGGAAATACCACGTGCATAGAGCCCATTTATCTTGTTTAAAAATGTAAAATTCTCAATAAAACACCATATCATTGGCATAATCTTACATAAGAACTATTTAACAGTAAATGGAACACCATTGTTCTAAATATTATAATTAGTTTGGGGAATCATGTGAGTCAAATCAAATTCCTGAAGTGTCAAGGTGGTGTAACCGCTCATTTTGTTAATATTGTGTTAAAAGACCATGTGACAGGAAATTATATCACAGAGAAGGATCCCTGATGACACTAACTACTGCATGCAAATGTTAGTAACTCTCATTAAACTGTGAGATAATTTGACCTTTTAAGGGTATGGGCAGATATTCAAATGGTATGACCCCAGGAATACATTGATAATTCATCATTATTATAAAAATAATTTGCTTCTTGAATAAACAAAAATAAAACCCTTTCTGCTGAAATTGTAGACTTTCCTGCTTAATTTTCAGTCACAATTTCTTCAACAAACAATGGTCTTTGACTCAAGAAGCAACATGGTCAGGTGGTGTAACTGGTTTGTGTCAATTGGCGTAACCAGTATTTTTTTTATAAAAATATAATTAAATACATGAAAATTAATGTGGAATAAATGTAATTATCTAGTTTAGTGTTATAACATGGTTTTGAACAATTTCTACATATTTTTTTAGATTATTTATAGAAAAGGATTATTTAGAAAACAAGTATTTTCAGCATATGTCCTGCCAATTATTGCAAAAACACATTAAAAATTACATTTAGAGATAACTCTAAAAAAATATATTTTGGTGTGATATATTAAAATGAAGTATTTATTTCTATGAGTACACTTACATGCCATCTAGGTGGATAAATATTTAATATTTCTCATTCTTTGGCAGTTACACCATTTGACACATTCTGGTGGGCTACATCTTAACTTTAGTAAGAAATGGTGCAAATGTAATTTTTAATTGCATAAAAAATTTTTTTATAAGATTTTCGAATTTCTCATCTCGACAAACCTTATTTGTCACTGACCCAACTATATTAGCGTAGCATTCCCTACCAACAGGAGAAAACATTCTGTTTATTATTAGCTACAGTCGTGCTACAGTCAAATGCTCAAGCTCTTCAAAGTCATGTGGATTCTGATTGGCTGTCAATGTTTTTATCGTATAGTTGTGGACTCACAGAATTAGATTGATTGGTCAAGCTTTACAGTTATAGTTATCATTATAGTTGTTGTTCTTTGTGTGAATGGGCCCTAAAGAAAAGCGTAGTTTCGGAATGTTTACATTTTCAGAATTTTGAAAAATGTTAAATTTTGTTTTACTGTAGTAAAGTGTTCTCTGTTCCTGTTACACTTCAAATTATTTTTTTCCAAAGATGGTTTCTCTCATTTTAGGTACTTTTTGTCACACTGTAAGTTCAAATGTTCATTTTCTTGTATCGAAAACAAATCTACATAATGAGTTGTTCTGCAGTAAGCTGTACCAATTCTGTGGGAGTGTGGGAGGGACCTCCACTTCACGCTCACTACTGTGCAGACCCGGGTTCCGTAATCAGCGCAATATGTCAGTGTCATATTGGGACATTGGCGGCTTCACTTTTCTACAATGGAAGATTGTCCCTATACAGGTTCTGTTTTAATTTGAACATCTGTGTTGAGGACCACCATCTGAACAGATGATCAGAGGCTTCTTTATGTACCTGGACCCTTGACCCCAAGAGACTGAAAGTCACACAATTCCTCCACATAGTCGTGGTTGAGTTGAAAGAGAAACCCACCCCCATCCTCAAAAGCTTTGAAAGTATTTCTATAACCTCTTTCCCATTGGCCAATGCCTAGACAGGTTAACTTTGGAGTCATAGAGTGTGATTCTTTGTTTTCACCTGAAATATTTAAAGTGGTTTTCATTTTCCACTGGCGATCATTGAGTTTGTCTTGTTACCTGATATGAATTTGCTTGTTTGGTCCTGCATGTTTGAGGCTGTGTGTCTTTGAATTGTTTTTTAGAAGCGTGTTGATGGATATGACTCTGTGTTGAAGTGCTGCTGTTCGGCGCTCGGATTTGTGCAAATGCCTGGAAGCCGTTTTCATACTGAACACTGAAATCAAGTCTGGATCGAACGGTTTGTGTTTAATAGAAAGTTGGCTGCCATGAACTCTCAAGTGGGAAGTTAACTCAGGCAACGTTCTGCTCCTCGGAAGAATTTTACTGCAGAGTGTCTTTTCCCTTTAGGGCTTGTACAATTACATTTTTTTATTATTTTACTGAGAAAGAAAGTGACCATTACCGTTGTGCACAACTTTATTGCTAATGCTTGTTAAAATGCTTGTTTTATTACAGTTTTATCTCTTTACACACTTATCACTATAATGGAAGTCAGAATTAAATTTGCACATTTGTTGCATTTAAATATGAACGATATGGATGTCTATATTCTTCCAGTAAGCGTGAGAACTGAGAGTTGTGGTCTGGAGTTGGGTGTGGTGCTTTTTGTTTTGACTCCTCTGCAAATATATCAACTTAAAAGGCTTGTTCGGAAAAATGGGGGTGTTTAGGCTGGTGTCTATCCGGGCATTCCTCATCTATTTGCCATCAAAGTATTAAAATCGCCCTAGTTTCGATTTGCAAAGAGAGACCACATAGGGGCAAGTAAAGTGTTTAGTGTTCGCTAGCTGGTTGAGCATGCACTGGGGTCTCTGGTTCTTGATTTCTAGTGGTTACATCAACATGAGTACACTTATACTTGCACAGACTTTACTTCTAGATCTCTGTTGCCCTTAAATGTATGATTTTATAGCTAATTAACCTTTATAGATGGGCTATGGTATTTTACATGCTTATTAAGACATTATAGATGATTATATTACTAGTGTGGATCATCTTCACCAGTATGTGAAGGAAATTTACTATATAAATTCATAGAGCTGCTGTGTTTTTTCTAGCCTCAGACCTAGCCCTGTTGCTCTAGACTTTTAAAGCCTTTTAAGGCTTGACGCAGTTGGTCAGCTCTTCCAACGGGCCTGGCCTCCACCCATGATGATGTGATAAGAGAGGCAGTTCCATCCTCTTCTGACTCTCCTCCAATCACACAGTGTTGTGTGCATTCAAACACTGGCCAATGACTGTTTGCCCCTAAAGTGTCTGAGTTTACAGTGTGTGAAGCTGCATAAATAGAGTCCTCTGGGACCGTTATGTTACACTGTCTAAAAGCAAAAGCATAGACTTGTACGTAATGTGTTCCCCGAGGAAAATAACCAGTGCTGGAGTAAGGTAATGAGATATTTCTATTAAAGCTGTGCATGATTAAATGCTATTGAATGCTACTGGGCAAAAAGATAGGTCTGAAGAATAAATTATGTGGCAGCGATGTCTTTGTGATGTATATTTTTGTCTATGGCTGGGTTTACTTAGCATTGCATGCCATAATGTTCAGAAACTTTCTTTAACACTGTTTTGTATTTTCTGAAGGAGTGGGCTATTTTAAATTGTCGTCCAATATAAACTTTTTGTTTGTTCCATTTGAATCTGCGTAAACGTCTCCTCGTCTGCTTTCCTTTATTTAGATTACGCTGTAAATGTATCAAGAACCTGGAGCCAAGCATGAAAAAGGCGACCAAGCCCACGGCCGCCACCTCCAGAACCTCAGCGGGCACTAAGGCCCCAGGCAGACCAGAGGGAAGCAGCATTATGGGCACAGGTGGCAAGATGACAAATAAAACCCATAGTGCAGCTCCACTGTCTAAGGTAACTGGTTAGTATGGAGAAATTGGAAACATGTTTTTAATCATTATCAATATGTTGAACCAAGTGCCAGCTCAGAATGTTAGCTTGTGATTTGTCTGTAACAGATCATTAACTTAATGTTTTGCATGCTAACCAGGCAAAGAGCAATGATGATCTCCCAGCGGTCAGTGCAGGAAGTGGAGCAGTGTCCATTAGCAACAGTAACACTACTGCTAGAAACAAGAGAGGAACCTCCTCTCAGAAGACCAGCAGCACTGAGACTAGGTCCAAGACCAGTTCAGGTAGTGCTAAGCATTACCTTGGTTCTGAAGATGTTAAAAGATGTCAAAATTACTTTGATACCCACAACACCGCTAATGAAATGTCCATAATATTTATGTAGTTGTGGAATGTTTCAGCTTACAACTTTTTTTTTTCTTCCAGTTGGTCTTTCAGGAAGGCGTGCCATGTCATCCACAGCCAAGGATCCAGGCACGACCAGAGAGAACTTGCGTGAACGAACCAGAGCCAGTGCTGCCAAAAAGCTCGCCGGACCCACTGATGCCATGCCTCAGAAGCGGTCACGATGCCATACTGTAGCTGAAACTGAGTCTCGCATGACCAAATCTCGCACAGACAGCCAGATAAGCCATAAAGCAGTGCTGGAGTGCCAAGTGAACGACCTGCTGGGCTTAGCCAAGAGCAAAGACCTGGAGATCCTCCATCTCCGCTCTGAACTCAGAGGTATGAAGGCCCAGCTTGGTCTGGAAGAGCTTGAAGCCCCTGATCCAGAACAAAGTGCTCAAGAAACCAAGCAGCCTCAGGAGAAAGAGGTTTCTCCTGTGATCAGTTCCACTGATGTGGAGTCCACTCTCCTCCTCCTTCAAGACCAGAACCAGGGCATCCTTGATGAGCTAAATATGCTGAAAAGTGAAAACCGAATGCTGAAGGATCGCCTCAATGCTCTTGGCTTCTCTCTGGAGCACCGCTTGGACAGCCCTAACAAAGGTCTGCGTTGCCCGTCCCTTAGTCCTGAGCCTGTAGCTTCCGGCAGCAGTGGAGGTCAGCGTGAAAGCAGAGGAGGTAGCTTGCGCACGTCTTCCGCAGAAGGCTCTGCCCAAGGCTCTACCGAGGACCTTCTGTCAGAACCGAGACGTGTAGGTTCTCCTGATGCAGTGGACAGTGAGTGCAGTGAGGCCTACCAGCCAATCACCTCCAGTGATGATGCTCTGGACGCGCCCTCCGGTTGTGGATCGTCTTCTGAATCAGAAGGAGGGCCACCGAGCGGGGAAAATTCCCGCAGGGGCAGCAGCGGGAACACCAGCGAGGTTTCCGTGGCCTGCCTGACTGAGCGAATCCATCAAATGGAGGAGAACCAGCACAGCACGTCAGAAGAACTCCAAGCCACCCTGCAG
This sequence comes from Chrosomus eos, assembly GCA_036326025.1. Taxonomy (NCBI): domain Eukaryota; kingdom Metazoa; phylum Chordata; class Actinopteri; order Cypriniformes; family Leuciscidae; genus Chrosomus; species Chrosomus eos. The sequence goes on from CM070834.1 coordinate 13,849,312, forward strand.
GAGCTCGCTGATCTGCAGCAGATCACACAAGAGCTGACCACGGAGAACGAGCGCCTGGGCGAGGAACGCGCCATTCTTGTCGACTCCCTCTGTCAACAAGGGGAGCGTCTGGAACTGTACGGAAGACAGCTGGACTACTTCCGGGGCCTTCTTGACGAGCACCGGGTGGCGTATGCCAAGGATGACGAAGATGCCAAAAGTGGACGCTATGTGGAGCTGGAGAGGCGCTACGCCGAGCTGAACGAGGGCTCGCATTTTGAGCGGGAGCAACTGCTGGGTGTGCAGCAACAGCTTAGCAGTGCTCTCAAGATGGCGGAACAGGAGAATGCAGAAGCCCAAGGCCTGATGGCAGCATTGAAGGAGCGTGTCCATATGGCAGAGAGAGCTATGGAAATGGAACGGAGGGAGCGGACCGTCGCCAAAGCGGAGTTGGAAGCACTGAGGATGGTGTCTGAAGGGGAGCAGGTGGAGCTGAACCGCTGCAGAATCCAACTTGAGCAAGAGAGGCAGAGAGTGGCCCAGCTCCTCTCCATCCACAATGCAGGAGATAAAACCGACATACGCCACCTGCTGGACAGCGAGAGATTAGACAAGGAGCGTGCGGAGGCCAAAGCAGCTCAGTTGCAAGAGGAACTGGGGCACACGCGCAGTGGAGCTGCCCAGCTACAGGAGGCAATTAGTAAGGTGAAATGGACAAACACACCTTTGATTATTTTAAGTTGTCTTAAACCGCGTCCGAGGTCTGAAAATGTGCTACATTGATTTGACACAGGGTCTACATCTGAAATCGCATGCTCTCTGAGTTGGTAGTTATTTTGAAAAAGTAATTACTTCATGGTTACTAAAAAAAAGTACGTTCTATATAGTATGAATGTAATCCGGACAAACTACGTTCATCATGTTGTCATTATCATGTGACCTACCAGTGTCAGTTGCATCGCTTCACTGCCATTCATAAATCCTCTCCCATGGCCTCATGGGATAGTAAAGTGTCCATCGTATGCACACTTCAGAATCTTGCCGGAAGTACTAGCTCTTTTATGAGTACTGTGAATTTTGACATTCTCCTTATGTCATTCCTAAATTCACATATTGAATCTCCAGGTTAACATTTCCGACATGTAATGCAGGTTTTCCTTCTGTTTTGTCTTTAGCTGATTACATGCCTGATGTATCCCTGCTAACATGTATTCTTGTGTTCACTATAGCTTGAGGGTGAGTTCCGAGCATTTCGTGTTGATATCCAGGCACAGTTAGCGGAGCAGAAGCGGCTCCTGGAGCAGCAGTGCTCTGAACTAGAGGAGAAGGATACAGAGATCGCTGACATGAAGGAGACCATCTTTGAGCTGGAGGATGAAGTCGAGCAGCATCGGGCTGTCAAGCTTCATGACAACCTCATCATTTCCGACCTGGAGAGTAAGTCACAATGGTTTCCATGTCTACTGGCCACTTAACACTATTTATATGTAATTGACACATTAAATATATTTATACAATTACATTTAATTGATGTATAAAAAAACATATGTATGTTTATCAAAATTATATATTTATACAAATTTTGTGCCAAACAATTCTGTAGAGCTAAGGCTCGTTCACTCCTAAGGACTAACGATATTTAAATCGTTAAATAGAAAAGAATAGAAAAGTCCACAACTATGATGATAATGGCACAGAAAAACAATATCATTGGAATCACTTTCAGAATGATATTGTACGTTGGTGTGAATGCTAATTGAATAAATGATTTGTATAAGAATAATTTAACCTTGGTAAATATGATCAAAGATGGAAAAATAAATCTGCATTGTTAATCCTTTTGATCTTATATATATATATATATATATATATATATATATATATATATATATAAATGCAAAAATCTAACTTTATTTAAGTAAAAATTGAAAGTGGGGGAAATCACATTATGAAATAATTTTTTGTCCCATTTTATTAAAATATTTTTGAACTCTTTTTCAAGATAACAGCTCTGTATTTTCTTCTATAATGCCTGATGAGTTTGGAGAACACCTGACAAGAGATCAGAGACCATTCCTCCATACAGAATCTCTCCAAATCCTTCAGACTCCCAGATCCATGTTGGCGCTTCTCTTCAGTTCAGCCCACTCATTTTCTATAGGGTTCAGGTCTGGGGACTGGGATGGCCATTGCAGATACTTGGTTTTGTGCTCAGTTTGTTTTTTAATTAGCTTTTTTGGCAGCAAACACTTAAGATGGGTTTGGTGCACACAGGGATAAAAAGTACCCCATCTGTAAAATGAAATACTCTGCTGTATCTTTAATGCTGTGGGCCTAACTTTCTTCCAGAGGTCCTGGACATCTTGTTCAGACACATGGCATCATGGATTCGATCAAATACCAACAGATAAAAAATCAAAACCTGACAGCCTGTGCTAGAAATCTTATAACGGGCCATGTTTGGATCGTGCAACAGGACAGTGATCCAAAAACAAACATCACAATCAAAACAAAAATGGGTCACTGAGCACAAAACCAAGCATCTGCAATGCAGATTTATTTTTTACAGCCATCTTTGATCATATTTACCAAGGGGGCAAATAATTCTGACCAGCACTGTATATAGTTATTGTTCTTGGTGTGAACGGTCCAGACTGAAGAAAAAATCTAAGTGAGAATAGTTTATTGTATTGGTATATACTTTTATATAAATATATCAAATGATGCGTAATGTGAGATAGATCTCAAGTAAAGAATTGTACAGAAAGTTTTCTCTATGTATGTAACACTAATTTGTCTGGTGTTGACCAGGGGTGCGTTTCCCAAAACCATCGTTGCTAACCTGTTAGCAACTTGGATGGTTGGCAATGGGAAATTGCATTGCAACCATCAAAGTTGCTAACTTAGTTAGCAACGATGGTTTTGGGAAACGCACCCCAGATGCCCACAGTTTTGTTTTCATTATTTTGTAGTTATGCAGGCTGTCCACATAGAGGCGGCATCGAGCTATCTGAGTATGAAATACAGACATTGTCCTGATTTAACATGTTTAGCTTTCAGTTTCATTTTATTGGAATGATAGTTTTACTGTATGCATTACCAAAATCATGCTAAAAAAAACACATTTCAAAAGATAACATAATTGTATAAAATAAAAATTAGGCATTTGAATAAAATAAACTTTCAGCAACACATTAATGAACATTTAACTTTACTTATAAATCTGTATTTATTTCTGCCATTATTTCCCCCTCAGATTCCATCAAAAAGCTTCATGATCAGAAATATGATATGGAGAAGGAGATTAAGGTTCTTCACCGTAAGTTGCGGGTAAGTTTGCACTGTGTATATCAGGGTTCTTATAGTAATTGTAATCTTAAAGATGGTTTGAAATTCCATCTTTGTGACTTTTCACCCAAGAAATTCTCCAAAATTAATTTAACTGACACCTGTCACTCACAGGAGGAATCGGCCGAGTGGCGTCAGTTCCAAGCTGATCTGCAAACGGCCGTTGTCATCGCCAACGACATCAAGTCAGAAGCTCAGGAGGAGATTGGAGACATGCGGCGCCGTCCTACTGGAAGCTCAGGAGAAAAATGAGAAGATGAACAAAGAGCTGGATGACCTAAAAAGCAAGAAGTAAGAGAAGATGTAGTGTAGATTTACAACTCAGAGTAAATGTGTTGTGACTACAGGGATATTGATACTCAGACGCAGGTTGTGTGATTGTGTTTGTATGTGCAAATATTTGCATATGCAGGATTTTTGAATGTCAGGGTGTGTCTTGTATTTACAGGCAGGAAGAGGAGCGTGGTCGTGTGTATAATTATATGAATGCCGTGGAGAGAGACCTGGCTGCGCTGAGGCAAGGGATGGGCCTTAGTCGACGTTCCTCCACTTCCTCTGAACCATCGCCCACCGTCAAAACACTTATTAAGAGCTTCGACAGCGCCTCCCAAGGTTCACAAAACATGCAGATTTATGCAGATGCATTGTCATATTTGGAGTGGTGTGGCTTATTGTTTATAGAGCTATCCTGGTAAATTAAAGGTTGTTGGTTGTTCGTACCCCACAAGGGCGATTGCGCTTGCAAGTGTTCTGCAGGTCGCTTTTGATAAAGAAATGACAATTTAGAATATAATATACCAGCATGTAGTGCTGCACGATATATTGAAATAATATCGATTATAGCAATATGGTTTAGTGTGATTGTCAAATTGCGCAGGCTGCGATAAAATGTAATAAATATATGAGCTACAGGTTTCAGAGTGAAGCGCTGTGTTTACACCACCTGATGAACACAGTGCTGCATTTCACTTCATTTTTATGTGCCGGCAACCTATCAAAATAAAAGCTTAAAGGATTTACTGTTTGAAAATTAAGAAATTAAAAATGTAAACATCATTATTGTTATTTTACAGTAAAATAAAATTATATTTTTTCTTTTTTGTACAGTGCATTATTATTATTATTATTACCACTGCAATATATTTCTTATATTTTTATTTAATAACAACATCACAATTAAATCACAATAATAATTATTTTATAGTAATATTATAGTCATATTATTAATTCGTCAAAAACAGTGGGAATGGGGCTTATGAAAAAGGGGAAAGATAAAAAAATATCAACTCTAGAAAAGATGTTGTGTTCACTCAGAAATTGATAGCACATTTCACAAATAATTACAAAGAAACAGCAATCACTCATTAAATGAAATTTTAAACTAGAAAAACTAGTACTAGTACTAGTACTAGTAGAAATAGTACTGTATAGTAATAGTAAAATGTACTCCAGTGTTATCTATTTTTTTATCTAAGATTTTCCAAAATCATTCAGCCGTAAAAGGATTTAGCCATTTAAAAAAGACTTCTTTTTTTATCATTTATATTTTCTATGCAGATGAATCACCCCACTCAGAATGATTAATTGTTTTAAAGTTTTTAGTGTTATTCCAGTATTGTGCAGCCCTACTAGCCTGCAAATATATGAAGCCATATATATATATTTTTTTTTCTTTTTTTTTTTTTTCTTTTATAAGTCGCATGATCTCTGTGTCCATTTGTTCATCCGTCTCTCTGTACAGGTCCTGTTCCAGCCAGTCCGGTTGCTGCTGCTGTTGCTGTTGTTGCTGCCGCCGCTATTTCCAGAACCCCCCTCGGTCCCAGTCCGATCAAAACCCCTCCAGCCGCTGCTGTCTCTCCTATACAGGTATAAACTATCAGTATTAACTAATGGATGGATAGAGTCCTGTAACCTAAACCTTAAAAAACATTAGTATTTTATATCAGGTTATGAATATATTACAATAGTGTTATATGTATCACAATACAGTTATTTTTGCTGGCTATTCAACCCCTAAATTATTTATATATTACATAATAATGGAATAATGTCTCTTTTTTTAGCACTTATTTTATTTTAAACTTCAAACAAAAATTAAGATTCTGCATAACAAATAATTTTAAAGTTTGACATCAAGCATTATTTAACCTTCACCTAAAAACAAATTAATCAAAACAGTTACACTACCGTTTAAACTTTTGGGTCAGTAAGATTTTATAGTTTAGAAAGAAATCTCTTTTGCTCACCAGTAAAAACAGTAATATTGTGAAATGTTATTAGAATGTAAAATAACTGTGTTCTATTATAATATTTTTTTTAAACTTAATTTATTTAATTATTTTCAGCAGCCATTACGTCAGTCTTCTTCAGTTTCACATGATCCTTCAGAAATCATTCTAATGCTGATTTTGCTGTACAAGTAACATTTCTTATTATTATCATATTATTATTTCTTTTATTTTTATCAATTGAATGCATCTTGGCAGAATAAAAGTATTAATTTCTTTACTGACCCCAAACCTTTAAACCTTTGTTAATATAATAGCCTCATGTTAATAGTAAACAGACTTTGCCGTGGGATAGATGGGTCTGTGTTTGATAGATGTATTAGCAGATGTCTGGATTCTTCTCCATGGGGATTTTCTGACCCCTGTATGTCAGATGAGATCTCCAGACCGTGTGTGTGTGTGTGTGTGTGTGTGTGTGTGTGTGTGTGTGTGTGTGTGTGTGTGTGTGTGTGTGTGTGTGTGTGTGTGAGGATGTCCTTTGCGGGGTTTCTCTTTTTGAATAGGACATAGAAGTCTCCACAAAATGTGCCAAAACAGGATGTTTTTGTAAGGACAGAAAAAAAAAATCAGACAGTTTGACGTACTTTGAGTGCTAAAAGTTTGAGGCACCGAGATTTTGTTTGTTTATTTGTGGTGTATTTGAGTTTTAGAACATGATGTTCTATGGACATTAAATCACACAGCTTGAAGCGAAAGTTCACATTTGAACATCCATTTTGAGATAAAACAGTCAAAATTAAAGCTGCAAGCAGCGATGGGCGGGCCCTCGCACATGTAGCGCGTCGGGGAGTGATGCGGCCGCATATTCTGTTGCATATTCTGGAGCTCTGCCAGTGCGGCTGTGAATTTGCTACGCTTTTCAGACACTGCATGAAGGTGTTATACGTCACTTCCTGTTGCCAGCAGATGGCGCTATGACTGTGGGTGAATGTGGGCATGTACATGAGTTCAGGGCGGGACTCCTATCCTACATGTAAAGTTTGGTGCAGCTGTGAGCATGTACACTGAAGTTACAACCACTTCCTGTGTCATGGCGATGAGTTGATCTTTGATGCCATGCCACGGACACACCGATTGACGAAAACTCGCAGATAGCACAACTTTTCATCGTCAATGCCTTTAGAAGGCACAGCAGAAATTTCAAGTCGATCGGACTAAATCCCTAGGAGGAGTTCGTTAAAGTACGGAGTGTGTAAATCAGCCAAAATTTGACAAAAAATTCAAAATGGCCGACTTCCTGTTGGGTTTAGGGCATCGCTCCAAGAGGCTTTTTTGTGCGTCTGCACATAGTTGATGTGCCACAGAAATTTCGTACATGTAGGTCAAACGTGCGGCGGGGGCTGCTTCGTTAAAGGTCACTTCCTGTTGCCAGCAGGTGGCGCTATGACTGGAGGTGAATGTCGGCATGTACATGTGTTCAGGGCGGGACTCTTGTCAAGCGTGCAAAATTTGGTGCAGATCTGAGCATGTACAGCAAAGTTACTCCAACTTCCTGTTTCATGGCATATCATCGATGCCACGGACACGCCCATTGACGAAAACGCGCAGATAGCACAACTTTACATCGTCAATGCCTTTAGAATGCACAGCAGAAATTTGAAGTCGATCCAACTAAATCCCTAGGAGGAGTTCGTCAAAGTACGGAGTGTAAATCGTCCCAAAATGGCCGCCAAATTCAAAATGGCGGACTTCCTGTCGAGTTTAGGGTATGGGTTCTTGATGCTTTTTTGTGCGTCTTGATAGGATACACGTCCCCACCAAATTTCGTGCATGTAGGTCGAACATGGACGAGGGGCTAATTTTTTCTAATTTTCTAGGTGGCGCTAGCGAGCCATTTTGCCACGCCCATCCGCGAAACCCACAAAATACAACATTTTTCACCAGTCCTGACATGTGTGCAAAATTTGGTGACTTTTCGAGCATGTTGCGGCCTCGAAAATGGGGCTTACTTTGCAGAAAAATAAATAAAAATAAATAAAAATAAAAAAAATAATAATAATCCTAACAGTTTCAAGAGGGACCTCGCACCTTAGTGCTCGGGCCCTAATAAATCCCTGAAGCAGGACCAGAAAATCACTTTCTTGAGCATGGGCCAATGAAAATATGCCTTGCAATAGACCAAGGTCAGGGTAGCGCCATAGTAAACGAGGTTGTGAGAGATAGAATACAGTGCGTTCAATGGATTGTACTGTTGTTTGACAACATACTGTTTGCTCAGCTGACGAATCGGATGTCCGAACAAAACAAACGTGCCACTGTAATGACTGTACACTTATCCCTCACAGCCTCATTTTCATTTGCGTTAAATTCAATATGGCGTCTAACCTTACCAGTGTTTGGAATAACGCCGTTTAAAATAACGGCGTTAGGTAACGACGTTATTTTTTCAGTAACGGGGTAATCTAATTAATTACTTTTCCCGTCGTTACAACGCCGTTAACGTTACTGGACATTAAATGCGATGCGTTACCATGGGCGTCAGTGTGGTTTGAGATGTGCTGGGGACAGAGACGCATTCGGAAGTGCATTTTCCTGGGTACAAACTTGTCAAACTGTGCAGCCTCTCTGCCGTAAATAAATCCATCGATCCGCAAATGTTGTTTGAATTCTTAAGTGGTCTAGTGGTAGATTGTTTGCCAAGTGTGTCAGAGGTTACGGGTTCTAATCCGACCTCGGTATAGTTTTTCTTTTCTCCCGTATTAAAACCGAATATGTTCATCAGTGGATACAGTCCATATCAAGCAGGGACACTTTTGTGTGCTTTTTATTTTGTGATTTCAACGGAATGAATGGAGTCTCCACAACGGCGATAGATTGAAGAGCGCGCTCCGAGTGAAGACTGCGCGCTGTGCGCGCGCCACAAGAGAACAAATGCAGCCGCGGCAACGAGCGCTCAGCTTGAGTTCAAAACCAAAACAATTTAACGCTAGATCTCTTATTTAATAGCGAACTAAATTAATGCTCTGCTAGTTAACTGGAGATGTTTTATTTATTTGTTTCAAAAAGTGGTGAGTACAAAATGACTCAAAATCGACGCCTATGTGCGTTACTAGCCTATGCATTGATTGAATAAACTGTGTAATCGAATGCACCCCTGGCTCACACAGCTAGTGAGGAGGTGGGTTAATAAGTGTAGTGAAGTGAAGTAAAGTGCAGGATAAGCCTCTTGCTGTCTGTCGACGTGCAATAAATATAGAAAGTTATGTACAAACACCTGTCTGTTCTACTCATTTTAACTGACTTGTGAAAACTGCAAAAAAAAAATCCAAATTCTTTGACATATAGCAACTTTTTTTTTAACAGTAACGCAAATAGTTACTTTCCCTGGTAACGAGTTACTTTTATTATAGAGTAATTGAGTTACTAACTCAGTTACTTTTTGGAACAAGTAGTGAGTAACTATAACTAATTACTTTTTTAAAGTAACGTTCCCAACACTGAACCTTACTAAGGTCTATCACCCTTAGCATCATGGCGGACGAGTTTTGTTCGGCAAGCTCGACTTGCAAAATATCAGAAAATCAAGTTAAATTTCGAGATCTATGATTGGTTATGTGGCTTTAGAATCTAATTGTAACGATGTTCAAGTTCAGGGAAGAAGGAATCAACCAAGCAAACAAAATCAACCAAAACAAGCGTCAGCCCCTCATGGACAACCGCCGCATATAAAAATAATAAAACGCAACATAACATCCCAGGCCCGGGCACAGGTTTGCACAGGTGTCAATCATTAACATTCGCTCCCACAGTTCTCAGCCCCATCCTCATTCATGCCACAGAAAAACTTTGTTTCACATTTTAAATGTAGGTTTGCAGGTTGATGTTGAGTTGATTATAGATTATATAGTGTAGACAATATGAAATGAACTCCCATCATATGAGTTAAGTTAATATATTTTTTTACTTATTTACTTTTCTGAAGGTAAAATAATGTAGGCATTCGTTCTTTTACTCTCACCGGCAGAAATAATTCTGTACAATAATATAATGTAGCATCCCTGTCCCAAAGGTTCACAGAGAAATGAGAACGAGATATGTAACTTACATAAGGTTTTTGAAATTGTCAATTGTGTTACATAAAGCTATAATGTTCTTTCTGCAGTCAGCCAATATTTTCTTGCTTAAGCATGATTGTATTTGTGAAATTGTGTTATTGGGCACAAGAAACAGATTTGAATTTTTCTAGAAATGATATTTACCGACCATTTGTCTTTGCTAGGACTGGACTGTTTATCCAATTAGGCTGTGAAAAATAGCAGTGCTTTAAAAGCGTCAATAATTCACACCTAACTTTGTTGATGTGTTGACCACCTGAGCTCTATACTTCATTGAATTTATTAAAGTTGTGCTGTGAGCTAGGACTGAGTAATATATATTGTATATTTATATGACTTTGCTTTTCTAAAACGGCAACATCATGAACATCACAGATTTTCATGAGACTAGACTTGCAATCAAAGTATTTTCATACTAACCATTTTCGTTTTGTATTGGCGTACTATTTAACAGAGACACACCATGACCTCAGCCAAACCTCTGTCATCAATGCTGGACAAGAGGTCGAGCTACACGGACCTTAGCATACCAGGTGAGCTGACTTTAGTCACACTGGAAATCTAACTCCTTGATCTTTCAGTCTTCCCTCACTCCGGATTGATCTAGTTATTCAGAGGCCAACTCCGAGTTAAAGGTCATGTGTAATCGTGCTGTACCGTTTCCCTCAGGCTCAACATTTGCTGTTAATGACCAGAGATTGTGTGCCAGACCTTGAGGAGGAAGCAGGATATTTATTTTAGAAGAGCACAAGCTTAGTCATGCCACATAAAGCCTGTTATTCTTTTTCATGATTGTATTTGTGATTTCATGTAATCCAATAGCAGACCACCTCCTCCGGACCTCACCTGTAACGCGCCCCGGCTGCGGCCTCCAAAGGATGACAAACATAGACTCGAATAAATCCATATCAGGTACATTTGGAGCTTGAGTACTCGTTCTGCAACAACTAGTCAAGTACTCGACTATACAGTTTCTCACTATCTCATCATTAAAGAGGTAGTTCACCAAAAAATGACTTACCCTCACGTCGTTTCAAACCCATACGACTTTTGTTCATTTTTGGAACACAAATTAGAGAGGTTTCTGTCTCTCCATTAAATGTCTATTCACCCAAATTAAAAAACGTTCATAAAGAAATAAGCGTAATCCAAGTCTTCTGAAGAGACATGATCGCTCTACTGGGTGGTTGCCCTGCACGCTTAATAAACAAACTACAGCTAGTTTATATGATGTACAGATTTAATTTGGACTTTTTTCACATAAAATCGCATATCTACAGCAAAGCAATATGTTGCTCAAATTGGGTGCTCAACAAGGAAATTGATAAAGGGAAAAAAAGTCAATAAACATTGATCAGCGAACATAAACTGAAGCTCAACTGCACTTGCTTGACGCGTGAGAACAAACCTTATTGGTTGTTGCGGAACTTCAAACTTGCTGCATAATGCGAAAATGAACCCGCATTGGTTCTTATGCTTTTGCTTCCATGACCAAATTTATTTGCTGTAATTTGATTTTATTTCAATTTATCGTGCAGCCCTACATGCTAGTATATCATATTACTAATTTGTCAATGTGAATAAAAACCTATGTAAATAAATCTGTTCATAATATAAAGCAATCGTGACTCTTTAGGAGACTTGGATTAAACTGCTCATTCATATGGGTTTGTTTTATGATTTTTTTATGAACGTTTTGAAGCGTCAGAGTTTAGGGTGAATAGACTTTTAAGTTGAGGGACAGAAATCTCTCAGATTTCATTAAAAAGATCTTCATTTGTGTTTCGAAGATGAACAAAAAAACATGAAGGTGACTGATTAATGACAGAAATTTTCATTTCCTATTAACATCACACTGAAGGTGTAATCATTTTCACAACGTCCTTGTCAGTTTCTGGCAGAAGCAGCGAAGAGTTAAAGAGAGATTTGTCGGTGACCGACACATCAACGCCATCGTCAATCATCGCTTTGGGCTCGTCTTCTCCCCAGCTTTCTTTGTCTTCAAACTCCTCCTCGCCGACCGCCTCCGTGACGCCCACCACACGAGGACGTTTACGGTAAGCAGCGCACCTTCCTTGTTTGTCTGTATGCCTCCATCTCTTTTATGTTCATCTCTGCTCTGGGTCTTCTTTTGTTGACTTTCTAAAAGACTCTTACTCGCTGTCAGGTTTGCCAGATGTCTCTCTGTTTCACACTCTATCTCTGTCTCTGTCTGATCACTGCGGTGTTTGACAGGCCAGTGTTTCGATAATGGATGTCACTCGTTTACCTGTCCTGAAACCTGACCGTGGGTCCACCGTGGCTTTTGAATAGGCCATTGGAGGAAGACAAATCATTCTGCACTTTCCTTTATTATCAGAGCATTTCCTTCTGGTCGTAGCATTAACTTCCTTGCTGGAAAAATCCAGCTAGAACCAACTTCTGATGGTAGCTGGTTTTGCTCAAGTGCTGGTTGGTTGAAACTGGACATTTATGCATGAAGGAAAAATATGAATATTTATTTAAGAATATAATATTTAGTTTGTTCCTAATTTATTTTTATTATTATGTATATATTAGAATTAATATTAATAATGTCAAATCCAAATCAAGTGCTGGCTGTTTGCTACTGGACATTTGTGCATTTGAGAAAACTATGTATAAATAAATATAAACATATTTAATTAATAATATAATATTTATTTATGTATTTTTACTAGAATATAGTGTCAAATCCATATCAAGTGCTGGCTGGTTAAAATTGGACATTTATGCTTGAACAAATTATTATTATATTATGCTGTGAGTTGGAAACATTTCTGTGATGCCTTTCTTTCATATTAATAAACCTTATAATGCTTCCTTTTATTAGTCAGATTATCTGTTTTTACAATACAGAATCATTGATCAATTTATTAGTAGTTACAGTGTCAGAAACATCTTAAGTTAAGTGCATCTATCAGGTTATTGCAGCTTGGTAGAATTTCCACTCAAAAAAAATGAATGATCGTTTTTGCTATTAAAGTTGAGTCCAATACAAAGGAACTGTGCTGTTAAAGTGATTGATGTCTCTCCAGAGAGGAAAGGAAGGACCCTCTGTCTGCGTTAGCCAGGGAATATGGAGGATCCAAGAGGAACGCTCTGCTCAGGTGGTGCCAAAAGAAGACTGAGGGTTATCAGGTACATGTTGTTTGTATCTACATTTATTTGAGTCACTTGTGATATTAATATTGTCATGCACAATATATATTGAGACCATATCGGTATGAGCTAATTTTAGCTGCTTTTTTTATGATTAGGCAAATATTAGACTATTATAATAAAATAAATATTTGCATTTATAAGGTTGACCATCATATTGGTTAAATTACATTTACATTTAGTCATTTAGCAGACGCTTTTATCCAAAGCGACTGAGGACTAAAGTCAAGTCATCATGAAGAGGCAAAAACAATGCAAGTAGTGCTCAAAATACAAAGTTCAGGAATTGCTCAGAGTAGCATAAGCCAGAAATGGAAAGATATTTTTATTCATTCTTTTTTCTTCTTCTATGTTATTAGGTTATCGGTCATAACATGAAATTATAGATTTACCCCTATTGATAATATATATTGGTCTGAGGTGAAAAAACAAAACTAAAGACCAGTGTATAAACACTACAACCAAAATGTTTGGGGTCAGTACAATTTTATTTTTATGAAATGAAATTAATGCTTTTATTCAGCAAGGATGCATTAAATTGATGAAATCTAACAGTTAAGACTTACATTGTTTCAAATTATATTCTTTCTGTATGAACTTTCTATTCATAAAATAATTCTGGGGGGAAAAGTATCACAGTTTCAAACTTTGATGATAATAAGAAATGTTTCTTGAGCAGCAAATCAGCATATTAGTATGATTTCTAAAGGATCATGTGACACTGAAGACTGGCGTAACTGGTACACAGGAATGAATTACATTAATGTATTAAAATAGAAAACTTTTAAAAGTTGTAATAATATTTCACAATGTTACTGTTTTTACTGTATGTTTGATCAAATAAGAACAACATTAGTGAGCATAAGAGACTTCTTTCAAAAACATTTAAAAAAAATTGTTATGAATGGTAATGTATACACATACAGGGGTGCCCAAAGATTTTTACTAGTGAAATAGTGAAAATGCTTCATAATGCAGTTTATTATAAAAAAATATTTGTTCTTTGTTCAGTGTAAATTCACTTGCCAATTTCACAGTTGTCAGCATTGAGGTATTCATGTTTGAGTGTGTTTGATTTTTAAACAGAACGTGACCATGCATAATTCACAGATTCATTTTCTATCGCAATGACTCCTCTGCCTTCAAGCATAAAAATGTTTACCATTCAGAGAGGGTTTTGGACCATGATGTTGCCATGGTTTCCCTCAAGCCAGGAAGTGTGCTACATTTCTCCTGCTTCATGTCACAAACAGAAAACATCTCAGCCAATCAGAGCCCCGAACCCTTGTGGGCACAGATTTGTGATTTTGATAACCTTGTGACTTAAAGTAGTATTTTCCTTTGATTTTATAAGTTCTGATAGTAGCAGGTTAGATTTTTGTCTTTTATCGCTTCGCGTCAGTACAAGTACAACTTTCCCCCTTTCAGTTTTGGTAGTTTCTTTTGTCTTTTTGACACCACACTCCCAAAACCCCACAGTCTCTGTCTCTTCCTTTCTCTCTACATCTTTGTCGGTCTCTCTGTAAGTGTGCGTGTGATTGATGGTAATGTCCACTAGTGGATAAAAGCCATTTTTCACTGCAACTCTAATGTGTTCATTACAAGCGGCCTGGCTTTACTTGGGAGTGCACTTTTCGCAGAGAGCGCATCGAACAGGCCTCTGTTTCTCTGTTTTCAATGTGATTAGCCTAATGCTCTCTCCCCTGGGCCTTTCTGCTTTTGCACACAAGACCTCTTTTCATTAGCTGCTCACTTTGAACACTGGCACACAAACGAGAGAGGACACTGGAAGGATGTCTCTGTCTTCGTAACCCTGTCTCTTCACACGGTTCTGTTGTGCTGACATTCATTTGGCTGCAAACAACATGGCTGGAGTTTGTACACTGAATTGTAAGTGAGGGTTGTGGACATAACTGGCTACAATGGTATTTAAAGGGATAGTTCACGCTAAAAACGAATATTCTGTTATCATTTACTCGCCCTCAAGTTGTTTCATATCTATATGAAGGTCTTTCTTCTGCTGGATAATGGTGGTAACCAAGCAGTTTCTGGTCCCTATTGACTTCCATAATATATTTTTCTATACTATTGAAGTCAGCGGGGAACCAGCAACTGTTTGATTTCCATTCTTCAAAATGTCTTCCTTTATGTTCTTCCTTCCTTCCTTCCTTCCTTCCTTCCTTCATTCCTTCCTGTTCTTCATACAAGTTTAGAACAACTTGAGGGTGAGTAAATAATGACAGAATTGATTTTTTTTGGTGAACTGTCCCTTTAAGAAATTTACAGTAAAAGTTAAAACAAAATTGACCTTTTTTACTTCAAGTCAGTTCCTCAAGTCCTAAAGGGGTTTTAGGAGAGGTATAGATTATGACTTATATTTGACAACCATTAAGTGTCTAGACAGTATATTGGATGGCCACTTTGACTTATAATATATGGTTGTATAATGTAGCACCTAACAAACATCTTTAGTAACACTTTACAATAAGGTTCAATTTGTTACCATTATTAAATACAGTAGGCATCAATGAACAAAGATTTAAGAAATCTCTCAGTATAAAATAAAAATACAGTAAAATGGTAATATTGTAAATTTATTCTATCAATTACAATATATAAAATATATTGTAAGTAATTTATTCTTGTGATGGCAAAGCTGAATTTTCAGCATCATTACTCCAGTCTTCAGTGTCACATGATCCTTCAGAAATCATTCTGCTGATTTGCTGCTCAAGAAACATTTCTTATTATTATCAGTGTTGAAAACAGGTGTGCGTTCTTAATAATTTGTGTGACCCATGATGGGTTTTTTCCTGGATTCTTTAAAGGAATAGAAATTTTAAAAGAACAGAATATATTTGAAAAATAAACATTTTGTAACATAAATATCTTGACTGTCACTTTTGATCAATTTAATGCATCCTTGCTGAATAAATGTTTTGATGTAGTGTACAATTTTAACATTTAACAAATTTAATAAATTAACCTTAATTTATTATAACCCAACATGAATTTACCACAATCAACAGTTTTTCCGTTGTTCACTGTTATCATTGTCATGATACCTAATGCAACCAACTTATGGTAAAGTGTTGCTATTTCTTTCTTCTTTTCTTTCTTCTTTCTTTGCTATGTTTTTTATTCATATTTTGTTATTTAAATACAATGACATTCACACATCTTTAAGTGTGGCTTAAGTTTCCAAATCATTTTTGGGGTCACTGTATAATAACTAAAGCCAGTGTCTTATAGTGTGTGGTACGTGTGCTAGCACAGATCTCTGGATAAAAAGCAGACCATCATTATCAGTGTGAGACCACTTTGGTGCTCCACAGACTTTGGTCTTTTCCTGCCTGTCGATCCTGCTGTGACCCAATCTGATGAGCTCATCACTTCCCTCCACACCACTTTTATGGGTTTCCAGAAAGTCGAGCGAGGGCTCTGCCAATTTACGCCATCCCGTAGCACGTTTACACTGGCCTGCCACATCTGATAAAGGCTGTTACTCTTTCTTTAAAAATCGAGGGTTATTTTAGCTAGAGGATATGTGTGATAGTGTAATCTGAAAGGGTGCTTTTGTTTCTTTTGGAAACTCTTGAATACACATCAGAAGAACTGCAACGGTTGAACAAATATCAGTAAATTGCTACCATACAGCCTACGTATTTAATTCTGGATTCCAGATACAACAAGACAATGGATTAAAAAAACAGAAAACATACAAAAAAGCAGTAGTTAATGATACTTGCTAGACTTCGTGTTTCCTCTTTACCTTATTATTGCACCTGCATTACCATTCAAATATTTAGGCTTGATTTTTTTATTTATTTTTTTCACCAAGGATGCATTTATTTGATCCTATATGCAGTAAAATAGCCATATTGAGTTTAGAAATATTATTACAATTTAAAATAACACTTTTCTATTGGATTATTTTGAAATGTAATTTATTCCTGTGATGCTAAGCTGAATTTTCTGCATCATTACATGATTTGCTGCTCAAGAAACATTTAATAATATTACCCATTTTGAAAATAGATGTGCTGCTTAATATTTTAGTTGACACCGTAATTCACTTTTTTCAGGATTCTTTAATGTATATGAAACATTCAAAAGAACAGCATAATATTTGTATCAATTTAAGTCTTTATTGTCACTTTTGATCAATTTAATGTTTCCTTGCTATATAAAAGTGTGGTCTTTTGAACAGTAGCATATAATGTGTGAATGCAACACATGAGAGCTGTAGATCTGAGCATTAGTTGAGCAAAGGCTGATGCATTAATGAATGCAAACCCTCTTTCCCGGTCACAACAAAACCATAAATGGCTCGCAATCAGCCGAATGGCTGCTTCCGTGTATGGATTGAAGCATGTGTGAAGTATGTTGATGTAGATAAGCAGGGCTGAACAAATACTTCAGCACGAGGCGAGACTGTCAGTCTGTGAATGTGTCATTAATGCGAATAAGTAGGTGAACTCTGGTCTCAGTGGATGTGAATAAGTAGGTGAACGCTGGTCTCTGAACAGCATGAAAGATACTTTTTGTGGCAGTGTGCGAGAAAATGGTTGTTTGCATAACAGTGTACCAAGAATTTCACTCGTCAAGGAAATTGAGAGCTTATTGTAAACAAATGCACTATTTTTTTTAATCATAAGCAAGCCTACACAGAATGTGGCATTTGTTTTCACAATTTCAGTGCTGACTGTTGGGAGGAAAAAAAAAAGCAAAATTTTGCAAAATCGTTTTAAAAATTCGACATTAACCGCAAGTTGTGATAGTCTTCTTTATTGTGATGTATATCGAAGCTTTTTGAACTAGAAAAAATGTAGGGCGGGACTTGACTTTGTCTTTCGGGAATTGATTGGATGGTTTTGGTTTGCTATTGCTATGATGTAATGTGAGTGACAGGTTGTAAACATTTCGTCAGCAAAGAGAAGAGATGAGGGGATATCACTTATGATTAAAGATAACGAGGACACATGAATTTAAAAAATGCACAGATAAATCATTTATAATAAATACTAGAATTGTCCGTTTTGATTTCATGGTGATTTGAAACTGTCAAATGTGTTCATTCTCAGTAAAATGGTCTTAGCTGTGACTGAAAGCACTATTAAAATAGGCAAAATATTTACTAAACAAACAATTTCATGCTTAAGTGTAATGTAACGAATGTCGCAAGATATGGGTTTTTGGTCACCATACACTTTAATGTACACATCACCTCCAAATAATTTAACTGTATGAATAGCAGTGTTTGCCAGTGTTTCTGTAAACATTGAAAAAAGACATTATTTCTGACAAGATTTACAGTTGTGGCTCTTAACTACAACCATAATGTCACAGAGACACCGAAAGATTCACTGCTTCATCAGTCCCTCTGAATCACGCACCCAATCCCTTCAGTTCATCTACTGAAATTGTAATTATTGATCTTTCTCTCCCCCTCCACACAAACACAGAATATTGACATCACCAACTTCAGCAGCAGCTGGAATGATGGGCTCGCTTTTTGTGCCATTCTTCACACCTACTTACCGGCACACATCCCTTACCACGAGCTCAATAGCCAGGACAAGGTCTGTACCTGCACGCACATACGACACAAATAGGGTGAATTCAGGTCAAAGGTCTTAAAGGGTTAGTTCACCCAAAAATGAAAATTCTGTCAGTAATTACTCACCCTCATGTTGTTCAAACCCCGTAAGACCTTCGTTAATCTTCAGAACACAAATGAAGATATTTTTGATTAAATCTGAGAGCTGGATCACTCCTCCATTGGCTTCTAAGGGATTGAAACTTGACAGCCCCGAAAAGTTATTAAAGAAATCGTTAAAATAGTCCAAGTGACTACAGTGGCTAGATCTTAAGTTTATCAAGCGACGAGAATATTTTTTGCGCGCAAAAAAAAACAAAAATAACGACTTTATTCAACCATCTCTTCTCTTCCATGTCATTCTCCTAAGCTGTTGACGTAGTGTAACAGCGCAGCACTTGTGGGTTCTACGTCACACGCAGGCTCACTATTGGCCAACGCTGGTCATGTGTGTGATGCGTGTGACGTTCAACCAGAAGTGTTGCGCAATAACACTACGTGAAATCTCCAGGCCCAAAGAGAATACTTGAATAGTCGCTATTTTTGTTTGTTTTTTGCGCTCAAAAAGTATTCTCGTAGCTTGATAAACTTAAGATCTAGCCACTGTAGTCACTTGGACTATTTTAACGATTTCTTTAATAACTTTTCGGGGCTGTCAAGTTTCAATCCCTTAGAAGCCTATGGAGGAGTGATCCAGCTCTCAGATTTAATCAAAAACATCTTAATTTGTGTTCCGAAGATGAACGAAATTCTTACGGGGTTGGAACGACATGAGAGTGAGTAATTACTGACACAATTTTTGGGTGAACTATCCCTTTAATGTGGCCCGATTGACCTGAATTCACTCTATGTGGTGTGTTCTTTAATATCAGTTTGCATAAAAAGTGTTTAAAAAGATGTGCATTCAATTCATGTATTGACATCACTTCTCCCTGGTTGTCTTTTGCAGAGGCGAAATTTCACTTTAGCCTTCCAGGCAGCAGAAAGTGTGGGAATTAAATCAACACTGGTGAGTTTAATATGAACGTCACAGCTAATTCAGATAAGCATCATATTACAATGCCTTAAACTAATATTTACACTGCCACGAAGTATTTCAATTTCAGAATAGTGAAAAAAAATCTATAATATCACAAAAATATTAAGCAGCACAACATTGATAAAAATAATAAATGTTTCTTGAGCAGAAAATCTGAATATTATAATTATTTCTGAAGGATCATGTGACACTGAAGACTGGAGTAATGATGCTGAAAATTCAGCTTTGGCATCACGGGAATAAATTGCATTTTAAGCTGTATTAAAATAGAAAACAGTTATTTTAAATTGTAATAATATTTCACAATATTACTCTTTTTATCGTGTCTTTGATCAAATAAATGCAGCGTTTATGAGTTTATGTGAGTTCATTATAAGCGTTTATGTGGTTTTAAATGTATCTTTATTATCAGAGGAGGCATGTTTTCTCCATGTCTCCAGGTGCTTTTTTATCTTTCCTAATGAAATACAGTTGTAAACAAATTAAATATTCTCAGTATGATACAACATCAAATCTCTTTATTGAGATCTGTTAATTCAGTTTTCTTTAGTTTAGAATTTCCCTCAACAGTAGAAGATGTTTTCAAATGTTGCTTTTCACCATGTTAATAAATGCTAATTGGAGCTGTAAAACATTAATGCAACAAACTGACATCACTTCCTTGGCATAACATCTTCATCTCTCATAAGCCGCAATGATCCTCCTGATTTATGATCTTTTGTATGTTTACAGATAATTTAGTCAGTCCTCAGAGGAATGTTATTAAAATGCATGTTGTTTTTTTAAGTAACTCTTTATATGTATTTTCAAAGAGAAATATTCCTTCCACCCTGTTATGCCATTTCATTAACATAACTCAACCTTTGTTGTTTTGTCCTGTTAGTTGTTTTTATGGTTTTGAACCTGTCATGCGGCCAAAAGGCAACAAATAATGACCCAATTAAAGAGACAGTTCACCCAAAAATGTAAATTCTGTCATCATTTACTCACCCTCAAGTTGTTCCAAACCTGTATGAAGTTCATTCTTCTGCTGGACACAAAAGAAGATATTTTGAAGAATGTCGGTCATTAAAGCTAGCCATTGACTTCTATAGTATTTATTTCCATACTATGGAAGTCAATGGGGTCCAGCAACTGTTTGGCTACCCATATACTTTAAAATATCTTCTTTTGTGTTCAGCCGAAGAAAGAAACTACAGGTTTGGAACAACTTGAGGGTGAGTAAATGATGACAGAATTTTCTTTTTTGGGTGAACTAACCCTTTAAGCTTTTATTATGTAAATAGATGCTTAGTAAAATGACTTTGTTTACTAGTATTAATGGTGAAAACTGTGACTGCTAGATGTGCTGTTTGCTCAACAAGCTGTGGCAAGATAATTGTGTAACATAGCACACAACACCACATGGTTTGACACAAACATCTCTTTTTTTTTTTCTGACCGATTGCTCTTGCCTTCCCGTATCTGACTCACTTCTCTCTGTCTGACAGGACCTTGGTGAAATGGTGCGCACAGAAAGACCCGACTGGCAGAGTGTCATGACCTACGTGACGGCCATCTATAAGTATTTTGAAACCTGAGAATCTTCTTAAACTGGACTGTATTGGCAGCTAAGCTTACCTCGCTTCGCCTTCCCTGCTGTGGAATGCTACTCCCAATATGCTAGAAATTTCCCAGATGCCTTAGTTGCGCTTGGAGGAAACTTGATCAACTCACCCACTCAACTTACAGTTCTCTCCCAATGTGTTTTCCCAGAATCCTCTATGGCTGCAGAAACAGGCCAGATCCTACTAAGCTTTTCTGAACAGCAATGCTTTGGAAGAGGAGTGAGAAGTTGGCACAATCATGAGCCAGCAACTTCCTTTAAGAACAATGCAACACGATTTTAAGTGTATTGTGCCAATCAATCAACAAAAATATGTATCTCAGAATAGAGATGCCTTTGAAATTGCCTTTTTTTTTCTAGTTTTGTCATAAGGATGCCCTCTTTATGCCAGTATTGGTCTTAGATTATCAGTATTTATTACAAAGAGTGATGCCACAACAGGCTTCGCCCACAAAAATTATGTTTTTTTGTTTTCCTTACCCTGAATAAGCTCAAACCTGACTTATTTAGCCTTTTTATCCCCTAATAAGTAAAACAGGGATCCTTAACATTCAACCTATTTTTGTTGCTATTATAATATTGTACTCTTTTCAAACACTAAATGAAAGCTAATATGTCATTTGAAATGAAGCTGTTAGGCCAGAAGTGTATTTTTTCATTAATGTTCATTCCAATTGATCACTAAAAATGCTGCAAGAAGTTTTTTATTTGTTTGAAATATCAGCACAAATGAAATGCATGGCTGCTTGTTTTCTATTTTACTGGATATTTTTCAGCATTTCGGTCCTTTTTGTCTACGCACTACTAATTCTTATTTGACACATGAAGCCAGCTGGGTTCTGGAAGCTTGCTGATTCAGATTGAGTTTGTCTTATGGGTGTTAAAGCACAAATAAAAAAAAGGCTGAATGTGTATTCACTGAAATGAAATGTGAAATAAGACGACTACAACCCATCCACACCGTCAGCTCATGGTTTACTCATGCATTATATACTGTATGTCTATCAATGATAAGCCTCTGCACACAAAACTGAAGCCTTACTTGGAAAAGGACAAGCCAAGAGCACATTTCTTGTTTTAGGTTAACTCTTCAATGCACTGCTCTTTTTAATATGTTGTTTCAGGGCTAATTTGCCCATTTGAGACCTTTTGGAAGGGATCGAGTTGGTTGCAGCAAGGTTTATGCTGCTAATGATGACAGCAGTTCAAAATGAATTTTATGTCAAGGGCAAGTCATGTTTGTTGCAAAACTAACTTATTATATTTACGCTACAGAGAGCCCTGTCGTGTTTTAAATGATAGATTTTGTTTATATGTGGAAAAGTCATTGATACTGACATTGAATTTCCTAGAAAAGGTCACTAGTGACGAGGAGTATTTTTGTTTGGATCTTATTGAGAGATGTAAGCTCTGTTTTGCTACCTAATCGCATGGAGTTTGATATGAATACATTGATTTGAACGAAAATCACATCATATCTTGCTGTGCTTTCCTTTGCCATAATTCATATTTGTGTAAATCCTTGATTGTATTCCTTGTTGACACTACAAATACCTTGTTTCACCATTAAAATTCCTTGCACTGTATGACATGGTTGATTTTGAAAACATATAAGGTTTCCTATTAGCAAGGTTATGTGAGAACAATATCTGTGAGCACAAATACAGTTTGATATTTTCAAATGTGTTCATTGTGTGTTGATTATTTGTGCGAATGGGCTTGTGCATGGACTTTGACAATAAAGTCTCATTCACTGAAATATTTGTTGAAACCAGTGTTATTGTAATTTAAAAAACAAATACTTTATTTTAAATATGAAATTAAATAAAATAAATCTCAGGTGAAAACCCTGAATGAATGAGGCATTTTATATAGCGCTTTCATATGTAGTACTGTACACCCAAAGCTTTTTACAACCATGTCGGGGTCTCTCCTCAAACACCACCAGTGCAGCATCCACTTGTATGATGCGACAGCAGCCACAGTACAACGGCGCTAGTGCGCTCACAACACACCAGCTATAGGTGGAGATGAGACAGAGTGATAGAGCCAATTCAATGTCAGGGGATTATTAGTAGGCGATGATTGGCAAGGGCCAATTGAGGGAATTTGGCCAGGAGACCCTAAAAAATGTAACAAAAATTAGAAATGTTGTGTTGGGAACTTGCTGAAATAAAGTACTAAAATGCAATAACTTAATAATAAGCCAATTCAAAATATTATAATATAATAATGCTAAAATAACACTGGTTGTAAGTCCCCTCAAGCTATTTTCTTACCAAACGTCTCTCGTTTATTTAAACATTATTGATATATTGATCTCGTCTTGGTCTTTGGGGGTCATTCTGTCACCAGTTAACAATTATTTTTACGGTACATAAATTCAGTACATTACCAGCTTGAGTAGGTTTAACCTTTAGATGTAAAATGTTAAATCAAAGACACCTTTAGACATGAGTTAGAGTTTTACAACACGCTCGACTGTTTTAACTGGTAGTATTTAAATTAATCCAAGGGCACATGAACCCTGAAACTACACTGTATTAAAAATACTGCCTTACATTTTTAAGTACAATCAACTTGGCTATTTAAGTCATTTCAACTTAAATGACATTAAACTGACTTAAAAAATATATATTTTTATCTTGTATTAAAAAAAGCTGAAAATTGCTTAAAGTGTGTTGATGTGTTAATGTACAAAATATCTGTTGTTATAACTTGGTCATATCATTTTTTACAGTGTACAATGGATGGATGGTATAATCTAGATTCTTCTTCTTTAAGTACACCTTTTCCTGGGAAGTCATACTATAGTAACAGAAATGGAAAAAAAAAAAACTATAGCATTGTCTTGTGGAAAGAAAGAATTGAGCCAGCAGAAAAGGTCTATTTAAACAGCTGTATACTCAAGAACTTCCTCTTCCTACGAAAATAGCCTTTCATTTTCACACTAATTGTGTCTGGCACTCTGAACGGTAAGTGTCTATTTGTGCCGAATGTTTCTCTCATGCATAAACAAGGCTATAGTAAATGGTGAGCATGCATGGAGGGTGTGATTTGATTTGCTAAAGGGCCACAAAAAGGCTTTAGCTTATGTATTTGATCCAAAGCATTAAGAAATGTCATCGCAGTGTGTGCTGCGTGCTTTAATGAAGTCCTTGGTGGGTGGACCCCAGCCTCTGGTTCCCTGATTACATACATTTATCTTCATGTGGCCCTGAGGTGAAGCAGGATGTTTCAGCAGTACGTGAGAAACCACACAACCTCACGGTGCCCATCACAGATCCCTCACTTCCTTATCCTCACGTTCACATCAGCTATTGTGCTGCCTGCGTACATTTCAAAGCGTGCTTAACGATTAAATTAGCATACAAACTAAACGATTCGAACTAAATTCCTCTGATAAAGTAACGTTTGTAAAAATGCGGTCGTTTATTAGCCTACAGTATAAACGTCAGATGTCAGATCAAAAATATATTTTCTTAAAACAAGATTATGTGCACGATAACTGCATAAAAGTTGCTAAGTTTAAAAAAAGTCACATATTACTTTTTCCTTAAAATGTACCGTAGTTTTATGATTTTTATCACTTTTTTATCACTTTTTTATCACTTTTTTATCACTAGTGATTCTTACTATTTAATATATATATATATATATATATATAAATTTATTATTATTATTTATCCATCCATATTGGTGTGTGTACTAGTAAACACATAAAACTTTTTTTTTTTGCTGTGTATTTGTTTACTTATGTGTTGCTAATGCCTTTTGACTTTTGATAACTGAACTATGAAAAATGACAGTATGATGAAGAAGTTACCACCCACAATGGTCTTGTAGTGAAGGAAACATCATGTTTAATGTAACCACGAAAACCAATCAGGGGTGAGTCTCTTTCTCTCACAGCGCGCGTGAGTATCAGTCACTGTGAAAGCGCGCACACTTGTCTGTGGCCACCACAACTAGCACATGGAGCGTTGAGGGAGGCTGTAACTCAACTTGCCTTTTCCTCGACTAAAGACGTTCAGAGTAGTCTAACGTTATAAGTGTACTTTGTCAGGGCGAGGAAAACGTGTGGAATGATTTGATTTGCATCCCTGGTAGCTACGTACATTCAGCAGTTTTGCGGTTGAACTTTCAGAAGCGGTGAGATGCAACTCAGGTGCGCGGCGGAAACACTCGTGTAGCTACACAGCCAAAGTGAGTAACGGAACGGAAGGTTTTTTTTTTTTTTTTTTTTTTACAATGTAAAGAGTTTATAAATGTTTTTGTTTACTAATAATGTTTACTAATAATGTTTGAGATCTAACTGAAAGTATTGATTCTGTATTTAGATTAAGTAACTTTGTCGATCTATTAATCCATACGGGGACACCTGTATTATTTCCCTTTTTCTAAACTATGAATTCATAATTTTTGACAACACAGTAACAAAGCAGTATTTTGATGATAACCTCACGCCTTGGCTTACTTTTTCCTCATTTTTTTTTCTACATTTTTTTTTACCATGGGAATAAGTGACTATTGAGTGACAACACTCTCTCAAAGTGTGACGAGTTTTGTGGCGCTGCTACTAAAAATACTTTTAAGAGCATTTTCTTTTCCTATTTTCTTTTATCTTTTACAAGTATGCTATGTGTACACGTTTTATGACCTCATTGTAATTGTGAAATTACTATATTTCATTTTTAAAGTGTTTCTAACTGTAGGCTACTGTATGATGTCACCCCACCCTTCCAAATGACTTTTGATGGTTACATGGATACTTGCATCTTGAAATGACTCCACAATGAGATAACTGTTCAGCGTACTTTTTAATGACAGATACACGCTTATCGTAGTCCCCAAAACCTTAGCATAATTCCCTCACACCCAACATGCTCGCTGAGCATCTGTTACTGAATACTAAATAAAGACTCGCATGATGTGACTCACGAGGGACCTGGTCCAGACCTTTTCTGTCCAGACATCATGTGCTTAATATTATGATACTTCATAAACGTTCAACAAGTTTCGGAAAGTACCTCATCTTAAAGCACAGGAAGGGTTTTGTAGAACGGTGCTTGTTGAGGCAAACGTGGTTAAAACGCAACCCTGTGCATTGGAAAGAATTAGTCATTATTTCACTTCAGAGAGTCAGCCATACTAAAGTCACACTGCGCTATAAAAAGCAAACAGCAACACTAAATCCCAGAAACAGTGACTGTGGCTTTAATCACAGCATTTTTGTGCCTGATCAAACAGAATAGAGCTAGAAGATAAGAAATCTAAAAAAAAGGAAAAAAAAGATATGTGGTCTACCTTGGAAGGCATGCTGCAATTACTCAATTCTTTAGATAGGTCTACACAAAACCACAATAAAGAACCCAAAAGAGTTAAAGGCTTGCCAGAATTCTTTAATTACACACACATACTGAAATATTTCGATGCTCTGTATTTTCAAAGCCAAGCATACTGTATTTGAACAATTCAGACTGAGTATTATCAAATTATGAAGAAGTAGGCTAGAGCTGAAACTTACACGATCGTTGAAAAGTTTGGGGTAAGATATGAAAGTACAAAAGAACAGCATTTATTTGAAATACACACACACATATATATATGTGTGTGTGTGTGTGTGTGTGTGTGTGTGTGTGTGTGTGTGTGTGTGTGTGTGTGTGTGTGTGTGTGTGTGTGTGTGTGTGTGTGTGTGTGTATTTCAAATAAATGCTGTTCTTTTGTACTTTCGATTCATCAAAGAATCCAGGACAAAAAAAATCACGGTTTCCACAAAAATATAAATCAGCATAACTGTTTTCATCACTGATAATAATAAATAAATAAAATTCATGAGCAGCAAATCAGCATATGAATGATTTCTGAAGGGTCATGAGACTGACACTGCCATTACAGGAATAAATTACATTTTAAAATATATAAAAAAAATAGAAAGCAGTTATTTTAAATCGTAATATTATTTCACAATATTACTGTATTTTTAATCAAATAAAATACAACCTGGGTCAAAAACACCTAAAAAATCTTACTTACTCCAAACTTTTGAACAGTAATGATATGAAAGAAGAACATAAATAATAACCATTTATTCATCAAGAAACTGATGCATTTCATGAAGTGTACCCATTGAGCCCATGTACCCTTTAAAGGAGAACTCCGGTCAATTTTAACATTGAGCTCATTTTTTTGTAAATTTGGAGTGCCGTCAGTACAGAGAACAACGACAAAAATCGGTGTTGCCTACACTGTGTTATCCTCTTTTTAAAATTCGCACCCTGTTGACTTCAATGGGGCAAGTTCTAAACCTGCTTTTAGCCTCTTAACATCCTTGATGTGTCATTACAAGTGCACAGCCATGTGAGTGGTGTTATTAAGAGTGAACACGGTCAATCTGACTGCAGTAGATGTGAAAGATATGAATAAAAATTATGTTAATTCAGCCAGCTCACAAACCTGTATTTTCTTCCTGTTTTCGGTCGAAGTCCAAAGTAGTCGATTATCGAGTTGGGAGAATGGGATCTCATGCAGCCTGGTCGCGCGCAAACTCGATAATCGACTACTTTGGACTTCGACCGAAAACAGGAAGAAAATACAGGTATGTGAGCTGGCTGAATTAACATCATTTTTCAATTTTAAAAAGAGGATAACACGGTGTAGGCAACACCGATTTTCGCTGTTGTTCTCTGTACTGACAGCACTCCAAATTTACAAAAAAATTAGCTCAATGTTAAAATTGACCGGAGTTCTCCTTTAAGCCCACTTTCAACTCTGTAGTCAAATTTAAAAAAGAGAAAATAATATTTTATGCTGCTCATTATTTTAACCAATGCAGTGATTTTTTTACTTCCCTGTCATTTTTTATTGCTTACCAATCACATTTGGCATTGTTGAGCTAGCCCCACCCATGTGCATGCTGTCTCAGGGGACCGCACACAAAGTCACCCCAAAACATTGGTGTTTTGGGACCCTTCAGAAATCAACACATTTTTGCAATTTTCAGCCATTTCTTTGGTAACTACAGTGATATTATGTCAAATAAAAGATAAATGCATTGTGTTTTTTTTTTGTATGAACAAATAGTACTTTAACTTCTTATATAATTTTCCTTAAAATGGAAAGATGAGTTTTATTAGCTTGTGTTCAAACCATTAGCCTTACAGAAAGGCTAGACTGCTAAAGAATTAAGCATGTGAACTGCAAACAATAAATGTTTTGTGATTCATTTTACAATAATTTACAAATAAATACATCATAAATTGTTTTGTAGAGAAGATTATTTTCATAAATTAACTTTTTTTTAAGATGGGCTTAAATGGTAGTGTCACAAAACGCATGCAAACTATAGCCAACACAAGCTAACCTTGAATGAAAAAAACTTGAAAATTACTATGATACTTAGTCCACAGTATATTTAAGCTCCATGCATGTATTTGTAAACATATCTTACATTTTTAAAGGAAAACATTTGCTGTGTCCGAAATCTCCACTCAAACCACTACTCCCTAACTCCTATGTAGAGTTAGGGAGTAGAGCACTATATAGGGAGCTCACCAGCATAATAGAAACACCACTTTCGGACACTACTCCATCGTCTCTCGGCGCCGTTGATTACGTCATTACTGTCGCAAATTCGTATTGTCGCGCTGCTCTCCTTGACGTCCATCCGCCATTTTTACGATCAGCGCAATGCATGATGGTATGTAGGGCTTGGGTTAGTGACCATCGGTTGTACACTACTTTTCAAAATGCATTCTGGGATACATTGAGTGGACTATATAGGGTATAATAATCATCACTATACATTCGGACAGCACTAAAAAATGGCGAGCTCACTATATAGTCCACTACATAGTGAGTAGTGGGAGATTTCGGACACAGCCATTGTCTTTTTTCACCATTACTCTCTGTGTAACCATCTAAGCCCACCTTATGTGTTTCAATGAGGAATCCCTCTTATTGTAAACTTTGATACATTTTCTGAAAGTGTTTAATGATAACATTTCTTTGTGTACTTTTACCTTACTAACCTTTTAACCTTACCTTACTTACTACCTTAATTTACAACTATATTTAGATAGGCCAACAAATTACACACATTCATTCAAATGAGATAGAGCCCGTTTTGTTCTAAAGTCCCTTATGTTAACCGGGCATAATTCGGGAACCAAGCCGAGTTAAGGCTTAAGATTCTGGGCGTGGAGAGATCCCAGAGGGACCCTACATTCAGGGTTCTAAATGAACTTTTTTGATCACCAGCCAATCAGAATTTCCACTAGCCAATTTTTTTCTGGTGAAAATAAGAGAAATTATGAGTGCCACTGAATGTATTTGATCATTTTATTAACACTAGCCGCGTTTCCATTACCCTTCAAATTGCGCAAATTGAAATTGCGAATTGAAATTACGCTCAATGGAAACACGTCAATTGTTGGCATGAAAAACACATGTAAAGTACAATAAATAAAACAAAAGTCAGGCCTGCGTGAGCGCAAACTGTCAGCATGCCAGATGTCAATGGCTTTGGTTGGATCAAAGTCTTTGATGTCAGGTGAGCACAACTGGGTTTTAAGGAGGTCAGAGAGGGTCTCACCTTTTAGGCGTGAGCACCAGTGAGATGGTCCTCACTGCAGAACATGAAATCCACGGGGAGAATCCCGAATCCCCACCTTACATACCTAAACCTACCCAGCTCCACCCCTTATCCCTAAACCCTACCCAGCTCCACCCCTTATCCCTAAACCCACCCCTTAAACCTACCCAACCCACCCCTTAATCTGGATCCGACTCCGCCCCCCGGATCTGTGTACTGCAATGAGGTGCTACTGGCACCAGTCACTCTTTAGCTGCTTCATAACACTGAACCATCTTTCACAGTCAGCTGTAGTTGCAGGGATGGTGAGGAGAGCATAAAAAATATCAAGGACATCAGGACACCGATGGCGCAGTATTCTGTTCACAGTAGGTCAGGTCTTCTCAAAGGTTCCTTTAGCGGGTGAGACAGGCAATATGCATTATGCACTTGCAAACAACTATACATTTTCAAATGCAACTTTAGTCATCCTCTGTTATGTAGTGTTTGAACTCTTTTGCCTGGTAGTGATTTGTGTATGTCTCTCCTATCCTCAAGCCTTTCTTCCTGTCCACCCTGAAATTAATTTTCGTGTAAATGAAGCCACTGTTAGCACCTACAACACAGTACATTTCAGTGAGATTTTCTTTTCTTTTTGAAACCCCCAAACATAAAGTTTCATCTGTGTCTATGGAAGCACTCTGAATCGTATTAAATCGTACGTCTTGGCAGTTTTAATCCTTAGGCTCTCCTGATGACTTCGGGCACCCTCATGGTCCTTTACTGCCTCGACTTTAAAATTATTAGTTCACCACGAAATTGTTTGTTTTGTTTTTTTCTTTCGTGAACATGCGGCAATCCTGACAAAACATAACGACATTTTCGTGATTCAAGCACAAGCCATTCACGACCCGTCAGCCATTTCACATTAAATTTTCTTTTCTTCGTTTCTCTGTCCTCATCCCCTGCCTCGTTCCTCTTCTCGCCCCCAGAAGTCTGTCCCAACCACCGCTGCATTTAGTTTATTTTACTTTACTAGCTAACTCCCTCCTCTTTCAGTCTATGCTCACTGCTCTGGCTCCGTTCGTTCTTCTTCTTCCTTGTGTTTTCTGGTGGACGCTCCGTTTGTTTCCATGGTTTCTCGTGCTGGTTTCACTGCAAACTGCGCGCAGCCATGGCTCGTATACGTTGCTTCTTCTGTTCCATGGGATGTTTACTCGGGTTGACGACGCCTTTGTTTGCATGGTTTATCTCGGTGCTGGTTTACACGCAAAATGAATTTTAACCCCCATTTGGCGAGTGTTAATTTAGAACCCTGCTTACATTCCCCTCAGTCCTGAGCCCCTGGGACTGTCCAGCTCCGAGATACCGTCACTTCCTGTCCTGCTTTGACCGGGCAAAACTCGAGACCCAAGCCGAGTTGGGGCTCCGGACTCCAGGCATGTAGGGGTCACCCAGTGGGCCCATACTCCCGGTGTGGGGGGCCCACTAGAAGACCCCCGAAACCCCAGAGTCTGGAGCCCCAACTCGGCTTCCTTCCCAAAATACACCCGGTTAAACTTCCACCTTTGATCAGGCATAACTCGGGAGCCAAGCCGATTTAAGGTTCCAGAATCCCGGTGTGGGGGGCCCACTAGGAGGCCCCCCCAAGCCCAGAGTATGAAGTCCCAACTTTGCTTGGCTCCTGAGATACACCTGGTCAAACTTCCAGCTTGACTCCAGCTACAACTCCAGTCAAGCCGACTTAAGGCTCCAGACCACCAGGCACTAACACCTACCCATCCCACCCAGGGCTCTAATCAAACATTAGCAAAAGGATTTTTTTTATACTTCCCTGTCACTGAATAAATATATTGATGTTTTACTTCTTTAAAATTAATTTATTTTTTATATTTTGTATCATTGATGATGTGGGCTTATTTGGAACTCATGCGGGCTTAAATGGTGCCAATTAAAATACCTTAATTTTCATATTCTAAAATGTACATCAACTAATTATTAATACATTTTCAAATGAGAGATAAATCTTGCATTTTAACTATTTTTCTTCTAAACCATGTCAATATCTATGAAAAAATTTTGGTTGGCCTAATGGGTACACTTACTCTAGTCCATGGGACATGAAAGTAGAATCACATGAATGGGTACAAAAGAATACTTGTTCCCAATTCTAAGCCAATAATAGCAAAGTTCAACTGTACACATCCTAGAAACTAATGGAGGAAGTGCTGGCCGGGTCTTGTGATAAATAGCAGACGTGCACAAATATTTCATTCGTATTTGTGGAGTCTTTCTTAAAATAAAAGCTTATTGTTTGTTTGTTTGGCTTATTGTATGAGATGGATTGCTTTTGTGACCCAGAAAGTTTGATATTTTATTGTGCGATGTGATTGTTCTTTCTACAGATTAAGAAGTCCCACTGAAGGTCTACCGGTTCTGCTTCTTGAAATCTAGCAGCTGTTTCCTTTAAGACTTTCAATGAAAGGCTGAAGTGAGCTGGACCCAAGGGACAGGCTGGTGAACGGGTAAATCAAGATTTATGGAGGGGTGTCTCCGTTGACCCTGCAGTTACCACAGTGAACCCCAAAGTGCTGCTACCAGCTGATACCAGATCCTACCCCCTCTTTCCCTTGAAAAAGAGAGATATTTGGTTAGAGCTATTGTCGGATTGGCTCATCTTCACAACTATTGCAAGAGCAACTAAGCAATTATCGGGAGCACAACTATGTGTGTCTTTGAGGATGTCCTTTCACTCTGGTTGATGGCACCATGTCTTCTCTCGTCTACATTGTTCTTGAGCTGCTGATTGCGGTTTTGGCCGTGGCAGGGAACGTTCTAGTGTGCTGGGCCGTCTGCCTCAACAGCAATCTCCAGAGCATCACCAACTTCTTCGTGGTATCATTGGCCGTGGCGGACATTGCAGTGGGACTCCTGGCCATCCCATTCGCAGTCACCATCAGCATAGGCTTTTGTAGCCATTTTCATGGATGCCTCTTCATCGCCTGCTTCGTGCTGGTCCTCACGCAGAGCTCCATCTTCAGTTTGTTGGCCATTGCTGTGGATCGGTACATTGCCATCAAGATCCCATTGAGGTGAGTGAATGATTGTGTCGTGATTTTCTGGTACAAGTTGAAGACCAACTTTTAGTAAGATTACTGATCATATGGTTGCTTGAAAGAACAGATTATACAGTCGCCCCATAGCAAGAACATAGACAAAGTTTCCTCTTTCACATCATCAGTACATTTATAATTAGATATTGTTTATGGTAAAATTGATCAAAACTTGTATTAAAGACCAAACGGAATTGCAATCTGTTTGTTTGTCCAAATAATGGCAAATGGGGGCAGGATTATTCTTGTAAAAAAATACAAAATAAAATTGAAACTAAGACCATTAAAAAAAACCGTAATGGTAATAAAATATGTACGTTAACTAAAATAAATTAAATATAAAAAAAAATAAACAAAGATAAGAGGAAAGGAAAAGGAAAGATATTAAAAAAAAGCTAAAGCTATTAAAAATGACAAAAATACAACAAAATGACTTTAAAATTAATCTGGAAGGTATAATATAATATAAAACCTATTCAAATTATTAATAAAAACTATAATAGTATCTCAGTCATACCAAAATAAAACTGGATTGGGATACGACACAGTCCTTATTTTTAAACTGGTTTGTGATGCAGAAATTACACCCAACCCCTAAATAAATATACATTGTTCACTCAAAAATGAAATGACTGTCACCATTTACTCATGTCATTTGGGTACAAAATATTATATGATGTTTTGGACAAAGATAACTATTCAAAATATCTTCTTTTGCATACCACAGAAGAAACATGTTTACATGTGTACACAATAAAACATGTGTTTGCAGATATGTAATCCTATGTAATCTTTATTATTGTGTGTTTTGCAAATGTTTTGATATGAGGTTAAAGGCTCCTAGACTAAGTGACTCTCTGCCTTTCTCCTGATAATGACTTGATAATGGGCACAACATGCACTGTAATTCCCTCAGATACATGTAATTTCCCCTTTAATCACTCTTTCACATGCTCGCAATGATTTTTGCAGTAAATAGGAGTCATGCAGCTTTACGCTGTTGACAAATGTTTCAACAATAGTTTGTTTCAGTAGAGCCAAATCAATAATCAATACTCAATCTGGCACCATGTTGTAATATAGTGACTTACAAAAGAGCAACAAACAAATCACACCCCACAGGAAGGAGAATTGGAATTTGATGTGAAATGACACAAGGAGGAATTTACTGAATTGAAAATGTTTATCTATCTATACATCTATCCATCCATCAATCTAGACTTGCTTCAAAACTTTTAAACAGCTACAAACATTCAAAACATTTGTTATTTTTTAAGTTCAAATTCGAACAGTTCAAATTCAGGAATTAAATTGTAATTCAAAAGCCATTCTCAATTCAATTCTAAATGGCATACAACCCCGGTTGCTAGATTATTTTTTTTTGTTTACTAGCCCCAGTCTAGATATGACTCAGGTCCCTCCTTAAATGTAAGCCTAGGGGATTTTTCAGCCGTTTTATTGTCTGTCAGGTGTAAATCATAGGTCTGATCCTTTAGAAAAATCTTAGCACACCTCTACTCCACAAGCCACATCATTCATTGCACAAACAGTGAGGGAGTTTTATACAGAAGAAATAGTGTACAGTCTTTAATTAGTAATTAAAATATGTAACAAAGAGTATTTTTTACTACTAGTTGTATTATACAATGATATCAACTTACTTGACTGAAGATATAAAAGTAACCAGTTTTTGGTTTTAAACCTGGGACATTTTGCACTCCAGTTGAACATCGTAATGATTATTCTTAAATCCTCTGGCCCAGCAGTTCTCAGCAGCACTTTTCGGAAGCTGAAAGGTGTGGGACTTTACCACCTGCCTGCATACAGGGTGTGATGCACATTTCTGCTCATGGTGTAGATTGAGCCGCACAAAGCGTTGTAAGAGAACAGCAGTGACAGCAAAAGCCTGGGCAAGTGTTGATTACATATGTCTGCTGGCTTCCAGTCTCTGTGGGCGTGTGGATGAGGTACCAGTAGTACTGGAGCCCTGTAAGTCCTCAGGGTTTAATGAAGCAGCCACTGTTGTTCTCGATGGGCCTGATATAAGCCCAAGGCTTTTTGGAACAATTGACATTTGACCACCGTTTCCAACTGTTGCCCTTGGCAAAGGAAACATGTAGCAGGGCTGTCTGCTCGACGGGATGTTTGAAATGCATTGCGGTGGTGGATTTTGCACAGCTGGATTCCAAACTGTTGCTTTTACAATTGCTGATATGCTTCGTATAATATATTTTAGTGCCAGGTTTTTCAACCAGGGATCTGTGTGGGGATCTCAATGTAGTAATGTTCTTAACAAAACTTATTCTAATGTCACCATGAATATTTTTTTATATATATATTTGGGGCCCGTGGGCTGGCTGGGAGGGGGGTTAGGTATTAAAGTGCCCCTATTATGCTATTTTAAAGGTTTCTAATTTTGATTTGGAGTTCTCCTACAAAAGGTTTAGGCTACATTCATCAAAGCTCAAAAAACACTTTCATTTTCTCATAATATACTTTGCACATCACCACATTTTTATATTATTCTCAAATGACTCAACGGATGAATCAGTGGCTGTGTCCGAAATCTCCCACTACTCACTATATAGTGGACTATATAGTGAGCTCGCCATTTTGTAGTGCTGTCCGAATGTATAGTGATGATTATTATACCCTATATAGTCCACTCAATGTATCCCAGAATGCATTTTGAAAAGTAGTGTACAGCCGATGGTCACTAACCCAAGACCTACATACCATCATGCATTGCGCTGATCGTAAAAATGGCGGATGGACGTCAAGGAGAGCAGCGCGACAATACGAATTTGCGACAGTAATGTCGTAATCAACGGCGCCGAGAGACGATGGAGTAGTGTCCGAAAGTGGTGTTTCTATTATGCTGGTGAGCTCCCTATATAGTGCCCATACATAGGGGTTAGGGAGTAGTGGTTTGAGTGGAGATTTTCGGACACAGCCAGTCTCTCTAAATCCCTCCTTTCCGTGAGCTACTCTGCTCTGATTGGCCAGATGGCTTACAGCGCGTGTCAGAAACTAAATGCCCATTACCATAGCTGAATGTCAGCACCAGAGGCTTCATAAAGTTCAGCCATAGTACACACTGTAAAGAATGTAATGCTGGCATCAATTTTACCATATCAATCCGAGCGCGAGTCTGATGATTGGAAGCATTGGAAGAACTAGTCATTCAGCCCGAACCTCCATCACAAGGACGACTCGAGCAGGATGCACAGTAAAATGCTACTCAGTTTGACATACATTATGAGATGTTGCAACTGTGATTCCTCACCATCAGCATTATATATATTTCTGATTTATTGCATTGCACATGCGAGAACTGTATCATCAATTGTATCTATAACAGTGCATACTTTAGCCGAGCACTAATGTGGATTACTGATGTAACATTAAAGTTTGTAAAACAAATCTTGCTCCATCCTTTATCATGCCTCAAAGTAGTAAGAACAACAGATAATCTGCATTACCATTTTAACCATTTGATACATTTATTGGTAATAGTGAACCCACAGCTGATTAGCAGAACCATAAAAAAAAAGCACACTAGGGGCACTTTAAAAACAATTTTTTTAAAAGAATAACATAACCAAATGACACCTGGTTGCATCACCATTTCTCACATGCATTCTTCTGCCTTAGTGGACAGAACCAATACCGATTAAAATAACCTACTCTGACAGAGATCCCTGCCTGCAATAAGTCCTCGCAAAAACGCTATTGAATCTACAGAGTGAAACGTACAGCACAACCAGCGAAGTCCAACTCTCGAACGAATGACTCTTATGAGCCGCTTTTTTAGTGAATCAAAAACATACAGCGTAACCAGTGTAGTCTGACTTGAATCACTCATGCGTTAGACAGTTCTTTTGAGTATAACAAAACAAAACAAGTAAACAGTGTGACCAACCAGTGTTGTCCAACTCGCGAGCAAATTAACTTTGAGTCAGCTCTTTTTAGAGAATCAAAAAACCAACCAGTATAATCCAACTCGTGAACAATGATTTGCAACCTGGCTCTTTTTAGAGAATTAGAGACTTGCATTTATGCCACCTCTCAAAGTGAAACGTTTTTAATAATCTTTTGCAGTTGAAACCCCCTGATTTTATTGAACAATTTAATTCTTCTTGTTTTCTAATTAATGGAAATCATGTTGTTTCCTAACCCTACTGAAAAGATTAAGTTTACAGCCTCGTTCAAAGTTGTACAAAAACAAAGCCTTCAAGTATTATTTTAAGACTAGGCACAATACAGGTGAAATATGCTTCTTATTAACACATATCCTGGTATTTTCCATTTTGGCAGCTATTACCAGGGCTTGACACCTAAACAATAGACATTTCCCAGGAGCCAGTGAATGCTTGTGTAGATTTGGGAAAATAACCCTTTTCCAGGCCTGACAGTGAACAATACAGAACAATACAGCCTACTTCAGGATGGGCTTCAGGAAACATCAACATATTGTTTGAGGCAGATAGAGTCGTAATATATGACCAAACGTGGCATGCTTATCACCATATAGTGCTTCATAGCATACTTCCTTCTGTTTCAAAATTGCTGTTTCATATCTGTTTTTGTTTTTGTCTTTCTAAGGTACAACAGCCTTGTCACAAGCCAAAGAGCCAAAGGCATCATTGCAGTATGCTGGATACTTTCAGTGGTCATCGGCTTGACCCCCATGCTAGGCTGGAACAGTCGCGTCGACGGGGGCACCAACAGCTCCTGTCCTCAAGGTATGACAGAGTGCCTGTTCGAGAAGGTGGTCACCATGGGTTACATGGTTTACTTTAACTTTTTCGGCTGCGTCCTGGTTCCGCTAATTGCTATGCTGACCATCTACGCATGGATCTTCATGGCTGCCCGTCGCCAGCTCAGACAGATGGAGCAGAAGCTAGTGCACATGCACGGACACACTCACGGGGACGGATCCTCCTCTCGGTCCACACTGCAAAAGGAGGTCCACGCGGCCAAATCGCTGGCTATCATCGTGGGCCTCTTCGCTATTTGTTGGCTCCCGTTGCACATCATTAACTGCTTCACGTTGTTCTGCCCTCAGTGTGATCGGCCTCAGGACTGGGTCATGTACCTGGCCATCATGCTTTCACATGCTAATTCAGTAGTGAACCCGTTTATATACGCCTACCGAATACGTGACTTCAGGCACACCTTCCGAAGGATCATCCGACAGCACTTCCTGTGGCATGATAACAGACTGGCCATTGGTAACAGCAACGGAGGTACGGCTGCTTCTTCTGCTGCGGTCAGTGTGATTGAGACTTCTTGTACGATGTCCAATGGCTTTGTGCTGGATCCCAATCCTATTCACGGCATGATTTCTTGCGATGAATTTACAAAGCAAATGCCAGCAAAAATCAGTCCAAAAACGGAATTCCAAGACTTAGGATACAGTTTAAATGGAGCTTTGGAACATTCCTTTCCCGCCAGTTCGACACAGATTTTTTCATTACATACCGGGGAGGAAGTTCCCTCCATCAAAGACCATGTAGAAATCATGACGGTAAAAGACTGCAGTGCTATTACTAATGTACATGTCAAATGTCTGCTGCCCGTAAGGACAAGCAACTCATCTGATCTTGCAGAAGTGTCATGACATACACTTGCATTACGCAAATATCCAAATTCGTTCTTCACGAAGCTATCACTGATCT
This sequence comes from Chrosomus eos, assembly GCA_036326025.1. NCBI lineage: Eukaryota > Metazoa > Chordata > Actinopteri > Cypriniformes > Leuciscidae > Chrosomus > Chrosomus eos. Next base: position 13,887,772 of record CM070834.1, read on the forward strand.
GAGTTGCTGTGCTAGTGAGGGTGACTTAATTTACAGTACTATCTAGGCCAGGGTCAGGAAAGATAAAGCTATGAGAGGATCACATCGCTCCTGTGGGAACCCTTACTGCACAAATTCCAGGAATTTTTACTTCTCTTTGCTGTCAAACACGCCTGATGGTGTTTGCAGATTTTCAGACCTCATAAAGAAGAACTTGTTTGCTGACATTGTAGAGTTTTTTTTTTCCAAAGCTTATATGATTCTAAGGAACTTTAATAAAAGAGCATTGTTCCTGGTCAAAGTGGGGGAGGCCTTATGGATTAAATCAATATTCTGGGGAGTTCAGCTAAACCTGTTGTGACCGCGCCATACGGAACTATCATCTTCTGTGCTTTTTTAGTAGGAGTATGTCCAAACTTAGAACATGTACCATCAATATACCTGCCGGAACTTCTGTAGCGCTTTAAAACAAAGGGCTGCACGATTTCTGAAGAAAAAAAAAAATCGAATTGCAAAATTGTGAATGCGACTTAAAATGTGATTTTAAAAAAAGTCTGTTGCTGTGTGTTTGTTTGTTTGTAGGGCTGCACAATTTGTTCAGAAATGTTTTGAAATATGTGACCCTGGATGACAAAACCAGTCACATGGGTCAGTTTTTTGAAATTGAGATTTATACATCACATGAAAGCTGAATAAATAAGATTTCCATTGACGTATGGTTTGTTATGATAGGACAATATTATTAGAATCTGAGATAATATTCTGGAATCTGAGGGTGCCAAAAAATCGAAACATTGAGAAAATCGCCTTTAAAGTTGTCCAATATGTTCGCGATTGTGCTGCATTCACTCACAAAAATAAATGTTTTATATATTTACGCTAGGAAAAATACAAAATATCTTCATGGAACATGATCTTTACTTAATATCCTAATGATTTTTGCCATAAAAGAAAAATCAATAATTTTGACCCATACAATGTATTGTTGGCTATTGCCACAAATATACCCGTGCCACTTATGACTGGTTTTGGGATCCAGGGTCACATATATGAATACATTAAAAATGAAATATATTAATATGACTCTAAAATAATAATAAAGTATCTTTGAATAAATCAAAAAACAAGAAATTTTACTCTTGTATTATTTCACTGTAAAAATAAAACATTTATTAAAAGATTATGTAATAATTAATCGCCTAAATAATTATAATCTCAAATGCAAATGCCGCTCTGAGACGCTGAGAACACCAGATCATGAGCTGTTAGCTTGTACGCTCTTCACTCTGAAACATGCAGCACACATTTATGTGTTCAAATCGCAGCCTTTGCATTTTGTTAATCGCACCAAGCGATATCGTGATTCCTTTTTAATTTCGCTTTAATCGTGCAGCCCTGTTAAAACATGACCAAACTGAATTATACTGTAATGATTGTAAGCATGTGTTCATATTTAAGGAAATGTACTAAATAAAACAAAGCTATAACCAAATTTCCACAAATAGAGTGTTATGTATAGTGGTGTACACTCTCAAAAAGAAAAGTACAAGTTGTTACTGGGGCGGCACCCAGGTACAAAAAGTACAAAAGCCAAAAGGTAGATCTTTCTACCTTAATTTCCCCATAAGGAACCTTAAAGGTACAAATTAGGTATTACATGTGAGTAACTTTTGAAAGGGTATTACCCCAGTGACAGTACCTTTTTTACAGAAAGTGTATTAAACCTAAAGTGCTTGATTAGAATCACACGCAGGCATCTATTATGCTAAGATTTTAGTCTCTGGAACGTCAAGTGGACGTATTGGTGCTCAATAAAGTGGACTTTGATTCCTATATAATGATCGAATTTCCCAGAAGAATGCAAGTATAAACTGTAATGATTCACAAATACTATATTAAATGTGCATTCGTTTGTAATAGATTTATTTGTTCTTCAACACAACATAATGATTAGGGATCATAAAATTGTCCGAAGATGTGGGACAGTGGTGCATAATCCTCTCTTGTGACACAGACCAGCTATGATTGTATTTACAGAGAGGCTGCTGACGCCAGCGGCCGGCCTAATGCAATGGAAATCAAATGAAGGGGCATTTGATGACCCCTTAAACTGTACCATTACACTTCTCTTTTCCTCATTAAGAAGCTCTAGAGTGGGAAACACTTGCACTATGATACACAATATTGTATTTGTCACTTAGTTGGCATTTTTAGGTTCTGTAGTGTGTACCGATCCGTTTATAGAAGGAGTGCGTATAGAGTGACCATTCATAAAAATGGAACAAGTAAGCTAGATTTTTATTATGTATAACTTTGATCAATATTGCCTCTATATTTGGTCTACGCTGAAGGATCATCACCCCAACACACACACACACACACACACACACACACACACACACACACACACACACACACCACACACACACACACACACACACACACTTTTAATTATACTAATTATAACTAATATATACGAATTATACTAATTATAAGTAAAGGACAGAAGCTCTTTCCATTGAATCTGTTGACTCGCTCTATAAAGACTGCAATGTGTCCAGCACTTGGTCAGAGTATATCAGTTCAAATCTACTGGTTTGTTGATTCTAGTGGAGAAGTGCCAGTCAGCGCAGCTTGATTTTGTTTTGACTGCACTAGTTTTTAATGAGACAGATGTCCTTTATAAAAACGAATCTCCAGGCTTACGCAGTAATTTATCTTATTCCGTCATGAATGCTTGTGGTGTAACTCAGATCGGAGTGAAGCTAACAGACTGTCGGCATGTCACATAGATCAGCAGCAGCTGGCAGGTTCATTCTGCTGGTAAAATGAGGTTTGAAGACATTGCTGAGAGTTACTGTGTAATCAACAGACACATGCCCCCACCTATTCCACTGTCACTGGTTTGTAATTGGTTGAATTGAGTTTTTTTCTTTCTCTTTTGTGGATTCGATGCAGGTGAAGTTCTTCAGAATGTCAGGTTCAAGCTCATGGGGTTAGTTTCGGGTCACAGAAACTGTCTTTGTTGATTTTGTTTTATAAACACTTACATTTTCCTGTTAATGTTGTTCATTTTCCTTCTTACCAATGACAAAATTCCTTAGATAGCATCTGATACAAAATAAAAGAATAGGTTAATAAATGGCTATGCGGCAAAATTAAATAAACCAAATGTTTAATGTTCTGCGCTTTGACAAACACTATGTCAGACCTTTATTAGTTTGTACCACTTCCCTTTTTTTCTGGAAAACAGGAACATTCAATTAATAAACAGAATCTGCAGACGTAATGGTTTACTTCCTGTCTCGGCTCAATTCAGCCAATTTTGAACATAACATGGTGTCTAGTTCTTCAGTGATTTACAGACAAAGAGGAAAAGACTACTGCTAAGAATAGACACAGTCTATCAAGCACCAGGATGACAGAACAAATTTAGACTGGATAATGCTGCCGCGCACAATTCCTGAGAGTAGAGCCATGAATCTTGATGATGCCCAAACCAGACAAATGACTTCTCCGAGCATTTTCCAATGTTTAACAATTCTTCTGACCATTGTTGTTTCATATTGTTTTATATGTGCCATATACTGTATCACACACACACACACACACACACACACACACACCAGTGTAATACATATGTCATTATACAAATTTGTGTCCTCATAAATCACATAAACCAACCCACACATACCACACACACACACACACACACAACACACACACACACACACACACACACACACACACACACACACACACACAACACACACACAACACACACACACACACACACACACACCACAGACATATATATACATTACATATATACTGAGAGAGAGAGAGACCATGCCCATGAAATTTATCTTTGACACAGATCTTATAAATGATTATTATATATATTCAGAAGACTCATTAATATTTATATATATATTAATGATTACTATTATCAATAGTGTGGATTTCTACGAAGCCGTCGACTCAAGGTACTGTAATGCTTAATGGTAAAACCTTACTTTTTTGTATTTAATAATAATAATTAATAAATAAACCAACAAGTAGAAATAAATGCTGAAGAATGAAAACATCAAAAAGACACGTATTGAATTTGTCACATACATATTTTTTAAACAGTTTATTATAATAATTGCTACCTGTGACATTGAATTGAAAGATTAAATTGAAGGATTACAGTTTTTTACAGTCGCTAGGAGGACACATTTCTCAATACTTAAGTCACTTTTTCAAAACTCTTCACACAGTTCTCCTAACCAACTTTCAGCTCGGCACAGCAGTTCTCAAATGCACTAAAACTACCAAATCACTTCATACATATCTCAAATCAACACATTCTTCCATAACACAAAGGTTGAAAGCCAACAAACACACTTTATCACCCACAAAACAATAACGTAAAAACACTAACAACAGGTAACTTTATACAATGTTTTCCTATGTAAATGCTTGCTTTCTTCTACCTCTCTACTGTTTAGAGTTCACTGCAATATTTGTTACTAGAATGAATCAGACATCATGCAGTTATTATATTTTATGTTTTTGGAGTAATTCCAAAGTATAAAAATTTGTATAGCCTACACACCACCCACCGATACAGATACAATGGGAATCAGCTGTGGTTGGTCCAATTGTTTTTATACCATTTAATTTTTAGATTCTAAATATATTTCATTGCAATATTACTGTAGAAATGTGGCAAAATGCTGTCTTATTCAGTTTTGTATTATGTTATTGTTTTGAACTTAAGTTTAACAGTTTTGAAAACAGTATGTAAGCATGTGCAAATTGGCCTGTAGGTACACAGAGTTTTGGCGGTTGTTGTGTCAAAGTGAGAAAAGAATTAGCCTAATATAATTTGAAAGATGTAGTCATTGAATGCATTTTGTGCCAAAGCAATGATAAATGATCCACAGTTTAGCCCACATATACTTCTGTTGTGCTCACTGTGTGAAGAGTTTTGAAAAAGTGACCTAAGTATTGAGAAATGTGTCCAAGCGACTGTAAAAAAACTGTAAATTGAACGACAATGTTTTAATCGTATCCACAATTCAATATCGCCCTCTTCTGTTAATCTGACGTGTCTTCTGCCTTTTTCATGACTTCAACTCCCAAAATGCAACAGGGCTTCAGGAAAAGGCGGGGTTTCTGCTTTCAGCTGCATTGTGGGAGCGGGAAAACGCCGCAAATACTCACGTTGTTCAATAGTGTGGATTTCTACGAAGCCGTCGACTCAAGGTACTGTAATGCTTAATGGTAAAACCTTACTAGCCTACTTGTAGTCTGTTGCTTGGTCTTTCACTAAAATATACAGTCTTGTTTGATCTGTTCGATTCTGTAGCGTAGCAGCGTCCATTTTAGACATTCATTGTTTGCTTGGTTTATTCATGCGACTCGTTTGAGATCATTCTAGATATTTAAGGTGAATGTGTTAGTTTAGTTAACGCGTTACTGAAGTCAGTATAAGCTAACCATAGTTAATACCAGTACTGAATGATTTTCATCATTTTCGAGCGTGGATTTTGTCATCCAATACGCACAGAACACGATTTCCAAACGAATTATTCTTATGAGCCGGATCTTTTTAGGGAATCACACCTATAACGGATGGTGTAGTCAAGTGTAGTCCGATTGGCGAACGAATCGTTCTAATGAATCGGTTCTTTTTAGATAGGAGCTGTGACACATTCTCACTGTACTGCTGTCCACTAGTTATTAATTTAGGCATGTCTGATTCGATAATAACCTTAATTTAATTTGCTGTTGTTAATTAACTTGTATTCTGTCCCCCAGATTAAAAATGTCTATTGGTGTTCCCATCAAAGTCCTGCATGAAGCAGAGGGTCACATCGTGACCTGCGAGACAAACACGGGCGAGGTGTACAGGGGCAAACTGATTGAAGCAGAGGATAACATGAACTGCCAGGTACTGCTAAAAATGTGTTGATCCCACAAAAATCAGAATTCATCTGTTCCCCAAACATTTTCCCTAAACTTGTATTTGCAATGAGTCAATAATAGGGTAGAGTGGGGGAAAACGCCCCCCTTAAGGTAAAATGTGACATTACTGTGAAACAAAACATAAATGTGACTAGAATTGCCATCCCAGTTTTGAATGACTATGGGAGGAGTTATTCACCAAATATTAAAATTGCTCAGCCTTAGTAAATATTTTGAAATTTGACTTTAAATATTTTTGTACAAAGGGGGCGTTTTGCCCCAGCGGTGGGGCAAAACGCCCCCCAAGGTGGGGTAAAATGCCCCCTTTCTTACCAACCAGTTTGCTTCATAGATCAACAGCAAAATGAACATAGTTTTTAATCTCTAAAAGTAAAAGGCAAGTAATGCAACAAGATGTGTATATATACCTATTAATATTAATTTCAGGAATGTACAAAATAGCCAAATTTCTAACATTTTAACATTTTATTTTTTACACCTATATGGGGTTGATAATTGATGTAGTATTTGTTCCCTACTATCATCAAGAAATAAAAACTCTAAATAAATATTAAACAAAAATTAGTATATTTATAGTGAAATATATTCCATAAATGCATTAAAAGTTTTATCATTGGGTCACCTAACCACCTTCCATCATTGCATCCACCAAGCTAGCTAGCTAATGCTCACTTGTAATTTTTTCATGTTTTGTTCAAATATTTAGATTTTACCGCCTAGTTATACTGCATTAAATTGTAAAACAAAGACTTTGATAAACAGAAATATGTTACTATAGTAATTATGATAAAGAGAAACTATGTCCCTTGGGGGGCGTTTTACCCCACAAGCTTTGTCTTTTTAAAAAATAGTTTATTTTTAAAAATATAATTATATTCCTTATAAATAACATATGCTCTCAAACTACAGACTTCACTATTCATCTATCATACATCACTGTGATATCACTGTGAACAATATTCTATTAAACACTTGTTTACTAATATATGAAAATTATAGCACTTTCCATGTAATCCTCTTCTCTTCAAATACGTCGCTGGTGTCAGCTTCTCCATGGAGATTTGTATATCCCCGTTGTCAACGTAGTGCATAGCAATAGAAAAAATGTATCTTGATTCATTCTAGTGGTTATTTTGGGAAAAACGGGTGGGGGGCGTTTTACCCCAGGGGGGCATTTTCCCCCACTCTACCCTAATGCAACTAACTGCACCTATGTTGTGTGAATCAGATGTCCAACATTACTGTGACCTATCGAGACGGCAGAGTGTCCCAACTGGAGCAGGTGTACATCCGCGGCAGCAAAATCCGCTTTCTCATTCTGCCTGACATGTTGAAAAACGCCCCTATGTTGAAGAGCATGAAAAACAAAAACCAAGGGGCAGGAGCTGGAAGAGGCAAAGCTGCTATTCTCAAAGCACAAGGTTCGTCATCAAACATCCTTTTTATGTTATTGTTGACTTTATTACAGTAACTGCAGTTGTATTAATTTGTTCCAATGTCAAGTGCACTATGGCACTGAGCACTATTTGTCATTTATTTATTTTTTCATTTAGTTAAGGCTTTTTTTATGGCAAAAGCATAAGATGAAACCACTAAACTGTTTGTTTTTCCCTTGCAGTCGCAGCAAGGGGCCGAGGTCGAGGAGGACCAGGAGGAAGGGGAAATATTTTCCAGAAAAGGCGATAATATGAATCCTGTTTCTATCACAATGTCATTTTGTACAGTTTTATTTTCCTTTTGAGAAATTGTGTGCTTTATTCCCCCCTATTTTTTTGGTTTGTTAAAATTGGTGATCTTGTTGTTTTTGCAATAGTTTTTTTTCCACTTTTCTCATGTAATAAAGCTGTTTAATTATATAAAGTGTTTTATTAATGCATCAATTAGGTGAAGGACTGATTTAGCAGCGTGTCCTTCTGTTTATTAAGTGCAATATAGTAACACCTCAGCACATACTTAAAGTTTGCATTCAATTATTGCTTTAATAGATAAGATTTTTATTTTTATTTCTGATTAATGCTGCGTTTTTAATATTTTAGATGCTATGGACCACCAAATATGATCATGTGAGGTTCTGCAATAAAATGTTGTTTTTTTTTCCACGTATAAAAACCAATCTATTTAATAAGTTATACTAAATATAATGTTCTACTTACTATAGCACTGTACTGTTAGATTATATTATTTTAACACGTTTTTTTTGCTCACGTAATTTGCTTAATTTTTTATATATATTTTTTTAATCAATTTGAAGTTAAAACCCCTGCTCTAGAACACACCAGATGTTAAATTTAAACCCGGTCGATAATTTGTCCACTTTCAGCAATGTCTATAAGTTTATTTCTTTAGGTCCAACACTTGTTAAATTATGAAATGTTTCTTCACAAGAATAAATGCCCATAGTTGTGTCCAAATACAGTTTGCACTGAAATGGCTATGAAAGTTCAGCCTGGAGCATAATTGTATTGGCTTGTAAGATCAATAGTGCTGTAAAATTGATTAATTGCATCTCTTATACAAGTTTGTAAATATGTGTGGCTTTGTATATACATATATAAATGGATAGTATATAGGTATACAAACTTTGTTAGATACTATGTTAGATGCAGTTAATTGCGATTAATTGATTTGACAGCACTAAAGATCAATAAAATTATATTTTGGGCATTCGCATGAAATTGTAAGATTCAAAAGTTTAATTTGTGATTGACTCCTTGTCAAAATGCAACTGAATAAGAGTGCAGGAATTCTAGTGAAGCACAGCACTGAAGTTCAATTAATCAAGGACTAACAACCCCCTGCCTGTCAGTTGATCATTAGACGCAGTTCCCCCTGTGAGCGCTAGATGTCGCCACTCCTCTCACATTCACTCTCAGCGGCAGAAGCACCTCGTCCCCCGCTGTCTGCACATCATACCATATCATAAACCGCTACCATTACTGCCAGCGAGCTAACAACAACATACCCTTCAAAAACAGGATCTTATAAACGCCCGAGGTAAGGACATAACACTGAACTAACGATTTCTATTGTACCTCTCTAAAGCGACATGCGTGAACATACGTGATCACAATCATTTTATTAATCCTCGGCTGGATTTTCCAAACATCTGTTTCGTAAGAGATGCGTTAGCCAGCTTTAGCAAAATAACAACCTGCCTTAAAATTATTCTCTAAACGGCAGCAGCTCTTCGAGCCAGTGTCAGTGTTTACATGACGCGTTTGCAGATTATTTGGCACGAAATTGCGTTGCATGTCAACTGTAAAACTGGAGTGATATATCGTTACAAAGCTATACACATCTATATTCACATATGAGAAGTTGGGTTATCGCATTTATTCGCACTTTACAGTTCAATAAGGGGATTTAAAGTACAATTGTGTAAGATTTTTTTTTTTATATTCACTGAGACAATGTGTTAGTTAATGCCTGGCATTGTGCCATTTCAAGCGAAATTAATCCATTTTAATGTATTATAAGACAGGACTGATTTATTGTAACAGGGAGGGTTGACAGTTTTTAGTCACTATTACAAATGTAGTAAAAGTGCTTAAATAGGAGAATTTATTACGGGTATTTCAGCAAATATCCATATTTCAATTTTTAAATATTTACATTACGTGTTCAGGTAAACAGGATTGATAATTAAGAATTAACGACAACGTTTGCAAGAAAGAAAGAAAATATTGTAACTTTAAAGAATTCACATCTTAAAAGTTTGTATATTTGTATTGTGTTTAAAGTTGGCATAATCTATTGATTGTTAAAGTCATTTTTTTTTTCACATATGTATATGAGAGACAAAAATGGCACCTGTTTTGTCGAATGACCCAGTTACCGAAGAATTCAGCATCCTTAATTCATTTTCATCCTGCCTGTTTGACATCTTGTGAGCTGCCTGCCTAGACAGAGGACAGTATTTTTGTGCATCAAAGGTTCACATGTCCAAAAATGCTGTCTAGTTTGATAGCTCACCAGGTTTTGACAGTTATTGTGTGATGCTTTAATCCATAATGAAAGGAGATGCATGCATGCAAGTACATTAGATGTCATTTGTGTTGTATTATTAACGAATGATATTTTGTATCCACTGACTTGCTTGGGTGTTTGGGTCTAAAATAGTTTGCCTTGTTTGGAGAGAGTTGCATTAAAAGGTCCCTGGAGGGCTTTTCCCTGTGGAATGAGCCATTCGGGTATGATTTGAAATCTAGTTTGGGATGAGCTGGATAAAGTTGTTTATTTATCAGGCTTTATGGAAAAAAGTATGATTGTGGTTGCCATACTTATTTTTACTTTTTTAGACTTCAACTGTCAATGCATTATAGTAAAACTATAGTAAAGAAACTTAATGATAGCCTATGTGGTCATCATCGAGACCATGTTACAGATGGTGTTGAGAGAACTTAACTAATTTTCAACCCGGAACTTGTGTTTAAAGTGTTAGGTATAACATGGTAGTTTCACACTTCAGAAATCACACTTTTAAAAAATCTGTGAAATGTAGGCCTACAGTGAAAAAACTAAGAAGAAACAGATTTAGTACAATGAAAAACCATCAAATGCGAAGTGTCACACTAGAATGTCTGGGAATTTACGTTTATTTCAGTCAAAATTATAACTTCTTTTTCACTTTCAAAACCCACAAATTTAACAGTATTTTACTGTAAAATTACATGAAATAGCCTGATAGATGTATTACAGTTTTCAATGTATAGACCTGATGCGCCAGAGAAACAAGCATGCCGCCATCTTTAGAAATATGTCTGTGAACATTGTTTTTTTTTGCGGTAGCTCTGTATATTTCTGTGGCATCGCTGGTGAAGTGGATTTACTTATTGTAGAGTTAATGAAAGTTATCATGAGCATTGTAATGTTTGAAGCGGGTGTCTTAACAAATCTCTGCAGACCGGGAACGTTTTAAAACGAGTGGTTCATTCATAAATCCGAAAGAGCTTACTGGTAGACAGAAACAACGAGCGCAGTGCAGAAAAGGGGCGGGACTACATATATCAAAATTATAATTATTTTTTTTTACACTGCATATCGTCTTGTCATCATTACGCTTGACCAAAGATTAGTACTTGTTTTTCCCTGTTAAAAGCGTATTTTTAAAGAATGATGCGCTCCAGATGGTCCCATATGGTCATTCCTCTGTGGACCCTTTTCCCTGTGGACGCCCTGTTTATATCACCATAATAATAATAACAACCAGGGAGTGGAAAGTGTGTGTTAAACTCAGAGTCATCTGGTGTAAGGCTGCATCTGTTTGTTTCTAGGGAAAGATTGGTTTCTTCCAGCAGGTTATCCTGGGTAAGGGCTCGATTGAAAACGGTGGATCTTTTTTACTTATTAGAAGCCCTTTAATGTAGACCCCATTTGTTATACATGTGGTCAGTGGGGGACCAGGCCCTAGGGATTGTTTCCTTGTGAGTCCAAGTCTCTATAACAAATGAGGTTTGTGTGTGTTTGGATGGCCGGGCACATGGAGGAGAAACACTTGGTTTGCAATCCATCAAAGATCGAAGTAGGTCACAGAAGAATGTGGAAACAGCTCTCAGATTAAAATAGCTCAGCCTACCATTGCAGTCAGGTCAAATCTTGCCCGCATGTACCGTGTATTTCCTGTTTTTGAAAAGAGGATGTGATAATCTGCTTTTTTGGGGGGTAAGGTACGCTTGCAACGTACACGTAATTCTGCCGCATCAGTTTCAAAGCTGCTTGCCGCTCGGACTGGATAAATGCACATCAATCCCTCTGAGTTTCTGCACACTTTCATCATCCCACCATCAGCACCTGGTCTGATAAACGTGTCGGACATGCCTGGTCGCTCTGTGCTCAGCTGGGCTGTCTCTCTGTCTCTGCGGGGTTGAGAGATGTGAGGATGGGAAGTCACAAACGGCGTCCACACCAAGGACAGAGTGATTCAAATCTGATCTGACCTTAAAAGGCTCTCTCTGATATCTTGAAATAGCTCGTTTTGTTGCGTGCTACTTTATTAGCCTACATGTACTTATAAGAAGGGGTGCCATGGTACAGTAATGGCATCAGATGTCATACTTTGATATGATACTGACTGATTGTCATCAGAGAAAATGTTGTACCAATAGTCACACTTTTCAACGCAATCAGTTTCTTTAATATTTGTAATCATGTTTTTGAAATAAGTCTCTTATACTCTCCAGAGCTGAATTTATTTGATCAAAAATACTGTTAAAAGCAGCAGTATTGTGAAATATTATTACCAATTTAGTATTTAACCAGTTTTGTATTTTAATATATTTAATATTTAAAAAAAATTTGGTGCTCAAGAAACATTTCTTACCACACAATATTCATGTATAACAAATAAATATCAGGGAATTTTTAAATTGGTTTCAGCTTGTAAGTTTGATGACAGTTAAACTATTTTTTGCAATTATGCTCAAAATATTTTACTATACTATTTTACTACATACTATTTATATAATATTTATTAACTAATTTATGGCTATCAGATATATATATATATATATATTATATATATATATATATATATATATATATATATATATATATATATATATTATATATATATATATATATAAATTGTAGCATACATTATAAAATATTGCTCTTTGTGATCTTTATTTTAGGGATTGGCTCTATATCAGGAAATATCAATGTTGAAAACAGTTGTGCTGCTTAATAATTGTTTTGTGGAAACTTCATGAATTTAATGCATCCTTACTGAATAAAATTATTAATTTAGTTCAACAACAACAACAAAAAAATCTTACTGTCCCCAAATATTTGAACGGTTTTGTAAAATGACATTTAAGATTAAAGTAGAAACTGCATACATATAATGGCAGTAATATATAACTTATTAAAAATTTTAAAGTTTAATAATGAGCATAATGGTGCTTTTGTCTAGTTGACTGATGAATCATGATGTATGTTTGAAAATGTTTATAACACAGGATGCTGCAAATATCATGTTACAATCACTTGGCTGTCACTTGTTGTCATATTGATGTTATGTAGAATGAGAATCCATCATTCATTCTCCTGCTGGCAGAATCTCTCAGTAGGTGATGGATGGAGAGACAGTTTAATAAACAAAATAAACTACATTTTTGCATTTTATGCATAAATATGAATGGTGCTCGGCTTGCTTAATACAAAGGTTGACACCTAAGTTGTTTCTAAGGTGTTCTGACTGCTATGTGGTCGCTAGGGTGTTCTGGATGATTATAAAGTGGTTTAAAGTCTAGCCAAAAGTGTCTGGTCTCTGTATATGGCTTGGTCCTTATTTCAATGTGATTTTTTTTTTCTCATTGAGAGGTTATTTCCAGTATGACGGACATTTTTAGCTAGATAAGCTCGAATCCTCATCAGTGTGTTCTGATTTAATGTGAAAATGAGTGTCAGGGACGTAATAACTTGAGAAATGGATGCGGGAGGGGTCAAAGATGAGGGACGCTGAGAAAAATAGCTTTTTTTCCACAGCGTGTTCTCGAAAGAGGGAGAGATAACACCATCTTCCAGCTGTGTGGGTGTTTTGACAGGAGAATGCATGGAGGCCAGGGCCCCTAGATGATATTACAGCAAAAACATCAGTAGAGATTCGATCGCAGATGAAGAAATGACAGAGACAGAGAAGAAAAACTAAGGCTGCAGTAAATCTTTGAGAATGTGAGAGAGAGAAATGAGGACGCATGGAGGGGGTGGGCCAACCCACACAAGTTCTCCTTTCCGAACCCCTCGGAGTAATGAATGTCTTTTTTATTTTACCTGCTTCTATTTCTCTCGTTCTGTGAGACCCACACCTCTCCCACACACACAGTGTCTCTAATGTTCATGAAATCTGCTTTCCAAAGAAACCGCAGCACTTTGCATGTAAATCAAGGCCATTAGAAACCGAGCATTAGAGCTCAGAGCAGAATGGAGATATGTAATCTTTTTCCAGCCGGCTTTACTTTGAGTAACGTTTGAAGCATCTTCTGTTCAGCTTATTAGCTGTATTCAGTCATTTCATTTGTACAGATAAGGACACGACTCAGAGAATAAGGACAGAGAAAAATTGAGGTCACGCATTTGTTTTTGAGTCTGTTCCCATTTATGCTTTATCCTAATCGGCATCAGGGAAGACCTGGAAATCTTAGTGTATTTTAAAATGTTGATTTTGTTGGATTATAAAAGGTATGGAATATATATATATATTTAACCCTAGCCTATATTTTCAAAAGTTAAAATGCATAAATAGTAAAATTACATAAATATAAAAGTAAAAATAATATAATACATGATTAATTTAAATATATTAATTAAAATCTCTATATATATAATTATTATTATTTTAATTTTTATGGCATATACTTTCTTTTACATGGCGTATGGGGAAAAAATATTATTTAAATATTTAATATTATAAATGAATACCAATTAATTAAAATGTAAATGTTAAATATTATTATTATATAATAAATATACTATGTATAAATTGTAGCCTACATTACAAAATATTGGGGGTTGAAATTGCTCTTTGTGATCTATATTAGAGGTGGGCAAAAGAAAAAAACTAATGAAAAAAGTACATAAATTATAATGTCCCTTTGACTTGACTTTTCCTAATTTTCACAAGGCCACTTCCCAAATTATACTCAAAATCAAAGAAATAATATATTGGTCAAAAGTTGTCCTGTGAGTCCTGTGATTTGACATTTCTGTATGTTCTGTATGACACGTAAGATTGACCAAATCTGTTTTTCTTGCAAGGTGTTGATGGAGGGGCTACTGAGAGGTGTTTGGGAAGGACACTATGTTTCCCTGTGTCTCCCCCTGGCCCTCTTCTGATCCCCCTGCCGCTCTCGGCCATGCTCCGCCCATTCCCTCGGTACAGCCACTGCCTGACCTGCTGCGGAGCTGCGTTGTGTTCCCTTCCCCATCCACGCGCCTGAGCCCTTGCACCAACGAGATGGACTCCATGATTGTGGTGACGGAGTACGAGCCCAGTGATGGCTCAGGGCAGGAGGGCGGAGAGGAGGAGGAGGTGGAGGACATGGACAGCTCGGAAACGCCAGAGCCGGCATCGTCAGGTCCGGTACCGCCCTTCCGTATGGCCTCCTGTGACCTCTTGTCCCACACGTTGGGCTGCCCGGAAGCGCTCTTCCCAGAACCGCAGGAGCACAGAGGTAGACTCAGCCTCTCTGACAGGAAGCTGTCGCTACAGGAACGCTCACAGACACTTTCGTCGCCCTGTGGTTCTCCGGGGCTGAACGGACGCTATATTTACCCATCGCTGCCCTACTCGCCAATCACCTCCCCTCACTCGTCTCCACGCCTTCCTCGAAGACCAACCGTGGAGTCTCACCGGGTGTCCCATCACAGACCTGCAGGTAGGTGGCCCGAGTTATCGCCATGTGTGTTTGGAAGTGTTTGAAAGTCCCTTACAAACAACAACACAATGGCTACCATCATGCAGTTTGGAATAATTTTGATTTTTTAAAAAAAAAACATTTTTATGCTCATCAAGGCTGCGTTAATGTGATCCAACATACAATAAAAACAGTAATGGTGAAATATTATTACTAAATAAAATAACTGTTTTCTATTTTAATATGTAATTTCTTTCTGTGATGCCAATCTGAATTTTCTGCATCATTACTCCAGTCTTTAGTGTCACATGATGCTTCAAAAATCATTCTCATTTGCTGCCCAATTTGTGGAAAACATAATAAAAAAAATCAGGATTAAGTTCAAAAGAACAGCTTTTATTTGAAAAGAAACATTATAAATGTCTTTACTGTCACTTTTGATCCATTTAACACATTCTTGCTGAATAAAAGTATTAATTTCGTTCTTTTTTTTCAAAAATATGAAGCAGCACAACTGTTTTCAGCATTGAAAATTAGTATATTAGAATGATTTTTGACAGATTGTGTAACACTGAAGACTTTTACATGAAAAAAAACGCTTTCATCACAGGATTTAATTAAATTTTGAAATATATTAGCATGAAAACAGTTCTTTTAAATTGTAAAATATCACAATGTCACTGTTTTTACTGTATTTCTAATCAAATCAATGCAGCCTTGGTGAGCATTAGAGACTACTTTTCAAAAACATTAAAAAATCATAATAATTCCAAACTTTTGGAACCACTAAAACCGAGACAATCAGATGCCGTGGCCTGATATTTGAGCTGCTTGTTTGAGAACTGATGTTGTCTTTAAGAAGATCATTTCCTTTTCTTCATTCTCTGCACTGGCTTCAAGTCTGCAAAGTCAAGGTTGAGAAGGTGTGTAAGGTAAGGTTACTGACAGGAGCAATTACCCTCCTCTTAATGGTGCTTGTCAAGAGAAAATTCCCCAATAGATGCTTCTGCTTTTCCATTAGGACATGAAATCAGCAAGACATGTGTGAAGCTTTAGCTTGTGTGCCTTTCTCGGCTCGAGTGCTCCCTGTAGTACTTCTTTTGCTAATGCTTTTGATTCTTTGAACCTGGAATGTTGCGAGCATCATCATTCTTGATGAGAGAATCAAGTTTGCGTTTGCTGTGATCTTTGGCCACACTGGCTGAAGTAGTTGTCCTTCAGTGACTAAAACCCCATTAAAAGGATCTCGGTGTCACTGATCAATGAAATTTGTTTCTTTATTTCAAAAGGACTGCGTGCAGCTCAACCAGTACAAGCTGAAAGATGAGATCGGAAAGGTATGTTTATTTTTCATTTATTATTTATGCATAGATCGTTCCCTGCTAAGAGTGAGATGAATGGAAGCTCTGCTGAAATATTAATTGTGCTGTTGTTCTTATTTCAGAACAAACTAATATCTCCTATTTTTGGTATAGTAAATAATAAATGCAAATGATTTCTGAAGGATCATGTGACACTGAAGACTGGAGTAATGGCTGCTGAAAATTCAGCTTTGCCATTACAGGAATAAATTAATCTTTAAAATATATTAAAGTAGGAAACAGTCATTTAAAATTCACAATATTACTGTTTTTACTGTACAATTAATGCAACCATGGTGAGCATAAGTTACTTCTTTCAAAATTTCGTGGTAAATTCTCACTAATCTCAAACGTTGTATTTATAAAATAAAAGCACAGATTGACACTATTGACCATTCAGTATTTAAGTAAAATCATCTTGTTTTTTTATGGAATAGAATAGAGAATACAGTTTGTAACAGTTTGTTCAATGTTGTACACTTCAAAGATAATTTAATTAGTATTTTAGTAGTATTTTTGCTTTATTTTTTAACATTTTTAAAACAAGGTAGATTTCCTTTTAGGCACAATTGCTTAATATATTAATTTATTAAATAAATGGTTTTTATTATGACCATGCTACCATGGTAATGCCATGGTGTTTAAATTATCTTGGAATACCATTTAATAGAATAGAATTGAACTGAGCAGAACAGAATAGACATAAAACATATTTGTTTCACAACATGGTACCATGTTTGTTTGTTTTTTTGGACATGTCATCATGGTAATGCCATGTTACTCTTCAAAGAATTCAGATTACTATAGGATATGAATATGGTTATCATAATATATATAAAAGTACCATGGTATTCCCATCTGATGCCATCAATAAACCATAGTACTACCACCGTACTTTATTCTAAAAAGCATAGAGTAGGATAAGAGCATGAAATTAATTCACTACAATATTTATAGTACTGCAGAAATGCAATTTAAAGGAGCAGTGAAGTATTTTCACTGTTGCTGTTCCACTAAGCTTCATCTTGATACGAGGGCATGGAAAACTGTCAGCTTGGATTTGGAGATTCCGGCTCTGCTCTCATCTCTTGTGTCTGAGGGTTGGATTCCCTGCTGGAATGGCAATCTGCTCTCCCAGCTGGGACCTGTGTGTGTGTGTGTAGGTTTGAGAGAGATAGAGACTGAACAG
Source organism: Chrosomus eos (assembly GCA_036326025.1). Taxonomy (NCBI): domain Eukaryota; kingdom Metazoa; phylum Chordata; class Actinopteri; order Cypriniformes; family Leuciscidae; genus Chrosomus; species Chrosomus eos. The sequence goes on from CM070834.1 coordinate 13,905,630, forward strand.
AAGTGGAATTATGCCTGTCTGTGGAGTTCATCATGACACCGGCTGTCGCCTACTGGCTCGGTTTGGTTTACATGTTCTCCACTTAATCAAATGGCAAAAATGCTTGGACATTTTAGCTTCCTGTTTCCCTCAGTTAATGCTTGTTACTGATTGTGTTTGCACTGCAATTTCTTCCACTTACAAGTTGTAATGAATGACGCACCTTGTTTTTTGGATAAAGGGCTCCTATGGAGTTGTCAAGCTGGCATACAATGAAGACGACAACACATACTATGTAAGTGATGCAACCCGCCCGGTCTCTTAACAATCTCGCACACATATATTTATACACTTCATTTCAGTTTTATTTAGGGCGAGTAAAGAGCTAACATCCTAGCGTTATAAGCAATCTTAGAATTATGATTGGCTAGTTGAGGTGCCCTTCATCAGCCAAAAATGGTCCCATAGACACCATCCCAGGCTGCCTTCAAATCCTCTCAGGAAGTTCCTCCTTACGGGCTCCAAAATCATAATTATGATGTGCATTCAAGTGATTTGAATTGGAGTAAAATGGACATTCTATTGTCCATTTCAATAGTTTCATTCTATTCTACAACAAAATAATTGAGAAAAGCATACAAATTTGGTATGCTGTATTTTTTAAAAGAATGATGGGATATGTAGTTTTTCTGCACAAGCCCGTTGCCTCATAATCCAGCAAACTCCTCTATTAACTCTTTCACTGCCATTGATGGAAATTTCCATCACTTATGAGACAACGCTTTCCCGCCATTGACGTAAATTTCCGGTTTGCCGTGTTTTCACTGTTATACGGTAGGGGGCGCTATACACATCTTCTGAAAGAGAACCGAATCTCCTGATCAAAAAACATGTGAAGAAGAAGCAGTAACAAGCGATAGCATATCTAAGCAGAGCATGTAAAATATCACGATCATCAAAATTAAACCGCATATAAATCAAAACTGCCTAATGATACTGATTGAAATGTCGGCCCAGGACAAGCTATAGGATTGTGAAGCTTTCGGGGTGTTGTGGACTCAATCTATGTTTTAATTATCATTCTGAATCCGATCTGGATGTACTGTAGTCAAAAACCACGCGGCAACCTTTCCTATCTCTCTTTTGAAACCAACACTGGAGTAACTTAAACTGCAATTCATCATCTGGCCGCTAGAGACAGGCTCCAAAAGAGAGTCAATCCCATATACAGCATGTTTACAGCCTGGTGCAAAAAGTGGTTTTGGTCTAGATTGATAATTTTGCCCTTCTTGACAACTGTGAGGGAGGTCATTTTTTTTTATAACTCATCCGTTTAAATAATATTAAGCCTTAAAGGCACACTATGCAGGAATTCCGTTTTTGTCAAACAGCGACCCCTAGAGTCGCTGTGGAGTACTTAACGTTACTGTCGTAAATACCACTCACGCAGAGCGTTTCTGCCATAGACTGGTCTCTGCACTCACGGCCTGATACCCCTTTGAAGCTGTTATATTAAGGTACAAATCTTGCATAGTGTACCTTCAAATAAGAGATCTAGCGCTAAAATGTGTTTTTGAACTCAACCTGAGCGCTCGTGTCCGCTGCTATCAGTGTCATGGATACATAGTGTGTCTTGTGGCGAGCGCGCGGCAGTCTTCACTCGGACACGCTCTTCAATCTATCGCCGTTACGGAGACTCTCTATTCATTCCGGTGAAATCACAAAATAGAATGCACACAAACGCGTCCCTGCTTGTTTTAGCAGTTTTAAAACTGTTCCCTTGCCTCAGCCATGGCCAAGAGTCGAGCAGGCGGAAAAATAGTAGCAAAAGCCTTAGCTCCATGAGTATATCAGAGCCTGTGGTCACGTGACGGTCATAAAGCAATACGTTCAATAAGGTCTGGCAGCCCTTCTCCAAACTTACATAGGCGGTATTTCAAGAGGGCAGCCCTGCTCGGACATTGATAGTGTCAAGCGCTGTATATTGGCCTGAGGAATCATTTAAAATAACTCGTATGCGTCAACTCTTTAGGTCACAAAGTCCGCGGTGTGCCTTTTAAAGTTTTGCATAATTAAGGGCGTGGGCACTTGAGTGACAGGTGGATTGCAGCTGCTGTCACTACCATAGACGGTCACTACTAGCCGTTTGTATGCTGTCTGTTAGCCGCCACGTCACCTCAGCCAATCCTGCTTCTTGCTCATTTTCATTTATCCGGGAGTGACGCGCTACCATGATGGCGACGGGCGGCTCTTGCCCACTTAGGGCTTCAAAAATGCTCTTCAGAAACCTACGGGTGACGTTATGGACACTACATCCATATTTTTTTGCAGTCTATGACAAACACGTGATTTTCTCAGCTTTTTACTCAAAATGTTGCTTTTTTATGAAACTTGCCCACATTCAAGTGTTGATAAACAAAAAAAGAATGCTTTAAGACTAAAACTAAAAGTTTTTTGTTTGTTTAAAAGCAGAGGCTCTGTTCTTTCTTTTGATATATTGCATGTTCCGATATTCATACAACAAAATATTCTGGTGGCCATGAAAATTCAGGGAAAATGTTGGCGGTGGCTGGCAACTTAAAAAACAACACTGGTGGTGAAAGAGTTAATGTTTGTGATTTTATATATTTTCATATTCTTGCCACTGTGTATTGTTGAGATTTGATAACTTGTTTTATTTTAATTTGAGATAGAATATCCTGAAATAATTTGATATTAACTTAAATTTGCTACTTGCTCTTATTAGTTATTACTACTTTTTTATCCCATTTTTGGTGTAGTTGTATCACAGTGCTGGTTGTAGAATGGGGCATATGTTACCCAGCACCAGTAATGACACTGGATATCTGGTCTCACTCTCTCATTCTCACTGCTCTCCACAGGCCATGAAAGTGCTGTCCAAGAAACGACTGATGAGGCAGGCTGGGTTCCCGCGTAAGTGTCTGCTTTAAAGCAGATGGAACGCACAGTGGGGTTTATGATTTAGTGTATGTGTGTGAGGTTGGGGGCGCACTTTCATCAGCTAGCAGAACGCCTAAAACTTCAACCTTTCACATGATTTTCTCTTTGCTGGTTTAAACAGGCAGACCTCCTCCTCGTGGGGCAAGACTGGCCCCCGAGGGCCCCTCTCAGCCCAAAGGGCCTCTGGAGCGTGTTTACCAGGAGATAGCTATCCTCAAGAAGCTTGATCACCCCAATGTGGTTAAGCTTGTGGAGGTGGGTGCTTCTATTCTCAGTATGCAGTATTCTCACAGACTTATGTCAGCGTGAAGTGTGTAATTTATGCCCCACTAATGGAAGTGGAATTTATAAAAGAATTACTGTTTTCGAACAAGTTTCCCAAAATGCTTCCACCGTCGGACAAACAGAAAATCCACCGATACGTTTATTAAACTGGGATGGAGAAAGTAATTTAACCATGAAGGAATGTGAAACAGTGAGGGATGGATAGTAGTGTTTGCTATACACTGCAAAAATACATTTTGCTTTGTTTCTAGTAAAATGTTTAAACCTTTCTGAAAACAAGATAACTAAAATAAGACAATTTTAAGCCTAAATCTAACAATATGTAGTGAGGTTAATGCAAAAAAAAATTTTTACTGGAAAATTAATTAATTTGCAGTGTAAGCCTTTCCATGAATTTCCATTGGACAAAACAAGTCTGGAAAACTGGGTTGTCATAATTAGACTTAATTATGAGAAGTTAATGCAATCCATCATATCAAATGAACTGAATTGTTTCCCTCAAAGCCTTGTTTGTATTTGCATCAAATTAGCTCTAAGTTTTATGCTGACTGGTTTCATTCTCTTTCTAAACAGCTTTGGGTTGTTTTTTTGTAGGTGCTGGATGATCCAAGTGAAGACCATCTGTACATGGGTAAGTCTGGCCAGATACTCGTCCTCTTGGCAGATGCTACACACTCGCACATGCACAATTTATTCTACTTTTCGGTCCTTAATTTACGTGAAGCCAGAGAATGTAATGCACAACACCTTAAACTCTTCTTCCTCTGTGCTTTCACAGTATTCGAGCTTGTCAAACGAGGGTGAGTAAGCACGTTATTTCTGATTGTAGTGCCGGCCCATGCTGTGCTAGTGTCACTCTGCTAGAGAAACTGTGTCTCATTCCCCATGTGTTTGCAGAGCAGTGATGGAGGTTCCTGCTGATAAGCCCCTGGATGAGGACCAGGCACGCTTCTACTTCCAAGACTTGCTGAGAGGAATCGAATATTGTGAGTGCGGGAATTTAGCTAAAGCTTAGCGATGTCATCGGTACTCATGATTGGTTCTAGTACATCCAGCTAAAAGGGCACGATACCTTGCAATTGGCTAGGCTCTGATAAGTCTTATGGAGCCACACTCTTAGACTTAGACTATTAGTATTTTCCACAAAGCTTATTCTGCCAAAGAACAACCCACTTAGCTGAGTTATTTTAGTATTATTTATATACTAATTTAGTATTTATTCATATTTTGAATTAGCTTTTTTATATCTTCAGTGTTTTTTTTTTTAGTTTGTTTTTTAAGTTTGTCATTTTGTCATGTGGTTTTGAAATGTATATACTATATATATACATATTGCCTACTATATTTTGACGTTTTTTAAAATATTGTATAGCTTAATTTTTATATATATTATTATAGTATGTATTCATATTTTGACAGGCTATATATATATATATATATTCAGGTTTTTATTTTATGTTTAAGTTTTAGTCACTTTGTTATTTACAACTTTATCCTAATACTTTCAAGTTTTAATCATTTCATCATGTGCTTTTGTCGTTTTTACTATATTTGTAGAGAAAAAATATATATATAGATAGATATATCTATATATAGATATTTTATTTTAATACTTATAATATTTCAGTTAGTTACTAATTCAAGGTTACCAATACAATTTTTTTTATGTAAAATTAAGTAATATTTATATTTTGTTTCAGCTTTTTAATAGTTTTAGTTAGCGACAACAGTACTGCCACTTATACAGGAAGAAGCCATCTGACTGACATTTAAAGTAAATTTGTGTACCAAAACCAATCATATTAGAGCTTTTAGTTTTCATAAAGTTTTTATATGTATCAAACAGTGAGACTAGATACAGTTCTTGTTGCTAGTCATCAGAATGCTTTAAATAACAAACAAAAGTGATGTCAACTACTCGTCCTCAACAGTGCATTATCAGAAAATCATCCACCGAGACATCAAGCCTTCCAACCTGCTGGTGGGAGAAGATGGCCACGTTAAGATCGCCGACTTTGGGGTCAGTAACCAGTTTGAAGGAACGGACGCCCTGCTGACCAGCACAGTGGGAACGCCAGCATTTCTTGCCCCAGAGACCCTTTCAGAGACACGCAAGAACTTCTCTGGAAAGGTTAAAAGCTCTTTTCTCTAAGCTAGTTGCTAAAAACCTGTCAGTGTTGCTGTCAATTTTGATTTGATCAGGTTAACATGTTTTTATAGGCTCTGGATGTGTGGGCAATGGGAGTCACCTTGTACTGTTTCATCTTTGGAGTGGTACGTGGTGTAATATGTGGTGTTAAGAATAATCCAACATTTAATTCAGCAAAACTGTGTAAAGTGTGTAAAATGGATGTTGCCTTTGACTTTCTCTCACCACAGTGTCCTTTTATGGATGAGCGTATTTTGAGCCTCCATCAGAAGATCAAGGCTCAACCGGTGGAGCTTCCCGAGAAGTGAGTATTTCCCTTGAGCCTGAAAGACCTTCCCTGTCTGTTTTGACATTGATAGCATTTTTGTACCACTTTACAGCGCGGACATATCAGATGACTTAAAGGACCTTCTTTTTAAAATGTTGGACAAGAATCCTGAAACCAGAATTACTGTCCCACAAATCAAGGTCAGTATGACTCTTTTCTTCACCAAGGACATCTCCTTCAAGTCCAACATAGGTGAAATGCGTAATTTCGGAACCACTAACGACACCAATAATGTTTCCTGAAAGCTAGTCCTCATCTGTGATTGGTCAGAAAAACAAGCAGTTCTATTAGTTGATGTTTTGTTTTTCCACTTATACACATACACACAACCGTTCAAAAAGTCTCTTATTCTTACCAAGTTTGCATTTATTAGATAAAAAAATACAGTAAAATCAGTGATATTGTGAAATATAACTGCAATTTTTAATATATATATAGTGACACTGAAGACTGGAGTAAAATTCAGCTTTGCCGTTAAAGGAATTAATTACATTTTAATATATATATATATATATATTAAAATGTAATTGATTCCTTTGATGGCAAAGCTGAATTTTACTCCAGTCTTCAGTGTCACATGATCCTTCAGAAATCATTCTAATATGTTGATTTGGTGCTAAAGAAACATTACTTATTTTTATCAATATTGAATACACTTGACTTGTGCTGCGTAATGTTTAATAAGTCTTAAAGGGATAGTTCACCCAAAAATGAAAAGTCTGTCATTTACTCATAGGCGTCATTTACGGGGGGGCGGGGGGGACATGTCCCCACCACTATTTGCCAGGGTCGATTTTGTCCCCACCACTTTTGAAACATCTTGCGGTATGGATGGATGTAGCCTACCATATAGCCTACAAGTAAAACATCTTCAGTTAACTAGCAGAGCATTCGTTTCGTTCCTTTGTTAAATAAGAGGTGATCTAGTGCTAACATGTGTTGTTGTTGTTTTATGTGCTCGTTGCCTCTGCGATCAGTGGCGCGCATACAGTGTTGTGGCACGCGCCGCAATGTCTTCACTCGGACGCGCGCTTCAATCTGTTGCGGAGATTCTCTATTTGTTCCGGTGAAATCGCAAAACAAAATGCAAACAAACGCATCCCTGCTTGATATACAACCACTGATAAACATTATCGGTTTTGATGAGGGGAAAAAAAACAAATCGACCCTTTATATTAATTTAATTAAATAAGGCAGTCTATAGGCTATAGTTTGGAAGCTTGTTTCCGCCATAGAATAAAACATTTTAAAAGATAATTGCGACTTTTTATCTCAAAATTGCGAGTTTACATCTCACAATTCTGACTTTATTTCTCAGAATTTCATGAAATAAAGTCAGAATTGCTTGAAATAAAGTCACAATTGCGTGAAATAAAGTCACAATTGCTTCTTTTTTTATTTATTTATTTTTTACCCCAGAATAGTTTATATCTCACAATTCAATTATGCTTTTGTAACACGCAATTGCGACTTTATATCATGCAATTCTGCCTTTATATCTCCCAATTGCGTATTATAAACTCAGAATTGCGACATGTAAACATGCAATTCTGTGAAAAAAGTCAGAATTTCAAGCTATATTTCTCACACTTTATATCACGCAATTTTGACTTAATAACATACAATTGCGACTTTAGGCCTATATCACGCAATTCTGACTTTATAGCTAACCTGCAATTGCCACTTTATATCACGTAATTCTGAGATAAAAAATCGCAATTACATGTTTTATTTTTCACTCTGTGGCGGAAACATGCTCCAGTTGTCGTGCAATGCAAGTGATCGTGCCGGCCTTATTACATTGTCTGCTATATTTACTTCTTATTTATTAAATAAATACAGGCAATTGGTTGATAAAATAGTCATCAAAATTAAGATACAATTTATACTAAACGAAAATCTTTTTAAAAAAGTCTTTCTACAAAACAAAACTCAAGTGGTCAAAATAATGGTTCACCCACTCCATGTCTCCAGAAATATTGCAGCTTCAGCGCTTATCATTAGCTTGTGAAAGTGTGAAAATAATTTCCAGTAAAGGACAATGTTGCAGCAGTCGTTGTTTAGGTACTTTAAACGCTCACGTACAGTCTCTGAGTCATCGCTGCAGCCAGGAGATGAAGGAGAGCTGAGAATGAGATCCACATCGCACACCTAGCACATCTTCGTGTGCGACTCTATCGCAGCTAGCGCGACCAGCGCCGTTGCTAGGACGGCGCCAGCGCCTCTGCCTATCCCATGAGCCCTAATAAATGCAATTCCAACTATTTCTGAAGTGCTTCTTTTATAAAGAACACCGATTTTTCTTTTATCGGTAAACGCAGCCCATATGATGCGTAGGCTATGGAGATTCCAAAGCGCTCTTCTTTGGTCAGAACCAAGGAGAGCGATCGCGGATAGGTCCGTCTTGATTCCATATGCACCGAAACTTTTTAATAATGCAACAAAATATTTAAAGAGCATCAAGCTATTGAAATCTATATTATGTAGCCTACGTACAGATATATTAGACCTGCGCGAAAGAGAGAAAAAAATGTTTATGTGTCACTGTACCCAGCACTTTTGAAAATGCACTTCCGAATGCGTCTCTGTCCCCAGCACATTTCAAACCAAACTGACGCCCATGCATTTACTCACCCTCAAGTTTTCCCAAACCTCAAATAAACTCATTTGGAACAACTCTCACCTGACCCCAAACCCTTTTTGTTTTGTACTTGGTAGTGTAGTTTTTCTTATAATGTTATATTTAGCTAGCCTGGTAATACCAGACTCTGCTACTTCACTTTGCTTCGTAGACAGAGTCTGGCATAGCATAATAGAAAAGTGTTTTCTCTCCCGCTAGGGGGCGATTTCTGAAGTTTAAAATCATTGGTTACCCGTAAGCCAATCAGATAAGTTTGTTTATGACGTATGTTATGCGGCGACACAGCCGTATCGAACCACAGACATCATGCATCGAACTCAAATCTATGATCAAACTTCCACTGTTAACACTTGATGCGAGCGAAATACCGAAGTGAACATGGCTGTAAACGACCTTTTTGATCGGTGATTGATGTAATAGAATGACTGCTGCACGTGACAGGGCGCTAACAAGCAGAGAGAGAGAGCGAGCGAGCGAGCGAGCCCCGGCCGCGCGCGCACTATCACGTCTTCAAACAAACAACACGAGCGCTGTCTTGCTCTCTCTCCCTCGCAAATATTAATCAAAATCAATCGACTAGTAAAAGGTCGGAACACCGCAGTTTCACGTGGAGCATTTGGAGATTTTTAGAGATTAGAGACTCTAGCAACAACATCTCAAAGAACAACATCTCAACACTAAATTATAAAGGCCTGTCTCATATAACTTTAGACGCCTGTCTCAAATACAAGCCGGTGCAGTTCGACGATTTGGGCAAATAAAAGCCCGGGCTATTATTTGAAGTTTTACGGTATTTAAGACCTGGAAAAGAAAGGAGACACTGACCTGTCAAAAGGCTCCCCAGTTTCTCGCTGACGATCGGTAATAAACTTTTCCCAAAGGGAGTAGGGCCACAACATCACCTCCATTCAAAATGTTTAATACACACTCTTCTTGTTCGGGCTTCAGTTTGCTAATGCTTGGAATATTCTCCACAACAGAGCGAATTGCATCCGTGTCTCACTATCCGCGGTCGTTTTCGATTTCTCTGACCTAACTCTTAAACTCGGCGCTTGGCGAGTACGTCACGGCTTTCAGCCCGCCTTCTGTTTGCTGATTGGCCCGGCTGTTTTCAGGCCGGTGGAAAACAGAAAGATAGGCTGCTATCTCAGACTGACTACAGGAGTGAAATGAAATTAGCGGAAGTAGGAAGTCTGACGTAGTCAGGCTAATATTTAGCCTCCATACTTCAATTGAACCAAAATAGAACTCTTCCTTATTCTTAAAAGAGGATTTCAAAGCACTTCCTCTGTGAATATAGGACACTCCAACAACCTAGACACAGTCTTGAGTTAATTAATGATATCAAAGCCGGAGTTTTGTTCCGTTGTTGTTGTAGGTGCACCCATGGGTGACACGGCACGGCGCTGAGCCCCTCCCCCCTGAGGACGACAACTGCTGCAGTCTAATAGAAGTGACAGAGGAGGAAGTGGAAAACTCTGTCAAGCACATCCCCAGCCTGGCCACCGTGGTGAGATCTCAAACCCCTGGTGTCCTATTTACACAACCTTAATTCTATTTTATGAATACGCATAATTGATTCAATGCTAATAACCACATCAAATGAATAAACAGAATAATGACCCAATGCCTGTTTTTGAAACTTACTGCATTTTCTCTGCTACAGATCTTGGTTAGGACTATGTTACGCAAGCGTTCTTTTGGAAACCCGTTTGATTGGGGCCGCAGGGAAGACAGGAGTCCCACCGCTCCAGGACACATGCTATCGTGAGTCTCAGTCCTTAGTTGGGATGGGCTATTACTGGAACATAGACTTGGACTTCTGCAGTGGTTTCAGTGACCATTGTAAATCTGAAATGGTTTTTATAGCTGGTTTGACAGTAATTTAATTGGACCTACTAATATAGACCTACTATATAGAATACTATGTCACTACACTAGGTTCCAATTAAACATTATTTAACCTGAAAATACATCATTATAGTATTATAATGATGTATTTTCAGGTTAAATAATGTTTAATGTCTATGCACAGCATTTCCACAGAAAATAATTTCCACAGAAAATAAATTACTTTCTCAATTCCTTAAAGGTTGTGTAGGTAAGAAATTTATTAAAAAAAAATTCAAAATTTGTTTAGACTTTCTATATATATATCAATGCATAATTAAAATCTAAGTACTCTGAAAAATAAAGTATAAAAATCGAGTGTCTGTAGACCTCTCACGACTGTTTTAAAGACAGCTCATTATTTCCATTCACTTCACCCCCTCCCTTCTGGTCTCCTTCCAAAGCCACACCCCCAAAACACATGAACGCGCAACTCTGACAGCTGAGCTGAAGACGCATTATTTACCTGAGACGAGCGAAGAGTAGAGGAACGAGTGCATGTAGTGAGATCATGTCAGACACACATGTAAATAAAAAAATCTAACTTTATCATTATGAAGTTAAACAAATAAGTTGTATTTTATTACTCACTATCAAACTAGCATATTGATATTGGTAAACTTTACAATATATATTTATTGATTCGCTAACGAGCTAGTTATCTATAAGGCAAAGCTAAACACATGTTGCGTGATACACGTTGTTCCATTGCCATCATTTACACTGTGATGTAGATGAATTTCGTGTAAGATTTATAACACAAAATATTAACACACACATACAACATAGTGTGTACGACACACAAAGATACACGATAAAGACATCAGTAAACATCGGTCTAGAATATAAAAACAAAACAAAGATGAAAAAAATGATAAATCATGGTAAACATGTTAAAAGAGTTAGACAGAGGGTAAATATAATACTAAGAAAAATACCAGGATGCGGAGTAACGTTAGACCTACTATCTGTTAAACCTACATTTAGTTATCTAAACAAAATTATGCACAATTCAACACTACAGCTATCATCTTGAGCTAAGTCTATTATTTACCGTCTCTACTACGGCTCGCTGAGTAATGCTATGTTAGCTATATTAGGCAGCTACGTGTGCTAATGACGCATGCTTCTTGAAAAGATAAACAAAAAAATCTGTATGATCTAAATACAAAAAGAAAGATTTACCTGTCCAGCAGAAATGAAGCCATCAAGGCGTCACTTTTCAGCCCCTTGAGGTCCCTCAGTTCTCGCCAACGCTGGAAAGCCACGCCGATATTCACCCGAGTTTTATTTCTTTGTTTATCCAACAACTTTTTGTTCATTACCTTTTCTTGTAATGTAAATGACTTCCTTTTTTTGACTGGGTTGCCTTCGTGAACTGCAAATGTGGACTTAGATTGGTCTTTCTCTGCCATTGTTTTGGTAATCCTAGGTTCCGTGGCTCTTGAATTACACAAACCAAACGAGTGCGCGCAAAAGGGCAGGTCCTGTGTGGCGAAGGGGTGGTTGCCATGGTTGCGAGAGAGTGACAGTCGCCTAGGCCAATCCGTTGTTTCGTCCGGGTTCGAAATAATGAGCTGTGTTTAATGCAGATTAAACGGTCTAGAGTCAATCGATTTTTATACTCTTTTTTTTCAGAGTACTTAGATTTTAATTATGCATTGATATATATAAAAAGTTTAAACAAATTTGGAAAAAAGTTTTTTATAAATTTCTACCTACACAACCTTTAAATACAAATGAAAAATTTGTTTACAGCAATGCAGCTAAAGCCTGGTTTAAAGATGCATTAATTTGATCAAAAGTGACAGTAAAGATATTAATAATGTTACAAAATATTTCTATTGCAAATAAAACGTTCTATTCATGTACAGTAAGAATTATGGCGGAAAGTTTTTCCGCAAAAATATGAAGCAGCACTGTTTTCAATTTTATGAAAATTATTTATAAATTCTGGAGTAATAGCTGCTGAAAATTCAGCTTTGCATCACAGGAATTAATTACATTTCAAAATAAAAAAAAAACTTAATTTTCTCTTAGTTGATAAATGAATGGCTTGTAATCATACATCACAAATCAAATCATATATCACATTTTGAAACCAAAGCTACATGTTAACATTAAACGATTTTAATGTACTTTCCGCTATCTACCTGATTAGCCTGCTAAGCTAAAATGCTTCACGCAAGATGGCTCATTTGATGTGGACTTGTGGCCTTCACTTGTGTTCATCCATTAAATCCACAACACCATAAAATGCATTCAAAATCGTATACTTTTTTTTAAACTACGTTATATAGTATGAATGTTTGTAGTATGAATGGAATCCGGCCGTACTACATTCACCATGTTCATTCTGTCATGTAAGCTACAGCGTTATTTGCGTCATATCACTGCCACTCACAGATCCTCTCCCGTTGCCTCATGGGATAGGAAAGTGCCCATCGGATGCGCATGCCAGAATCTCACCAGAAGTTGTAGGCCATCCGGTTACTTTTCACCTAATGTTTATGAATACTTGAATTTGGATATACTATTTTAACCTATTATATAGTAGGGAAGTATGCATTTTCTGACACATAGTGCCCATATGTAATTTTTTAACTCATGAGCGCCCCCTTTGCAGCTATGCACACTGTTGCAATGATATTCTAGGTTAATTACTACCTAGCAAAGTAATATTAGCGTATAATATTAGCTCTAAGTATAAATTATTTTCTGTGGTAATCAATAGCATGTTTGAGTAATATTTAGCATGAAACGTTCTTTTAAGGCTTTTGTTTAGTCATGGTTTCAGGAATATTTGATAGATAAGCTCCGATTTAAGAATTCTCACATATCCGCATCTCTCCTGCCGTCTAGAAAAGGGAGAGCAGGGAGTTTGAAATACTGCCGCAATCTCTGTACCCCCAGGTAAAGCTCTGCTAGCCTGTTAGCGCTCCACCTATGTCCTGTTCACTCTCCTCCACCTGTATTATATGTAGGAGATAATGGTCATGTCCATACTGAATGATCTGCACTTAAAATGAATGATGTTGTGTTTTTTAGCATGCTTTTAAGATCAAAACAATTCTCATTCAGGTGGCTTAATGAATAACAACTCCGCTTGTGTTTTCCTACCTAATAAACAGCATTTTATGCATGTGATATCTAAAATATTCATGATATTCCCTTCTAAAAACCTCTTGTATGTATTTAACTGTACAAGCTATGTTCAATAATAGTACGTCAAGCATTTATATTTTGCATGTAATATTTTAACAGATAAATATAAGTTCATGGGCAGTTTAGGATGATGTTTTCCAGGTCCTTCTAAATATCTGCATGCCCCTTATGCATAATATCAGCAACGAAAAGAAAAGAGCATCCTGATTTGCCACCCAGCCATGGTCTTTTTTTACAAGGACTTTGATTGGTTTGTCAGACTGGGTGCATTTGCATGTGGCACCGTAGTCCCAGCCTCCCCGGTAAAACCCCTCGCAAAAACATGGCAGTCAGTCACTCTCATGTGCCGCCTCCTGACCCGAGCATATGACTGATGCGATGCCATGTACTTCCCCTCGCGCTGACTTAATTTACCCTCTGCCTAACAGTTCTAGTCGCACTCAAACAACAGTCTGCATTGCCGCAGACAGGTTGACGCGCCTGGAATGTGCGACTGTTTTAAACCTCCACATTTGTCTGTTTCCTAGGAAACAAGAGAGCGAGGAAGGCGTGCGGAGCATGGACCTGCCCTTCGTGAGCGAGGATGAAGTTCTCTCCTGATAACTGTGGGCGTCTTACTCAAGGGAAATGCATCAAGATGGGGCTGTTGTGGCTTCCGGAAGGCCAGGATATGGACCTGGGGCTGGGGCGTTGTTGATGTGGAGGGTGCCCACCCTGCTCATGCATGCATTTGTACAGTCCACAGCAGCATGCACCGTATCTGTCCGCCCAGGTCTCTGCAGTCTCTCAGGACCCGTTTTCTGTGTGCGCGTGTTTCTACTCTCCTCTCCGGCACGGAGACTCTGCTCTACTCCTCTACTGTAGCTGGGGGGCGCCATTGAAGGCTAAACAGATGATTTTTTTTTTAGAAGAAATTTACAATTTCTTAGGTTTGTCCATCAGTCATTTATTTCATTTCGAAAATCTTCTAAAAAAAAAACAACAAGTTTGACAAAATTAAGAATACATAATATACTGTATGTATATTAACTTGAGTCAAATAAATTAATAAATGGCTTTAATAATTAAAATTCCTCAAATTTGCACACAGTGTTCACTAATACGTCTTTAGAAGAAATGTATGATTTTTTTTTTTAGGTTGATCCATCACTCATCGGTTATAGAGACATGCTGCTTGATTGCAGATTATTAGAACTGAGTTTAAAAATAATAAAAGAAATATAGCTCAGAGTTTCATCAGATATTAATTTCAACTTGAAAAACTTCTCAAAAAATCAGGTTTGTTTGATCAAAGATAAAATTTAAAAATTATAATAAATAAATAAAGTACGATTTTTCTTAAAGGAGTTTATAATAATTCAAATTTGCTGCCAGGAAATGTGTATAAATATAGTAAGGAGACACTTCAGGTGCAATTTAAAGAAAATACAGATATGTTTGTATGTGTGTGTGTTTGTTTATATATCAAATCACACCGCTTTGTGTTTGTATTATAATGTCTGCGCTGTAGACAGTGAACAGGACCAGACCTGGAAACTATCTGGAAACTTTTAATACAACAAAGTCCAAATCCAAGAGATCAGAGTATTATGCATAGCATGTTTTTGAATAGTAGTTTAATTATTTAGGGCGCAAATAACATCTAGGTAGTGCCACTATAGGCATCGTGACCATTCTTCTCCTTGTATGTACAGTAACGTGACCCTTTTAATCATAAAGGTAACCGTATCTTTCGCTTCCTTTTCCTGTGTAGAATTACCAAAATGCCATATAGTAGTGCATTCCCGACTTCGTCGTGATCAGAGTGAATTAGTCATCGCCATTTCTAAACTCTAACGTTCTTGAGGAAATACAATAACTTTGTGCAATCTATGCATGACTTTTCACTTAAAGGAATCAATGTGTGTTTTGACACAAATGTATGCCTTACATTTTCATACTCATAACTGTAGCATAGATCATCAGTTTTTTTTTTGTACAATAGAAGTGTAGAATTTTAGATAAGTGTAGAAATATAGTAACTTGCTTAAGCTCAGTTTTAAAGTTAGCAAAACTAGTCCAAAGCCCTGTTGAGATTTTCTCAATGTGCACTATGGTCATGTATCTCCTGTGTTGATTATTTTTCTATGATCGTTTTAGCCGTAGTTTCAAAATGTCTGAGTGATGGTGCTTTTCCACCACTGGAATTTATAACATAGTTCATGCTTCCATGTATCAGGGGAGTCTTCTGCACAAGTAGGTTGAATGTAGGTTGTTGGTTTACCTTGTAACTAAAGTAAACTCGATACCTTTTTTTCTTTGACTTTTTCCCCCTGCATGTTAAACTTTGCTGTGTTTTATAGTACTTGTTTGTTGTGATTATTTTTTCCCTCTCTTTTAGAGATTTATTTTTGTGTAGGTACTATTACTATGCATAAGAAATCTCACATTGTGGTGCAGTTCTGGACAGAGTCAGTCGGTTGGTCTTTTGTGCTTGTTCTATTGGATGTTGATTATTGAAAATTGAAGGAAACTTGTAATATTGACTCAAATATGCATGTGCACTGACAAACCCAAGCTGGTTATACAATACCGCTATATGTAAGTGGACATTTTAATGATTTGCTGAACAGATTTTGATGACCTTTTTAAGGTGCTCATCTTTTGTCATAAAAATGCCATATGTCTAGAGATTTAGGAAACATTCAAAGTTCCAATACTTGTTTCAACAACTTTATTCTAATGTCTGTAGAGTTCTCAACGGGCCTGAAAATTATAACCCGACCCGACCCGGCCCGTGGCTTTTAAAGCCCGGACCCGATGTAACCCGACACATCAACATGAATATCTGCCCGAACCCGGCCCGCGGCCCGACTCGGACGCGCTTTTCAATCTATCGCCGCGTCGCGGTGACTCTATTTATTCCGGTGAAATCACATAATAAAATGTACATACTTAGAAAGATTTACTTACTAGTCCATCAACAAGATCACCAGGTCAGCATCATTGTTGCATCCAGTGCTGCTTTTTAGCTCGCGCCAACGAGTGAAAAGCCCTCTTGTCCGTTAATTCTCACACGGTCAGATTCTTTCCTTTTCCTAGTCTTCCGACCGTGTTTTCTTTGCTTTTTCCATCGTCTATCACGTCTGAAATGCGCGCAAGTGCAGTGTTGCCAACTATTTTCAAAGGAAAGTAGCTAACGCCAATGCCTGTTTTAATAAAAATCTTAACACAATAATAAATAAAAAGAACTCAAACAGCCAGCCAGCGGGCGGGTTACGAGTTTTGAAACAAAATAGGCATAGCAAACATAATCGTATGCTTATAAGGCATCGTGGAGGAACAGTAGTGCGTCCACAGTGGATTGACTGATGCGTGTTCTCCTCTATTACGGCCAGCCACCCGCACGCAGCAGCCAAAGCGATGATTAATAAATGTTTTTTTTTTCACTGAGCGGAAAAGATTAAGCCCGAGGTCCGACCCGACCCGAGTCATTTGCTTATATTTTCGACCCGAACCCGGCCCGAACCCGCGGGTCCCGTCGGGTTTGTCGGGCCGACCCGGCCCGTTGAGAACTCTAAATGTCTGTTTTTGTTTTGGTCTGTGTGACCCCGCCTACTACCAATTCACCCAATAGTATTTAGACACTCCGGGTTGCCAGTTGACGGAAATCGCAGCCATGGAAGCCAGCAAACGAACCGGGTCAGAGATCGCAGATTCTACTCGACCTAAAAAAAACATTGTAAATAAAACATTGAAACGTATACATTAGCTGAGTAACTTACAGTTCCATTGTCAACTGCACTCGTTTCTGTTGCATGTCCTCAATCTGGCATCCCGCGTGTTTAGAATTTGGACTGTAGTACCCATTTCAACCACTACCTGTCAATATTACATATTGCACCTTTAAATAATATATTCAGGACCATAGAAGCACCGTTCCCCGAGTAAATATTTATATAGAAAATCTAAATATATATAGAGAGAGAGATTTATCTTTGCACATTAGAATGTTCTCATAATTCAAATGATGCATGTTTATTGAAAACTTTAAAATGAAGGCCTCTGTAACCATGTTTTCTTCTGTACGATCAAAACTAGGAGCAAAATTAACCAGCTGAAATCAAAGACGGCATCTTTCAGTTTCCTATGTATAGCCATTTTCTCAGATACTGACCATGCGAACGGTACTTTGAATTGATTGATTGTAGAGGTGTGTATTGCAGAGAACGCTGTACTGTATATTTCTAAGCTCTCAATATAATTCCTCACTGTATCTGCCCAGTGTTTCTTGAAGGGCTAGGGTAAATGTTTGCATCCATATCACAAAAGAGATTGCGTTTTGAGCACTGTTGAGAGGGCTGTTTACATGTTACAAAAATGCATGGCGTCACATTCACGCAGTTTCATTCAGCATGTTTTCGAAGCATGTTTGAGCTCTTTACAGCATCCTCTGATCTCATTACTGATAATTCTATATATTGTATCCAGTTGATTATTTGAATAAATTGAAGTTGCCTTTAGTTTTGCTTTTTCATATTTTTTTCTTTTTGCTCATTATTAAAAAAATAAAAGAATCAGACCGTCTTTACACAGTATAGTAATAGTGTAGATTTAAATGAATAGTTCACACAAAAATAATTATTCGGTTAGCTCATAACCTACATTCCAGGCAGAATGGCATGTTTGGGACAGCATGAGCGTGAGGAAATAATGACAGAATTCTCAGAAATCTTGAGAATTGAAATTGCTTTATTGGCATGAATGTAAAAAATACAATATTGCCAATGCTTGGAATACTTATAATACTAATAAAAACATCAAAATAATAACTTAACTTAAATTTAAATAGTGTAACAAATTAGAACATGTGTGAACATTTGATACCACCGTGTTTTAACATAAATACAAAAATACATAACCGAGCATCAGTTGGGTGGACAGTAGGGAAACGCATTGAGGTCAGACACAATACACACATTAACACACAATGTGATATACAGTGCTGGTCAGAATTATTTGCCCCCTTGGTAAATATGATTAAAGATGGCTGTAAAAAATAAATCTGCATTGTTAATCCTTTTGATATATTATTAAAAAAATTAGTAAAAATCTAACCTCTCATTGAAGTAAAATAATTGAATGTGGGGGGAAAATCACATCATGAAATAAATGGATCCTCCAAAACACATTGGGAACAGTTATTTGCCCCCTTTTACTATAGTTTTATTCCTTTATTCCTATAGGTTTATTACTATAGTTTAGTTCCAATAAAGCCTGATGAGTTTGGAGAACAACTGACAAGAGATCAGAGACCATTCCTCCATACAGAATCTCTCCAGATCCTTCAGATCAACAGATCCATGTTGACGCTTCTTCTCTTCAGTTCAGCCCACTCAGGGTTCAGGTTTGGGGACTGGGATGGCCATTGTTGGTGCACATTGACCCATTTTTGTTTTGATTGTGATGTTTGTTTTTGGATCACTGTCCTGTTGAACGATCCAAACATGGCCCGTTATAAGATTTCTAGCACAGGCTGTCAGGTTTTGATTTTTTATCTGTTGGTATTTGATTGAATCCACAAGATGTCCAGGACCTCTGGAAGAAAGTTAGGCCCACAGCATTAAGATACAGCAGAGTATTTCATTTTACAGATGGGGTACTTTTGATCCCTGTGTGCACCAAGTGATTGCTGCCAAAAAAGCTATTTTTTTTGTTTCGTCTGACCATAGAACCTGTCCCGTTTGACAGATGGGGGAAAAAAGAGAGCTTTTTGGTATCTGGGAATCCGAAGGATCTGGAGAGATTCTGCATGGAGGAATGGTCTCTGATTTTGTTCTCAGTTGCGTCTCTGATTTTGTTCTCAGTTGCTCTCTCTCTCTCTCTCTCTCTCTCTCTCTCTCTCTCTCTCTCTCTCTCTCTCTCTCTCTCTCTCTCTCTCTCTCTCTCTCTCCTTAGCTTTACCTAGGGAAATAAATATTCCTTAAAATTCCATTTATACATCACTAGAGGGCGTCAGAGGGACAGTGGTCTCGTGAAAGATTGTTCATTCTGCAAACAAACAAAAATATCAGTAGCTTACTCAGTAGAAAATATAATATTAAATATTAAAATATTCTTTAAAAAATCTATCGCGTGTTGAAAGCGCCGCAGATTTGCAGTCTGAGAAGTGTATGCGCAGATAAGTGGAGTCTCTGATCAGCATAAAGGCTTCATCTCCCAGGTTCCTATGGAAACTGATCAAACGTTTATAAACTTGAGCTGTGCGCGCGTTTTGTGCTTGTGAACAGCAAAGCGCGCGGATCAGCGTGAATGCGCACTGAGCTGTGCGCCTGGTCTGGAGGAGGAAGTCTTCATAACACTGTGTGTATTCACGCTTTGATGAACCATCAACATCTAACGAACGTTTTCGCTGGAAGGTGCCAGAAAGATTTTTGAGAGAGGCAGGTGTTTTTGTAAGTGTGTATTTTCCTTTCTTGTAATTCAATTAGAAATGTTATTGCAGGATACCGTTTTACTTCACATTTAGATAACAATATGTCTGTTTTGTTTGTTTGTTTACTGAATATTAGTAACCATTCAGATATTTGTGTGTAGAACATTCTATTATTAAGTAGCTATCTCATGATGCATGGTGTAATTTTTTTTATACAAGATTGCACTGTTATTCTATTTAGTTATGTAATATAAAATATAGTACAATTGAAAAAAATATCTTCATTTTAGGGTTTCTGTTTCAATTTATAACTTTTTGCTCGAAAGATGGTCTGTACAATCAAATGATCTTTTATCTATTTAAGAACAGTTATCTAACACTGTTACTTTATCTGTTATAAGCGTAGACAAGATCTAGATTTGCAAGATTTGCACACAAAAAATGGAGAGAACTAAGAAATAAACACTGCCTAGTCAATCAACACTTCATCTTACATACAATGTGTTGTATTCTATGAGACTGTAATGCATGTTTATGTATGATTTGCTCTTGCTCATACTTGTGTGGTCTCTCCTAGAAGCAGTCACAGGAAGCTGACCATCTTCTCATCATGCATATGAACAGCTTATTAAACCGATGGAGTAAGTATTAATAGTTTTACATGTTCTCTTTTCTTTTAAGAAAGGACCATGCAGAACATATTTTGGCTAATTTTATGTGCAGGCTATATGTTGATGTCTCCGATATTTTGTTTGGACTGAGATGCATATGAACCTTCTAATAGCCTTGGTTAAAATTAGTTGCGAGTTAGGTCAGAAGATTGGATTGTATTGCAGCGGAAAATGACGGGTTGGTCATTGGTCATCCGTTTGCCCTGCTGTAATGATGTCTGAAATTGACTGCAGTTGGCATATATTTAATTAGAAATGCTGATGAACACAAATATACTGTCACATGCTGATAGATGATGTGTTTTATGTCACTGGCTGTTCAAATCATGTGCGTGTGACTTTAAAAATGATTGACTAAAACTAGTTTTTCTCTCTAATGTATTGCTTATATCTATCAAGAGGATTTAGGTTATATTGTGTGACTTCTGACACATTGTGTAGGTGTGAAGGTTTGTCGAGAGGTTAGAGAGTACGAGTGGAAATGTACTGTAGGTGATAAATCAGATATTTATATCTACCGAGGTAACAGAGACTGCAGGGTGTCTACCAGCACTGTCAGTTTAGCACAAACTGAAACATTGCAGGATCAAAACAAAACCTTTTATGAGGTTTACACTAAAATCAGTTGAAATGACTGGTTTTGATTTGCTCTGCTATCAGGAAGCAAAGCAATAAATTATTTCCCCATAGACTTCTATTGTAAGGGAATTTCTGTCAGTGCATTTTTTCGTTTCTTGTTTGCAAACTAGTTTTACAAACTGAGAGACAAATCGAAATTAGTTTCTGTGCTCTCATGAAGCTGTCAAACAAGCACTGAATGTCCCTATACTTTTAAACAAAATTCAAGTCAAGATGTCTATTTATACTCTGGGTCGAGCTACCAAACATTTCCCTGATATAATATTTTTTATGGTTTTTGAAAGAAGTCTCTTATGCTCACTAAGTATGCATTTATTTAAACTACAAAAAATATATATTTTTTTAAAAAAAATGCTTAATGTCCAGTCTTCAGGGTCACAAGATGTCTATATTTATACAGGCAGTCAGTTTGTTTCAATTTCATATTGTTGCTTATGGGTTTTGCCAAACTATAGATGCATCTCATACCTGAGGTCAATTACCTTTTTGAAAGTTCTGTGGTGTCACCCAAGAGGGGGATAAGAGGGGGATAAAGCCAGTCATGAATGATTTGGACAGCATGTCCATCAGTTGTTGGAATCACTGTTGACTTTCGCATTTGTAGTGGAAGGTCTCAATAGAAGGTTAAAGGTCATATGCAGTGCAGGCTAAACCGAGAGAACAAGGGCTTTGATTCATTATGACTGAGTGAGCCTGCTAATGATCTCAGGCTGCAGCTATAATCTCTCTTTTTCTTGATGTAATTAGAATAAATATCCTTTGTGGAAAATCAGATTACCTCTTCCCTCACGTTTTGTATATTACCGGTTGGATCCGGTAAGTGTTAAAGAGTTGATTGGAGCTGGTAGATCCATCCGTACACGTGCAAATGGAGATCAAGTGTCTTTAAACCCTTGTACAACGGAAGTGTCTCGTTTTCATATGTGGGTGACTTTGCTGGACAGCCTAGCCTTTGTAGTCATATCAGTTATTTAGGCCACACTGATTTGGCTTTTTTGAATTTGGTTTATGTAGTTCTCTACGGTCTTTCTTCAAGGCTTTATTTGATGTGTCTGTCCTCTTGATAGCCTGGTAAGAACAGCAGATATGTGTTTTTTTTCTCATGTCAGGTGCTTCAGAATGTTCACAAAGCGTGGAATTTCACAAAATGGTGTCTTGGTATGAACCGCACCCTCTGTCTGTGTGTGTGTGTGTGTGTGGTGGTTGTGTGTGGTTCAGGTAAACCCTACGTTATGGGGACGAAATCCCCACAAAGATTGCAATATCCAAAATCCTTGTCCTAGTGGGGACATTTTTTGGTCCCCAACAGGAAAACAGCTTATAAATAATAGTAAGAGAATAAAATGTTCGCCTCGGAGGTCTTCCTCAGGCAAACAACATGTACACAGCAACTCGGCAAGATACAATTTATATAAAAGTGATGCATCACAACTGATCTAATTATTCGACTCATTAACCCAATCATCTAATAGAAAATTTAAAAAAAATCTAAAATAGTCAACAATATATAAAAAATAAGTTAAACCAGAAAAAAAACCTCACAACAATTTCAAATGTAATTTATTCCTCTGATGGTAAAGCTGAATTTTAAGCTGCCATTACTCCAGTCTTCAGTGTCACATGATCCAATGTTTTTTTCTGGATTCTTTGATGATTATGAAGTTCAAAAAACTGCATTTATTTGAAATAGATTTTTTTGTGTACAAATGTAAAAAATGTTACTGTCACTTTGAATCATTCAATGCATCCTGAAGTATTTTTAATTTCTTTAAAACAAATCTTACTGACCCCAAAGGTCATAGTGTACATGGCCTTATATCACTGTGAGTACATGAGTCAGTAGTGCCTGAATTCTCTGACTTCACCGTACCAGCTTTTTCCAGTGTTTGCCTGAGCTCAGCTATTCATGTCCTGCAGGGTGACTCTTTTACTCTGTTTACTTTTTAATGAAACCGATAACCTGTCACCCTGAAGATGTCTGTTTGTTGTTGGACCTCATGCAGTTTTGACATTAATTGATACTTACACTTGGCAACATTTGAGTGTCAGACAAATGATCTTTAAAGGGGTGGTTGATTATGATTTCACTTTTTTACTTTAGTTAAAGTAACACTAAGTAGTTTTTCAACCTTCGCAATATATTTCCAAGACCCTTGTGATGGTACATCGACTTTTTTGTAAGTAATAAGTTAAATGACTCGTCTGCCATAGCCTGACGGGGTCTGTATCGCTTTTACTGGCACTATGTAACTTCGGGTTTCGGGTAGGAACCCGTGCACAAAAAAGAACTACAAACTCGACTGCTTTACGTTAAGCGCTACAATAGTCATTATTTCGTTTTTCTTCGTTTCTGATGTCGCAATACATCATCCTTTCATGAAATCATGTAACATACTCTACCTTGTCTGTGGACATCGTTCATTCTAAAGCCGGTGCTGGATAAACAGCGAGCGTGCGTGCGACGGTAGGCTAGATTATTTACGACAGCAGTAATGGAGAATTTTGTTTCCAACCAGTAGGGCGACCGAAGAGGAAAATTTACTTAGTGTTACTTTAATGTGTGTAATGTTGCTGTTAGAGCATAAACAATTTTGTTGCAAAGTTACGAAGCTCAAAGTTCAAAGTAAAGGAAGATATTTGCTTTTAAAGAAATTATTTTTTAAGGACTACAACAAACGGCTGGTAGGGACACATGACATACCTCTCGGTTTATTGACATCACCAACCCTAAAATTTACATAAACCCCTCTCCCGGGAACGAGATTTATCGATTAGCATGACAGAATATGCTAATCAATGACTAGAAGATAACTACACATAAGCTACCTAAATTCATCAAATAACCATTCAGAAATGTCCTGTTGCATTCTACAAGTTGTCACTTCCTCTTGAGTCTCTCCATTATTGTCTGACTCCGGTTTGAACATAACATTGAAATTTTCAGTGCATGTCTGTGTGAGGTAAAAGGACACAAACTGTTGAAGCTCCGCCCCCCTGTGCTGGGAGCAGCAGCTCATTTGCATTTAAAGGGACAGACACGGTGTGTTTTTGCCATAGACAGTAAAAGTAATGGACACAGCGACCCCATAGATTTCAACGGAGAAAACTGACGCCCAATAGAAGCACTCACTTCCTGATGGCCAAGCGTACTGCACATGCTCAAACTGAGCTTGACGACGGAGATGTGACGTGAGCAACCTAGTAGCTGCGCCTGCCGAAATCTTAATCATTCCCTTCCGAATCTCACAGAGCCGGAGATCGTGAGTACTAGCTGTTCATGAGCTCGCAGCAGGATCAACTTTATGACTATCTATGGGCTTCTCCCTTGACTTTATGCCTCCACGTCCCCCCGATTGCATGGGAGCTTCTACTTCTGTCTGTACGGTCATTGATCTTGTGTGCGACAGAGAGTCGTGGGGTTATGACGCAGTCGTTAGCCTATATTTACAAAAACGGCTTCTAAATCGGCCATAACGTAAGATACACAGTAATGGAGCAGATACATTGTTGTGTTTCTTTAGAAATAAATAATGGACAAATGGAGTCTTTGGACGTCTCAGATGTAAAGTTATTCGCTGTCAAAGTGACGCCAAAATGAATGGGAGTCAATGGAATGCTAACAGCAGGTGGTGGTCTGCTACAATGGCGGCGCCCGGAGAGGCTTCAGTTTCCAGTTGATGGATTACCCCCTTGGTTTTTGCTCACCCTCAAAAAGTGACAATTTTAACATTCTATATAAAAATATCTGTGGGGTATTTTGAGCTAAAACTTCACATACACACTCTTTCTACAGAATTTTGTACTATCCTTTTCACTCTGGTTGTGCTATTTTCTAACATTTCCAAGCCACTCCAACAAGACCTTTTCGGTATTCGGTTTGGCTCGGCCAGTCATGGTGAAGAAATAAGGGAAAAGTGGGATTGAAACAATTTATCCTAAATACCAAAAGAAGAAGTAACTATGATTATAATTTATATATAACTAACATTAACTAAGATACTCTGCCAAGTCTTTCCTCACTGTTAGACTGCACAGCTCTGCATAATGTTAGGAAAGAACATTTATTTTCAACAATGTTCCTAATCCAAGTCCTACTTTAACAGTTGCGTCACATTTCAGTGTGAATTGTTGTGTGAACCTGTCAGAATGTAATGCAGGCCTTGCAAGGGAGTTTGTTATGGAAATGCATGAATCAGTGCCAACTATATAATTCATTTGACTAATCATTTTACATGCAAAGCTCTAATTTACATATAGACGTCCATAAAGGCACAGCAGCAGAAGAGAAAGCGTGTTTAATTCTAATAATCAGAGAGGCAAGAAAATGGTCATGGAAAACTAAATTACCACTGTTTTTATTGCAATAAGCTTTATTAGCATGCAAATATATGACTGGACCCCTTTAAACAGTCTAGAAAAATCAAAAAGCATGTCATTTTTTGTTATGGAACAAACTGAATCAAACCGGATTATTTTGTTTCATAAACATATAACTACTTTGCAGTTTGGTTTTGTCCATTAGCTGGACTGATATTTGACCTGCATTTAAAGGAGTGTCTCTGTCCACAATGCATTTGAATACTCATCACACCCGTCCTGTATGTGTAAATTATGCATGTGTCGTCTGCATTACCTATGATGACTGAGCCCTGCTTAACCCACGCGTGACTTCAGGGTTATTATCGGCCAAATTAAAGCGCTTAGAGTAGAGATGGTTACCGATCTGAAATGACAGATTTTCACAGCTTGTGTTTTCAGTAACCAGCTGTGAGACGACTTGCACTGAATATTCTAACATAATATGAAGCTTTGGGATGAATCTATCAAAACTGTAATCTTCATCGCCTCTTTCGTTTTTTTTCTCACTCTTTCTGTGTCATTCACACACTCTCGAGCTCACGTCATAGAAAGCAGAAGGGATCTGACCCAGGGAGCTTCCATTGCCACACAGTCATAAGGAAACTTAATAGATCTCTAAAGGAGAGCGTCCAAAGAGACACACACGAGAGTTCTCGCCTTACACTGAATTATTTATTATGTAAATGACCTGGTTTAACCCTTCAGTTGTTTTAAATGCAAAAGACTGTGGACTTTGACTTTGTAGAGTTTTGATAATAATCACAGTGAAAACTACCTGAATGCCTTATAGGTTGCGCCAACTTGTGTGCCCACCAAAGTGTTTCCATATGATAATGGTAGCATATTTTTTCAATTGTTTTCAAAGGGAGCGATGTATATTTAAAACGCCAGCAGGCACCGAGCATCTATTTCATGCTGAGTGCTGTGCTTTTGTTGATGTTGTTGTGTGTTGCCGAGAGTAAAAAGTTGAAAATGTTTTGGTGGACACAAAATGCTAAAGACTATCGGATTTCGCAGATAGTTTGTTTCTGAAGGCCTTGTTTCACAGACAGGGCTTAGATTAAGCCAGGATTAGGCCTTAGTTCAATTAGGACATTTATAAACATGCCTTAGAAAAAAACATTACTGGTGTGCATTTTGAGACAAAACAATGGCACTGACATATTTTAAGATATATCAGTGCAAGTTGCTTTCAGTTAAAACAGCTCATACATGCATTTTATTCTAGGAAACTGTGGGTCAAGACGATGTAAAGCACTTGCTCTGGCCCTTGTTTCGGATGAGGAGATGGCTGAACCATGTAGAAAGTTGTCGTTGTACATCCAGGATGTGATGGTTGGTTGATGGTGGTATTAGTCCCGCCTCTCCTCCACCATGATTGGGCGGCTGAGTAAAAAGAGACCTTGACGAGCAATGAGCATAGTGTTTTACTCAGTTGAAATTGTTTTATGATGAAAAAACGCCAATTTTGCTGGTATTTTAAATATGTGGCGCTCCCATTGGAAACAGTTTTTAAAAATATGCTGGCCTCAGGAAAAAAAAACACTTTGTTGAATAGACACACAGTGTCTCATTTTTCTGTAGACTAAATCACTGTAAACCACTTTTTTTCCAATCCACCCCGAAATGGCTTTGCTTTGGCTCAGAATTGGACCGTTTTTCTTTCATTCCTTATTTCTTTTCTTTTTTTTTAATTTTCAAGTAGCTAAAGAGTTGTTGTTCACCATTTCACCCTGTTTTTAATTTCTTCCTGTCTTTCCAAGGTACAGTTGCGTCACACCACATCTGAATCCATTCTACACTTGTTTGTTCTTTCCATGTCTCATTTACATTAACATACCCACACACACTGAAAAAGACTCCCTGGGTTGCTAAACCCCCTCAAAGACCACGTCACTCGATCCTTCGTTCGCCATTGTCATGTGCATGTGAGAGAGGCAAGGTACGTCTGACGAAGCAGGTTTCAAGTATCACGCATAACGACAATGACATTCGAGGATGGCTTTAAGAGTCAGTGCACCGGTGTGCGTGCTTGTGCATGGGTTTGTGCGTGATTGTACAAGATATCAAATATCAGCCAGCTATGTATTGGCAGCAATCACTCTCTCTCTCTCTTATCATACAGGATTTGTGAGTTTCTTATCTTATCTCTTGTTATGTCAGCTTTGATGGTTCTGTCTTTCTTTGAGTGCGGTTTACTTTATATAATTCTGGTAATGATTCCTGTAGATGATAACAGAAATACCAAGATTTAGAACCTGATGGATCTTATTACATCTTACGTACATATGCCATCATAAAGTATTCAGGGAAGTTTTTGGAAAAATGCTTTTCTTTGTTCACCCATGCAACCACACATAAATGCAATGCGGAAGCATTTAATATCAACCAAGCATGAAAAAGAAACGTTTTAATCAACACCTTTTGTTAGCATATAATACTGTATATGCACTCAACATACACCATGTTTTTTCCACGAATCATCCTTACATAGAGTATTGTGCTGGTACTGTAATACAGGTGTATCAGATGGAAACACCATGGTATTTTGTGAAACAGTATAAGAAAGTTATGGCTGATTCTTTATTGTTACTATTTTGCAAATTTAGAATAATAGTAGTCATCAAAGCTAGAAAATAACTCAAATGTAATTATGGGAAATATATAGTGACCAAGTATATCTGGGAAGTATAGATATTTGTTAGCCTAAAATTAACACTCGCCAAGCGCCAATGGCAAATAAAAAGTAATGGAGAATATGAAACGTCACTTGCCAGTTGGTCAGTAACATTTTTTATGAATTCTAACGAGGCCACGTCAAAATCACAGACAAATTCACACAATTATATAAAAAAATAGCGAGTTCTTTAGTGAAAATTGTCAGTTATGTCTTAAGTATCGTAAACAGTTGAGAACGTAAACGCATGTGTACAAGAGCATTCGCTCTTAAAGTGACAGTAGCCTAATATTCTTGCTGCTGTCTGTGTTTTTAATGTTAATCAAACAACAAAGGACAAAGAAAGAAATCACTCACTGCTCTTGGCTGAATAACTTGTAACTTTAATAAGGGTTAATTAATAAGGATTTTTAATACAGTGAAGACAGTGCAGTGTTATTTTACATTTGCTTAATTAAATCTGTACCTGAGAATTGTGAGTTTTCACTGGTATCTAAAATTTTCTTAAGTCACCGGCAATGGTAGGTGCAGTAAAAAAGTGGTAAATAAATCAAAACTATCTAATATTGAAATTTATAAATATTACATATAAGAGATTAGATCAAATAATACATTTTTGTAAATACATATAAATATTGCACTAGTATTGGATGATTACCATATTCATATACCATGGTATTTCCATGTTATATGTTATATTCCAAAAATAACTTTTGTATTTTCATTGTGCATGTTCAAAATAAACAATGACAAAGTAATTCTGATGCTTTGTGGGTAGTACATTGTAATTTGTAAAATTCAAACAATGACAAGCACAAAAACAAGGTCAAAACAATTTTAATAGGCAGCTGCAATGTATCTTGTAGAGCTTCAGAGCAACACAGCAAAACTCTAATGACTATAGCCTTTTCTCCATATGTGTGGCCAGCTAGTTATCTAATCGCTGTTTATGCAAGCTAACACTGATATTACATGAACTCTACTTTACAGATCTTTCCAGTGCAGCAGCAATACGTCATTGCCTTTGGGATTATTGCAACCGATACAGAGCTTTGAATATCTAAGCCAACACATATCTAATACAGTGTGAGGGAGTGTGTTGGTGTCAGTAGCCTGGGGTCATTGGCTGTGTCGGTGGCAGCTGATGGATGGAGGTTGTGGCAGGCTCATCACTGAGAAACCCTGTAGGATGTTGCGTGTGGAAGCCAGTAAACATGTTATTGGGCAGTTAGGACACCCGGTGCTCTGGGCACCAAAAATGACGCGCTTTCAGTCGAGCAATGATGAAATCTCCAGCTGACACGCTCATAAGCAACTCAATAAAATGTCTAGATTATCCGCACTATGCACACATGTACACGTAGACTTTTTATAGATCTCATGGTGAGCCACAAGTTTGTGCTACTGTAGCACATAAAGGCTTGAACAGTGTTTGGCATCACACATCAAGCATCAGGAGAGACATAAATAAATATAAACTTTGGCTGGCCCCTTTTTATTTAGACCAGAGTGTACATTTTGACATCATGTTGTCAGTTCATCCAGTGAGGTCATTAAGAATCTCTTAGAGGATGGTTATGTCATCTTCTTTGCCTAAATAAAGCCAAACCATCTTTAAAGTCACAGGCTGCACTCGAAATCTCATTCTTCCCTATTTTCTAGTTGGCGAAAAACAGTATGGGACAAAAGTATGTTCGAATTTACTGAACTCATAAAAGAGTTGGCAAAAAGTTCCTGGATGACTTGCTACTTCCAGCAAAATTCTGAAGTATGCATACGATGGAAACTTTACTATCCCATGAGGCCACGAGAGAGGATTTATGAATGTCATTGAAGCAACGCAACTGAAACTGATAAGTCACATGATGATACTGTATGTAGTATGTCCGGATTCCATTCATGGGCAATTCAATGCAAAGGTCATCTTTACCATGAAAAAATAAAGTTTTAACCAAAAGAACAAAACCCATTTTAAGTTGTCCATTTAGGTCTGTAATATTCTGTATTAATGTGCTTTTTACAAAAAATAAGAAAATTGCCTTGTTTATCCACCAGATATGAGGTGTGCAACAATGCTTAAATTACATGTTCAACCAGCCATATTTCATGCTTCCGAAAAAGGTATCAAAGACATTTTGCAGAAAGATGGAGGCATGCCTGAGAAATAAATATACTAATTTGGTCATAACAGCAGCACTGCCTGTTGAATTTATAAGGGCTATAATAAAGAGGTCTTGACGCTTCAGTGCACGGTCACGTCCATAACGTTTTAAAGGTTTAGTTTATTTAATAATCTTCAGAATCATTTCAGACAGTCTTCTTAATGTGAAAACACAGCCATTATGCGTCAACAAAAGTGCCATGATGGTTTGATTGTTGATTTTCCAAACAGATTCTATGTATATCAGACGCGTCACATCCATAACAGGGTTTTTGTCACATCCATAACGTTGGTTTTTCCTCATAATACACTTCATAAATATATATATATTTTAAACATTGATATTTTTATGTTCAGCTAAGACCCCTTCATCATGTGGATAGCAATATTTATACATTGGATTTAAAAGTTCACAGACTTTAAAGGAAATCGAACAGTAAACCAAAAACTCTGTCATTTCCCATCACATCCATAACGCATGCATATTTTCCTTTTTTGGGGGTGCTTAAATATATTTTAGAAAAACATATTTTGGCTGTCAGTTCCCCAGATTGGGTGCTCTGAGAATATGCATAGCCAATTTAAATATGGTAAGAAGTTTTTTTTTTTCTGAGACATTTCACGGAATTACCCTCATACTACACACATTCATACTATATAGTACACCAAAAACTGCCAACTGAAATAAAAAGATGTCTGGCCAACATCCAGAGTGACCAACCAAAGGTTCTTTTCAAGTTGGGTAAATTTGAAATTGGATATAACTCTGACAACAAAGTAAATTCTGCAGGTGTGCTCAAGGGAATCTCCTTTACTTGTTTTTCTAACAAAACTCTTTCTTGAGTATGTTTCAGAGATTTGATGTCATCGCATACTCATTGAACTGTATCATCCTGTTACCTTTTACAACTTGCATGCAGTAAATTATGACTATAGTAGAAGTGAACAATATAAACAAAACTTTATATTATGATATTCTTACAATTTTGGATATCAATATACTGTATATCACGATATACACATTTCTATCACTGAACTAGACTATGACACTATTTTCTTTTATATCTGCTGTACATCCGAAACAAACTTTGTTGCATTATTTTCCGGTTATCACTGTAAAGCTGCTTTAAAACAATCTGTATTGTAAAAAGCGCTATATAAATAAAGGTGACTTGACTTGGCTTGATAGTTCACCCCTCAAATGAAAAATCATTTATACCCTCAAGTTGTTCCAAACCTGTATGAAGTTCTTTCTTCTGCTGAACACAAAAGAAGATATTTTGAAGAATGTCGGTAACCAAACAGTTGACAGTAACCATTGACTTCCATAGTATTTTTTCCCCATATTATGGAAGTCAGTGGGGCCCATCAACTGTTTGCTAACTCATATTCTTCAAAATATATATTTTTTTGTGTTCAGAAAAAGTAAGGAATTCATACAGGTTTAGAACAACTTGAGGGTATAAATGATGACAGAATTTTCACTTTTGGCTGAACTATCCCTTTAAGTGTGTAGTATGATTGAAGGCTTTGCAACTATGCACATACAAAGTGAGGTTACAGCTGGAAAAAATAAATGTATCCTGAAATATAATTGTGTTGCGATGAAACAGGTACAGAAAAGTACCAAAGGATAAAGTAAAAATGTGTATTGTCTGTTCTGTCATTTTTCATCTCGTTTTTTTTTTTTTTTTTTTCATGTATCTGCTGTGGATAATCCTCCGTATAGATGCAGTGTTGGGCATTAGGATTGATCTCAAACAATGCTGGCTTTACTACAAAACTGGTCTTACGTCATATGATTAAGGCGCTGTTTATGATTAATCGTTGGTGTATTACAAAAAAATCATCAGCTACAAATAAATCTTGGTTGCTTTGATTGCTCTACATCCATTTCTGCAGTTTCAAACTAAGCTTTATCTCTGTTGCTTCTGCTTTCTTGTTGCAGATGAGATCTCTAAGATGTGTGAGGTAGATGAGACTCCGGAACCGGTCAGTCCCACGCTGCTCAGCGAGTCCACAGACACCTACTGCCAGACCGACTGCTGGCACCCACTCCGAACCACCGTCCGCAAGCTGGAATTCTGGGAGGACTTCAGCGCAGAGCTCATCGGAACCGGCTTCTTCTCTAAGGTCTACAAGGTAAGGGTTTCCTGCCAATAATGTAGGAGCAAATACAAATGAATGTTTGGAGATTGAAAGTTTGCAAATGTACTAAAACTGCTAGAATGTCCTAAAGGCAGCATGTAAAAATGGATGAAGCTGCTGTGTCGCTGATATTGAACTGCACAGCATCTGATTAGATAATCTGCCCTTTAGCGAAAGTGCACTGATTTAATCAAAGCTGTGAAAATGAGGCTCGACGAGATCTCAGGCGTTCAAAATAAATGTTTTTGTTCCACCACTTGCTACCTTTCAAGAGAAAAGGTTTTGTTCCATACCAAATTCTGCTGCCAAAAAATCTACTATTCATTTTGTCTGGACGTCACGGCCCTATTAGTCCTTACAACAGAAGTGTACAGACATGACGTGTCTGTAGTCTCCCAAAAAACAAGCTACATCCTGCAGACAGTTTTTAACCCAACAAAGAAATAGAGGTTAAAACGTCATGTACTGTCACCACCCAGTCAAGCTTAAATGGTCTTAAAAGCCTTCACAAACAGGAAAATAACTAGGTGATAAAAAAAACAACAACTGAGGAATCACATTTTGTTAACCCCATTTTTTTTTACAGTATATACGAACCTTTATTTTCTTGCTTTGCAAAATATTCTCACTCCTGCGTTACTTTTACCTCTTGAAAGAAAATAAAGGGCATTTTGTTACAAGTAGACCTCACAAAAATGCCAAAAGGGGATTTCCAATGTGTGAAACCCTTTGTGCTTGATGTCTTGAGTGAAAGAAAGACTTTGGTGAGGACTAAGCTCACATCAGAGCTTTACAATAGCACTATGATAGAATGTAGAATGTGATAGAAACCGTGTGTGAAAAACACAGAGCATGAAAAACTGTGGCACATGCCTCGACTGTGACCATTCTCACACCACGGGCCAAGAAATCATGGATTTATATTCTATGTAAAGAACATTGTGTACTAAAGGAAATGTGCACTGTAAAGAAAGAGGATTACCCCCGGGGGAAAATAAGATGGATGCTTCTTTTTGTTGTGAATGTGAATCTCAGTGAAAGAAACTCACAGTCTAGCTGAACATGCTGTTGTTCTCTACTTCTCAGGTGATGCACAGCACTACAAAAAAAGTAATGGTGGTGAAGATCTATAAGAACGACGTGGATCAGAGCAGCATTGTACGGGAGATCAGTCTACTTCAGAAACTCTCCCACCCGAACATAGTGAGGTGAGCCGCCCCTGCGCACACCATTAATCACTTCCATCAATCCCACGCCGGCCTATAACACCCACTCAACGCATGGGAAGAAAACAACTCGGACTCTAAATAATAAATCCTGACTGGGTTCAAATTTCCTGACTTTTAACAAAAGTAACCAGTGATTGGCTACAATTTAGATGAAATTCTGATATTAAAAGCATTAGCCTTTGAGACTAATGCCTACAACACAGCCCTTGTTTTAGTTACTGAGCTTTAGTAATGTTTGCTAAAACAAGCATCATTATTAGTACTGCTGCTTGTAAGGATGAATTATATGTCTACACCATATTAGTTTTTGGCAAGTATTAGAGATTTTAATTAATTGATGTCAGTCATTATTGGATTTTAAAAGGGATTATGCATTCAAAAATGAAAATTATGTCATCACTACTCATCGTAAGTTGAGTTGTTCCAAACCTGTGTGAATTTCTTTCTTCTTCTGAACAATGAAGAAGATTTTTTTGAAGAATAAGCGTAACCAAACAGTTGATGGACCCCATTGACTTCCATGTGGAGAAGAAAAAATACTATGAAAGTAAATGGGGCCCATCAAGTGTTTGGTTACCCACATTCTTCAAAATATCTTCATAAATTGAAAGAAATTTATACAGGTTTGGAACAAGTAAATGATGACAGAATTTTCATTTTAGGGTGAACTATCCCTTTAAATGTGCATGTGAAATTCTAATATTTTAATTCAATATATTAATTTAAAATCTTAGTTAGTCTTCAAATCTTATTAACACTGTTAAATATACTCTTAAACAAATTTCCTTACGAATATACATTTTTAATACTGTACAATGCTGTGATGCATAAATTTTGTAGAATGTGAAACGATTGACTTGCTATTTTTGTTTTCGTTTTAAATTTATTTCGGCAAAATAGTATTATCAGACATTTATTAATTATCATTCATAACATGAAGATAATAATTGATTTTAATATTTCTATTTGCTCATACTTAAGGTAAGAGTAAACATTTTTAACCCTTTGTATTCAGGCCATAGTATTATAGAGGCTTGAATTGACCTCATCCACAACCTAGCAACCACCCAAAACACCCTAGCGACCCAATAGCAATAGTCAATTTAAAAGGGTTTACACCGATGTATAAAGATTTGTCATAGCTTATAAATGTTCTAAAACTTTGCGTAATTCCTTATTTCTCAGATGGATAAAGTAAATCACTCTAATTTTCTTGTTGTAGGTACCTGGGGATCTGTGTCAAGGAGAACAAGCTGTACCCAATTCTCGAGGTGGGTGGCAACTTTTAGGATTTAGTATTCCCAATTCAGTGTATCCAGTACAAGCTTTCTCAATGGGCTGCCCGTCAAATCTTATGACACAACCAGTGACTCAACATCATGTTCTTCTAATGTGTCAAGAGTATATCATTTTCTACAAAGCGAAAATTTTCCTGATTTAACATTGAAAACGTTGTAAAAGTGAGTTGCGTTTTCACTGTGTAAATCAGATCAAGATTGAAAGCGTTTTCTAATCTCATGTGCTTCCCTCCTTCTCCTCCTAGTATGTTAGCGGAGGCTGTCTGGAGGAACTGCTGGCCAGAGATGATGTCAGCCT
This sequence comes from Chrosomus eos, assembly GCA_036326025.1. Lineage (NCBI taxonomy): Eukaryota > Metazoa > Chordata > Actinopteri > Cypriniformes > Leuciscidae > Chrosomus > Chrosomus eos. The sequence goes on from CM070834.1 coordinate 13,940,923, forward strand.
CTGCTGGAGGGAGAAGATCGAACTGGGCTGTGATATCAGTCGAGGAATGACTTATCTCCACTACAAGAACATCTACCACAGAGACCTCAACTCTAAGGTGTGTTGGCAGCTTTTAGGGATCAAAGTTTAGCAGTTTATGACATAAAGACATATTATGAAACATCACCTTGCAGCATTTCAACCTTGATTTGAAGGCTTGTGCCAAGAACACGCCTTATAATTATAGATAATAACATGCATTTCTAATGTCACTCCAATGAAAAATGCGCTAATGTTTTTTCGCTCTAATCCTCTATTAACTTGCCTGACTTGACCTGAGAAATGTTTTGGACAAAATGATTCAGCGAGACCACGTATTCCAATGTTTAACTGGTAGTTAGTACACTTTTCTTGTATCCATTACCTCGTGTCCTTTTGGTACTTTTTATTGCTTTAATTTCTGATATTAGTTATGAGATAACCATAATATTATCTTACATAATCCCACCCAAAGTCAAAGTGAAGATTGGCATACTTACACAGTGACCCAAAAGTTGTTGGATGCTTTAGTCACACTTAAAATCCATTACAATAAAATTATTGTAAGTAAAAATTAATTGCACTGCATTAAAAGTAAACAACATTTCAAAGTGACATCTGCTCACTCTTTTTTTGTTATTTTTACAATAAATTTTTGACCAACTAAAGTGAAGTTAGTTCTAGGAAAAAGGTTCTAGCATTATTTCCTTGCTGATGCCACTAAATTTTGCAATGAATTTAATGCATTTTAAGTGTGATATATTTGCAAAAATATCATTTTTTGATTCTATTTTACGTGGATTTGTGATGCAATTGCATTTAATCATTTTTAATTTGAAAAATATAGAAAATATTTTGAATGGCCACATTTTGTATTACAAAGTGAATGTTTTTCAAGTTTCAATGTGTGAAACTCTGTGATATTGATAATATCTTGAGTTAAAGGCTTTGGTTACAGTAGGTGTAAAGTCATATCTGAGATTTACTACGTTATGGTTTTCATTTGTCCATCATGAACACAATAGCAGAGTGATGGAATGTAGATAGCAAAACACATGTGACCATTCTCACACCATGGGCCAGGTATTTAAAAAAATATTTTGTAAAGAACATTGTGTCCTAAAGAAGACGTGTGCTTAAAAACAGGATTAGCACAGGGAAAAATGAGAGATGCTTCTTCTGTTTTTCTTCTGAATATGTTTACAGAATACACCATGAACCATGTACAGGTGCAGAGAAGGAAACAAACATCAGGAAACTCTGAAACTCCTACTGTAACTTCACTGCCGTTCAAAATTATTATTATTTTTTTTAAAGTTACTTATAATCACCAAAGCTGCATTTATTTGATTAAAATATTAAAAACACTTACAAACAAATATTGTGAAATATTATTATAATTTCAAAAAACAGATCTATTTTTAATATATTTTAAAATCTTATTTATTCATGTGATGACAGCTGAATTTTCAGCATCATTACTCCAGTCTTCAGTTTCCCATGATCCTTCAGAACATTACACATTACCCAGCACATAACATTACAATGAAAATGAACATAACTTAGAGAGCACTGGCCTGTACCACCTGACTGCTACAGTTCATTTCGGCGTTGATATTGTTGGCATTGAAATGCATAAATTCGAGTCGCAGCATAAGCTTTTTGAAACTGAACGCAGCATAAGCTCGTTGTTTTGGTTCAGGAGGAACTGTAAAAGCTGCTGTTTCGGTGCTCAGTGACTGACGTCTGTCTAACTCTCCATAGCACGAAATGCGCTGATGAAGTGAGATGTCTGCGCGAAGGTATGGAAATACATATGTTGAGTGGTAAAATCTGAAAGGTAGGAAATCTGACCGAATGCAATGATTGGACGAAAATGTTATGGTCCTACAACCTTCCACAGATGATATATATATACAGTCCATATAAATACATTGAAGCCACTTAACTTAGGCTATGTTTAAACTGTCAGTCCAAATCAGATTATTTGTGTATCCTATTGGAATCTGATCTAAAATGATTGATGTCCACTCTGTGTATTGCAGCTGTTCAGATCTGATTTGTGTGTCCATGCTGGTCTTTCTTTTTCTGGAATATCTGCATTGGTTTCTATGGCAATGGTGTTGTGTTTTAGGCATACGCCAAAAACAACAACCGCAACATGGAGGGGTTTGCAATACAGATGTTGTCTTGTTATTTACCACATGTATCGCCACGCTGGACTACTGCGTCTTCTGTGGTAGCGGCAGAACCGTAGGAGGCTGGTATGAGTGGCTTTATTCTGTGCTGTCGTCTCCACCGGTTTCAAAACATGTCTCCATTATATCATCTTCTGCTCGTCCAGCACTTTGCAACAACACAACCTTGTTTCTGCTGCAACTTTCAGCATGTTTCCAATAACAACGTCAGACGTTTACGTTAAACGTAAACCAACGTAAACCTTGCTAATTCTGATCTGATTTCAATCGTATATGCACAAAAATTGGATTTGGACTGACAGTCTGAACATAGCCATAGTGATTGATATTAGGATGAAAAAAACGGTAAAAAAAATCGCCAACCCTAATTAATTTCTTAGACCCCATACATTTGAATTGCAGTGTATATGATGGGTCACTAATATTGTTAGTGAAGTAGACAAAAATACAAAAGTGTTACTTTTTGGGAAAGGATCCTGTTATAAAGAACTATAAACAGAACTATAAAGTTCTGAGCTGTGAAAAGCAGTCATGGTCTTGACAGATTTAACTGTGTCAGTTGCCAGGCTGCAGTGAGCAGCGAGCACAGGACTGTGTGTTTGAACAGAGATGAGGAGGTCAGACCTTTTTTATGCTAATGCTGTACCCAGCATTCACCATTTCATAAACACCAGATCTGCGACTGCTTTTCACCTCTTTATTCTTGTCCTTTCTTCTCGCCATCTCTATATAAAATGACATGATGCTGACTCCACTTTCAAGCTTTTATCCTCTCACCCTTCTCACACGCACACAATATGACTAAAAACAGACATAGCCTTAGCCTTGTTATTTTTTAAAAAGTTTAATATTGTATTTGAAAAAAATTCATATTCTAGAATGTGAGTGGTGCTTGCAATGCGTGGGGTTGCTAGGGTGTTGCTATGTGCGTAATAAATGTTTTTGAATGGTTTATCACATTCCTTCTGTATGTGGTTGCTATAAGGTGTTCAGAATGGTAGCTTGGGTCCCAGCCAACAAAAATGTTTTACATACTTTTTTTAACATTACCATTAAGTTATGAAAACGTTATTTCTGAATGTTTAAAACATCCTATTTTTTTTAAAGGTGGGTTAAGCAATATTTGAAAAATGCTGTTTGAAAGTTGGTCGAACCGACGCAACCAGACACAACAACAAACGTGTAGCAAATCGGCATTAGGGGGCGTATGATGGTGAAAGAGAGAGAACGAGCAAGAGGGAGATTTGTAGAAAGACTGTAGAAAGAGAGTTGGCTGAGAGACATTACAAAAGTGAAAAGCTCATAAGAATATCACTGGAAAATGAAGGGTTATGAGAACATTTTAGAAAAGCTTTCCAGCGGTGGACAGAGCTAAGAGGGAATTGCTTTGATTCCACTCCATACATGATATCACTGGTTTTCTTTTGTGTGTCATTGTTTGTCTAGAGCTGAACAACGAAGTCTTGAATTGCATATGTAACGGATGCCATCTAGTGAGAGTTGTGCAAGCTGATGACTGCTAGAGAATGCGGTGTTTACTGTTTAGCGTCCTTGTTAGTGCACCCGCCAGCTATCGTGATTCGAGACCGACTTGGAGCAGGGCGGTTAGGATTGGAGGGTGAGCTTTGGAGGCGGAGCAATGAAAAGAGGGGTATGTTTGTTTAGGTATATTTCAAATATCTACAATGTTCAGCAACGACTTTGAGAAATAAAATACTGCACCTTTAAATGTTTTAAATACGTGCGAAAACATTAAGTGAATGTTAAATTTGATCATTTTGTAAACATTATGAGAACATTGTTTGAATGTTCCCTAAACCATCTGAGACAAAAAACATTAGACTAACATCCAAATATAAAGTTTCATAAAAAAATGAAGGATGTATAAATAACATTTTTTTGCTAACATTTTGATCATGTTATTGCAGACTACTTTGAACGAACATTCTATTAAACGCTACTAAAGGAATGTTTGTTCGTAACTTTGAGAGAACCTTGCTAGAGTTTTTGAGAATGTTCCCTGTTAGATGGGGCATAGCTAGGGGGTTGTTTACTGGCCCGAGGGATTTTTCTTTTTATCATCTGCCAGGCAAAAAACATAAATCTGATTAGTTAGAGAAGTAATAGCACACCTGAACAGGCCACATGATTTGTGATATTTAAATCCATAGCGCCAAAAATTACTACTATAGTTTACTACAGATTCAGAGTGTAACCCTATCCAGAATTTTTAATTTAATATTTTTTTAAATCAATACACTACATTATGTCTATGCTTTTAGCATGATGTTTCTGTTGACCATTATTATACATTATAATTAGTAATAATAATAATAAAATGATTATACTTTCTATTCACTAACCCTTTTGCCTAAACCTATACCTAACCATGAACACACTCAGACACACACAACCTCTCCATACCACGCAATCACCCACCACAGTGTTGTTTTCTTTCACTTTTCTGTTATCTAAGTGCATTAATTGAAGCAAAGATGCCATTATCAGTGTGGGGTTGAAGCATTACTGGCTTGCTTACATAACACGACAAGTTCAAGTTTCTGCCTGGAGGTGAAGTGTGGTTGTATATCTGCTTTTTGTCAGTGGGTGTATTTAAAATACAGGGGTTTTGTTTCTGCCACACATGAAAACTCAGAGCCTGATACCACACTCACAACTGCATTGCACATTCTCATTGATGTCTTATTGATGTAAAGCTCTACCTGATGCTCTACTGTGTGAAGTCAGAGAGAAGAGTTTGGTCTCTTGTGTGTGTGGATGATGCTTGTGTAATGAAAGCATAGCTGAATGCCTCTCTCATGTGTGTTCTCTCAATTTGTGCATTTCACTCACCAATGTTACTGGCTCATTGACTGGAAAAATGAAATCTGACTAGACATTGTTTCATGGAAAGAAGTTGAACTGAAAGTGAAATTCACTGGGTTACACACATTAGCTGAATAACATGGACAAGAGAATATTCAGTAAAATTCACTTCAGTGAGGTTGTTGTGTACTAAAAATATGAATATAATGCATAATTAATATTATTAGGGAAAAAAATAATTATTAATTTATGACTAAATGTAATTATTATATTTTATATGATCTATTTAATATTATTAGATTATAAAATATATCATTGAATTTAGTCATAATTAAAATAATTATTATTATTTAATAAACATTTTTCATAATACTATTTATTGCATAAAAATATATATGATTAGTCCAATCTGATGTTACAGCTGTAACGTTCTGTTTTAAGATGGAAAATAGGAACTATAAAGTTCCACAGCTTTGACGACCAGGTCAGATTTGAATAGATCAGTCATGCAATGACTGGATCGATCTTCAGGCTCTAGCTGGATTTTGTGAAAGAGAAGCAGATTGAAAGACAACATTTCTTAGTGCTCATCCTAATCCTATTATAGAGCCATGCTGCCATCTTGTGGTGTAATTGTGCTTGGTAGTTCTGTTTTGAAAAATAACAACAGGTCTCTCTCATCAGCCAACTCTACAGAGCTGCTTTATTCAATAATTGATCTTTTCAATGGAACTGAATCAACACTGAACTGACTTTATACAATGACACTATTTTCTTGATCTGAGTTCTGCATATCGTTTTGGTAATCTGAGATGGAGAGAAATCTTCCTTATTGTTTTGTGCTTTTCCAATTTCCTACTGCTTTCTTTCCTCATACTGCAGTGAAAGACGTGAGATACAGATCTCCTATGTGACTCATGCAACAAACTTCATGTGTAATCTGTTGTGTCATTTTTGTTGATGCAGAACTGTCTGATCCGCGTGACCTCGCGTGGCAGGGAGGCCTTGGTCACTGACTTCGGGCTGGCCAGAGAGGTGGGGGAACTGCCCGCAAATGAACCAGACAGGAAGCTGTCTCTGGTGGGCTCGGCCTTCTGGATGGCCCCCGAAATGCTTAGAGGAGAGCCGTACGATCGCAAGGTACTGAGAACCAGATACAAATGACGACTTTGAAAATCAAAGTGTAGGATATTAGGACATTCATGGTTGAATAGTCTTTTCCCTGAAAACGAAATTAGTATTGATTTACTGACAGATTTCACATAGCCTTTTCCAGTTGCATCTTAATTAAAAATGAACCTTCTGATTTGATGCCAGACTTAATCAGGTCAGGGGTGAGGAAAAGATTTGAAAAGTCATTTATAATGCAGTAAACTGTTTCTCCCTCACTGTCAGGGGTAAAGAGAGAGGCAGTGCTGGTGCTGATGTGATTAGAGACTGAATTCAACCTCTGCTGACTGGACGTTTTTCCCTGTTTAATCATAGGTTGATGTTTTTTCTTTCGGGATCATGTTGTGTGAGATCTTAGCAAGAATCCCTGCTGACCCAGAGGTGCTTCCCAGGACACAGGTAAATACTCAAAGCCATCAACCTATCGCATACATTACACTGTAAAAAAAAGTTGGATTAACTTAAAAAAGTAAGTTACCTGGTTAAAATTTTTAGTTAATTGAAATTAAAACTTTGAGTTAATACAACAAAGGATATTGGTTTAATAAATAGAAACTCAAAATATTATGTTATCTGAACAACATTAATTATCTAAGTTGATTTGTCAAAATATAAAAAGTTGTGATAACAAATCATGAAAATAATTTTTTACAGTGTATTGTAATATTGTAATACAATGGGAAGAAATAAAGAAATGTTTACAAATGTATTTAAAGCAGTATGAATAAAAAAAAAAAAAAAAAAAATATATATATATATATATATATATATATATATATATATATGGTAATACATTTAAAAACAAAACAATAATAAAATGGTTTAATAGTATTGTTCTTTGCAGTTTTTTTGTATACTGACATGAATAAAAATAATACATATTTCTAGTATTTTTTATTGATGTCAGAATAGTAAAAAAAAAAAACAGCAAAGAACAATACTATTAAACCATTTTTATTAAATAAAACATTAGTGGAACAAACTTTCACTGCTCCTAGCTTAATGTTTTAATTTTTTTTAAATAAAATGTTAAGTAAATACTGTAATAATAAATAATGCAAAAACTATTAATAATTAAAGCTGCAAGCAGCATTGAAAGGGCCCTCGCACCCGTGCCATCGCCACCCGGTGGCTTTAGGAAGACAGACCACGGTGGGAAATGTGCATTTAAGTAAATAAATATAGTGGGAGTATGTCAAAGTCAGTTACAAAAATGTCCTTTATTATGGGTATAATAGCATGCTGTTAAACATGTCACTTCCTGTTGCCAGCAGGTGGCGCTATGACTGTAACTGAATATGAGCATGCACATGTGTTCAGGACAGAACTCTTATCAAACATGTGAAGTTTGGGGCAGATTGAACTTTGCCTTCTTAAGTAAAAACAACTTCCTGTTTCATAGCATTAGCATGCTTTAGCACTTAGCTAAGAATTGCTAGCCTGTTTAACATGTTTATAACATGTTTATAACTCAATAGCATATTTACTATGTTGCCAGTACTGCATCACACTGTTAAACATGTCACTTCCTGTTGCCAGTAGGTGGCGCTATTACTATAACTGAATATTGCCATGTAGATGTGTTCAGGGCAGGACTCTTATCAAATGTGTGAAGTTTGGGGCCGATTGGACATTGCCTTCTTAAGTAACAACAACTTCCTGTTTCATTTCATTAGCATGCTTTAGCACTTAGCTAAGAATTGCTAGCATGTTTATAACATGTTTATAATTCAATGGCATATTTAATATGTTGCTAGTGATGCATCACAGTGTTAAACATGTCACTTCCTGTTGCCAGTAGGTGGCGCTATTACTATAGCTGAAAATTGTAATGTAGATGTGTTCAGGGCAGGACTCTTATCAAATGTGTGAAGTTTGGGGCAGTTTGGACATTGTCTTCTTAAGTAACAACAACTTCCTGTTTCATTTCATTAGCATGCTTTAGCACTTAGCTAAGAATTGCTAGCATGTTTATAACATGTTTATAATTCAATGGCATATTTAATATGTTGCTAGTGATGCATCACAGTGTTAAACATGTCACTTCCTGTTGCCAGTAGGTGGCGCTATTACTATAGCTGAAAATTGTAATGTAGATGTGTTCAGGGCAGGACTCTTATCAAATGTGTGAAGTTTGGGGCAGTTTGGACATTGTCTTCTTAAGTAACAACAACTTCCTGTTTCATTTCATTAGCATGCTTTAGCACTTAGCTAAGAATTGCTAGCATGTTTTAACATGTTTATAACATGTTTATAACTCAATGGCATATTTAATATGTTGCTAGTGATGCATCACAGTGTTAAACATGTCAATTCCTGTTGCCAGTAGGTGGCGCTATTACTATAACTGAATATTCTCATGTAGATGTGTTCAGGGCAGGACTCTTATCAAATGTGTGAAGTTTCGGGGTTTCGGGGTTCGAAGTTACAGCAAATTACTATTTAATTGCAGTAATAGCATGCTTTAGCACTTAGCTAAGTGTTTGCTAGCATGTTTTAGCATGTTTCAAGTATGTTGATAGCATGTTTAGCACTTGCTGGCACTTTTTTATATGTTATGAGGAGTCCACAAAAGTGTTAAACATGTCACTTCCTGTTGCCAGCAGGTGGCGCTATGACTGTAACTGAATATGAGCATGGACATGTGTTCGGGACAGAACTCTTATCAAACGTGTGAAGTTTGGGGCAGATTGGACATTGTTTGCCTGAGTTACAGCAACTTCCTGTTTCATGGCGAAACATCAAAATTTGTCAGGCCGCCGAGGACACGCCCTTCGACGAAAACTCAAGATCTTCGCAATTTAACGTCGCAAAGGCCTTACACTCACCAAATTTGAAGATGATCAGATTAAAACTGTAGGAGGAGTTCGTTAAAGTACGACGCCTGAAAATGGCAAAAACTGCACAAAAATCTGAGAGGAAGTTCAAAATGGCTGACTTCCTGTTGTGTTTAGGGCTACGCTCCAAGAGACTTTTTTGTAGGTATTGGGCCATTACATGTATGTACCGAATTTTGTACACGTACGTGAAACGTAACGCGAGGCGCACTCCGTTGAACCTTTATAGGTGGCGCTATCGAGCCATTTTGCCCCGCCCAATTTTGAAACGCATATCAGATGTAAATTTTCGCCAGTTCTGACGCGTGTGCAAATTTTCGTGAGTTTTCGTGCATGTTTAGGCCCTAAAAAAAATGCGATTCATTGCGGAGAAGAATAATAATAAACAGAGCAATTCCAAAAGGGTCCTCACACCATCGGTGCTCGGGCCCTAAATATATGATGTAGTAGATATGCTGCATCCATATCCACTGCATTCATATCCATCCCACTGTCGTACAGTGTTGCTTCTGGGCAAAAAAACAAATTCAAGCAATTCCTCATAACATACAAATAATTTATGACTATAAATATTTTAAAATGAAGTTTATTCACTAAGACATGGTTTATATTTTTGATGCATGAAATCTAAATTCTCCAGATCACAAATATGGATTTATTTTAAAATATTTATTTCAAATGATTTGTCCATAAATGTAGGCAAATGTGTTTTTTCATTTACTCTAAATCGTTACACAGAATGCATAATTTAGTACTTGCATGAGCTCTGGGATGGTTACATATATAACCCTTAAGAAGAGAGGCTTGTTTTGTCGCATGAATTAGTATGGTTCTCTTTCCTGCACTGGGGATAAAAGGAGGCTCAGACCGAGTATTTGCCCTCTGGTGTACAGCAGTGTGGTCATTTACGCTTCATTAATGCTGATGGACAACACATTTTGCCTGGAGGAGAGAGAACAGATAGATCTGATCTTGGTCAAGGGAACCATCGCAAGGACATTTAGATTCTTTAGTATGGATTTATTCATTGCGTTCTTCTACCACATTAAGGATAATGATTTTCTGGTCAATCCACTTTTTCACTGTAGTTGTTAATTTATGTATGAGGCTAAAGATACATGGTTATGGTATATACACTACTGGAATTTGGAATAATTAAGATTTGGTATTTTTCATCAAATAAATGCAGCCTTGGTGAGCATAAGAGACTTCTTTCAAAAACATTGAAAAATCATACTTATTTAAAACTTTGACCGGTAGCATATATATTATGTACCAGAATTGCGAGAGACAAAATTATAATTAGATAATTAAATTAGAGGCCAATTTATAATTAGAGTTATCTGGTGAAATAAAGGTTGTTACAGTAATAAAGTTTTTATTGACCTTAACATTGACCTTAATTGAAATATAGTTTGTTTGTACATTTTGTCTTGCAAACTTATGATATAATATACTGTAAAAAAAATTCTAACCTCCCCAACTCAAAATTTTCTAGTGACATCAAAATTTTTCAGTTGGCCCAAGTGAAATTCTGCTAATTTAATTTGATCAATTTGCAGAATTTCTTGAGTTGGGAGGTTAGACATTTTTACAGTGTGTTGTTGTAAAGTTTGTCTTGCAATCTTCTGGTGAAATATAGTTTGTGAAATGTTTCTTACAATCATCTGATGAAATATAGTTTGTTGGTTCAACAAACCTACAATTGTCCTACAATTTTCAGATAAGATAGAGTTGGTCTAGACTCATCTGACAACACCACATCTTTTAGTATGGAGCATCCATGTTCTTTCAAAGGAACGAGTGAAAAGAAAATTGACATAGGTTGTTGTTTTTTACATCAAAATGTACATTGTGTTCACAGGACTATGGGCTAGATGTGGAATCGTTCAGAGAGCTGGTGCACGGTTGCCCAGAGCGAGTTCTGCAGCTGTCGGCCAGCTGTTGCCAGGTATGAAGTGCTGTGTTTAATATGGCGTGAATAGCAATAACACCTGCCAAGTGAGAGATTTCACCTTCAGCATTCACAATGTGGCAGCCCAATTCACCTGGTTAGAAGATGTGTATATATAACAGATTCAATGAAACACCAAAGCATATCCAGTTTCTTTCTTTCTCTCAGATGGATGCATTCCGAAGACCTTCCTTTTCTGAGCTTCTGGATGAGCTGGAGGACATCGCCGAGACCCTAGAGCCACCAGACAACAACCTAACCACAGGGTGATCTTCACAAATCCCTCCTAACAAACCCCTGGACTGAAGGATTTAAGGCACTGTACTGCATAAAAGTCTGCAGCAGTGGACCGTGACTAGCACTCTGTTCTCCCAAGAGTAGAACATACAGGGCAATGTCTGGTAATTGAGGACAAAACCACTCAACTGAATGTTCACTCAATAACCAGTTCGGGACGCCCTGCCTGCAGCCGTGACACTGAACGATTGCAAGAGTCCAATTTAGAGGCTGAATTTGACCTTTTCTGTTTTTTTTTCCAGATAGATGAAAGTATTATTATGATTCATTAGGGACCAACTTGTCAAACTTTTTTTTGAAAAGACCAAATTCAACATGGACCAACCCCTTGATTCCTCGATTGAAGGTTTCAGGAAAATACACTATGAGCTTACTTTTTTTATTGCTGCAAAAGCAGGAAATGCGTTTAAAAGAAGTATTTAGCAAAGGTTGCACAAACCTGGAACAAACCAAACTAGAGAAATGAAGGTGTGCTAGATTTAATTTCACCTCTTGCCTTTATTGTTTAAAAAAAGCATATTCCATCAGCACAATTACTGTACCAAGTAATTGCACAGTTGCTCATTTGAAATGCACTGTTGATGTCACCCATTTTTGCCTTGTTGTGCTTTCCATGTCATTCATTTTCCCAGTGTAAACCTCTTTAAGATTAATGGAGCTCAATTCAAAATTCTCAAAAATGTGCTCGTAGAACATGCATAAAGATCCACTTAAATACATAGTGTATTTCTGAATACAAATTCAGTGTAAGTGCTGAACGACCATACTAAATATAACAGTGCAAAGCTGTTTGTTAATGTACTTTAGTAAAGGCTGTGGATCACCATTTTCTCAGGTCACACAGGGGCTTTAAATATGTGAATATTCGTCTTGTACTTTTTCCTTGTAGATATGTTTGTATAGGCTAGCCCTTTAACTAGTGTTTCTAAACGGGAGGTTATTTTGTTTACTGAATCTAATTGAGCAGTTTGTATTATTCCTGACTATATTTGTGTACATGGTGTTTGCTTACATTCAAATATGGGTTCAGTTATATTTCTAGTTTATTAGGTACACCAATAAAAGCATATTGATTCGTTTTTAAGTCTTTTGACATTTATGAAAACAAGATCTATCAAAAATCAATATGTCCTTATTAAACTCCTTTAGACCACATAAAAAAATCTGCTTAAAACAAATCACAACAATAAATCAATACGATAAGTGCTTGAACGTGATAAAAACAAGCCTGATTTGTGTGATGCTATGTTAATGGAGCATTGCTTATTTTTGTCATTAGTATTCAGGTACGGTTAAGGGGTCCGGCTCGGTTTCTCAGATTCAGGCGTCTGCATTACCGCCCTGTACTTTCCTCTGTAATTGAGGTGACTGGAGGCCATGGATTTACCGTTCTGACAATGGTGTGTGCTCGAAAGTTCGATCCTCGCTGGGCTTATCCTGTAAGAGACATGGCCTGGGTGATGGTAATTTATGATCACGGAAAATCCATTTGGAGGCCACCAGCGGTGTGAAACGAGAGCACTTGGTGGTAAACAGCACATATGATTTGTGACGAAGCGTTTACATCCAGAGGAATACGTGACAGGGCTTCCTGCGAGGAAATGTATGTTGGTGATGGTAAGTGGGTGTCATTTCTGCTGGGAAATATGTTCCTATGGCGGTTTTAAATAACCCTGGTGTAAATGAACATGGCAAATATGTGGAAGCAGGCCTCGTTATATATGAAATGCAATCAGTGTCTCTCAGTACAAGGCTGTCATTCAAGTGATTCATTGAAACACATCCTGAGCCCTCTTTTATTATACTAAGACATTTAAAAAATAATATCAAATCAATACACTGATAAAAAAAATTAATATGTAAGGCTGCAATTCAAAAAAAGCATGATTCTAACAAATAAATCAGTTAACGCCCATCTGATTATCAAGCGGCCTACTTATCTTAATCATGAGTGCTATACAAGGATGACTTGTAGGCCAAAACCACGAAAAGAGTCAATGATTTTCTAATGGGTTTTTGGTTAAATGAAATGCATCAGTAATGCCCTCTTGTGACTTGTGAAAAGAGCCAAATGGGATGACAGACCGAACTTGTAAACTCATCTAATCACTAGTCAGATTTTACAGAATCGTGTTTATAACTGAGCTCTTGTGAACTATTTTAACTTAAACTTGCAAAATGTGTGTGTGTGTGTTTTTTTTTTACTGAAAGGGTTGTCGTAAGCTTAGTGATAGTGACACTGAAGTCGTGACAGGTGTAGTATGTTTATTTATAGCCAAAGCTGATAGCTTTGTATGAAGGTAGATCACCGGAAACAAGACTGAGCATCCATGTGCTAATTCACATTTTTATTTATTTATTTCCCTCTTGTGTTGCTTTTGGTGCTAAATGACAAAGTGCACAACTGTTTTACTGTTGAGCAGAATTAATATTAGTGTTTTTAAACACTTTGCTACTAAATAAGATTAAAGAGACCAGCAGTTTTCTTTAAACTGAGGACAGATGACAAGCAGTGGAGCAAAAAGGGCATCATTCCTTCAAGAAATTCCTTCAACAAAAAATGAATACAATTTAAAAAAATGAAAATTTTGTCATCATTTACTCACTCTGTTGAACACAAAATAAGATATTTTGAAGAATGTTGGTAACCAGACAGTTGACGGCACCAATTGACTTCCATAGGAAAGAAAATAGGCCTACTATGGAAGTCAATGAGGACCATCAACTGTTTGGTTACCAACATTCTTCAAAATATCTTCTTTGTTTTCAACAGAAGAAAGAAATTCATACAGGTTTGGAACAACATGAGGGTGAGTAAATGATGACAATTTTCTTTTTTGGGTGAACTACCCTTTTAACTAGGGTTTCTAGTAGGCTACACAAATAGTAACACTTACTAGAGCTATGCAATTAGGTTAAACTGTTGCACATTGTCAGCTAAAAATGGTTCAGTATACATTTGTTAGGTTTTGCAGTTTATGCTGGACAAAACGGTTTATTCCATGCTGACATTTGAAAATGCTATGGTATTTGAATATGGCCTCATTCAATTTCATGGAATGCTTATCAAATTACCATAGTAGGCTACTGTCACAGTACTTTTTTAAAGAATATATTGCTTGTATGATTTCTTAGCTTAAAAAATTCTCCTTACAAGCTGGTCTCAAGATGCATCAGCACAATTTTCCACCCAAAAGATCCATCAGGTACAGTATATGCTTCATTTAGTATGTAAAATACATAGAATCGGAGCATACTTGCAGGTTGTCCTTCACAAGCACTGCACAAACCAAAGTAGGCGTTGCTCGGGGGTAAAGAACGTGGGGTTTAAGAGTCAGCAAAACCATTTCATTCTCTCTGGTCAGCATGTTTCAGGCAGAAAGAGTAATGGCCTTTTGTTACAGATTATACATAGAAAGGTGAAACATCTAAAATTATACACAACCTGAGTCACTGTGGAATTCACTGCAAACATCAAAATTGAATCTGTCATTATTTTGTTGATGCAGCCATGTTTGTTATCTTGCACCATTTGCTAATGTCTTGACTAAATTGCATACATTGCTATGCTAAGAGCTTTTAGAAAATGCCACGGTTGTGGGAACAGGCATCATAGTCTCTGCTCGCTCGCCAAGAAAGTGGCATTAAAAGCTCTTGTTCAAAGGCTCATGTGAGGTACGTTGAACCCAGCGGCACATGTGGGGTTCAGATCCTAGAGTCAGCACACAAGATTTGCTGATTCCAGGGGAGGTTTGTATCCAGACGCTATGTTTAATTGTTTACTCAGAGAACAGGTGCAGCAACAAACAGCTCTAAACTCATAATGAAGGATTATCATCAGCACTCTACAACTGCATGTGCAACAAGGCTGTGTTTTGTATCTTTGTTTTTTTTTCAGAGATTATTTTCCCTTGAGTTCAATTACTCCTATTTAGGTCTCACTCAGCAAAATGACAGAACAACGAAAAAAAGGACAAATGTGGTTCCAAACACTCATTACTCAATCATTTCATATGGTTTATTATCCATGAACAATATTGTTAATTTTCTCACATTAAAGGAATGAAGGAAAATTGTCAGACACAGTTGTCATGAACGAAAATTGCGCTAGTCTTTTCTTCCCTATTGTGAAACGGGCCGGCTTCGCGAACAATAAAAAACAATGTAGGGCAGATTTGATTTTGCTGTATAATTTGTCCTGCTCTCATGCAAGTAAAGTCATTGTAGAATAGAAGAGGTTACTACAAGAGGGAGATGTTGTTTTGATTAAAGATTACAAGGTCACATGAATATTAAAAAAATATGACGTGCTTTGATAAATAGTTTATAATAAATACTAAAATATTCCATAAAAAATAAGAATTGTCAATTTAGATTTTATGGTCAGCCTAATTTTGTTCTGTAGTAGGCCCTACATAGCCTAAGAGGGAACGTATCTAAAGTCCCAAACGATTTCTTTATAGCTGTTTTATTATTATTTTATGCAGAGGTGGACAAAGTAGCCTACACAACTTTCTAACTTGAGTGAAAGTACAGATACTACTGGTTAAATATTACTCCATTACAAGTAAAAGACCTAAAAGTACAGAAGTACTCGTTTTTTAAAGTAGCTACTCAAAAATAAGTGTCAATGCATTAGCCTATTATTATTGTTGCATTGTTCTATATAATAGCCTACTTACAGTATCCAATGCTTCTGAATCTATGCCTGTATACCTACCCTCATATCAATATCAAATGTATTTCTAGAACACAGTAGTGGGATTGAATGTGAGATTGAATAAGTGTATTCGATAATGTCCATATGGTTTCGGACACCCAAATGGCTTTTCCCTCAAATATTGCCCTTCAATTTTTTTGGCTTTTAATATGAATATGACGTCGGGTTAAGACGTAAATCCGACATCGAGTTCTGACGTCAATCCGACGCCGGATTTTGATGTCATTCTGACCCGACTTTCATTTCCAACCAAAATCCAACGTCGTTTTCTTCATATGGTTCTAATCTTTCAGCAGGAGTTTTAACTTTAAAGCACAAATTTCAGGGTAAAATAATAGAGACAATCTCTGATCCTGAAGGTCATTTTCTTTTTTTATTAGTTACTTTAAATGATTGTATCTTTGTCCTGGGTAACATTTATGGATTTAACTCTACAAAAAATAACTTAAAATTGTTTAATTCAATAGAAACTCATTTAAACTATTTCAAATCTAAATATTCTAATTTGCTTATTATTTTGGGTGGAGACTTTAACCAAACTATAAACAGCTCCTTGGACAGATCACCACCTAGAATTTCTAATGGATCATCAGGCCTCTGTGAGTTGATTTCCCGTTTTGGTCTGACTGATATTTGGAGGGAAAAAAATCCTCATGCTTCACAGTTTACCTGGTCTAACAGCTCCGGTTCACTGAGGTCTAGGATTGACTTCTGGTTAATATCTGACTCTTTATCTGGTTATGTCACCAAAGTTGAAATTTTGCCTTCTCCACTGTCCGATCATAAGTCTATTATTCTGGCTTTTGATAACCCATCTTATTCAAGAACATATAGTTTTTATTGGAAACTAAACTCTGCTTTATTAGTGGATGAGGAAACCTGTCAAGCTGTAATTTCTAAGATTAATTTCTTTTTTAATAAAGCTCAAGCTGAAAATAATTTTGGATCTAATTGGGAGCTATTAAAATACAATATTAGGTTAATGTTATCCAAAGTTGGATCTCAAAAAGCCAAGCAATGCAAATTAGAGGAACTTAACATTGTTAAAAGAATTGTCTGTCTCTCCTGCATCCCCTTTGAAAATTTATCAGTTGTCCAGAAAGTAGAATTGGCTGAACTTCAAAACTCATTAGATAACTTGTATATTTGTAAAGCAAAGGGTGCCTTTGTTCGTTCAAGAAGGAGATGGATGGAAGAGGGAGAACGAAATTCCAATTATTTTTTTAAGTTAGAGAAACAGCGAAATCATCTCAATTCTATAAATAATCTTAACATAAATGGAGTTGTTTTAAAAGATCATAAAGAAATTTCTAAATATTGTGAAGAATTTTATAAAAACCTATATCGTTCTAGACACTCTCAACAAAATATGGATTTATTTTTTAATTCTCTTGACTCAGACCGTATTTCCAAAATTGATGATATTGGAAAAAGTCTGTGTGATGCCCCTATTCAAATTAAAGACGTTTCTGAGGCGATTGATAAGCTGAAATTAAATAAATCTCCTGGAAATGATGGTCTGACCTCAGAGTTCTATAAGAAATTCTCAAATATTCTTTCTCCATTTCTTCTCCAAGTGTATTTAGAAAGCCTACATAAGGGAACTCTCCCAAGCTCCATGACTCAGGGTGTTATAAATTTGATCCCTAAGCCTCAAAAGGACCCTGCTCAACTTGAAAATTGGCGACCTATAAGCTTATTAAATAATGATTATAAAATACTAGCCATGATTTATGCTAAAAGAATTAGATGTGTTTTAGATAATATAATTGATGACTTTCAATCAGGTTTCATGAAAGACAGACTTATTTCAAATAACATTAGACTAGTTCTTGATATTTTAGACTATTCGGATCTGATCCCTGACGATGGTTTCTTATTTTTTCTTGATTTTTATAAAGCTTTTGATTCTGTTGAGTTTACTTTTATTCTTAAATCTTTGGATATTTTTGGTTTTGGCCCCAACTTTATCAATGTAATTCAAACTCTGTACAATAACGCAAATGCTTCAATTAAATTACAGCATGGGACTACTCATAGATTTGATATAGAAAGAGGCATCCGTCAAGGCTGCCCAATATCACCTTATCTTTTCTGCTTCCTATGCAATTATTAGCCATCCACATTCAAAATAGTCATTTGAAAGGTATCTCTGTTATAAACCAATCAATTTTAATAAGCCAATTGGCTGATGACACCACTCTGTTCTTGAAGGATAAGGATCAAGTTTCTGTAGCCTTAAATATAATTGATCTCTTCTCATCTGCTTCTGGCTTATTTCTTAATATTCACAAATGTGAACTCTTAGCTATTAAACATTCCACTGATGTTAAAGTCTGTGACATTCCTGTCAAATCCGAAGTTAAATACTTGGGTATAATCATATGTAAAGATCAGATAAAAAGATCAAAACTGAACTTTGAACCTCTTATTCTCTCTATTCAACGCAAATTTAATTCTTGGTTACAGCGTGATCTGTCTATAACGGGTAGAGTGTTGCTTTCCAAAGCAGATGGGTTATCTCGGGTTATCTATCCTGCAATGGCTCTGGATGTTCCTGTGGAGATTTGTAGAAAGCTGGACAAAATTATATTGAACTTTGTTTGGAAATTCAAAAAGCACTTAATTAAAAAGAGTGTTATGATAGCTGATCGGACAATGGGTGGCTTTGACTTAGTGGACTTCTCCACTCTTAATAACTCTTTCAAGATTAAGTGGATAAAATCTTTTTTGAACAACCCTACATCTTTTTGGAATGTTATTCCAAATCATATTTTCAATTCAGTTGGTGGTTTGCATTTTTTATTGCGCTGCAACTATAGCATTTCTAAAATACCTTTAACTCTATCTGGTTTTCATAATCAGGCCTTAATATGCTGGTCCTTAATATATAAGTATAGTTTTTCTCCACATAGATTTTTTATCTGGAACAACCAAATTATTAAATATAAAAATAAATCTCTTTTTCTCTTAAATTGGTTTGATAAAAATATACTTTTAGTAAGTCAACTTTTAGATGAAAGGGGTATCTTGCTATCTTATGAACACTTTATGCAAGAATTCTCTTTTCCAGTCCCCCCAAGAGAGTATGCCATTGTTTTCGGTGCAATTCCTGATTGTGTGAAGTCTTTAGTCAGACCTGGCCCTAAAGGTCCTTTATGCTCTCCACCTACATTTGACAGCTCTAATTTATTTGTTGATCAATGTCGTCTCAACAGCTTGTCAAATAAGAAAATTCGCTCAATTCTTAGCAGAGATCAGATTTCTTTGCCTGCTTGTGTAAGCTTTTGGAATAACAAATTTAATGATATAGTATGGGAAGATTTTTGGTTTCTTCAGCGGAAATTCTTTTTAACTAATAAAGTGGTTGAAGTCTCTGTTAAAATTATTCACAATTGCTACCCAGTTAATTATACATTTGCTAAATTTAATAACAGTATTTCTCCTTTGTGCTCATTTTGTCATCAATTTGATGAGACAATTATTCACTTATTTTGGGAATGTGTTTACTGTAAAATTTTTTGGATTGACTTTTCAAACTTTGTTAAAAGGTATCTATCTTTGAACTTCTGTTTAAGCCCAAAAATTGTGTTTTTTGGTGAATCTTTGAAATTAGACCCTTATCATTTTAAATTTGTTCTTAATTTGCTACTTTTTCTTGCCAAATTTTATATTCACAAATGTAAATTTTCAAAGAAAACTCCTTCCTTTTTTATTTTTAAGAAAGATCTTGATATATATTTAAATTCGTTGAAGAGCTCTAAAAACTCTACTGCATGTAAGACTCTGAAATGGTGTCAATCATTTAAGCTAGCTTGATATTCTTTGTTGTTTTTTGTAATGTAACCCTCTGTAATGTACTTGTTAGTATTGTGTATTATTATCTTGGTTTTTGTATTTGTTATTGTTGTAGATAATAAAAAAAAAAAAAAAAAAAAAAAAAAAGGTAAAAAAAAAAAAAAAAAAAAAACCAAAATCCAACGTCTGTCCGACATTGGATGTTGACGTCAATCCGACGCCGGGTTCTGATGTCATTCTGACTTTCAAAACGCAATCCCTGGCTGCAACCAAAATCATCCCCCGACTGACGTTACTAAGTAAGTAGGCCTATACTTTCTTCTCAAGGACCCTGGACAGAAATGTAGTGGAATAAAAAGTAAGATATTTGTCTTTCAAATGAAGTTAAAGTAGGCTATATTTTTTTCAGAAAAAAACAGTATAGGCTACTCGGTACTCAAGTAAACGTAGACTTTGTTACTCCACCTCTGATTTTATGATTGTGCTCTTTTTTATCACAACTAAAATATATCGTTAATAATTGCTAAAATTATGAGCAGATAAAAAACTATTAATCTCACATAGCCGTGACATTGAACTTATTTTAAATAAGAGAAAGTCCAATTGAATGATTGTGCAGGGAAAGTTTTGTGACAGGTTTTTCTCTCAGTGTGGCGTGCTCGCCCTGTCCTCTGGGTGGCGTTACAGTCGAGCCTTCCGTCAGATGGATTATTACCAAGCAGGACAGCTCTCAGATCCGGATAAGAGAAAATAATGGACACAGGACTGTCTCATCTAGGTCAGTGGATGATGGAAGAGAAAACATATATTACCACTAGTGTCACAGCTGAAGGTTTTACTGGCTCATATGGCTGTATGGATTGATGTCTCTGCACAAGGCCAGTCTGTCCACTGCATCATTCTCAAGGCTCATGTGCTTTCACATAAACGAAGGCTTTTCCACACAATTTTACAGTAATTTTAACTTTTTCTTATTGTTTAGGCCTTGGCTAGTTGTCACAGTTTACTTCAAGGAATATTTCTCAGACTATATTTATTTATTTGATGTAGGCCTATATCTTTAAAGTCTTGGCATTGAACCAAACAGTGAACGTCTCACATTGGAAAATCAGACACACATCGTCACATTATGGAGAAATTAGCCAACCTAAGAAAACTATAAAGGGATAGTTCACCTAAAAATAAAAACTCAGTCATTATTTACCCTGGTGTTACTCTAATACCGCAGTTTTTTGCACTATAAAAGGAGAAAAAAGTGTATTAAACATAATATTCTTACATAATACAGCAAAGCAAATATTAATCATTTTTTTAAGCATATTAAACCAGGTGCTCATTTATGTAAATTAATAAAGTAATAAAGAGGGAGAGAGTTCACAGGTCCTTGCAGACACACACAGTATAAATGATAAATCTCAAGACGCATGTTGTGTTCTAACAGGCCATCGCCGTCCTCACCTCAGCCTTGAGCTCAGCAAGGTCAGAAGATCACGCCTCCTGTTCTCATGATCCTGTCCGCTCTCACCTCGCCTGTCCAGATGCCCTTCTGAGGAAGAGTGAAACATGGTGCACTGTATATTTAGTGTTGAATAAAAAAAAAAAAGAGAAAATGTTGAATATCCCAACTAACAGGGAACTTTGGATAATGGTGTAGCAAAGTTATCTGGTTTAGTTATCATCGTTCATCTAACACACTTGCACTTTGAAACCGGTTTTCAAAATGTTGAGTTTTCCAGGCCCCCAAACCACCGTTGCTGTAAATGAAAGTCCAAAATACATAAAAAGCCTTCAGTTTTTAGTTGAAAAATAGTGTAGTATAAACAGCCCGTAGTTTCCTCTTTTAATATTTATTGTTCACTTCCAACAATTCCTGTTTCCACATATCAAAATATTAAATCTTTCAAATATTGTTAATTCAAGAATCATCAAGATTTTAAATTAAAACACAGGGACACTTTTTGCCATAGAGATGACTACGAAAAAGTGTCAGAATCATCCTGAATTCACGCCTATTACAAACATAATACATATTAATTTGTTATTCCTTGTGAATGATTCATCAGTGCACAATACAACAAAGAATATTTTCTAATCAAAATTTAGTAACTTGTTATTTCTATGAAATTACTTTTTCTTTTTTTTTTTTTTTTTACAGACGTCTAATATCGGCCATGGAAGCTATTTGTGTTCAGTGGAAGGGAAAAATGAAGGTTAGAAAATATTGATTTTCATTTTATGGAACACTATCCATTTAATGAATTAAACTAACAAAACAACATTTGTAATATTAATAATATTTAATGTTATTAATTAATTGTAGTATTTTTTATGATGCAAAAGGGATGTTACCATGGCAATACCATAATAAACCCATTGTACTTGGTGCCTAACAATTCTCATTAACTGTGATATTCTCATACTTTATTGCTGAAGCATATAAACCTTTAACTGTTGCCTCATGCACTCCAATGCAAAATGCCATCAAAAAGGAAGAGAAGGGAATAGCGTTCATTTATTCCGAAAAAATTGAGGTAACAAAAGAAAGGGGGTCCACAAAAGATGGTTGAAACAACATTTTATTAGAAAAGAAAAGCATTAGAAACACTTTGCACCCGTTCAGAGCCAGCATGTTGGAATATCTCGTATTTAAGACGCTGTGGGTCCAGCGACCGCATGAGTTTCATCTCCAGCACAATGATTCAGTTACACCATGAAATGCACAAGACACATATCTGCAGATGTAGATATCTCAATGACATAATCAACACCAGATATCTGTTATGTAATTCATATCTACAATATCTACCTCATAAAAAAAAATAGCATGTCATCATTATTCACGGGAGCATAAAAAAAAATCAATGATCATCGATGCTCCACTTCTCCAGTTGCACAGAGAACATTTTCATTCTCTTTACCGAATAACGGACGATAAAGAATGTATTTTTGTTGAATATTCATTCTCTTTAATTATAAAACACAATCTCCGATGTGAAGAGGGTTGGAGTGTAATGCTCTGAAAACCAAACCATCCATCAAGTCTCTCATAAAGCTAATGAGCTCTGGTGCACCTGAGCTCCCGCTCACCTTCCTGCACACATGAACGGGACGTCGTAAAAAAGACAAAACGTGAGTGGATGAAAGTTTATGGAGAGATTGTGAGATAATTATGCTACTCAAGAGCATTTAGAGTGAGCCGAAAGGCCGGTCTGTAACTGCACCCTCACTTGAAATTAATTCGGTATCGTCGACCAGGAACCATTAAACTGCATTAACAAGCATATTGATGATCACAAAGGGTTGAAATATATGCACGAGATATAAAATAATACTGTTTATACCATATCTCATTATACGCCAATGGTTTACATTTTTATTTGTGCTCTCACTGGAAGCACCAGCTTGATTTGGTCTTGTAGCCGACCAATGCAAGATTTATGTGTACTCAAGAGATCAAGGTTAAGCTAGTTGGCATGACCAGGTTAGATGGTAGATGCCATTTCATTCCATAATTATATTGCCAAGATGCAGAATAGTGTCGTTTAAATGCTTCCGAGGTTTTGCACAAGTGCAGTTGCGATGAATGGAAATGCTAACAGACAGCTTTCTCTAGGTATATAGACTTCCTTGACTGTAATGCCTGATAAAGGCTACTAATATTGTGAATAAAAACAAATACCAACATACTGTTGTCCATAAAGTCTCATAAAAATACCTTGTTTGTTGGAATAAATAAATAATTTGTAAAAAAAAAAAAAAAAAAAAATCACAGCACCACTCCTTTAATACATTTTTTTTAAACACATAATTAGTTTAGGCCCAACAACAAAGGGAATACATTAGATGGCTAAGCACTGTTAAAGCTGAGGAAATCTTCTGATCATGTAGAGCGACGGCTGAAACCGCCCATTCATGCACGTCGAACAATGTCAACAAACAATGCTGATTTAAACTGCTGAATGCAGATTTTTGTTGGTTTTTAGAATCAACCTCTACAACCAATTTTTTAGGGGTTAGTGGTTGGGTCATAGATAGTTGACATTTGGGCGAGAGTTTTTTCCTGTCAGCCTTCGATCAGCCATCTCTGTTACCTACATCAACAAGCAAGCTGGCATTAAATGAGATCAGTAACACTTTACAATAAGGCTGAATTTATTAACATTACTGTAGTTAATGTAGGCCCTATTATGAAAGATCAAATGTAGGACATTTTCGCAACATTTCATAAATGGACTTTTTATGCCAAATAGCTTGTATATAAGGATAAGTTCTTAAATGATTGCATAATATTTTCATGTTTAACAGGCTATTTCAGTTTCCTGCTGATACAGTATGTTTACGAGCTGCTTAATTCATTGTATTTAATTAAAAAATGATTAAAATTAATATAATTAAGGTAGATTTATAACAGGTTTTTAATGTTATCTAAAACTATTAAAATAATTTTCATTAATTAAAAAAAGGTTAAAGAAAATATAAAAATTCGGCCTAGATGAAAAAAAAAATTAGTCATGTTGTAATAACTGAAAAAGGGGCCTTAAATGATAAAAACTAAAACTGGAAAAAAAATAGTAAATTTTAAACTAAAATGAAAACAAAATATAAAAATATTAATAAATACTACAATAATATATAATACTGAAATAACACCTATTAATACATGCTGTGAAAATGTTGTTTATTGTGCATATTGCATAATGTTAACAAATTTACCCTTTTCATAAAGTGTTACTTGTAGATCATTTTTAAAGGCTAAATAACACAAAGATCAATTTAAAGACATTGCCAAAGCTTTGTGTACAGAAGAAGCTGAGATTCCTCCATAATTAAAAGAAAGCTTTGCACAAACTGCTATTACTGTCCAGCACAAGTACAAAATAAATAGCATAAATATATAATAAATATAATAAATTAGTAAAAAGATCAAACCATTAACATTTACATCATAGAGGAGTTACATATATTGCTACATTGACAAACAGCTTTAAAACACTATTCATTAACAAGTAAATGAATAAATGTGCAAACATTCTTACAGGACGGTGGTTATAAGAGATACGAGTGATACATGTGAGATGACTGCCCTCCATTTGATGCATTCTGTTCATATTGGACATCCCATTCACTCTCGCCACCAAATGTTCCCGTTAACGTGATGTTGGTGTCTGTAGAATAGTGAATGTGTATTCGCTCTCGTTCCCTCTGACATGCCAGGCTCTCTGACACCTACTGAGAGTCACAGATGGCCCCATAATGACTGGAATTGCTAGAGGATCAGTCCAATTCATTTGCAGCCTATTTTCTGGCTGGGGTGCAGCCCTTTAGGGGAAATGGTGTGCTTATCTGACTGCACCGACCACGGGCAATGTCCCCTATGATAAGACAACCCCATTGTATTCTATATCCAGACACACACCAGTGGAAGTGGAAACTTTGAAGACTATTTAAAGGTTTTCTTCATTAGATTTTGTGTATGTCCGCCATATTGGATCCCTTTATGTACCTTTAAAACGGGGGTATGAATGGATAAATATCTTGATAGTACATGTACGTTTCCAAGATGTCCATTCAATGTGTGCATTTTCATCTAAGATTACGTTTACACGACAATGACGAACTAAAAACGGAAGTTTGCGTTTTCCACGTACAGACAACAACGTTATCAAAATGATCCCCATTGACGAAAATGATAAAAAAGTGCTGCATTATGCTGTCAGGGGCCAGTAGTTGGGGATGCCAAAGAAACACTACACGCCAAGTCATCGGTTTCACAAATTCATGTTTTTTGTAGTTTCCACAGAGACAATGACAGTATAGTTTTCAAAAAATTGCACTTTGAAACCCGTTTTCAAAAGTTGGCGTTGTCAGGTCCCCAAAACACTGTTGTCGTGTAAATGAACGACGAAAAAGTTTTTTTTTTCCATTACATTTTTAGCTAAAAATGGTGTTGTGTAAACGGCCCCTCAGATGCAAAATAAATGATTTAAATTTAAATATGTTGCTAAAATTGTCCCTGTCAGATGCTAAAATATTAATATTAAGAATGTTCCCTACATGGCCAAAAGTATGTCAACAACCCTTTCGAATTCCCCCGGTTTGGTCAGGCCCAAACAGATTAGTCCCGCCCCCAACCCCAACAGTGTTTACACTTTTCTAGAAAATAAACCTTATTTTTACTTGTGCCACCACATTAAACTATAGTAATTAGGCATTTTAACATTAAACACCCCTAAATCACCTCTAAATTTTAATGTGATGCATTCCAGATGACCCACATCTAGGCAAGGTAACGGAGTTCCTTTCTTCTCATTCTCATATCTAAGACCAATTCGCACAGAGTACTGACTGCTTCACTTATTTCCATGGGGCAAGACCTCATTCTGTCTATCAATTAAGTTAAAGATTGCCTGAACAACACCAAAGGAGTTTCCAATTAGCATTGTGGATGCTATAAGCAAGACAATAGAAGATTCCGTCATTCAACCAGCTGGAAGTTCATCATGAGTGCCTGAAGCCATCCACATCAAAGAGCCATCAGTCTGAGCAGCTTGCTAAAGAGTGTATGGCTTATTAGCTGAGTACAATAGAACATTCATAAAGATTCACATGAAAATCAACTCCCGAGTTGCTCAAAATCTTTGAAAGCTACTAATGGAAGAAGAAAAGAATGCATAGAGTTTACACCTGCAAGCTGCCATAAAACGGTCTAAATCGTTCTATTATCCAGGTATGGCCATCAAATACCATCCCGCCCCATAAGGCAATAGTGACCTTCAGAATAATGCCTGTTCATGACCCACTACACCAATGGCTTCAGACTAAATGTAGAGAAAAAAATAAGGCTGTTTTCACACTAGAGCCGATGATGTGAACCCAAGTCCATTTGCTTGGACCTTGGAATTAAGTTTCTGACATCGTGAAAACACACCCAAGTCAAAAAATGGGTCACATGCAGTCAAGTGTGATTCAAATTTGCTCTAAAAGCAACCTAGCCTCATTTGTAGATTCGAACAGCTATCATTTACAAATTATTTAGTAAACATAAACTACCATTCAAAAATGTGTGGTCGTGAGATTCTATAATGTATTTGAGAGAAGGCTCACAAGGCTCATTTATTTGATCAAAAATACATTAAAAAAGTGAAATATTATTACAATTTATAATAACTGTTTTTCTATTTTCAAATGAAATGTATTCCTGTAATGGCAAAGCTGAATTTTCAGCAGCCAATACTCAAGAAACATTTCTTACTATTAATGTTGTGCTACTTAAGATTTTTTGTGGAAACTGGAAACTATTTACGATTTAAAGCATCCTTGCAGAATAAAAGTGTTAATTTCTTTCAAAAAAATCTTATTGACTCAAACTTTTTAATGGTAGTGTATATTTAATACAGAAGGAAGTGCCACAAAATATTTGGTGCTAAAACCAAAACATGAGTAAAAAAGTGAACTAGACATCAATTTTCTTTTTTTTTGACAGCTACTGCATGAACTGTACTAATGGAGGCACACACGATGATGGCTTAAATATACTGCCATTCGGAGCCAAATAATATGTTTAAAGACTGACCGGTTCAGACTTAGCAATCAAACCGAGCAAGAAAACAGCTTAATTGTTATGAACACATTGACACAAGCGCTTATTTTTGCAATTCTGTAATGTCTCCCTGTAATGCTATGTCCCTTCTGACGCTTCAGGTGCACCTGGTGTAGATGCCTGGTTATATTGAGGTCAGAGTTTCTATTATTATGACTGGAAGTCACGATTTCCCAGTTTGGAGACTTGCGTATGATTGTGTTTTGCAATGGGCCTATATTTTCAATGGAGGGACAGATACTGGCATATAATGAGGAGACACGAGTTATGTCGAAAACGAAAAGTGATGAAAGATTCCTTAACCCTATGAAACAAGCACATATAAATATGTTGGCAGAATGCACATTCTTTCCACCTAAATGACTTCCACACATCTGGATAGGGGAGTAATTAACATATTCGTAAAGGCTAAAACCTGAGTTATTCAAAATAGTTCATTAGAAAGACCACAACAATAAACACTGAAAAAGTAATTTGTGTACCATTGACATTTATATTATTTGCATGACTATAGCTACTCTATATATTCATGAGATGTATATCCTGTATGTATATCAATATATTAGCTGTTATTTCATATATGACAATTTCTGTGTTCTGGTAGGTTTCAGCGCGGCTTGATATTGCACGCAGGACTCTGTCATAAGCACGACTGTCTCGGCCAGTGATCGATAGCATTCTGCGATATGTTAGTTTTAAAAAAAGAAAACAGTCGACAACTTGTTTGTCAACCAGAGAAACCACTTTTCTCCATTAGAGAACCGAAACATCCACGTATCCGGATTTCTCTTGCATTTTGAATCATTTGCTATTTGTTTTTGCCTCTTGTGTGTTACCGTTCGGGGGTGGTTGAAGTCCGCAGAGACGAGCTGAAAAAAACAATACTCGACACGCAGCGACCGTCTCCACTCGTTTTCCTCTTCCTCCTGTTCTCCGAAATGAAAGCTGGTAGAATGGAGTTTTACAGTGGGACGTCCTGCCCGCAATGCTACAGGCTGACCCGCGCGGGGTCACAAGAGATCTTCATAGTCGAGGAGTTTTGAGTGCTGCCGGGTTTTCCAAAGTCGAAACAGGCGGAAGTCGAAGTACATCTCAATCATCTCTTTGCCTAAAGGAGTGGAATAGAGAGAAAATATGATTCTGGAATACATTTGGCGAATTCAACGTGAGCATGTCTCTCTATGATGAACAGACACTTCCATATAGATTCTCTCAGGCGGTAATTGGAAAACAGTGTGAAGAGAGAGACAATATAGATAAAGAGATGACAGAGAAGTGGTAGAGAATGAAGAGTGGAAATTGAGAGCATGATTCCATCCCCCTATTTTATGCGGATTTTGGGATATCACATAAAAACGCTGGATGAAAACGTCAAGACGTGCATACATTCTAAAAATGTGCATAAAAAAACGCATGAGCTCAATTGAGTCGGATACATTTTTTTCTGATAAGAAAACATGCGCATAAACTACAATGGAAACACATTTGCAGAATAAATTTCCCAATGTGCATCATGACTCTGAGCGATGGGACGGCATGAACAACTAGCGGACCGATCTCGTTGCTGTTTTGGTCATTCTGAAATGCCTGAGCAAAGTCTGTCGTTAAAATAGTTCGGTATAATAACCTCCCAGAACTGTCTTACACGACTGCGTTCCCAAACAGCAGGAATCCCAGACAACAACATAGGCTGTGTCCGAAATCTCCCACTACTCACTATATAGTGGACTATATAGTGAGCTCGCCATTTTGTAGTGCTGTCCGAATGTATAGTGATGATTATAATACCCTATATAGTCCACTCAATGTATCCCAGAATGCATTTTGAAAAGTAGTGTACAACCGATGGTCACTAACCCCAGCCCTACATACCATCATGCATTGCGCTGATCGTAAAAATGGCGGATGGATGTCAAGGAGAGCAGCGCGACAATACGAATTTGCGACAGTAATGACGTAATCAACGGCGCCGAGAGACGATGGAGTAGTGTCCGAAAGTGGTGTTTCTATTATGCTGGTGAGCTCACTATATAGTGCTCTACTCCCTAACTCTACATAGGGGTTAGGGAGTAGTGGTTTGAGTGGAGATTTCGGACACAGCCATAGTGTCGGTCCAGATCCGGGCCACATCTGGTACATGTGGATTCAACACGTACCAGATGTGGGCAGGATCTGGGCCGACACTATGTTGCTGTCTGGGATCCGAAAGCAAGACATGAGCGCCTTTATCTGCACGCTCAAGTAATTTTATGTATACGAAAAGTTTTATATACAGTGCTTCTCCTACTTTTCTTAGTGATATTTAGCGCCAGTTTAATAGGAACTGTTGTTTTCTTCGACTCATTGGATGGAAATGGTGCTTTATTCGCAAACGAATATTTGCAAACCAATTTTGCACATAAGTTAAATTCGCAACTTTGGATAGAAACATAGCTAGTAAAAGAGAGGCCGGCCCAGGACAGGTAAAAAAAAAAAAAAGACCTGTAACTTAATTTATTATGAAAGGCATGTCAGTGAAGATAAACATTAAAGACATAGTTCACCCAAAAAGGGAAAATCTGTCATCATGCCATTCCAAGCCATTCATATAGGTAATGTACAACATGAGGGTGAGTAAATAGCTATACAATAGTTTTTGTATGAAAAAAAAGAACAATGTACAAGTTTCGACAGACATGAAGATTTCACATTTTTGGGTGAAAAATCCCTTTAAATAACATGCAGTGCATCTATATCAGTATACCTGTATGTTTCCTCCATTAAAGGGATAGTTCAACCCAAAAGGAAAATTACCCCATGATTTACTCACCCCGAAGTCATCCTAGGTGTATATGACATTCTTCTTTCAGACGAATACAATTGGCATTATATTAAAAAATCTCCTGGCTCTTCCAAGCTTTATAATGGGAGTGAATGGGCACCATTTTTTTTAAGTCCATTCATGTGCACCTATTCATCATAAAAGTGTCCCAAACGACTCCGAGGGGTTAATAAAAGCCTTCTGAAGCGAAGTGTTCTTGTAAGAAAAATGTCCATATTTAAAACTTTATCGAATAAAATATCTAGCTTCCGGCAGACGGCTGTACACCTGACTTCATGGGATGATTTTAATTTACGGAGGAACTATCCCTTTAACAACCACTAGATTTCAAATCATGCCAGAAAGAGTGTTTGAGTGTGTTTATCCGTGTAGGAGTGTGAGCATAAGCACATTTCAGCAGTTTCATGCAGACGGTCTCACCCTGAGCAGAGAGCTCCAGCGGTGACTCAAACTTGACAGAATAAGGCCTCATCAGGTTCTTCAGTTTCTGGAACAGCTGTTGGCACATGATAAGCCAAGACATTAATAATCCCCTTTTTTTCCTCCCCCACACACAGCTCTCTCCCTCTCTACTTCACTCGCTCTTTGACTCGAGGAGGTTAGTTAGGGATAATGGCAGTCTCTCTCTTTATGGCCCTGGATAAATCTCACACGGGCGACAGGAAGGGCAAACAGGAACCTTCAAAAGAACCCAGTTAAGATCTTAAGATCCACGCACTGCTCCGAGAGGCTTCAGAGCCCAGACTGAGATTAAAGATGAATTTACAGACACAGATTTTGCTTACAGAGCGAATAAAGATGAGAACATGACCACAACGCTAAGGAGGACGCCACAAACAAATGGTGCAAGATTCAGAGAGCTCTTGTTTGGGTTCTACATACATAGAAATCCTCTTGAGAAGACCAGATTCTGTTGGCAGATAACCCAGCATGCGTTCACAAACTCACACAAGTCAGCCATCCGTGTGTTAATCACAAGCACGCATGCAAACGCAATTCTCAGGAACGGTGGCGCCTTTTGCGCAATGACGCATGGGTAATGAGATTTATGTCGAACCCGTCTCCATAGAAACGCATTTGTACATGGTTCCAAGGGTGGCATGAATGTGTCATTGGGGCGTAATCTCCGGGCTCCTGTCATATAACACCAAACAGACGGAATGAGCTGAAAGTCAAGGCCGACCCTAAAGAACAGACGCAGACTTGCGTTCAAGTCACAACTTGAAAAGACACAAATTTCAGATCTGATGTTAGTGATTATCATAGCGACTAGTCTGCATGATCCATATACTATCATTTAAAAGTTTGGAGTTGGTAAGATAGTCTCTTACACTCATCAAGGATCCATTTATTTGATCAATTATACAGTAATATTGTGACATTTTATTACATTTTGACATAACTGTTTTCTATTTTCATATATTGTAAAATATAATTTATTCCTGTGATGTCAAGGCAATGATCCTTCAGAAATCATTCTAATATGCTGCTTTGGTGCTCAAGAAATATTTCTTATTATACTGTAATCAGTGTTATTTAGTATCATTGATATACTATTACAGAATTGTTTTTAATTTTATATTTTCATTTAATTTTAGTTACAGTTTTAGTAATTTTGTCATTAAAAAAGTCAGTATAGTTCTTATTCATTTTTGTTTTAGTTCTTTTAGTTCTTTTATTAAACTAAAAGAAAATGATAAATGAGGACTTGGCAACTAGTTGAAAAAAAATCTATTTCAGTTCATATTTATTTAATATAATGATTATTTTTTAATGGTTTAAGTTAAGTTTAGTTATCAATAATAACCCTAATTTTTAATGTTGAAAACTGTTTGGCTGCTTAATATTTTTGTGGAAACTGTGATACATTTTTTTCAGGACTATTTTATGAATAAAACGCTCAAAAGAACAGCATTTATTTGAAATAGAAAACTTTTGCAATATTATTAAAAGTCTCACTGCACTTTTGACCAATTTAATAGGTCCTTTCTGAATAAAAGTTTTTAAAAAAATAACTTAACAGATAACAAACTTTTCAACATCCAAAATTGGGTTTATTCGTTGCATTGCAGAAGATAAAATTAAGTGTTTCCAGAAACTAAAGTGTATTTAGCCAGAAATAGAAAAAACACGTCCATAAATTACAATAAATTGACAATTACAGACTTAATGCTTAAACATAGCTCTAGTTCTTTAAAAGATACGGGACAGGAAGAGTTATTTTAAGTTACATAACTGAGGGGAAAAAGGCTGTCAGGCATGATGGCGACAGACGGAGAGGTGTTATATAGAAAAATGGAGAGATGGAGTTGTGCATGTGTGTGTTTTAAGAGATGAGAGCTGAACATGGCCACGAAAGGCCCCAGAGGGACCATTTCTAAATATAATGCAGAAACTCAAGGCACAAGCATTACCACTACACTACTTCACAACTTGACGTACCTTCTCTCCATTCGGATTGCCCAGGACATAGCAGCCCATGATGTGGATCAGGTTTGGCTCTGGATTCACTTTACTCATAAACCGGCTCAGTCGTTTCCAAAACCTGCATGTACACCGCAAACACACAAGCAAAGCCCTCTGATAATAGTTCTGTCATTGACGGAATATTGTGACAGAAACAAAAGTGTGGATCTCACTAACTGGCTCATGTCTTCTTCTTTCTCGACCTTGGCAAAAGTGGCCACTTTATTCTTCAGCAGGTACAGGTGTCCTGGGCCACCCTGAGACAGAAAACAACACATGTGAAACCTTACATAACATCAAACTCAAAGAATCACGAGATCAGTACTGCCCTCTGAACTGAGAGAGAGAAACCTGTGAATTCATGTCCATCTGAACACACAACATCAAACTGAAGAGACACTGCTGATTCACTCTGGTGCACTTGCAGTCTCATTTCTTGTCATTTTTGTGTGTTTGTTGGCCTTGTTTTTCTCTTACCTGACAGAAGATCATCATGCGCCAGATCTTTGAGCCCTTCCTATAGGCTGTCAGT
Source organism: Chrosomus eos (assembly GCA_036326025.1). NCBI lineage: Eukaryota > Metazoa > Chordata > Actinopteri > Cypriniformes > Leuciscidae > Chrosomus > Chrosomus eos. Next base: position 13,974,160 of record CM070834.1, read on the forward strand.
CTCTTCTCAATCTCCTCTGCACAAAAAACAAACACACTATCAGGATGACCAGCACTGCTGGTCATATTTACATGCATGATCATAAGTTAACAATGTCTAAGACCTGGTTTTATTATTATTCAATATATAAGAGCTTGGGCATCAAGACTGAAGAAAATTCGCAAAATCGCATGTAACCACAATTTTCTTGCATTGCTGGAATATTGATTTTCCTGCAAACCCTTAAATTAAAATTATCAGGTCAAGTATGGACAATATCAAAATTGATCAAAAGACTCACTTATTTCGTCTGGCTTTTGGCGTTTGATTAGGTCTGATAAATGCGAGTGATTTGCTTTAAGATGGAAGACTTGATTGTTTTAGTGATTTATTGTTATTTTATGTTTGAAATAATTATACGAGTTCTATGCTATTTTTTTATAGCACGTTAGGCCATTCTTATGGTTTTGAAAGTGCTTTATGAATAAAATTGAAGTCGATTATTTTAATAATTTATTTTATTCCTGAGGTTCACCTTTTTATTATATTATAATATAATATATTACATTATATATTACATCATATTATATTCCCTTTCATAATTTAATCATTTATTAATATTAGTTCATTTTAATTTCAACATTATTAAAATCAAATATCTGTTAATATCTGTTGTATCTGTTAATATTATTAAATGGATCTGAGCTAACACAAACTAACAATGTATTTTTATTAAATAATATTAACAAAGATTAATACATACTGTAAAAATAACTAACAACGAGCGATACATTTGTTAGTTAATGCATTAAATGACGTTAACCAATGGGACCTTAAGAGTTTTTTTTAATAATGAGCAAATTTTTGATATTTATATGTTGCATGCACAAACAAATAGACAAAGACCAACAATATAATTAACATAATTATTCACATTCGCAGTTTCATTTATGATTTATTATGTGACTTTTATGTGACTTGAAAACTTGATCCGTACACTGTTATAAAACAGTCACTAAAAAGTATTGCTGCTTCTCTGATCCAGTGCCATTTATCAGGAATCCAATTGTTTTTGTGTTCCTCATGCTGGCTGGTGCAAAAATCAATACAGAACCCACCGTCATTCCACACTGAAACCACCAGGCAAGGGGTAAAGTGCTCAAACACACAAAAAAGTACACATCAAACACACAACAAACAATACACACACGAAGCTACATACCCAGAATATCATCAAATGTGGCATGCTCATGATCCTGGAGATAAAAATAATAAAAGCAATCAATACAATACACAGATAAGACTTAACGACATTGCAGGACTAATTGTAAAGGGAAAATGTTCTTTGTATAATGATTAATTTCACTAATCTCTAATTTGCACTCGTCCGGGTCTAGATAACATTCCTGGCTCTGCTTTTCTTTGTGCAGTTGAGGACGTGTTGTCGTTTGCTATTAACTTGTTTGTCTAAACCTCTGGACAGTATTTTGCGACGTGTCCAGCTATATCTCATCCTATACCGTCATATTGCACAGGGCATTATCCATATGTTTCAAGTGTGAAAATCCACAACCTTTAAATTGATATCTAGTTATCTAGATATCTAGATTAAAAACTTGATGTTACCTGTAATATTTGGATGATGTGTCATGTCATACTAAGTGATGCAGAGTAAAAACAGGTTTGACTTACATAGAGTATGGGTATAATAGAAGGATCCTCTTTTCGAATAATATTGGGAACATATTCTGCTTTGGGCACTTTCGATGAGATCAGCTAAAAGATACAAAATCACAGAAATGAAAATGATCAATTACATGAAAGATTTTTAATTAAATGTAGTTAAAGGAATAGTTCAGCCAAAAATGAAAATGAAAAAATGACTTTCTTTCCTCAGCTCATGCACGTGTGGAAGGTTACACGTAACATTGTTTACATCCAGGAAACGAACCATTTTTAACAATAAAATAAAACAAATACTAATATACAGCAACAACCATTTGTTTTGGACAGAGCTCCTTCTCTACACTTGTAAAAAATTCTTTCTGTTTACATCACATGTGACCTTCCCAACTTGCATACACGTGAGAGGACGTGAACTCAACCATCTTGTGAACTTGCTTTGCAGTGTTTCTTTCTTTCTGAAAATGACTGATTGTTTGGCTAGAGAAGACCCTAATTCATCTGGGGTCATGTGGAGCCTTTTGAAGCTTCCTAAGTATGGATTTTGAACCATTCAAACTCCATATTTCTCCTTATTAAACTCTTAATTTCTCTTCGGCTGAGGAAAGAAAGTCATATACATCTTGGATGGTCTTGGGGTGAGTAAATAATCAGGATATTTTCAATTTTTGGGTAAACTATTCCTTTAAGTTAATTTAAGTAAAAAATGTCAACGATATATTTTTAATAAAAACAAAATTATAATAAAAAATGAAAAAACAATAATGTATACCATAATTTTAGGAGGGATGAAGTCGTCCCCCTCACATGCCAGTCTCTCCATCTCTCTCTCCTCCTCCCAGTCCATGTCTTCACATCCGCCCTCATCTGGAGTACAGCAGGTGGTCTGCAGTCCCCACCTGTGGCACCACACAACACAGCAGAGATGGACAGTTCAATGATGGACACAGGCAAAGCAGAATAGACACAAAGAGGAGAAAGAAACAAAGTGACAAGAGAGGAATGAGAAGATAAAAATAGAGGAATGAGAAGATAGAAATAGTGGTGGAGAAAGAGAAAGGTTGAGATAAAGAGACAGAAAAGATAGATACAGTAAATTGTGTTATATATATATATATAATTATTTTTATATGGACTACAGTAATTAAACTTTCACTCTTAGTTCTGTTTCCATGTTAGGAGTCATATTCTGATAAAAGAAAAGGTTCACCCAAAAATGTTATTCCAAACCTTTATGCTGTTATATTTTTATGTGGAACATCAAAAGAGAATTTTTGAGGACATCCCAAGAAGGATAATAGTGAACTCTGCTGTCAAGCTCTAAAAAAACATCAAAAACAAACCCCACACAAAGTATTTTCTTTACTTTTACATCATAAAAGTAGAAAAGTAGTTCATGTGACATTATCTACATTTCATGTTGCTTAACATTTCAAGTCAAGTAAAATTTCAACTATTGAAAATAATTTTTGCTAATTTATATAAAATAAGACAAATATTAGATGAAAAACTTTTAAAAACTTAGAAATTTTGCAACTCAATGAAACAAAATAAGTTTAAATAAAACTTAAACTATTAATAAATACGAATGTACTGGAAAGATGTATGTAGAAATACATTTAAGACAGAACTTTTTTTTTTTTAAAACTTAATTTTTGCAATTAAAATCAAAACTGAAATTTAAAAATAAAAGCCAATTCAAAATATTTCTAAATACTATAATAGTAAATAATACTAAAATAACTTGTCTGAATTCATATGATAACTTTGTGTAAACAGATCAAAATTCCTTCATTTTCCACAAAAATAATGTAACAAAATGTGGGTTTGAAATGAAATGAGGGTGAGAAAACTATGACAGTATTTTCATTTTTGGGTGAACTATCCCTTTAACAGCCAAAAAGCAAGAAAGTAAGATGCTTTTCATGAATTTACTGTGAAAGCCTCTTCACACTAAGTATGATAAAAAACATAAAAAGTAAATCCTGAATCACTTGTTTGACTGAAGTCCATTTAAATATACAGTACACCTAATTAGAGTTACACATATAAAACTGTAAATGACTGACAGTAATGTCAGTAGAATGAAAGACAGTAAAAGGGAGAGAAAAAACTCCGTTAGAAAACCAGGCAGCTATAGAGAGAAAAAATGGACAGAGAAAAGCAAACATACAAATATCACAACTTTAAGTCAAATGTTTGCAATCGTTCATCAGGCTCCCCAAAGACACAGGTGTAAAGAATAAATATGATGACAAAAATAAGTCCAAAGACAAACTACACACAGAGTTAACATGCTGACACAGAATTCTAGTGCACACACATACATCTCCAGAGTTCAGACGCTCCAGGCAGGACATATACTCACAGAGAGAGAAAGAGAGGAGCACATATTCGGGACAGAACCACGCTCAAGGGAAGACAGACAAACAGGATCAGCATCAAGAGCAGGGGAGGCACGTCACTGTGAGACTGTGTATGTGTGGGTGGGTGTGGAAGGCTTCTGAGGATTTTTTTTTAGCAAGTATGCATTAAATTGATCAAAAGTGACAGTAAAAGCAAAAAAAAAATAATATTTCAAATAAAAGCTGTTTTATTGTACTTTCCATTCATCCAAAAATCCTGAAAAAATGATCATGGTTTCCACAAATATATTAAGCAGCACGACCATTTTCAACATTGATAATAATAAAAAAAAATTCTTAAGCAGCAAATCAGCCAATTAGAATGATTTCTGAAGGATCATGTGACACTGAAGACTGGAGTAATGATGCTGAAAATTCAGCTTTGCCATCACAGGAATAAATTCCATTTTAAAATATATAACATACAAAACAGCTATTTAAAATTGTAATAATTTTTTTGAATATTAATATAATCACTGTATTTTTGATCAAATAAATGCAGCCTTTGTGAGCATAAAAGACTTCTTTCAAAAACGTAAAAAAAAATCCTGACGCAAAAGCTTTTGAACGGTAGTATAAGTATTAACTGGTTCGGTTAATCAGTTTATATAGTGATCTTGACATATGGGAACGCTAAGTGTGTCAAAGTGGCATGTCGGTGGTGTCTGTGTGTGTGTTTGTGTGTGTACAGGTGGACTCACTGTCTTTTGAGTCGTGTAGGGAGTCTTGTTTGACAGGGGTCGGATCGCTCCAGGATCGGTTGAAACTCTTCGCCCTGCGTTCTGCAAATGCTAGTGAAGTGGAGAGATGGTCACACGCACACGAACACAACGCCCCATGATCCTCACAGACTGTGGGCCGCAGCACATTCGGTACACTCAAACACACCAATAACCATTTGTCCTTTGCTACACTTGAATCACACACACAGAAGCAAAATCGACCAATCCTCAATTGTTGTTTTATTGGTTACAATGACGCAAAACTGTCCATCAGCTTTACATTGTGTTCGTAACACCGTTTTTTCTTCTTCTATCCTCTTAATTCAATTGTTATGGCAGCGCCTAACTGAGCATATAATACATTATATATTTTACCGTTACAACTATAGAATTACGTCTAGAAACTAGCGTAGGTCCTTCAGCCGGAAGTTGAAGTCCCTCTCAGCCGGAAGTAAGATGACAAAACGAACGTAATGGCGTCACCCTTGTTGTCGTGGAAAATAAGGTGAATACAAACACACAAACATTTCCAATATACACATGCACATGCTAACCTACATTCGCAAAGTAATGCATCACATGCACAAAGAAAAACAAAAACACATGAAACAAACACAAATGGAGCTGTGCAATCATTCATACTGCATATTCACACATAGACTCACTTTGTGCTTTCATTCTTCTGCTGCCCACCATTCTTAAATGCTTCCGGAAATTCCTAGAAATTCGTCGAAGACAGAAAAAAGTGGAAGAAGGATAAATCAGGTCATCAAGACCACAAGAAAACATCAACAGCATGCGAGTGACATTACACCAAAAACCCTTTGCTCGGCATTCAATAAATCATATCATATCCGCGCTTGAAGACGTGAAGAGATTTCCCTTGGGTTATTCAAAAGAGCAAACATTTTTTGAAGGCCATATGAAACCCAAGTGCTTCGCTAAATATTTGCACCACGTAGGCTGATGGAGACTCGAGCAGACGTCCTTGCTTGTGTGCAGTATTGAACCAGCAAGTGTGTACTTTCTTTGTGCCATTTGGCATCTCTCCAGCTGACTAAGAAAGCAGACAGGGAAAAATGCCACTGCAGTAGAGTCTGTCCCACACCTACAACACGACTGTTACTCCATGACAACTGTACACAACTGTACTCCTATACCCATGACAACTGTACACAACTGTACTCTTATATCCATGACAACTGTACACAACTGTACTTCTATACCCATGACAACTGTACTCCTACACCCACGACAACTGTACACAACTGTACTTCTATACCCATGCCATGACAACTGTACACAACTGTACTTCTATACCCATGCCATGACAACTGTACACAACTGTCTTATATCCATGTGAACTGTACACTTAATTGTAATGGTTGAATCACTAAAGGGGTGGACAAAGTGGACAGAGACAACGACAGACAGACGACAGAAGCGTTCTTAGGTCAAAAACATACTCTATGTAAGTATGCAGATGCTGATGTGAATGCTAGGCTAACACATTACAAGCATGCTGTCCTGTTGTACTTAGCCTAAATGTAATGTGTTCTTGTGTACTTTGGCTGTAGATGGTCACCAAATGTCTGTGCAATTACCTATCAGATCAAAATATGAGTTGAGGCATTTAGTAGCCTACGTGTGTGGCATTGATGCTAGCTATATGCTGGTATATTACTAAATGTTGACAAAATATTTAAGCATTAAAAAAACTCTAAACAGTCTTTCTAGATATAGATTTCAAAGTGCGCAAAATGGCATTGAAATGAAATGGGAATGCTAATGGAATGCTAGCTTTCTCCAGGTAGGATATTCATCCTTTTTTAGTCACATGACTAATGCGGAGACCAGCAGGGCAAAACATCCACATAACTGCCACAATCAAGTACCAAGCCACAAATATTTAATCACCTCTCAAAAGAAGAACAACAAAAACATGTTAATAAACTGCCAATTTTATGCACTTGTGATCCATTTACAGCACCTGCCACAGTATTTAATTTACTAAAAATTGACCAGTGGCTTACTGATGTGATATTAAGATCAAATGAGACAGTGGTATTAAGATCAAATTCAGTAAACACCTTGATAATATACCATACAGGCAAGCAGATGAGCCCAGAATATGAACGCAACGCGCCGAATTGCAGATTGTTTTCTCTATAAAGGTTTTCTATAGGAAACGCTTAACATGAAACTTTGCACATTGCGTTCATTACTACATTTAGTTCATTTGCTTGTTATTTGAGGATCAAATTCAGTTCATTAATAAAACATTAATAATCACATTATAAGCATTTTCTTCATATGATTAATTATGGGAAAAATTTTTATATGCAAATTATGCATCATCAGTAAGGTGTATATTAAAATTGGTCTTTTAATTGGTCTTATTTCAATAGTAGTTAGTATAAACCTGGTAAAATAACTGGCTTCCAAAAGACAAAAGCCTTGTTTTACCCTCCAGGTGGGAATTCCTGTAAGGGTGTGAAGTCACATAAAAAACTAAGTAGTACAACTTTTACTAGTTCTGCCGTATGGTGGAATTGCTAGTGACATGCCAGTACACTATTCCCGAATTCAGCCATAGATCTCCTGGTAAATAGCCTCGCAAGATTCACACTTAACATTCATACTCAAACCCAAATCCAAATATGACTTCATTACTACAGTATATAGGTAATGGACACATGGACAATGCCAACATGCCAGATGTAGTATATCTGGACTGTATTCGTAATTACATACATGTATACTTTATAGAGCATACTTTTTTAACTGTCAAGAAGCAAGTTCATCATTAAAGGCTATATCTGATCGGACAGAATGCAACACTAGATACATAATGTTTCTTTAGAGCAACTCTACTCCTAAATTTGTTGGCAACAAATTTGAATTTCATGAGAATTCTGCTGGACGTTTATCAACTAAACAGTCTGAATGAGTAGACTGACTGTAAAAGAAGACCGTTTAAATGCGCAATTATAGCACCCATTTTGGCAATGCAAATTGTAACGCATACTTGCATTATAAATTGCCTTCGAACTGATTTCAGAACATTTCCATTAACACATGAATTCAAGCACTTGCGTTCATTGCGTATTTATGCACTATTCTAAGCAATTTTGTAGTATAAACAGTGAAAGTATAGGGTGTTCACTGAAAATTCCAACAAGAAAAAGGGCACTTTATACCGGTTGATGCACTTATTTAAGAGAAAAAAAAAATGAATTGTGGAATATTGGAACTCATGCACTCAACAGTCGCAGCATTAAATAGGTAGACAAATGGGAAGATCAGACTCCGATGGATGACAAAATAACCTTTTATACCACATATATGTGCATAGTACGTCATTTGGGACGCAACTCGTGGCAGAAATGCAGTTCTACACATGGCAGGCGCACTGGGGAAGCAGATCCTCATTAGCCAGTGCATTGTGTAGGAAAATGTCATTTTATTGAGTCTGTTTCTGTTTTTCTCAAAGTGTCCTGTTTTGTGACATAATTACATTGTAGATCATCACTAATTGGAAGGGAAGTAATGAGGGGACAGGAAGAGTGAAGCAGAAACCGGAGAGGAAGAGAGAAAAAGGGCTCTGTTTACACATGTGACAGAGCTGTGCCCACCTGTGAGAGGAGGGAGATATGGAGAAATCTCCTTTTCTGTCCGTCTTTCGTCTTATTTACACCCACGTGCATTAGAGAGAGAGAGAAAGAGAGAAACCTCCCTCGCCCCCGCAGCTGAGGATGAGTCAGAGCCTTTCTTCACCATTGTCTCTTTTCATTCTCTCACTCTCTCTGTCCCATGTCGGAAATCACTGCTCCTCTATTAGATCTTTAATTTTACCACCCCCTCTCTTACGCTGTTAAATAATTCTATTTCCTCAATCATGCCGCTTTCCCTTTTAAAAAAAATTCACCAAAAATGAAAATTCTGTCATCATTTCCTCACCCTCATGTTGTTCCAAACCCATATGACTTTCTTTTTTTGGAGAGGCTGCTCACTGTAAAGCCAATGGGTAGAGCTTGACGTCCAGCTTCCCCTTGCTGGATGTAAAGGGTGGAGCTAAAATGTCCAACTACACCCTAACCCTATCCAGAACCTTATCGCTAAACGTAACGTCTTGGTTACATATGGTAACCCTCGTTCCCTGAAGGAGGGAACGGAGACATACGTCGTGACCGACTAATAGGAATTTCGCTAGAGAGGCCAATCAACTTTGAGTGACACTAAACAAGCCAATGCACATTGGCGTACAATCATTTGCATCAGCTGCTCAGCCTCGCAGCGCGGGTATATAATGAGCAGGAGGTGCGATTGCACTTCAACTTTTTGCTGAGGAGCCAAGCCTAAAAAGCTGGAGCTGCAGCAGATGTGGCAACGGGACATACGTCTCCGTTCCCTCCTTCAGGGAACGAGGGTTACCACATGTAACCGAGATGTTCCCTATCAGTCGGTCACTCTCGATGTACATGGAATCCTTACCAAAGCGCCACATCAGCTGCACCTCATCCAGCACCCTGTGCAAGCCTCTACATCTTCTTGCCTGGAAAGACGATGGGAGGAGGCTTACACAGAGTGAATCTGTCACTGCTGTTCCGTGATAACCCATACTGTGAGACTTTGGATAACACTGGGAAAGCATGCCCTTAGGATGCTGGAGAGGAGAACGCTGCGGAAGCCACTTTCTTCAAGGAGTTATGTGGGAAATACATATGGACTACTAGCCAGAAGGTTGTACTACATATGAATACTGGGTGACTTAGCCCAAGACTTAGAAAGACACAGGCTTCCGTTAGGAGCAGCTCCGCCATGTCGGGCCGAGGGTGTTGAAGGACTCGACAGGTTTTTCACTCTGGAGTAATAAGGGTGCACATTAGGGTGCAGCAAGCCAATAGAGCCGGAACTCTTGTGGGTGGGGGTAGAGTTGCCATTCTCCTGGGAGCACAGCTCGTGAAAGCTCGTCGGCTATCCAGTTAAGCACACCGAGGACATACATGGCTGGAAGCGACCTCAGATGCTTCTGACTCCAGAGTAGAAGATGAATCGGAGAAGAATCAGAGGGAGAAAGACTACTCACGCTGCTGTGCTGTAACACCCGCACCAGGATGAGAGGTCCAGAAAGGTAGTAGATTCACTTCTGTAAACAGCATTAGAAGTGCTTGGCTCCGAAGCAAAAAGCTGAAGTGCAATCGCACATTCTGCTCATTATATACCTGCGCTGCTAGGCTGAGCAGCTGATGCAAATGATTGCACACCAATGTGCATGGCTTGTTTTGTTTCACTCAAAGTAGATTGGCTAGCTAGATTCCTATTAGTCAGTCACGACGTACGCCGAGAGTGACTGACTGATAGGAAACTCCACCCATTAGGTCAGAGAGGTGGAGCTGGACATCATTTGGATCTGCAGTGAGCACCACTTGTTATTTTGAGGATCATAGAAAGCAATATTTCGCTATTTAAACCAAAATTAGGATTTATTTAAATACGATTAAATTTATTGTATTATTATTATCTTGGGTGCTCTTCTATATACTCTATAATGGTGCGATCGCACTTCAAAAATCATGAAAAGCACCATAAATTGCCATATAAAGTTGTCCTCTGGTATAAATCTATTTAAAGAATTAAAATATAGTGAGAAAGTTTCATGAGTTCCTTTTATAGTGCTTTCCATGCCATTTTTGGAGCTTGACAGCTCTAGTACCCATCACTTATAGAATGTAAACGAGTAGCTGGACATTCCGCAAAATATTTTTTTCTAAGTTCTACGGAAGTAAGTCATTCAGGTTTCGAATGAGGACATAAGGTTATTGATGACAAATTTCAATTTCAAGTAAACAATGTGTTATTTCTGGTCACCTCAGCTTTCAGCTATTACCTCCATACCACATTGTCTTTACCCTACAGCAGCTGTGCATTGTGGGAAACATGTGGCTGGCTGCTCTAGACTGCTGTTTAATATGACCTTTCCGGCTCCTATTCGTCCCCACTCACAGGAGCAACTCTGATTATGTAATCGTATGCTAGGCTTGTCTTCCACTCATTCAGATTCTCACTCTCCTCCATTCATCTCTCTCCCTTTCATTATCTCTCTGTCTTTCCCTCCTTCTCCTGAATGTATGATTGCAGTCTATCATTTTTCTCATAGGGCTGACTTTCCAGAGACGCATCACACCACCCTTGTCCAACAATACACTCCTGAATCATCTGTTACTGTGATACTATGACCATCTGCTCCTGTTTCAATTATCCCTGATCCTTAGAGAGGACTTTGAATGAAACATAATGGCTAAAAACAAAGGCCAAACAATCTATTTAAAAAAACAACAACAACTGTATTGATTATATGAAGAATATGCTAATAGATCAGATCAATATACTTTATGATAATCTGTACTATTATGCAATATATGCCGCTTTCTTTTGGCTTTAAAGAGGCTTAAATGATCAAGTGTGTGTGTGTGTGTGTGGATGGGTTTATAAACCTTATCAGCATGGCTCATGAATATTAATTAGTTGACGTAATGCTCATCCAGTAGTCATAACCAATTTACTGAAAACCAGGTAACGAGCCAAATTAGGATTACATCTTACTAATTCAATTGAATGCTGATATAAGCGGTTGGCAGAAGCTGCACTATGGTGTAGTTCGAAAAGCACAGAACATTTTAAAAAGGGAACATCAATAATCACTGTAAAAAACATTAGTATTTTAACATGTTTATTTCAATTCCATTTGTTTTACCAAATTAACCTGAACATCAGTGACATTGTTTAGTATTGGGAATGTCTATATCATCTCTTGTGGTCATGTTTACAGTGGCTTGGTTATTTTTCTAATAACCCCCTATTTCTGAGGTTAAAACAGCTGCATTTTCCTTTCAACTTGCATTATTCAGTCAACACCTCAGTAACACAACACTAAAAAGGTGGTTTGTGACTGCAAAACAAAAACCAATGTAAGGTTTGTTGTAACCGTTCGAATCCGAGTCTCATCTCAACCCAACAACACAGCAAATTAGGGGCTAGAGCTTAAGGCGGTTCTTGCCAAAGAATTAGGAAGGAAAGTAGATAGATGGATGAATGGATGGATGGATGAACACATTTTATGTAATGGATGGATGGATGGATGATGGATGGATAAACACCTCCTTTTATGGAATGGATGGATGGATGGTGGATGGATAAACACCTTTTATGTAATGGATGGATGGATGGATGATGGACGGATAAACACCTCCTTTTATGTAATGGATGGATGGATGATGGATAAACATCTTTTATGTAATGATGGATGGATGGATGATGGATGGATAAACACCTCCTTTTATGTAATGGACGGATGGATGATGAATGGATATACACCTCCTTTTATGTGATGGACGGATGGATGATGGATGGATAAACACCTCCTTTTATGTAATGGACGGATGGATGATGAATGGATATACACCTCCTTTTATGTGATGGACGGATGGATGATGAATGGATATACACCTCCTTTTATGTGATGGACAGATGGGATGATGGGATGGGATAAACACCTCCTTTTATGTGATGAATGGATAGGTGGATGGATGAATAAACACCTCCTTTATGTAATGATGGATGGATGGATGGATGGATGGATGGATGGATGGATGATGGATAGATGGATAGATGATAGATAGATAGATAGGGCGGTACTGCCAAAGCTCTTTTTCAGACTGACAGGAATAAAAGCAGCGATAAATGACAGAGCTTCAACAAAGTACCTCTGGATGACGGGGGCTGACTCCACCTCACTCTTTCTCCTCTTTCTCTCTGCTAGACTCCGGAAAACCCTGCCAGGAGGTGACACAGCTTTAATGTCAGAGGGCAAGGCTCACTTGAGTGCGGTTAGAGGTTAGAGCCATGCTCATGAAGGGGCAGTGTTAGCCTGGGGTTAATCAGGAAGAGCTCCTTCTGGGTAAATAAAGCCACGAGCAGAGCCTTGGATTGGATTAAAGTATAAATGAACAGGACTCTTGCCGACAGGCTTGCACAGAAAATCAAAAGACTGTTTTTTTATTGTGGATGTGTTGATAAGAGAATATCTTGACCTTCTTCCTGATAACATAATTAACTGCATCAACTATGAATGGAAATTCAATCCAGAGCCTCAATTTCTCCTTACAATTAAATAAAAGATATAATTAAGTAAATAAAATATAAGCAGATAAATAAATTTCACACACCTGCAATCCAACATAATGTTTTATGAATCACAAAACCAAATTATCCTGTGGGACACTTAACATTTTTAGATTATCAACTCAAGACAAAAGATGATCAGCATCAGCATCTGTCAGCATTACTAAACCATCCAAGACAACCACATCTCTGTCTCTTGCTGAGGTAATCAGAATTATCCAGACCAGCCTATCAAATGTTTCTCGAAGCTATTTCCTGAATCAAAACACATCGCTGCATTACACACCACTAAAGCAACATCATCAATCATTCCCTCAGGTTTTCAAACCAAGTGCAATGTGATTCTTTTATAACATCAAGGTAAAATCATTTTAGTTCAGTTTCATCATCTTGATGGCGCTGAAATGGCCGTTTCCTCTGAGCTATACCCTGAGAAGATTCAATAAATGTTTGTTTCATAGACGTAACGTGTGATTTTAAACAGGTTGGTGTTTTTCTCACACAATTTGAAATTACAGAGCAATTACAGAAATAAATACCTCAGAGATCCTCAGAAAAATCGAATCCTGTTCAGATAGAAATGCTTCTTCTCATTTATTTCAAAGATTGAGTATTGTAAATAAAGCTGAATAGGTGGGACTGGAGGGATGGTGGGGTGGGCCGTGGTGCAGAAGCTAGCGTTTGATATCACACACTGTCATTTTGTGACATTTAAAGGGTACAAAAGGGATACTCACGAAATCCTGTAGAGCAGAGAGGCGAGGCAGACAAAAAGGAGAGAGAAAGACAGACAGAATGCTTAGATAACAAACACATTTGAAGAAAGTGTGTGTGGTCATCGTGTACTTGTCGGCTCTCTGAGTCAGTTTGACAGTAAATGTCACAGATGAATGTGTGTTAGTGGCGATACACCTGTTGTGCCATCTGTACTTGAGGTCAATATAGGTTTCAAACTTCAGTGTGTGTGTGTGTGTGTGTGTGTGTGTGTGTGTGTGTGTGTGTGTGTGTGTGTGTGTGTGTGTGTGTGTGTGTGTGTGTGTGTGTGTGTGTGTGTGTGAGTGTGTAATGAAGTGAGTACTCACGCCTGCATGGTCGTGGTAGCAGTCTGAAAGCTGAACATGTTCTCTTTAGGGAACCAACTGTTATCGTCTGGTTAGAAACAGACATATAGGGACCACATTAGTATGGTTGAAATGATGCATCTGAATGTGTGAATTGTGTAAAAGTGAACAAACATATGCAGTGGCCCCAAAAGGTATTTGGATGAGTAAGCCACACTCACTCAGTAGGAATTTCAATAGAAATTAATAGTGGCAGTAAAAAATGTGAAGTTCAAATTTTTAACATCTGCAAAAAAGTGTTTTATTTCAGCTGTAAAGCTGTCTAAATTGTCATTTTTGTGATAGGTCTGCTGTTCTAGACTACTGAACTTCTAGTTATTCATCCATGATTCATCTGTGGGTTGTTGCCAGTACATCAAGAATTTGTCATCCAGGTAAAGACATACAGTAGTAGATGACTTGTTTGTGTCAGGTTTTCAATTGTCAGACCTTATGAAAGTACGCAAACAAGAAAGAGACGTTTATGTCTATCTGGTGATTCAAGACTATTGTAAAACTACCTGCTTAACTTGATGAAAGTTTCTGACTTTGCTCAAAGTTGGTAAGCGATTCCTTCACATAGTCTTATGATAACATGTATAATATTTAAGTTGCATGGCCGTACCACTGAGTTATTTTTCCAAGGTGTATATAATAAAGGATGTGAAATAATTGCTTAATATTAACTCTACTTTGGTGCAGCAAAGAATATTGCACAATGCCACGGTAACCAAATCAAATAGCTCTTATCAGTGTAAAAATGTTTGAAAAACTAATCAAATTACGCAGGTTTTATGTTCACAGAAGCTACTGTGCTGAGTGTGAATTCCCGCACGACGCTTAATGGACATAGAGATGAAATTAGCTAAAACTAAACATTTAATTTTCCCATTTTGAATTGAAAAGCTGTTTTCATCATACTTTGCATAAGATTAATAATGAATGCTAAATAAACATAGTTAGCTAGCTTTCCTGGTGGCCTCACAGAAAATGATTCATGAACATAAATATCAGTGACCCTATGTTTACTTTCTTTACTGGCAAATGAAAATGCATCAGTCAAAGCTCAGCTTTGGGAAGAGAAGATATACAGGGCAAGATAAGAAGACAGAAAGAGATAGAAAGAAAAGACAAAAGGTGATGGAGATGAGAGAGGAAGAGCAGGAAATAATTTATGCTACTGCCCACTGACATGGTTTTAAAGCTATTGTCATCCTATTTTTTTACCTTGAAATGTCTTAAAATGTGGGTGGCATGCCCCGAACCCCACTAGCAAGCTCGATTGTGGGACCTTTGTATTTATAAAATCCTGCATTTAAACATTAATTTAAGTGTAGTTTAAATGTCCAATACTTTTTGGGGCCACAGTGTGCAGATTCACCAGCAACAACACACACACACACACACACACACACACCACACACACACACACACACCCCACACACACACACACACACACACCACACCCCACACACACACACACACACACACACACACACACACACACACACACACACACACACACACACACAGTCCACTCCACAGAGGGAGAGAGCACAAAAGAGACACACAGGAGAGAGGAGAGAGACACAGGAGAGTGGGAAAAATACAGACCACGGCACATCGAACACATCGACGCCCCCCTTTGTTGGCTGAACCCCACCCCTTCCCCTCGGCCAGAGCCTCTCTCTCTTTCTCTCTCCTGCCTCTCTCCCCCTCTCACCTCTCTCCAGCCCAGTCATGCGGTCCACACTGCACATCCGCTCTAGTGGTGGCCGGCGCTGCTTGCCTGCCTCTCGGGTGCTGCTTTCCAGGTCCAGGGAGCCCTGGCTGCGTGACGGAGCCCCGGGACAGGACTCACACGCCAGGCCACAGTCCTTTCCCTCCCCCCAGCCACGAATATTGTGCGCGCTGACTGAGCTCTGCAGAGGCTGGGAAAGGTGGTGGTGGTGATGGGATGCCCCGTGTTGATGGTGCGACGTTCCAGCACCGGACATGTGCTGGTGAGGGCTACTTCCACTGGTTCCGCCATTTCCGCCATGTTGATGGTTGCCATGATGGTGATTGCCGTGATGGTGGTTTCCACTTCCGCCTCCGCCTGCACCTCCATGGTGGTGGTGGCGCTGAGTCGGAGATGACGAGTTGGAGGACGTAGAGGGCTGGGCAAGTACTTGGGCATGATACGCCTCCCGCCCCTCTTTCAAGACCTCAAGCTCCAGGTTCTCCTTGCTTCCCCGGCTGGTTCCAAGCATGCCGCTCTCTCCAGTGATGGTATAGACCCGGGCAGGCTGCAGGGAGCACTCCACACACTTCTGCTGGTCTTCCTCTGCCGAGAAGCTGCGCTCTAGGGAGAGTCGGCTCTTGGAGGAAGTCGTTGGCGGGTGGCGGTTCCAGGAGGCCCACGGCGGGGTTGATCAAGCTGGGGTCGGTCCCGACGGAAGAGCCCTGGAGGGTGCAGCTGTGGAAGTTGTTATTCTGTGCACACAAGCTGTCTGGGGAATCAGAGTCGTGGCCAACGAGGGTGTCAGACAGTAAGTGATCTTCAAATCAAACATTAGGACAGATGCAGAGAGAAATAAAGAGGGACAAGTGAGAAACAGCAAGAGATGCACAGAGAAAAAGACAGATGAGACAACACACGCTACATCAAGAAGTGGCTCATGAAACATGAACGAGCCTGGAGTCTGAGAACACCACAGGCTCTAAATGGACCAGATAAAAAAGAGAGAGGAATGAAGATAACTAACCTGATCCGTTGTGGTTCTCAGGATGGGTGTGAAGGTACTCTCCAAATGCACGAGCTGCTCTGCAAAAAAACACACACACATTGGTCATTGGCAGGCCCACATTGTGAATACAGTCACAGCTGAAGGATGGTGTTAGGCACGACATGCTGCGAAGTCACTAGCAAATGACCCGTTCTATTAATGAATCGTTCAAAAAGACTCCAAAACCAAGTACAGGATTAAATCAGTCTGAAGAATCTTCCAACAAATGAACTCACTAAATCAAACAGAAGAGTTTTGAGTACTTGAAGGGATAGTTCACCCAAAAAAAGAAGGTTCTGTCAACATTTACTTACCCTCATATTGTTTCAAAAGAAGATATTTTGAAGAATGTTTTTAACCAAACCGTTATGGTGCCCAACTGCCCATTGACTTCCATTGCATGAGCAAAAAAATGATCCACAGAAAGACCACAAAAAAAAGTAATGTTTGGAATGACATGAGGCTTAGTAAAGTCTGTTATCGGTTTAGGTTTTGGGTAAACTATCCCTTAGTTTTCAGACACTTAGGTTTCCGAAACTTTAGTTACAGTAGTATCATTACTGAGTACTGACTGACAGATCATATGACAATGTTATAGGTCATTTGAAAAAGAAAACAAATTATTAAAAATCCAGTAGAAAAATATAGTACTCTCAGCTCCATTTAACACATTTCACCATATTAAATCCATTCAACAAAATTCCACAGATTTTCTCCCAAAATCAGCTTAGTCATCATCGGGCTACAAAACCACTAAAGCATCACCAGTGTAATCCAGCACAGCATAATCCAGTGACCCTGTCAGCAGCTGATCATATTTAGCATTTACTGGAATCCTTTCAGTACTTAAATCCTAAATTAATTGAGCCCATCGTGATGTCTCTTTTATGTGAGAACTTCAGAGCATACAAGCATTAAAGTCAACATGCATACAGCTGCATATTCTACATGTTAACATTATATCACAAATAATTATCCTTTTATTTTTATGTAATTATTATTTTAGCCAAGTGTTTTTTGTGTTAAAACAATCATAATTTAGTTTCATGAACATAACTGTGAGAGGCATAACAGTGATCACACTGACACTAAAAAGAGTTTACTTGCTGCTGTGCCTTTATTTAAAATAAAATCCTTTTCACATGTGATGTGACTGCACTTTTCTCAGCTCACATCTGGCACATTTAACTCGTTTATGTACAAAAGAGCAAATGAATGAGATGTCTGATGATATGACCCTTTTTCCCACAAACGAACATTTGAAAGCCCTTTTAGATACAGTCTAGATGGACGATGGTTCCTTATGTGTCGTAACTCCTCCTGCTTCCGAACCCATCTGTCAGTTTCTCTCACTTCTTTTTCAATTTGAGAAATGACAGGCCCAGTGCGAACTACTCTTAGCCTCTTAATGTCACCTACTAAGCTGACACCAGCCTCGGGTATAAAAGGCTTTTCATAAGGATATGAGTAATGCTCTGCATGCGGCAGCTGTCTGCATCGGGAGGTTTGAAAGCTGGACTCTTCAAACTTGAGAATGAGGCTCAGCTTCTTCAGTGTGAAGGCTGAAATGAGGGGCAGGCATGTGGAAACGCATGTGACAGTGAAAAAGAGGGCATATGGCAGAAAGAAAGGTGGGAAAACAAGACTGGGGGAGAGGAAGGGAGAAAGAGAGAGGAGGAGGACGAACAGAGACACACTCTCTGTGCAAATGTAATTGGTTGCTTTGTATTTCAGTGCCACCCACAGATTCAGATGTACCGTTTTTATCTTTCCATTCCGGGAAGAAGAATGTGGGAGAATGATGGATTTAAGGGTGAAAAAGGGACAAATAGAAATATGGAATGAGGATGGAAATATAGACATGAGAGATAAAAGGACAACAATAAAAAAATCAATAATATAATATATATATATATATATATATATATAATATATATTATATATATAACATATAAAAAAAAACAATAAACTGACTGGTCAGCACTACTTTACCCATTTTGAATCACCTTTTTTTGCCATTATAAGGCCATAAAACTGCATGTATAATCATTATAAATAATTTAAGTACATACAATAATAAATAAAATAGTATTACATGTTCTGCTTCAGTTTTGTCAACTACTACAATAAAATAAATCATTTTAAAAAGTAAAACTGATTCAAATATCAGTATAGCATGTCATATTTCATGTCATGACATCTACCCTGCATGTGTTTTTATTAAATATAATGGAAATGATCTCCATTAGAATATAAAAACAGCTTGAATTGGCTTGAATTACAGACTCACGAATAACAGTGACGCAAATCATCAGCTCGATAACCTCAAGAGATCATCAAAACCTCATTCATACCAGAGCATCAAAGTAAGCACTAATTTGACACTTAATTCACAGGCGGCTATAAAGAGAGTGTCAGAGACAGAGAGAGCGAGAAGACGGATAAAAACTGCGAAACGAACATCATGACGCTTCCCAAAGGAAATATTTGTCACCACTGGCCCATCGTAAACAGCAGGAATCAAAGAGACAGAAAGAGAAACACTAATTAGTTTGGGCCTGAGGGGTTATTGTCAGTAACAATCGAAAACACCAACTGAGAATCATGGGAAATGACTTAACCAATCAGAACAGCCGATTAAGATTTGAATAAATAATGAGGCCAGTATAACCAAAGAGACTTTGGTGGTTCACTTTTCATAAGCGCATTTTGACACCTCGATAATAAACGAACAACAGCTTATTCTGTTTCGCATACGGTGGCTTTGGCACTCGCAACTGTGTAAATCTCCGGGTGAGTCACTGCTTTTCGGGAAGCTGATTCAGTCTTGTAGGAGACATGAGGATGACTCCGTAATACTCTGCGGCTGAACCTGTTTTCGCCACACAGACAAATATTTGCAGTCACCAACACATGCATTCGTACCTTTAATGTATCTAATACCCCTACACAATATAGCCCACACATAATCACATACATTCCCCACGCACAGAAAACCCACTCCGATCTCAATATTGCAACCTCCTCCACAGAAGCTGTCACACGACCAGGGATCGTTCCGCAGGAATCCCTGGTGGCTTGCAGTCGCCCTGGGCTTTACCTGACGTAACATATAACAACATGACACTTGTGACAGCACTTTAAATTATTCAGTTTCACCATTAGAAGGTCGTGTTGAACGGGTCCGTAACAAGCATCCTCCAATGCAAGAGGGTTAATTGGAGTGCCAGTTCAGTCTGAAGAGCCACATACTTGACCTGAAGAGGTGTGTGGGGGGTGCAGAAACAAACAAGGGGTAAATTATACTTTACCTGACGGTGTATGAATAGTTAACGACATAAATCAGTGCTTAATTTGTGAATAAAAAATTGCTGGATCAAAAACAGCAATTAAAAGGTGTAACAGACGCTAACCACACAACTTCAGTTTTCACATACAATGACTACTATAAGAGCATTATTTACAAGTTTCTGCACAGCTCTAACTACAGCATAGTGTATTATTCTGTCACGTTTAGCCATGTTGAGACAAAAAACAAATCAGTTGACCAGATATATTCTCTCTCACTGACGGCATTGTTGCCTCTTTCATTAGCTACATTGATTTCTGACTGATCTAAAAGCCATTGCTTGTGTCTCCTGCTATCGTGATTAGTATTAGCAGAATTGTCCAGGGGGGCAGTTCCATCTTCTCAGGATCTCTTTTGATCAGAAACACCATCCGCTTTACTCGTGGACATAAAAAAATGAAAATATGCTTGACTGTCTTAAGCGATAATTATATTAGTTATAAAAAACTCTTTCCAAACTCTCCGCAGCTTCAGCAGGACATGGTGCTTCTGTCATTACAAATGCCCTTGCTTTACATGCATATCACTTTTATATGTTTATATATTATATATATATATATATATATATATATATATATATATATATATATATATATATATATATATATATATATATATTGTGTGTGTGTGTGTGTGTGTGTGTGTGTGTGTGTGTGTATAAAGTATATATATATATATATATATATATATATATATATATATTATATTATATATATATATATATTATATATATATAATATATATATATATATTAATATAAATTTATATTTATTTCAATTAAAATAACATTAAAATAAAATGCAAGGTAATTATCCATACGCTCAGGCACACAAAACTTTTACACTGCTCATTTTTTTTCTGTTAGTTTTTTGATTAACATCAGCTTGACTTCCCAAGCCGGGGGAATAATCATATTAATAAAATATCAGAAGAAATACAGGAAGATAAGAAGGAAGGAAAAGGAGCGAAAGAGAGTGAGGGGTAGAAAATGGGTAATGGGTAAAGTGAGAAAAAAGAAAAGAAAAGAAAAAAAGAGTAGCCACTAAAGTAAGGATGAAATAATAAAATAAAGTCAGCATGCTTAAAGACATGTGACTGAACAAAAATGAAGGTGAGCAAGAAGAGGAAAAAATCATGTGAAATCAAAAATCATCCCAAAATGCATCATGTGAGTCCAAGCGGTTGGAGAAACAAGGTAGGTGAAAAAAATAAAGATCTGAGAGAAACATAAAAAATGAAAGCATATGAAATGCAGTCAGAAAAGATGCGTTGAACTACTGGAATTCATTTAGTCATTTCCAGTGCCAGAAACACAACCATTCTTTTAACCAATTAAAAGAAATTATAAAGACATTAACATTAATTTCTATTTGATTTTTTCTATTTTTATTTCTATCAATTTATCAAATAATTATTAAATGAACGCATTATGGTTTCCACAAAAATATTACACAGCACAATTCTTGAGTACCAAGTCAGCGTAGATCATGTGATTTCTGAAAGATCATGTGACACTAAAGACTGGAGTAATGATGCTGAAAATTCAGGTTTGACATTACATTTTTATTTTTTTTTTTTATCTTACCGACCCAAAACTTTGAACAGTATAGTACGGTATTTTTCTTTCCCATTGCACCATTTACTCACTGTTATGTCATTCCAAACCTGTTTTTGTATATAAAATAAAAGTCAACGGGATTCAAGATAACACTAACATAAAGTACTTTCATTCTATCCAAAAAGGAAAGCAAGTCATAAGGTTTGGTAAAAACACTACAGGATCATCTACAGCACTGCTCTTTCTTTCTCTTTGCTTTCATCAGAGTTACTCTATAAAAGCAGCACATAAAAGCATGGGCACAGTAGGAGAGAATGAAATACATGACACAGCACTCACACATTTCCACACATTCACATACACAGCAGGCATTCATGCATGAACCATGTACACACTAGAAAATTCATACTCTCAAACACAGTAAACTACTGTACACTTGATGTTAAATACCATGTGATTAATTCTTAACAATGCTGCATTTTTTGTTTAAATTAATCACATGGCATTTACGGGATTTAACATCAGTTGTTTAGAACTGAGTGTGTGTGAGAAAAAAATGGCAGGCAACGTCCACGTCAACCAACTACCATTGAGATGAAAGCTAACAGCTTTCTCCAGGTATTATATTATAATTAAATTTGAAATGATTTAGGTAAACTGATTGTGTAGACTGCAACATCTTTTTAAGACACTTCTCCAAGGCAAACACTTTACTGGCATTTTTCCCAGAGAAAATCTGTATGCATTTAATTCAGGCAGGTCCTTGAGAACTATTAAAAGGTGAGTGGATAACATGCATTTAATATGAGCCTGGGGACAAGCAAACAATCAAGCATTGCTGATACCTCTGACTCGTTTCTTTGACACATTATCCTCTGTTATATTCCGAGCTAGTAAAAACATCAGCACGGCTAATGGCATGTTCTTGTAGAGCATGTTTGCACTGCATATGGGACCTGCGCTTCAGCACAGACCACAGATTAAAATGTCACCCTCCTCCCTCTTCCACGGTTTGAGAGCCAGGCTTAATGATGCCTGGAACCCTCCTTCGCCCAGAGCGCACCCTCTCTTCAACTCTCGCTCTACCCTCTTCTCTCTCTCTCTCTACCATAACAGCAGAGACAACAATGTCAAAGGCGTAATCGCGGTGTCAGAGTCATCCTGAGATCTGCATTATCTCAAACGGTCAGACTAATTACAGGACACGGTCTCATCTCCGCTAACAGATAATAAATAGAGCAGGAAGTGAAGGGGGAGATGCAGCTTTCAACTGACTTCAAGAATATAAGAAGAAGTGGAGTCTCCTCCTCACAAGATGTACAATGTTGAATGTATGTACAATGTACAAAAATGATGTTAAAACTGCAAGGCAGACGATTTAATGCTTTTGCATAGTAGGAGGTATTTGGATTAAATTGGATAAGTTAAGGTTTACCTACTGAAAAAAGGGATAGTTTGAACTAAAAACAACAAAAAAATCTGTCATTCGTTCAAAATTCGTACGCTGTTATTTTTTCAGCACACACAGAAAACAATCAAATGGACACTTTTATACAGCAATGAACGGTTTCCACAAAAATAAGAGAAGCGATTTGAAGTATGGTGAACCATCCTCAGATTTTGTCCTGTGCATTTTAACCCATCCAACTTGCACATACATTAGGAGTAGTGAGTAGTGAACACACATACAGTGCAAACTGTGGACACACACACCATGAGCGGTGGGGCAGCTACAGTATTCACTGCGGTGCCCGGGGAGCGATTGGGGATTAGGTGTTTTGCTTAAGGGTAGTGGGTATTAAGGGTGGAAAAGAGAGCTGTTCATTGACTCTCCAAACTACATTTTCCTGTCGTTATTGAGAATTGAACCCTCAAGTCTCACTCTCTAACCATTAGGCCACAACTGCCCCAGAGCAGCACAGCTGTTTTCAACACAGATAATAATAATATTAAAAATGTTTCTTGAGCAGCAAATCAGTATATTTCTTGATTAGGAGGATAATGTTACACTGAAGACTGGAATAGTCTATAACAGCTTAAGAGACTTAATGTTCCTTGGTCCTAGCTAGACCTTGGGTCTTCCTTCTTAGACTTAATGTTACAATTCAATGGAATGAATAAATATTTTATACAAACACACACACACAAAAAAATACCCATTTACAAACCTGTCAGAAATCGACAATAGCTATCCTTCCATTCCATCCACCTAATATTTTATGTGCATTTTGGGATATCGCATGAAAAACGCTGGATGGAAATGCCAAGATGCACATAAAATCTGCTGAAAGATGCGCGAGTCATTTATCAAGTAGGATAAAAGAGCCACAGTCTCTTCCCTGATTGCAACTTCCATTTTTATTATTACTGATATTTTGTGGCAATTTCCCAGGAATTGACCATTTTGTCCTCTTGAACACATGGGAGGGAAAGGCTGCTTTATTCAGAAAGATTTTATGCGACATTCTGATTTTGTGCATAAATTAAATTTGCAACTTTGAATGATAAGGTAGGGAGATAAACACTGCTGATAAGCAGCCAAGTGGATTTGGTTATTGACCAATGGTAATAATATAAAATCTGCCAAATATTCTATGATATATTGGTCAGTTGTTAATATGAACTACAAAAACTTTGTTTTTGGAACTTGACTCATGACAAATTAAACATGTATTTTTTGGTTAAGTGTGTTATTGTTGAAAGCAGACCAGTTTTGACCAGAGTAGATATATGATGGGTATCTGGTCAAAATCAGCATGTTCGCAATATGCCATTTTTTTCATTTAAGATTGTCACCAGCTGATCCAAATTATCTGGTCAAGGCGGGTGTTTCAGCAGGGTTTAAAAATTATGTCACTCAATGCCAAATGTCTCATATGGCCAGTGCCACAAAAAACTCCAAAGCTATGTATGAAAATCTTCATAAATTCCCTGCTTTGATATTTACTTGATATTTTTTAATATGCTGAAAGGAGGGTGACAACATGGTTATGGATTTAGATCTTTGCTGGGAAACTATAAGCGAATTGAAATGCCAGCATTCTGCAGATTTATCCAGGGCCCAAAGATCAATGAGTCAGATCTCATCAGCCTGCAGTGTGCTGGATCAAAACACACTGAAAAGAGCCTCACTTCCCACTCGATGTCTCAGACTAGGCTTAAAGAAAGGCAGACTCTCTTCAGATACTGCAATATCTGGGATGCTTCCTTAAAAGGTCTCACATAGGTCAATGATTTTCTGTGTCTGTTTTAAGTGCCACAGAGATTATGTTGCACTGGACTTGAGCAATAGTGCCTCTTTTTGCTTCTTAGATGTTTTGTTGGTAAACAAGATGAAAATACAGATGTAACATGTTTTTTGCAGTGTAATAACTTAACCCTTAAATGCATGAATGTTTCGCAAATCATTTAAACATATTCGCAGTGTTGGGGAGTAGTTAACTACAAGTAGCTAAGCTACTAACTTAACTACATTTTTCAGTAGCTTGGCAGTAGCTCAGTTGCTTTTTAAACAGTGTAGCTTTTCCAGTAGCTAACTACTTTTTGCAGCAAGTAGCGGTGTAGCTCGAGCAAAAGCTACATTGCGTTTGGTCGAGCCTGCGCGAATCAGCGCGATGCAAGGAAGGATATTCTTCTTCTGGTTAGATTACAAACAAATAATTTTTTGCCATTACCGCCAGCTGTTGTTTAATCACGCATCTTGTGGCTAACGGTTCACTGACGTACAGTGGGTTGACACACCCCATGATGGAGCAAGATGTGCAATTTTGCACTTTTGACAAACAGTCTGAGATATTTGAGTGTTGTATGTAATAAAACAATACTCTTTGAAATCATAATTGTATTGCATTGTTTTAAACACTAAATATTTTACTTAAAACATTCCTCAGACACTTATTCGGTTATTTATAATATACGTTGTTCAAAAAAAGCAAAAGTAGTTTCACTGTAGCTAGCTACTTTTTGATAGTAACTTGTAGTGTAGCTAACTACTTTTCCAAAAGGGTAGCTTGACTGTAGTTTAACTACTTTAACTTACAAGTAGCTTGTAGCTTGTCAAACTACAGTTTCAGAGTAGCTTCCCCAACACTGCATATTCGATGAATCGGGTCTTTATCGACCCGGATCTTTATCTAACACGGATGGATCTCTACCTGTAGTGATAATAAAAAAAATCCTGATATTGTAGTAACAATTACAGAAGAATAAAATAAAGCATATTTTGATACATTTTGTAGCTTGGAAGAGTTCAGTTTGAGCATATGTTTTATACCATCATCACTGTCCTCATCAGAGCTCATTTCCCAGTACATTCAGCATCTGGCTCATAATCACGTGACGATCTCAAACATATCCTCAAAACTATCATTTTCAACATCTTCAGAATCAATATTTTGATTGCTGACAGCTTCGTCACAAGATCCGCCATCAACTGACAGTGACAGTAATATTTGATTGCGTTCTTGCTCTGAGCCACTTCAAGTTTTGCTGATGATACTTTCTATTCTTTTGTTTTCTGCCTCCAGTAACTATGAGTGAAACGTCACTTCATCATTGTGTATCAGTCATCCCTACCTTGTGAAATAAAGGTGAATTGCAATTATTCAGTCACCAAAGATTAAATTATTGATGTGCAGTAAAGAATATAATTACACTGCAATTTGAATAGGCTTTTACAATGTGGAGGTTTTAAAAGTTTTCACAACACAGTTTAGTTTGGCAGTGATTTTAAGACACGTCTGACTGCTTATTCCTTATTGACATCCTCATCTAATTCTGCTAACCCTATATTCCATCTTGATGTTAAGGTTTCACACTACAAAAGGCAAAGGAATAACAACTGGATCTCTGTATGTTGTGGACATTTTTTTAAGGTATGCGACGCATCAACAAAAGACTCTAAAACTCTAAAGATTCACAAAATTGAAACATGCATGTATTTGTCTATATGAGACGGCGTGATAGCATAGCCAGTGACTCAGCCTCTCAGCTGGATGAGCATCAAGTGGAACTCCGCAGATCACTCATGATTAGCATACAAACACTGTACAGACCAGGCTCTCCATGCTGACCCACTGGCCCTGAAAGCATTCAGCCTAAAAATGACTCAGACAAACTGTAATAAAAAACAACAAAAATTAAAAGAAAGACCAACAGGAAGAACCCATTGCATAAGTGATTCTTTTTATTGCTACACAACTAGGGGCCATTAGTTTGAACCAGAGAAAACAACTACAAATGCACAACACTAATTTAAGAGTAGTGCAGGTTGAAAGCAGGATACTTCCTTTTCTTTAGCGTGTCGGAGTGGGCAGGGGGACTACTGATCCTGTGTGTATTCACAGAACATGGGCCACCTACAGATTTTGGTTTTGAACAGCTCAGTGGTCATGACCCAGTGTCTATAGAAAGAGCAGATTACCAGAGACTGCCTTCACGCAGTCCAATAGATGTTCAATAGTAAGTCGGTACAAAGCGTCTATGTTATTCCAATCTGTGTTGAAAATGACTAGCTTATGACATAAAAGCCATTTCTCTGTCAGGCGTCTAATCATAAAGTGACAGAGTTTTAAATTTGGCTTCGGCTGACAATTACTCAATAGCACAACACCTCTTTCTTTGCTCAAAATCACTATAATTTACAGCCTATAATAACAGTTACAACTGCCCCAGGCCAACTAATTCCATTGCAAATGTGCGGTTTCTTCCTGCAGGGCACAGGTTCCACGTCTGAAGTCTGAATGCTGTCTGATTACTCCAGGGAAACTTGCTTTCATTTCATTCAAGGCAGTTTTATGGCCAGACAAACCCCAGAGCAGTGGCTCTCAATTTTATTTTGGACTCCAAGACCCTCTATAGACTGACAACATTTGAAAAACATTTTCAAAAACAGTTTTATTACATGACTTTTCTAGTTTGTAATTACGTCCAAGATCATGAGAACCGTGGTTCGTACATAAAAATGGCCGCTGTTAAGGGAACTATTAAAATAACAAATATGATTTCAGGTTACACCTTGATTGTTTTAGCTAATTTTAAACCTGGTTTTGTCTGATTTTAAATAATTTGAAGCCACATTGCAGCCCCCGTAGAGGTGTGCTGAGGCCCCCTAGTGGTTCCCGGTCCCCTGGTTGAGAAACACTGCCCTACAGCTAATCAACTAGAGATTTTCACCAGTTAATTGATCATAATTAATCAAAAAAGGTTCATATTTACAGCACTTAGTAGACTACATATATATTGTTTATATTGGATTACTCAAAACCGTTAACACGTTGTGTCTGCTTAGAATGCCGTCTACCGTTCTGTTACATCGGTCATTTCTACTCAGCATGCAAAGCCGTTTGCACAAATATACCTGCCCTGCATACTGAACAGCCCCTCGTTCAGGCTAATGACACACACACACACACTTTCACACTGAGGAAAAGGAATGCCATCCCATTCATCACCTCAATCTGTGCCTGAATGCTGTATGTCTACAGCAGGATTTAGCCGACAAGGTCATTTCAATGTCATCTATCTACAAGGAATGACCAGAGTTTATCTGTTCGAATGCAACAATCACAGTCCATTCTGCATGTGAACGTTAAGGATGCAATGACTCACAGCATCCCTGAGGAACCAGGCCCAGACATTAGGGTGATAAGGTGAACTACCTACCATCTTGTGAATTATGACAGATGTGATACACATGAGAGCTAAACACACACTAGTTATGTAAGAATAGGTCTACAAGCAAGACTAATGGTCAATCAATAAGGGGTTTTCATGAATAATAGTGAAAACGTGCACTAAGTTGTCTTAAAATAATATGTTGATTTAATATTTGTGTTGACTATATCATTCTACAATGCTGCAAGTCAGTTTTCCTATGACAATATAAATCACTGTGACACAGAAACACCAGGCACAGCATGAGTCAGTCACGGATAATTGACAGATAGAGTCAGTCTTGTGCCTACTTGCCTGTTGCAAGCGGTGAAGGACGGTGTCAATGCTTTGATCTACAGATGGGACAGGCGAGAAGATTACTTTAATAGGCAGCCCTGCTAGAAAATCCATCTTAAACTGGTAGCTGGTCCAACAGCATGGGCTAGACCATCTTAGACCCGCAACAAAACAGCTTAAGGTAGTCAAGCAGACTTTTGGAATAAAATGGAAGTTTAAAATGGATTTCGCAACAGCATTCTTTAATTTAGGAAATACATTTTTTTTTCTACACTCAAGAGTAAATAATAAAATGAATTACTGAATAAATATATGAATTAAGTTGTGGGACCCTTTATTTAAAGGGATAGCTCACCCAAAAATCTAAATTCTGTTTTTAAAAACCTGTATCATTTTCTTTATAGCTGAACACAAGAAGATTTAAATTATAAAGATTTTCTTTGCCTGTCTTGGTAACTGTTATCTCAAGGATGCAAAGGCACCATAAAAGTAATAGTATCATCAAAATACTATCAAATAAAATAAACAACAAACAAAATTAAAAAAAATCTTTACCCGATTACTGGTTCAGCGAGATGTAGAATTTAGAGCCATTAAAGTAGGAATGATTCAATAGAAAGATTCAACACAAGCGAATCTTTCATAAATTCTGTCATGTAGGCTACTCTGACTTAACCTGACTCCGCCAGATGGATTTGCTCCGCATATCCATCTGGAAACCTTCCGTTGAAGTAGTTTTGGTAAGGGGCGAAAATACTGGTTAGCTGATTGGCCTATGTTGGTGATAGACGGGCCAAATCAACCAATCAGATCAACGAAGCATATGAGAGCGACGACGAAAACACAACCACAAGCCAGCTACTCTTGCTGCTGCAGGTAAAGGCTCGTTAGCTCTGTAATTCCGTAATAACTCTGCAATTCCGATAAAACTTGCTCGATAGCCACACTGATGCTAGTTTCATCCGCTGAAGCCGCCATGTTCTTAAGACTGAACTGTCGCGCTTCTCGTTGCGTCACACCTCAACCCGCCTCAAAGCCAACGCTGATTGGACGTTCGTTTGGTGAACTGCTCCCAAATTTTCTTTAACGGAAAGTATCCAGACTGATCTGCGAGTGAAACCTTGAAAGCTCGCGAGATCAGGATGGTCTCACGAGGCTAACTCTGACTTTCCTTTACATAATCGTTACTGCTCTAGAAGACTTTTATTATACTTTTATGAACATATGATTTTTTTATGAGGCTAGACATCTTCAGTCACCAGCCTTTGCATTTAAAGACATACTTCAGATGTTTCCCCCCTGTGAAATATAGTCATACGGCGCTAGAACAACATGAAGGAAAGTAAATAATGACAGAAACGTAATTTTGGGTGAATTAGCCTACCATTCAATATTCACATGATATGGAAACATTAACAAATACACTCGTATTCGTAACACCTATCTTCAAAAAGACCCGTCTGCTCAAATATCACGGCTGAATTTTCTTTTCGCACATGAATGAGAATCCAGATCCCCGTTTTGTAAGTTCTTGCAGTGCGCGCGAAGCTCTGAAGACACACGTACGAATGCAGAGCTGATGATGGGCTTCATGCAGTGCATGACCCAAAACGAGTTGACAAAAGCAGACACTCACCTAACTTTGGCTGCCACCGAAGAAATCGCATCATTTCTCAGATTCTTCCTTTTGGACACTGCAGTTCCCATGCTGGCATGGAAACAACGCTTGCAAGAAAACGGCACATTCCAGATGTCAAAGCATTGAAGAAAACGCGTGGAAAAAGGGATGGAACAGGTTGCTATAAGAATGCGGATCCTTTGGCGTTCACATGAAGGACTGTTTATATCATAACGCAAAATTTGAAGATGATGCGGGACAGAGGATGCTGCCGTCTCCTCTTGCTAGTGTCAACTAGTTAAAGAAAACACACGCACGAGCACGTCCCTCCCCTCCTCTCTCTCCTCATTGAAATGAGAAAGACACGATGGTTTGAAGAGTGTTGTTTATGGTAGTGTGTGAGGGTCCAGGCAGGAAACCCAGTGGGACCATATATGGAGCGACCACTCCTCCAATTCCACCCACTCGTCCAGCGCTAAATGCCAGGTACAGAATGAGCTGGAGTGACCGGAACACATGCAGAAATACCGCACTTCTCATATAATGTTACCTGAATCATAACGTTTAAAGACATTAAAATAATGGTGCAATACTTACTGTGCGTAATCTTTATCTGTGGAATATTTCACTGTCCGTGCATATCTATCTATCCATCCATCCATTATATTCCTGTCTGTCCGTCCAAAACTATCTATAATATCCCTGTTTGTCCATCCATATCTATCTATGGACTATTTCTATCTGTGCATCCATATCCATCCATCCATCCATCCTTCCATCCATACATATGTTTGTCATACAACCTAAAACATGCTTCATGTGCTAAATCTTATTCAATATTATTATATTAGGTTACACTATATCAGTTAGAAATAGATTATTGATTGTCCAATTCTTAAAAAATAAAAACATTTGCATATGTATATGCATACCTTATAATGGTTTCAACATTATGAATGTGACTGTAGCCCCATGCACACTCACGCAGGCACATGCACACACAGGTCTGGAGTACAGCAGTGTGCCCTCGCTCCACAACAGCATGTTAACCGTCTGCTGTAGCCTCACTGTAACAGACAACCAACAAATCGTCCCTGGCTAGACAAGCAAGTGCATAAAAACACAGGCTTTAGAGTAGCAGCATCAGTAGAATGAAGATCCAAACTAAATATGCATTAGTGACTACTGTATGTACTCAGTCAAGTCATCTGAAGAGGTCACACAACCTGATTCTTCTGTTTCATGTTTCTGGACTAGGCAAACACATGGAGTATCTGTGTCATACAGGGAGACAGATGGAAAGAAACAGAAGTCAGATGGATTGAATAACAATATATTAGAGCTTCTGGGTTTTTCCCGTGGCCAATGCCGTTTTTTAAAGTAAATAATCCGTAGCTCTGGGCTTTGGTGTGCGTGGTGGGACTGCCGATGAAGGGAGGAAAAGCAGAAATGAAAATAACAAAATGCCCTTTCTTTAACACAGCACCAAGAAGTGCAGCACTGTGTACAACATGTTCTGCCGATAAAGACAATAGAATTTGTTAATTATCCCCACACAGATGGCACTGGATGTTCACATCATGCACAGCTAAGCGTTACAGATTAATTATTTAGAAAATGTTATAAAAACAATTCCCCACCTCTGTAGACCATAATAGACTTATTTTCCAACTAAATGAAACACAGGCAACATTTTGAACGCTGAAGTTATAGCAAAAAAATGTCCTCTGAGAAGACAAAATGAAATATAAAAAAAAACTCATCACCTAATGCTCGCACACAAAATGAGCTTGACATTGCATTTGTGCTTTTGTGTCTTATTCTTTTAGATGATGATTAAGAGGGAATGGTGAAACACTATGTTCCTCCTGACAGGATGCCCTCATCCGTTTGAACTCAGGACTAAGTCTCTATTTTTCTCTCGCACACACACCTGGATCATTTCTGGAAGGGGGCACTGCTGTTCCCATCACTCACTGTGTGTTCCAACACAAATAACCTAACAAGGTCAGCCAAAACACTTGCATTCCATTACTCCGCTGGCTCATTGTGTGCCAGAGCTCCTGCAACACATTTGTGTTTTGACAGTCGCTAATAATGGCATGTGAAATCTCAAACTCCCACTGACACAGGCAAGGAGAGCCATCCTTAAAACTTGTTATGATAATTGAAACAGTGAGAGTCTTAATCTTTGCCACTTAACATAATTTGAAACTTAATTTGAATAATGCAATAATTGGTAATCATGTAGGTACACCAGGCAAATTCAGATTATCATAGAGTTTCAGCAAATGTCCTAGAGAAATAAGTACACATCTGATGGAATTATACATTATTTCCACAAAGTACACAATTTGTGTTCAAGTCGTTTAAAGAATTTTATTGTAAAATTGACATTATCCCACAGAAAATGACATGATGCGCCAGCACTGAAGCGACCCGACAGTCAAAGCTGCATTACGTCACAAAAGTGCTGACTTGTAGGAAGACCACGAGTGTTTAGGGTACTATTTGGGAGCCTTACAAATTGGGTCTGCAGTAGTATGAGGAGAGACAATGAAACACTGATAAGTCTGGGTAGCAATGTAGGTCAGCTCACATTGCTTTAGATTCAACATTACTCCTAGCGCTGCCAGTAATGAAAAGGTAATGATGCAGAGGATTTTTTTTAAACAAATCCTTTTACTGTAAAGTAAGTGATTATTTGGAGACAGGAAAAGTCACACATGCTGT
The DNA here is from genome assembly GCA_036326025.1 of Chrosomus eos. Taxonomy (NCBI): domain Eukaryota; kingdom Metazoa; phylum Chordata; class Actinopteri; order Cypriniformes; family Leuciscidae; genus Chrosomus; species Chrosomus eos. Next base: position 14,007,210 of record CM070834.1, read on the forward strand.
ATCATCCTCCAGATGACACCACTGTGAGGAGGCAGCGGTGTTGATTTATTTAGAAACCATGGATGTACACATCATTAAACAGATAATTACGGCGCAGATCCCCCCGGATACCTTTTGAGTCATACGCACACACCCCCAGACCCTCCACCTCTCCTCTGAAACCTGTCACTACAGACCAGCTTTAGTCACAAGGGATGACGAAAACGGAAGGACCACAAATTTTAACAACATCATGCCATGGCTTTACAAACATCTTAATGGATCATTACAACAATGTTGTTATTTATGGTTTAGTGCTGTTTGCATGCAGTTATTTATAACCCTATAAAATGTAGTAGTTGACCCCAAAGTAAAACTGTCGTCACTAACTGACTGCTGTTCCTACCCTGTGCTATTTTCTGTCGTCCTTGAAACACAAATGCAGAATGTCAAAGCTGCTTTTGTCCATTCAGTTAAAAACTGAATGATGATGTTCACCGCATGATGGGAGCTTGTTTCCGCCATAGAATAAAAAAAATAAAAAGGTAATTGCAGCTTTTTATCTCACAATTCGGACTTTTTTTCTTGTAATTGTGAGTTATAGATTCAGAATTGTGGGATGTAAACTCTATAATACAAAAATTGTAATATCAATTAAAAACTATAAAAACAATTTTTAGTCAAGATCTGCATTGACAATGCATGAGTCAAGTACTCTGTAAAGTCTATTCCAGCACATGCCAAAGACTTTCAATGAATTTAAGGTCTGGCCTCAGAGGTGCCAATTCATGTGTGAAAATGATTCTTCATGCTTCCAACCATTCTTTCACAATTTGAGCCTGATGAATCTTGACATTGTCTTTCTGGAATATGGCCATGATTTGTCTTTCTACATGGATGTTTAAGAAATGAAAGGCTACACACTCCATCAATTATGGTTAGAAGAACTGTTGCCAAACATATAACATGATCGAAACATAATAATCACTGCAATAATTATCCAATCATAGAGACTTAAGCATTTGCCCGTTAAAACCCAGACCATTTTTTTTGGACCGGCAATGTGCGTATATTGAAAAGGCAACCAAAGCTATATCTACAGACAACGGCCAACGGCCACCCAGTACAGGTGTACCAACCACCTAATATGGTCAAGCAATCTCTTGCATTTTTCTAGGAAAATGTGAAAATACAAGATTTAAAATTGTTATTTTTTAAGCATAGTAATCAGGTGGCCATTTAGAAAACGTTACCATAACACCTCCATGCCCTTTTGCTAAGTAGTGAGCCTTATGGAGAATGAAAACCAACAACCTTCCAGACAGCAGTACAATGACTACTTCAGAGAAGGTCAAACGCTCACATTTACAAAACTCCACCAGGCTGATTCAGACTGACAAACGAACAAAAGGCAAATAACGTAAATGCTCACATACTCGCACACAAACCCCAGCTACAACAGCCCCGTCTAGTCAATATCATCAAGAATATTGCTACAGTTATGGGGATTTTTTTAATACAGGTCAGTTATGCTAAATTACCAAATTGCCACTGTCATTCTCCTTGGCCACAGAGGACGAATATGACTTCTCTGTTGGCATGCCTTCTCTTTTCTTTCAGAACATACTTTTATAGTGGCCCCAAAAAGTATTTGAACACTTTAGCCAAACTTAAAATCTATGAGCATATAAACCGTTTTAAGGGAAGTTAGAAAAAATCTTGCAGCATTAAGTTGGTTTGATATTTTGTATGAGGCAATGACATCCAAAAAAGTGACCCAAGTGTCCAATTACTTTATGGCATTAGGTCTACAATTGCATGAATTTGAAGCTAAACCTGCTATAACTGAGAGTGTGTGTTAGCCTGACCCGACCGGCCTTGACTGATACAGCAAATAATAAAATTGAGCCTTAAATCAATCTCTCTTTTAAAACTTCACAGGCTCTAACTAAATAAAATTAAGAAATGTGTGTTACGTTAAATATAAGTCCTGTCAGGCCTAGGTCAAAGTTTAAAATGTTTACCTTTGGCATGAAAAGTGACAACAATGATCAATCCTGAAAACAAAATGAAAACCTCGTTTTTCATTTCCATGATTGGTTATAGTATCAATAACCTGCAGTCAGATCCCACTACCCAGTACCAATTTATTTCAACACGAGTCCCTGTTTCAAATGGTCCTCAGAGTCCTCCTCCAAACCAGACATTGTGGATAGGACTGTTGGGTTACAGTTCTCTGTAAATTTTGAACTAATCTTGGATCAGCAAAAAGCAATGCATAAAATTACTACATTCTTGTGGACTTAGCAATGGCTACAAGACTGCAACCCTCATGACAACACACAACACTTTCCCTTAACAAGCTTTCTTCCTTTCAAAATGAATGTCTGTATTCTTCTTTTCAAAAGCAGGTAGACAGTGTACAACTGAACTGCCCCACACAGTTCTTACAATAACTATTCCCATCATGCCAAATATGTCCTTACCAAAAATGTCTAGTATTGTATGTGTTAATCTCCACAAGTGTCTGAGGCTCATGGCCTCTTCTGAACAACTCAAGCAATGTCATCAGTGCTGCAGCACCGGGACGGCACCATTAGTGCCTGCCGGATTATCCTGCCAGAGAGAGGGAGCCCTCGCACCGTACGTGAGACTCATGCCTATCAGCTCCTTGTTTCACCTTGGCACATACTGCAGTAGCTGAGCACTATAGTAGGGTGACTAACAGTGGCATGATTTGTGTGTTTGATTCACATGTGAATATTCACACTGGCTGCTGCCTGTATCTCACCCTGACATGAGGCTCTGGGAGAATGATGCATGTTGCGGGGAGATTATTGCTTTACACTCTCTCACCCTTGCCTGCTGTTGGCTGCGACCACGTGGCCTGATTCCTACCACGGAGGGAGGGAAATGGGAAGGAACAGCTGGGAGGAAGAGAGGGAACAATAGAACAGAGGTGGATACATGAAAGTATGTGGAGACAGATGGAGGCAAGGTGTTCAATACTAATGTACATGTATTGTAATTGCATATAGTTTTATGAATTATGCATTCTCTGCTGTAATAATTATTATATATATATAAAACGCCAAGTATTAATAATGGACTAATGACTAATTGGCACATCCTCAGAAGTCTACACACTCGTGGTCCGACAGATAAATAGTGCATGGAAGCACGGTAACAGGTGCACTACACTTTAAGCACTTCAAAAGGAAGATCTAGTTGCTTGATTTGAGAGGTTTGCAAGGTCCATGGCATCAAATCTTTGAAAGATATGTAAACATTTTGAGATATAAAAATATCCTGGAACACAACTATATTCTGTTATGTCTGATTTGATAGGTTACCTGGAGCTGAATCATGGAGCAGACCAGAGTGATTAGTGCCCTGGAGCCTTGGACTGCCTGGGGCCTCCAAAGCCTCAGGGCACAGATGATTTCCAAGACTTCCAAAATAAGGTGGATACCAAGAGTCCTGGCACACACTTTCATGACCTCCAAAAATGTGTACCCAAGGGTCTTGTGGAACCATGATCTTTTCCTGGAAAAGGAGGAAAACTGTAATTGGTCAATGTACAGTGAATGTCAGTCAGATGGGTTATTTCTTGTTAAAGTGGGTAAAATAAGTTGAATTGTAGACTAGACATAAGAGTACATATTAATACTCTTAAGTTTAGGGAACCTAAATATGTCTAAAGCTGTGAGAAAAGCGCTATATAAGTGTAATGAATTATAATTATTATTATTAAATGATAATAATATTAGGCTATTATTATTAGCCTACATTTAGGCTACATATTTAGAAGGCGCTTTTATCCAAAAAAGGAACAAAGAAATTTGTCAAATGTCAGTCATAATACAGGGCTAAGATTATCAAAAATAAACACAAGATTTTGACGTAAGTGTGTGTGGGAGTGTGGAGCGTGCACTGCATGGCGGAGGCGCGGGCGCGAACACTTGCATTTTACTATCACCAGTGGAAACAACTTAAAAAAATACTCTATAATTTCTGGTCATACAGAAAATAATAATACATCATTCGCAACTACTTTTATTTGTCCAAACTCACATTACAAGAAAACGTTGTGGTTTTGTAAAATAAAATAAAACAATCAGGCGCACTTTCATGATCTCCGTGAACTGGAGCGCATCTCAAAAATGAACTGAAACAAAATATACCTAGCCTAAAGCTTGAAATGTTCACTTTTAAACGAACAATTGAAATGCCTCTAGCCTATAAATCATGGTTCCAGAGACATGGCTCTTCTCATTCAGCACTGCGGGAAAAATATAATTTCCAGGTTCTAATCTGGCCTTAGAAAACCGGTAAAATCGACATTTGTCCCATAGTAATTTGTGAATATTTTAAATGTTTAATAAAGGGGCAAAAGTTTTTTTTTTTTTTTTTTTTTGCGCAGCATCTGTGTAGTCCACAGTTCAAATTTTGGTGTTCAACTTTGCCTTTTAAAAATACAACTACCGTATTTGATAGTCCGTGTAAATTTGCGTCCATTCGTTTTTAATTTTTTAACCCTTAATTGAAAAACGAAAAATGAACGGTTGTTGTATTTTTAAAAGGCATAGTTGAACACCAACATTTGAATTTGAACTGTAGGCTACACACCAAATGCTGCACTAAAAATGCTGTCGTCAACGGCGCGCAATGACTTGTGGGGTAGGATCAGGGTAGGATAGCCCGTTAAAGATCCATTTATGTATCCTTCCTTTCACGGGGAAACCAAGGGGGTAATCCATCAGCCGGAAGTTGAAGCCTCGCGGGAGCCGCCATTGTAGCAGAACTTCACCTGCTGTTAGCATTCCATTGACATTCATTTTGGCGTCACTTTGACAGTGAATAACTTTACATCTGAGGCGTCCAAAGACTCCATTTGTCCATTACTTATTTCTAAAGAAACACGACAATGTATAAAAGGCTCCATTACTTTGTATCTTACGTTATGGCCCCGTAGAAGCCGTTTTTGTAAAAATAGGCTAACAATTGCATCATAACCACGTGACTTTCTGTCGCACAATAGAGACATTACCGTATAGACAGGAGGAGAAGCTTGCATGCAATCTTTTACTGTCTATGAAGCAATCGGGGGGACATAGAGGCATAATGTCAAGGGAGAAGCCCATAGATAGAGAGTCCATAAAAGCAATGGGACAAAATATTTCAACAACGTTTTTGAGGAATTAGGTGATTCAGATTTGTCTTGCCACCGCTACTAGAAGATTTACAACTGTCAGACTGTCGTCACGCTCAGTTTGAGCCTGCAAGTCGTTTAGCCATAAGACAGGAAGTGCAATAATCGGGCTTCAGTCTTCTCCGTTGAAATCAATGGAGTCGCTGTGTCCATTTCTTTTACTGTCTATGGGGGAAACGAAGGGTGCATTTGGCGTTGCTTATGAATCAGGGTAGCCTTCGTCGCTCCGCGATAACGCAACCGGCCTTCGACGGGTTTGCGGAATTGAATTGGGACAGCCTTCATCACGCCGCGGTGACGCAATCGGCCTTCAAATGCGTCCTTCGAAGATGCAGCCTTTGAATTGGGACAGCCTTCGTCGCGCCGCTGTGACGCAATCGGCCTTCAAATGCGGCCAATCGGCCCTCAAATACGGCCTTCGGAGGATGCAGCCTTTACATTGGGACACAGCTTAAATGTGACTTTGTGAGGTGAGGTAGTGCAGGGAGATGAGCATGCTGCTTCAGCCGAGCCCTGGGAGTGAATGAAAGCCTGGCAGCTCTCCCGTATGCTGACAGATGAATTATTGAGCTCTGTTTACCAAAACAAGAAGCCTTGGGGTGCTCATTCAGGAGGAGACTGGGGGAAGGCAAAAAACATGCCTTAGAGCAAACAGCTGGAATCTTGCTTGTTATGCTTTTTCATATATACAAAAGCCCCAGAAAGAATTTGGACACTTAAAACACCCTTACAAATAAATTGCATTGCAATACAAAACTCTAAAAGCTATGATGTGTTATTTTTGTAAATAAATGCTATTTGGCTTACGCATCTTGTTATAATGCTGTGTGACATTCATATTAAAGGGCAGCTTACACATCCAAATGCTGTTTGGGGCCACTGTGTGTGGGTATTACAGACACTAATAAACACACCTACAGACATAGGTAAGTGAACATCTCTTTCTAGTTTTCCTGCTCTCACACATACACACATCAAACACACATGCTTTGAAGCACGCAGAGCCAGCTGGGATCATAGTGTTCCTTTCATGTCCAGTTGTGTGGGAGTGTGTACTGTATGTGCAGAGGGGACTGTTCTCTTATTAAGAACAGTACAGTAGGTTGTGTTTTATGTCCCATGCAGTCTACTAAGAAAGCAAACATTGTGCATCCATGGTGATGACCCGTATTCTTATAAGGACACCAGAGCAAGTGGAGGGAAAAGATGCTGACAAAGGCCATGATAAACAAAGTACATCAGACTTCATGACTCATCTCTCAGCTAAAAGGGCAGAACTTACTCAACTACTACTTTCTTCATCCAGCCTCTCCGTTCTTTAACATGACTCTTCTTCGAGTCCATTGCATTCTCAGATGTCGTTCTGCCAATATCTGGCGCAGATCACGGCTGATGTGGTCGGTTCAGCCAAGTCCTTCCTGGGCACTGCACTGAGGGGCATTTTCACACTCCAGTAGATGGGACATGGTCTGTACTTCTCCGCAGCTACATGTGTCGTCTGTCTGGTGGTTCCAAATTTTCATAAGTGCTTTGCACCTCCCCTGTATCACTCGTAATCTGTTGAGTGTCTTCCAGGTTAGCCATGGGAGGCTGTGCCCGCTGGCGAGACATTCAGTTGGGGTGATTCCTCTCTGCGTCCAGTCCAGTGCTTGTGTGTTTAGCTGGTTCCATTCATCTTTCCAAATGTTGGTCCTTGCTATTTCTTTGGTTGTCTGGAGAGGTGGGACTGTCAGTAAGAAACTGGCTCTCGATTTCAGACGGTGTGGAGGTGCTATGTGTCCGTACAGGGGGTGCCTGGTGTCAGACTCCTGTGCTCTCCGCTCGTCTTGGGCGACAATGAGTCGTCTGATGTGAGGGGGGGCGATGCCAGCTAGGGCGTAGAGGCACGGCGTTGTCTTACCCGTGATAATGCGGCAGGTGTCATTGAGGGCTGTATCAATCAGTTTAGTATGGTGTGAGCGGCTCCAGCTTGAGCACGCGTATTCGGCTGCGGAGAAGCACAGGGCTAGGGCCGTTGCTGGATGGTTGGTGGATCGGCGCCCCATTTTGAATTTACCAGTTTGCGCAGGATGTTGTTACGAGTGTTGATCTTGGCTTTGGTGTTCTGAAGGTGAGTTTTGAAGGAGAGTGTCCTGTCGAGTGTGACTCCCAGATACACGGGGTGGGGGTGGTTGGAGAGTTTGTATCCATCCCATGAGATGCTCAGTTCTTTTTTCGCATCTCGATTTTTTAGATGGAAGCTGCATAGTTGGGTTTTTGATGGGTTGGGTTTCAGGTGATTGTTATTGTAGTAGGTTGTCATCTCTTGGAGGGCACTTTCCAAGACAGTCTCAATCTGCTGGAAGTTCTCCTGTTGGGTGGTGATACAGAGATCGTCTGCATAGATAAAACGCTGGCATTGTGGGTGAAGTGGTTGGTCATTTGTGTATATGTTGAACAGAAGGGGGGCCAGTACGCCCTTTTAACATGACTGTAAAATCAGAAGAGCCCATAGTGGTTTGCTAACAATGCTTTTAAATGCTGTGCGCAATTTACATGTAAAGTGGCAATAAAATACTTGGACTCTGTCAGCCTAATATGAAGTGGATTCAAAGTAGACATCCATTTAGAAGTTTGCAACATAGCAATGCTATGCCTACTTCAATAACAATCTATACACAACTCATGCTCATTGGAAAAACGGGTCTTTTTCGACAAAAAATGTCAACATTTCTGCAAAATGAAATTACATAGTTTCTTGCACGTTTCATGACTCTTTTAAAGTGAAATGTCTGTTGCTTTTGAAAATAGCGCAGCACTACTAAAACGTAAAACCTAACCAATAGTGATAATAAAAGCAATCACGAGGTAAAAATGCATTTGTTGAAGCAATCATGCCATTGCAGCTTGCTTGTTTCATGAGACTCGCATTGTACATTAAAAGTGCAATGTTTTACCCAATGAGGTTTAGTTTACAAACCATGCACAGTGGTAAGTGTTGTGAGGTCATATTGTGCAAGGAACAAAATGAAAAATAAGTCTGTATTTATTAATAATTTGCCCCTTGTTAATAATTTGTGTCAAAAAGAATGAAAGTTGTTGGTGTTTTACGGCCACTAGTGGTCATTTGAGCTGGAACGTGCAGTGATTTGTATGAACAGTATAGGTACGTTTTTTTTTTTTCGAGTTTTGCAAAAATGTAGATAGAGGTACGTTTTTCCAATGAGCCTAAGTTGAATATATAGCTTCTAAAACAAGCAATTTACATTTAAGGCTGTTCTAAAAAGTACTCAAACACTGAAGTCACCCTCTCTCATTTTCTTTGATAAGACAGTGAAGTCAAAGGAGATCCTTTAGCTGCTTAGTGTGTGCTAACTAGGAATGCTATGCTAACTTATACTGTAGCTAGCGTCTGTGTACATGTGTGTATATATGGACACACATAAAAGAAAGCTGAAAACAAATATTGTAAAACCAACAACTTCTTTCCTAAGTAGTCATTTAGACATTTTTTTTCGAAGCAAATTATAGTACTCCCAGTAGTACTCTTATGGCATTATAAATTATAGTAATTTTATAGTACAGGAATAATTCCCCTAGATCAAACGCCTTGCTCAAGGACAGGGTGATTGTTGCTCTTATGGGAATCAAACACAGTTGTTAGCCCTGACCTTTATCCACTATTTTGAATTTAGTGTAGAATAAAAGTGGGTGAATGCATATTCATTTAAGCTAAAAAAAAAACACATTGTCAATAGCTTTATTCAACAATAATCAATAGCTAGGATTCAACTCCAACAGGAGGATTTATGAGCTATCATCACTGTTATGCTCTTGAGTTAAGGCATTTAACCTCAGGTTAGTTCAGGGCAATTGGCCCTGTTGTAGGTTGCTTAGGATAAAACAATAGCTAAATGTATTTTGAATAGTGCTTTGTTCTTAATGTCACAAAATATGTAGTGCAATAACAACAGCATAAGTTCTGCACAGTGATTTTTTCATACGCAACAAATATAATTAATAAAATCTGATGACTTCATTTGTGCTGATAAGCACATCATTCTGCAGCCCAGACGTGTCCATAGAAACCATCTAATGATGCAAAATGAAGTAGACAAAAAAGTGCAGTCAATTTAAAATGTCCAAGAAAAACATGTCTGTGACAGAACAACCTCACACATTGATTTTATCTATCTGCCTTGAGGGCCTCGGGCTCCTGACGTCACTGCCTCTCAATAATCTGGAGCGAGAGATGCATCTTCAATGCTACAGACCAGTGAATCAAGTTTTTTTGTGTGTGTGCAAACCCAGAGTAGCAGAGGATTGGCGGTAATAAATTGCTGCCTCTTTCTGAACGAGTTCAGGTATGGCACATCCACTTCAGTACACCACAGGGAGATTGAAAGAGAAAGATCCGGCCACCGCAGAGTTAGGAAGACAATGTGATGGGAAAACAACCTCAAGAAATAGATAGGGTTGTATAGATAGAGAAACAGAGACAGTGGAAAGCGAAAAAAGTGGTGATGAATGTTCAATCAATACCATAAAAGGGTCTTAAAGAGGTCATATCATACATACATACAGTATCTCACAAAAGTGAGTACATCCCTTACATTTCAGCAAACATTTTAGTATATCTTCTCAAGGGACAATACTATAGAAATGAAACTAGGATATATTTTAGAGTAGTCAATGTGCTGCTTGTATAGCAGTATATATTTACTGTCCTCTGAAAATAACAACATACACCCATTATTGTCAAAATAGCTGGCAACAAAAGTGAGTACAAGTGAATATGTCAAAACTGTGTCCAAAGTGTCAATATTTTGTGTGAGCACCATTGTTATCTAGCACTGCCTTAATCCTCCTAGGCATGGGGTTCACCAGAGCTGCACAGGTTGTTGCTTGGATCCTCTTCCACTCTTCCATAATGACATCACGGAGCTGCTGGATGTTAGACATTTGGCGCCTCTCCACCTTCCGCTTGAGGACGCCCCACAGGTGCTCAATAGGGTTCAGGTCTGGAGACATACTTGGCCACTCCATCACCTTCAGCTTCCTCAGCAAGGCAGTTGTCATCTTGGTGGTGTGTTTGGGGTCGTTATCATGCCATTCGACCCAGTTTCTGAAGAGAGGGCATCATGTTCTGCTTCAGAATGTCAGAGTACATGTTGGAATCCATGTTTTCCTCAATGAAGCGCAGCTCTCCAGTACCAGCAGCACTCATGCAGCCCCAGACCATGATGCTACCACCACCATACTTTACTGACACAATTTTCCTGGTACTCCTCACCAGGGGATTGCCACACATGCTGGACACCATCTGAGCCAAACATGTTCATCTTAGTCTCATCAGGCCACAGGACATTCCAGTAATTCATGCTCTTGGAAAGGTTGCATTCAGCAAACTGTTTCTTGTGAGCCAGTTTCAGAAGAGGCTTCCTTCTGGGACGATGGCCATGCAAACCGACTTGTTGCAGTGTGTGGCGTATGGTATGAGCACTTGCCATGAGGTGTGACATGTTGAATATCCAGTGGTCAGTATGAGAGAATTGTACACAGAGCACAAATTTTAACTGCTCTAATACAAGATACACAAATTTGTATGGTCCTGTCAAGCAGACAAATACATGAACATGATGAATAGGACATGTGCCTTTGCATGGTTAAACGACGTACAGCTATTAGGGTGTACTCACTTTTGTTGTCAGCTATTTTGACAATAATGGCTGTATGTTAAGTTATTTTCAGAGGACAGTAAATATTTACTGCTATACAAGCAGCACATTGACAACTCTAAAATATATTCAAGTTTAATTTCTATGGTATTGTCCCTTGAGTAGATAAACAAAAATGTTTGATGAAATGTGAGAGGTTGTACTCACTTTTGTGAGATACTGTAGACACATGCACACACACAATATATATGTATACACATACACATGCACACGCACACGCACACGCACGCACACACACACACACGCACACAATTTAGTTTAGGGTCCAATTCTCATTTTTAACTAACTGTTAAGTTAACTACAACTTTTGCCTGAATAAACTTCTAATTACTGCTCATTAATAGTTAGTAAGGTGGGTGTTGAACCCTAAACTAAAGGGTTACCCATAATATATCTGAAACACCAGCGCCCACAGATCCCAGCTTTACATAAAAAGGTTTGACTCTTACCTACTGTATGAACTGTCGTTTGGGAAAAACATAGGGAAGATAAAATGGTTATCAGCTTTTAAAGAAATTTTTTTTGGGGGGTGAAAATACTGCATTATGTAGCTACTAAAAAATAAGGCCCCATTCTATCACTTTGTTTTTATTTCTGCACAGGGAGAGAAGGGAACATCCATAGACACATGGGACCGTGATCCTACTCGGCTAGATCCTGATAAGAATGATAGCATCATCTTCTTCTGTTGTTTAGGAATAACTGAATCTATCCTACTTCACTGCATTGGGATTCAAAAGTCTGGGACACTAGAGAACATTACTTGTTTAATTTGATACAATATTTTTAACTGTAATTAATATGATGAGCATAACTCATAACACAGTGAGCATAATCCACTGTGTGTTAATTTACCGTCCTCCTGGCCCTGCAGGTATCTTCCTTACTGATTTTACTGATTTGTTAACCTCTATAATTAAGCTGGAGAAAGTTTTAATAATTGGAGATTTTAATCTTCACATTGATGATATGTCATGTATTGCTGCTTCAGATCTCCTATCTATCACTGACTCTTTTAACTTTACACAATATGTCTCAGGTCCTACTCACTTAAAGGGGCACACCCTGGACCTTGTTTTCTCATTAGGGCTTGAGATAGTAAATGTGAGTGTGGAGGATGTCCATGTGAGTGACCATAGTTGTGTTTTCTTTAGCTTAAATCTACCACGGGACCCCCCGCCTCTGAGAATTAAGGCTCAGAGGAGAGTTTTTAACCAGGATGTCGCTGGGAGGTTTTCTACTATGTTTGATCCATGCCAGCTAAGATGTTGTAGTGATGTAAATGTGTATGTGGAATCTTTTAACAGCCAATGTTCCAAAATACTAGATGAAGTGGCTCCTATGAAATCAAACATTGTGTCAGTTAAAAAGCCCTGCCCATGGATTAATTCATCTATTCAGAGCCTTAGAAGTAAACGTCGGAAAATAGAACGTTTATGGAAAACAACTAAACTTGAAGTTTACAGGCTCTATCTTAGGGAACTAACCACTTCTCTAAATGAATACCTGAAGAATGCTAGAACCAACTACTTCTCTCAGCTAATATCTTCTAACAAGAAAAACCCTAAATTTTTATTTGATACCATTAATTCTATTGTTTCTCCATCTATTTCTCCAACTACGGTGCTCTCTTTGACAAATAGCAATGTATTTCTTAACTTCTTTGTTGAGAAAATTAAGGCTATCAGAGCTACCATTTTACCCCCGCCTGCACACAAGGCCTGTACTTTGGGTCTTTACTATCCGTGTTTCTCTTTTAAACTTGTGTCATTATTCGATGTCTCTACTCTATTAGATAAGCTGAAACCATCTTATGGCCAGAGTGATGTTCTTCCAACTATGCTGTTTAAGCAGGTTTTTGATAGTATTGGCCCCTGCGTTGTAGAAATGATTAATACTTCACTTTTCACTGGGGTGGTTCCTGACTTTTTTAAACATGCGATTGTTGAACCAGTTCTTAAAAAGCCCAGTTTGGATCCATTGCAACCCTCGAATTACAGGCCGATATCTAAACTCCCTTTTATGGCTAAGATTTTAGAGAAAGTGGTAGCAGAGCAGCTTACTACCTTCTTAGAGAATAATGATATTTTTGATAAATACCAGTCAGGTTTTCGTAAAAAACATTCTACGGAAACTGCACTGGTGAAAGTTTCAAGCGATATCTTGATGTCTGCTGACTCTGGGAAGCATACAGTGTTAGTTTTGCTGGATCTTACATCTGCCTTTGACACTATTGACCACAATATTATGCTTAATAGACTACAGGCTCTATTAGGAATATCTGGATCAGCTCTGAAATGGTTTTCATCTTACCTTACTGGTAGAAGTTTTAGTGTTTATATAAATCAGAACATGTCAGATACTGCAGGTTTATTGAGTGGTGTTCCGCAGGGTTCTGTCCTGGGACCGATTCTTTTCCTTCTGTATATGCTTCCTTTAGGACAGATTATAAGCCAGTTTCGAGATGTCTCTTATCACCTGTATGCAGATGATATTCAGTTATATTGCTCCTTTAAGCCCACTGAGTTATTTAAATTGTCATCTTTAATGAACTGTCTGAGTAGGATTAAGCAGTGGCTAAATGACAACTTTTTAATGTTGAATTCAGCTAAGACTGAAACTTTAATCATTGCCCTGAGCAGAGCATCCCTCAGATAAAGAAACACATTTGTGACTTAGGTTCGTCTGTCCAGCCCAGTCTCAGGAGTCTGGGAGTTGTTTTTGATGCGGCCATGTCTCTGGAGAAACATTCGAAACATCTTATTAAAAACTGTTTCTTTCAGTTAAGGAACATTTCTAAGATAAGAGCCTTGGTGTCAAAAGCCGAGCTAGAGATGATCATTCATGCTTTTATCTCGTCTCGCTTGGACTATTGTAATAGTCTTTTTATTTGCCTTAATAAGAAGGATCTTGGTCGTCTTCAGACTGTCCAAAATTCTGCTGCTAGGCTTTTAACCCACACGAGTAAAAGGGCACATATTACTCCAGTTTTAGCTTCACTCCATTGGTTACCAGTGCTATTCAGAATGCACTTCAAAATTTTGGTCCTAACTTTTAGAGCCCTACAAGGACAGGCACCCTCATATATCTCTGACCTGATACAGCTGCGTACATCCTCACGTAGTCTGAGATCAACAGGTCAGAGACTATTAGTTGCCCCCTTTGCACATTTTAAAACTAGGGGGGACCGTTCATTCCAAGTTGTTGCACCTAGGTTGTGGAACGCTTTGCCTCCTTCCATACGCTGCTTGGATTGTGTGGAAAAATTTAAAAGTCAGCTGAAAACTTTGCTTTTTAAAGAGGCTTTTGATTAGTCTGGACTCTGGAGGATGGTCGAGGCTGGTCTAATGTGTATGTGTATGAGTGTTGCTTATTTTACTTATATTTTATTTTTTATTTTTTCTGTGATTGAAATGTATTTATGAGAGCTGCTAATGCTTCCTTTTGTTGTGAAGCACTTTGTGATCTTCATCTGAGAAAAGTGCTATACAAATAAATTTTACTTACTTACATAAAATTTGAGTGAAAAGTTGATCTATTATTCAAATAGCTTTCTTAGTTTTAAATTTGTGAAAATCCTGAAAGCTTTTTTAATTATATGAAATAAATAAATAAATAAATAGCATTTACATAAGGATATCCTTGATCTAACTAGACACAGTGAGAACATAAATAAATAAGTACATACATATCAGTATAACAACATTTGAGTGAAATGTTTATTTGAAAAGGCATTATTATTATTTGATTAGTGACAAAATAAACATTATCTTAATTTCTTCATGTTGTGCCATAACTTTCCTGTTTTTAAATGTGTCAAAACCATAAAACCATCATATCCAAAACCCACAATATCTTTCACTATTGTTTCATTTTTGTCACTGTTGTAGCCTGTACCTTTCAATTTTCTAGTATTATATTTGGATAAAAGTGTAAAGACACAATAAATGAAACAGATTTATAAATGAAAGGGAGAGCAATGAAGAGAGGTGGCAAAATTGCAAGGTAAAGAAATTTCAGAATATTACCCAATATGTAGCCAAACTGTGTTTACTCACATAATAATAAATCACTCATATTCACATCTGTCAAGTCACGACTCCCACCAAGGACCCGGCTGGCTTCTTCACTCCCTCTCTTACACCACCACAGCTGTGGAGAATATGAGCAATCTAGACAGATGAATATAACGTTAATGTAACGTAAATTAGGGACAAATGATTGCATATAAACCTGCCAGGATCGAGGCATTTCAGATCGAAAAAACAGCCAAATTGATAATGAATATTTTATATCGTCATAAAAGAATCCGGTCAGAATTGGTTATGAAATGTGTGCTAACAATGAAGTCTGCACCATTTTTGTCTAGGAGAAGATCTGGTTTGGTATTTTTTGTTCTTAAAAATAGCAGTTTCCCTCATCTCACATTGTGTGTGGGGTGCGTTGTGTGTGTCTGTCTGCGTTAGTGGCCACGTGTGTAGTGGATCTGTTTTTAGAAGCTGAATGCGCAGGGTGACGCACTTTCACAAGAGGTGAGTTCCCACCTTTCACAGCACACAAAAACAGTCCCAAACCTACAAAAATAGAGCACCCTGCCGATTTAACCTACAGATGCGCACATACCTGCTGCTGCTCCAACCTTTAGAGCGAGATCAATCAACTCCCTGGACACGCATGCACGCACGCACGCGCACACACACAAAACACACACACACACACACACACACACACACACACACACACACAGTCGTGACTAAACACTCAGAAGAGAGCAGCATAGACAAACAGAAGCAGAGAAAGAGAGATGAAGAGCAGAACTCACAATCCCTGCCTCAAACAACTTACGGATTAGTGCAACCTCATGGGTCTAAAAGATTTCTGAAAATACTACCATTTTTTTTTATTAAAGCAAAAGTTTCTGCAGCTGTATTTGGTGTCTTCCTTAATTTTAAGGTACATTTATAATGACTTTTCCTGTACTAAAAAAGTGCTGTGGTGGCATGGTATTAGATTGCAATACTATGGTATTTTAATAATGATAATTTAATTATTACCATAATCATCGACAATGTACTCTAAGGTAATTCAAAGAATATCATATTACCTTGGTGCATGTCCAAAAAATATGTTAGTACCATGGTACATTGTGGTAAGTGCTGCAAGGCTGCATTTTGAAACATAAAAATTTAATATATTTGCCAGTTTAATTTTATCCTTCCCAAGCAATTATATATATATATATATATAATATTATAGTATTTATTAATTTAAAAGACCTTTTATTTTTATATTTTAAGCTAAGTTTGTGTTTAAATTTTTGTTTAAATTGCCCCAATTATGCTATTTTAAAGATTCCTAATTTTGTTTTGGAATCTCCTACTATGGAAGCTTGTGTCCTGAATAAAATAAAAAACGAAAAAGATTTTTGTGACTTCTCACAATTCTGACGTTTTTTCTCACAATTGCGAGTTAAGTCAGAAAAAGTCTCGCAATTGCGAGGAAAAAAAAGTCACAATTGTGAGATAAAAAGTCGCAATTACCTTTTTAATTTTTTATATTTAGTGGCAAAAACAAGATTCCATAGGTTTACCCAAAGTAAAAAAAAACACTTCTCATAATATACATTGCACATCACCTAATTTCTCAAAGAGTCTGAAAACAGTTTGTTAAGATCCAGTCTCTCTAAACCACTCCTTTCCATGAGTCTACTCTGCTCTGATTGGTCAGATGGCCTAGTCTGCTGTGCTTGGTCTATCACTTAAGCCCCTTTCACACGGCACATTGATCCCGGGAAATTGCCGTAAAATTGCTAGAGTGCCTTCTGTGTGAACACAAACAGGTGAGGTCCTGGGATCGATGCCGGGATGGGGACCTAGTAACATTGCCGTAATCAGTCCCGGAACGCGCCCTGTGTAAACAAAAGCCAGGACCAATGCCGTAAGGTGTGTGCCGTGGTGATGACGCACGTGCCATCGCAATGACGTAGTAATCGTGCGACTCTGTTGCTCTTAGAAGAAAGTTTGTGTCGTCATCAACAAAGAAAGAACGAAAAAATGTCTGCAAACTGGAATGAAGCAGAGACCAGGGAGCTCTTTACTATCCGCGCTGAAGATATCGTTCGCCAGCCCTGTGGAACGGTACGCGATGCGTTACTGTAGGACCGAATCCGGAAAAAAAAAAACGCCAAAACTTTTGTACCACAACATGTTTTCTACACGTACATATACGTCAATCCTGATGTCACGTGTCTTTACGGGATGTGTGTGAACACACTCACAGATTCCGGAAAATCACTGGCAGTGTGAATGAACCAAAATCAAACGATCCCGGGACACATTATCCGTGTATTTTCAGGAATCTGTGTGAAAGGGGCTTTACAGCGTGTGTCGGAAACGAAACACCCATTACAATATGTGAATTTCAGCTCCGGAGGCTTCCTGAGCATTTTGATACACAGTGACACGAACGATAGCATCAATTTCCCCATAGTAATTCCAGCACAAGTCCTCATGCTTTTGAAGTGCAGGCAAAGTGGATTCACAATGCTAAAAACAGAGTCTTCTCGACATGTTAACAATAGCACTTTCCCAAAGTCAAGGAGCCTCATTCATCAAGAACGATTTTCTGTGTAAATTATTTGTTAAACAATTCAAAAAAATTGCAAATTCAATGCAAATTTAAGCAAGAATGTTTTACAAACAATTTCCACAGATATTGGCTTAACTCATTACTTGGATACATGCACGTCTGCAACAATTTTCTGTCCACTTCTGTCCATCAGTGTCAACAACACTGGGGAGTAAGGAGACACATAATCCTTTCTTTAATTTAATTGATTTCATTTAATTATAATTTAACTCATTTATCACAGCTCGTAGCTGCGACAGGACTGGACATGTTCGGTTCAATCCGAAAGCATTTATTTGTTCTTAAAACAAAAGGTCATGTGACACCATCACTTATTTACTAGTCTTCAAATTAGAGGATTGACTACACTGTTAAAAATTACCAGCATTTCACAATAATTAACAGTATTATTTTACAGTAACTTGTTGTAATTAAGTTTCCCTGTAATATCCCAATGAATACCTGTAAAAACTACAGAATCCTTGGATTTTACAGCATTTAACTCTAATTTTACAGTAAAATCTTGTAATCTAAAACCTGCTGTTATATCACAACAAGATCTGTAATATCACAGCAACACAGTGAAATAAATAAGGATTTCACAGCATTAAACAGTATTATTACAGTAAAATATTGTATTGAAATATGCCCTGGGAAGTCACATGACATAACCGACCTGTTTTGAACTGAAGGCTCCGTCGTGTCCCTCTTCTATTCACCTTATTTTCCACGACAACAAAGGTGACGCCATTACGTTAGTTTTGTCATCTTACTTCCGGCTGAGAGGGACTTCAACTTCCGGCTGAAGGACCTACGCTAGTTTCTAGACGTAATTCTATAGTTGTAACGGTAAAATATATAATGTATTATATGCTCAGTTAGGCGCTGCCATAACAATTGAATTAAGAGGATAGAAGAAGAAAAAACGGTGTTACGAACACAATGTAAAGCGATCGGAATGTTGTGGTGTACTTTACGATTTACACCCACACCACCTAAAGATGAGGAGCACCCGAGGCCATGGCGGAAGGCGCTAAACTTGAAGTGCCCACCCAAGCACTCTTATGTGTGTTCGTTTGTACCATTTTATGGACGGGAAGCCGACTGAAGAACACCCTTACCCCGAGTAAAGGCTCGGCTACGATGTTCTGGTAAAGATCATCGCCAGGTGCTGAACAGGTCGTCAGATTCAGGTAAGCTAACTTGCATAACTGTTGTTACTTAACTTGCCTATCTATGTGCTTGCTTGTTAGCCTAACGTTAGATTCGTGAAGTCCGTTCTATGAATACATTTAAGATTAGTAACGAGCCGTTAACAAAATACAACGAATCTTGCATGATTGATTACCATTGGCCACCTACTGTATATATGTCATATTGCTTATATTTCGTTTACTTTGTGATATGGACCTAAGGGTCTGAAATAAAGAATGAATGAATGAATATTCACGATAGTACAATATATTATGGTACATTACAGTCTTACAATAGCTCACATTCTTCCTGTAAGGAGGCCAGCTAGCTACATCTCTCATTCAGATATTGATATTGACCTACGTAGAGATTGTGTGTATACTGTCTCGTTTTTAATGCATCTCTCTTTTTCACACTGTTCTAATTATGAATGCCATCATAAATTAATTCTCACAATCTATTTTAAGTAACTGAATGATGCAAACAGTTGGGTAGCTCCCTTACCATTTCATTCCACAAGGCGTCGTCTCCCAAA
Source organism: Chrosomus eos (assembly GCA_036326025.1). Classification (NCBI taxonomy): domain Eukaryota; kingdom Metazoa; phylum Chordata; class Actinopteri; order Cypriniformes; family Leuciscidae; genus Chrosomus; species Chrosomus eos. The sequence goes on from CM070834.1 coordinate 14,026,474, forward strand.
TAATAGAGAGCAAGCTGCAAAACGTCTCTCATCTCTGTGTCGCACTTTGGAAAGAAAGCCAGACATGAAAAAGCAATATATGGATTTCATGCAGAAAATCTTCGAGTCAAACCAGGCAGAACTAGCTCCACCATTGAAAGAGAATCAAGAGTGCTGGTATCTACCAACATTTGGTGTCTACCACCCTAAGAAGCCAGACCAAATACGGGTGGTGTTTGACTCCAGTGCCAGGCACGAAGGTGTCTCCCTCAATGACATCCTCTTAAAGGGACCAGACCTCAATACTCTTCTTGGTGTCCTTCTTCGTTTCCGCAGGGAGCCTTTTGCAATCACAGCAGATGTGCAACAGATGTTTTATTGTTTTACAGTCTGTGAGGAACACCGTGATTTCCTAAGGTTCTTGTGGTTTGAAGATAACGACTTCACAAAACCAGTGACTGAATACCGAATGACAGTACATGTATTCGGTAACAGCCCTTCACCAGCTGTGGCCATTTATGGCTTGAGACGGGCAGCGCAAGAAGGACAAAAGGAACATGGCCAAGATGCTAAGCAGTTCGTCATGCGGAACTTTTACGTGGATGATGGACTCGCCTCATTCTCCACTGCAGTAGAAGCCATCGACATTCTGAAAAGAACAAGGGAGATGTTAGCTGAGTCAAGCATCAAGTTGCACAAGATAGCATCAAATAGCAGCACTGTTATGAATGCTTTCCCATCTGAAGATCGTGCCAAAGATCTTAAGGATCTGGATCTGTCATCTGATCCTTTGCCTTTTCAACGCAGTCTAGGCCTCAGGTGGGACCTGCAAACAGACAGCTTCTCCTTCTGCGTGTCTGATGAGGAAAAGCCATTCACTAGAAGGGGCATCCTTTCGACGGTTAACAGTGTCTTCGATACCTTGGGGTTTGTGGCACCAATCACGATTCAAGGAAAGGCTCTGGTGAGAGAGATCTCCATAGAAGAGTACGATTGGGACACTAAACTACCAGACGTCAAAATAATCCAGTGGAAAGCCTGGAAAGATTCCCTGATGGAACTTAAGCTACTCCAGATCCAGAGGACCTACCTTTCTGTTTCTCTGCTTGCCACTGTACACAGAGAAATTTGTGTCTTCGCAGATGCATCGACTCTAGCTATATCAGCAGTAGCCTACCTTAAGGCAGTTGATACAGAAGGACGCAGTCATGTCGGGTTCATCATGGGGAAGTCCAAGCTGGCTCTACGTCCTGCGTACACTGTCCCTCGTTTGGAGCTGTGTGCAGCTGTCTTGGCAACAGAGCTTGCAGACCTGATAATGGATGAAATCGATGTGGAGATTCACACAGTCAAGTTCTACACGGATAGCAGGATTGTACTTGGCTACATTCATAACACGTCCAGGAACTTCTATGTATATGTCGCAAACAGAGTGACAAGAATCAGGAAATCCTCACACCCTAATCAGTGGCACTATATCAGCACCAGCCATAATCCTGCAGATCATGGATCCAGGTCGGTCCCAGCCGCTCTCCTAAAAGACACCAACTGGTTTTCAGGTCCAGGTTTTCTGACAAAACCTGAGTCGGATGAGTCTCCTCAGCCAGAGATATTTGACCTTCTACATCCAGAGTCTGATGCAGAAATTCGACCTCAAGTTTCAACCTATGCTACAAAAACTACAGGTGGAGGTATCGGCTCTTATCGGTTTAGTAGATTCTCCAGTTGGAAATCACTTACCCGTGCAACAGCCAGGCTCATCCAAAAGGCCAGAGCCTACTCCAAAAATCCAGACCATAAACAGAGAATGGGTGAGCTTTCTCAAGCAAAACTCATAATAATGAGAAGCGTACAACAGGACGTCTTTAAAGAGGAAATTAAAAACATCTCAAAGGGTGAAGAAGTCTCAAGACACAGTTCAATCAGAAGTTTGGATCCCATCATAGATGATAATGGTTTGCTGAGAGTTGGAGGTCGAATATCGTCAGCAGACATGTCCTGGGAATAAAAGCATCCAATCCTTCTTCCAAAAAACCATCATGTCTCTACTCTGCTGGTAAGACATTATCACGAACAAGTTGCTCACCAAGGACGACACTTCACTGAAGGCGCAGTTCGAACTGCTGGACTGTGGATAACAGGAAGTAAGAGATTGGTGTCAAGTGTGATTCACAAATGTGTGATCTGCAAAAGATTAAGAGGAAAGTTGGAAGAACAAAAAATGTCTGACTTACCTCTGGACAGATTCACCATGGATCCTCCGTTCACGAATGTTGGACTTGACGTTTTCGGACCTTGGACCATCTCGTCGCGCAGGACCAGAGGTGGTCAGGTAGAAAACAAACGCTGGGCAGTTATGTTCACCTGTCTGAGTACACGAGCAGTGCATATTGAGGTCGTAGAGACCATGTCAACCTCCAGCTTCATCAATGCTTTGAGAAGATTTACCGCTATCAGAGGTCCTGTAAGACTGCTCCGTTCTGATAGGGGCACAAACTTTGTTGGAGCTTGCAAAGAACTGCAAATAAACTCAGAAGATCCTGAGTTGAAAGCTCACCTGCAAGAAAAAAGTTGCACCTGGATATTCAACCCTCCACACTCCTCTCACATGGGTGGAGTGTGGGAGAGGATGATCGGTGTTGCACGCCGCATTTTGGATGCCATGCTATTGAAGGAGAACTGTCGCCTCTCTCATGAAGTACTTGTGACTCTAATGGCTGAAGTCATGGCAATCATGAATGCAAGACCTCTAGTTCCAGTGTCCTCTGATCCAGGGATGCCAGCTGTTCTCACACCAGCAATGCTGCTCACTCAGAAGATTGACCCAGTATCTGCTCCTCTGGGGAACATGGATCTCAAAGATCTCTATAGCAAGCAATGGAGGCAAGTCCAAAGCCTCGCTGAAACTTTCTGGAGACGCTGGAAGCAAGAGTACTTGGAGACGCTCCAACCCCGTAAGAAGTGGAAATCAGAAAGACCGAACCTGCAAGTTGGAGATGTGGTACTCCTTAAAGACACTCAAGTTAAAAGGAATGAGTGGCCCACAGGTGTTACTGCGGAAACCATCCCCAGCCGTGATGGCAGGATTCGGAAAGTCAATGTGAAGATCATGAGACAGGGTACTCCCAAGGTGTATTCAAGACCTGTTTCAGACATTGTGCTGCTTCTCAGTAAAGGGACTTAGTGGTATTATTTAATAACCACTTGGCGGAGTGCATCTACTCCTTGTTACTATTAAGACCTATCTAGTCGTGAAAGTATTATTTGACAAGTTCAAGTTCTCATAAATAGTCCTCATTTTGCGTTGTTTTTTGTTTGCTTCGACTCTGGTAATAATGAGATGTCATGTAGCAGTACTCTCTCTGTCATTAGGGTAGTTTTGATCCTATTGTAAGTATTTGTAGAAACGACATCTACTTTTATATTGCTTTGGTTATTAGTCAACGTTATAATAAAACATAACTATGTATTTGTAATTAATAGATGATAAATTAGCATTTTAAACATTAAAGTAAGTAAACTTAAAAATATATAAAAATATTAAGTACTGTATATATAATTTTTTTTTTATTAGGATCGCATATTTTAGTTGAGTGATATCATATATGTATTATCATTTGAAGCCACTATTTTTTAATACGTTTTCACGTTCTTACAAAAATTGGAATTCTTACTAAGGCCTCTCTCTACCCTTTCTGGGTCTCTTTATAATTTATTTAATCTGCTTTTCTAATCCTGACAAAGCAATAGTCAGAAAGTCTGTAACTAGGTTGAACTATTGTAAGGTAATTTCTTTGTATATTTAGGTACCTATTTTTTATAGAATACTACAATTATTCTAATTAATCAGGTAGCTATTTGTAAAGTGCCTCATGCTCTAACTTATATTCTTGGTAATCAATAAACAGGAAACAACTAGATAAAGCTTATTTCATAGAATTAATTTTTAAAACAATTTGCTAAAATTGATTTTGTAATGATAGCATGTTTTGACTGAATTTTAACAGTTGCATAACTTATTAGCATGTTTAATTTTTTAACATTCTTCTAACATCAATTAGCATGTTGGTTCATGTTTAAACGCATTTAGCTATATTAACTTCTTGAATTACAACCCTTTGTTTGTAGATGTTTTAATGTAATATTATCAAAATGAGTAGACATGCTAGATGTTTAATCCAGTTGCGAGTGTTCCTATTTTTTAGCGCATTGAGCATGAATTAAACGTTGTTTGCATTTGTCCTATATATTTAGCTTTGCTAGCAGTTTTATATCTGTTTAGCTTCTGACTTGTCACTATGTTCTTGATACCCTCTCATTTGAAAGTCTAAGTCTTGTAGTATTTCGTGTAGCAAAGTACATTAACTTGATCGTAATCTTGGATTCAGTTAGACAAAATATGTACGATTGTAATTAAATAGGATGTAATCGGTTGCATTTTCCATGCTAATATAATTTAATGTATATAATAGCTTAATAGTTCCTGCAATTTTTTGTTATTTTTCATCATTGATCCTAATAGTTAGACTTGAGTTGCATATTCATGTATATGTATATATGGGCAGTTTGTAATGCCATATTTTTATGTTTTCACAGTTTTACAAAAATTGGAAAGATCCTTACTAAAGGCCTCTCTCTACTCCGGTTTCCTGGGTCTTTATTTAATGGGTCTTTTATGTTAGCTATCTGCTACGCTAACCTGACAAAGCAAGAGCAGAATAGCATCTGTAAACCCTAGTGTTGAACTCAATTGTAAGGCTACCATTTCCTATTTTTATTTAGGTAGCCTATATTTTATTATTAGGCTACTTCTATATTATTTAATTATTAGGTAACTATTTTACAGTGCCCTTGTTACACGTTATAGTTACTATAGTAATCAATAAGACAGGAAAGAAAGAAAGCTAGCATGAATTAACATTTTTTAACACATTGCTAACATGATTTGCATGAAGCATGTTTTGCTAGCATTTTAACAGGTTGCTAACATGAATTAGCATGTTGCTAATTTTTTAACATCTTGCTAACATCAATTAGCATGTTGGTTGCATGTTTTAACGCATTGCTAGCATAAATTATCACGTTGCTAGCATGAATTAACATGTTGCTAAGCATGTTTAACATGTTACATGATTTAACATGAAGTAGCACATTGCTAGCATGTTTTAATATGTTAGCATGATTCAACATGAATTAGCGCATTGCTAGCATGAATTAACACGTTGTTTGCATGTTGTCCTATGATAATCATGTAGCTTTGCTAGACAGTTTAAATACTCTATAAGTCTTATTGTACAAATGTTTTGAACCCCTCATTGAAAGTCTAAGACTTGTAGTTTTGATTGTAGCCTATGTTTAACGATGATCGTAAGTCGGATCAGTTAGAAAAGATATAGTAACCCGATTGTAGATTGAAAGCCCTAGGAGGAGATACGGTTGACATTTTTGCTAATAATAATAATAATAATAATAATAATAATAAGCTTAAAGTTAGTTCACCCAATTTTTTGTATTTTGTCATCATTTGCTCACCCTCAAGTTGTTCCAAATATGTCTGAGTTTCTTTATTCTGTTGAACACAAAAGATTACTTTGGTAACCAGCTTATCAATGGGCTCCATTGACTTCCATAGTATTACTATTTTTTTTCTTACTATAGAAGTAAATGAGTGCCATCAACTGTTTGGTTGATGGCACTGGCACCCTTGATAAATGTTGGCTTTATCAAGCCAACATAATGATTGTAACTAAGAAACAGTTCACTTGTTCAAGGTCTTTAATTTGTCCCTAGCACAGTAAGGAACACAAACAACCAAAGGCTCCTGAATCAGAAAGACCAGCAGCCCTAACAAATTTTATATTAAAGGTCAATAATAAATGATGAAGAATAAAGAATACACATGAGAAAAGTCCACGCAGGCAAAAAGAAAAAAGGAAAATTATGATTATTAAAGTCCATTGGCCACTGGTACAAAATAAACCTTTATGTAGCTGTCACCATTCCTCAATTTCCAACAAGTATGAATCACTGTAATTTACCTATAGAGATGACCAAGCAATTAACAGAGCAGAAATAAGAATTGAAATGTGTGCATGTGTGTTTGACTCTATGAGAGAGAAAGATGATATAGCGCATGGCCCCAACTGCCCCATTGTAATGCAAAATTGTTTGTTACTAAAAGTGTCCAATCTAGCAGTAAATCCCATCAGGGTTGCGAGAGCCCCTACAGTTACGCTGTTTCTAAAAGAAGAAGAAAAGCCATGATATCAACAACAGGCAGAAGGCTAATCTGGAACATTCCGATTCACTGGATTTACAGTGGAACCAATGAGGCAAACCCCAGGGCAGTGTGACCATGACAGTTCAGCTCAAAAGAGTCTATTACACACCAGTTAAATTACTCCGAAGGTTGATTAGGATTCTCACCAACATTTAAGCACACATTTATGCTCATCAGCATTTATGATGCTTTCAGAAAAATCTTTGATTACACAAATCAGTGAATCTAAGTGTGTCACTTCTGCATCACTATTTGGTCATCGAATTGAACTGCAAAGTTAAACTATTGTTTTCAAAAGATTTAATTGAATCATCAATCGCAATTATTTATATGGCAATTAATCATCAGCACAAAATTCATGACTGTGACAGGCCTAACTTATTCTAAAAATCCCAAATAACCAACAAACCATGAAAAAAAAATGCAATTGTGGTTAAGTGTAAATAAACAACCAGATTTAAAGTGTATAATTTCTGTGACAAACATTTCCTTGTCTTCTATTGGTTGACAAAACCTATAGCCCCTCCCCAGATTCATGCATTCACATTTATATATCCAAAGCAACCTAAATGAGGAATACATCAAAGTGATTCATCCTAAATGACAAATGACAACCAAGCGATTCAACAAAGGGATTCATCTTAAAGCAATTCATCCTCATAACATCGGTTGAGTCAATATTGCTGGTCAGGAAGCTCAGACAAACAGTTAATATGACAGAAATATGTCAGATTTGACAAACGTGTCTTAGTTTCGAGCGGCATCCATCGATCCAGCAGATGTTGACACAAAGATTGAGCGATAGGCTGATGCTGAGAGAATTTAATGTGAAAAAAGTGGGAGATTCAAGTCAAGGCAATTTTTATTCCATCTGTTCCCTTCTGATAGAGGTTATGGAGTCAAGGCTTCACATCCATATAAAAACATGCAGGCACATGCATGCAAATGCAAACAAACAAAAGGCTTGTAAATAAATGTATTTATCAGAACACAGGGTGAGACCTAATTACAGTGGAAACAAAGGCAGAAACACACACCACCACACACACACACACACACACACACACACACACACACACACACACACACACACACACACACACACACACACACACACACACACACACACACACAAAGTATCTCAGACATCAGTCACATTTCATTATGCACCCTTTAAGCAAACTCTGAATTGCTCTAAAAATTAACAAAAAAAATACTTTATAAATAGCAAAATAGAGAACATTTACACTGAAGAAAATGTATTTAGACATTTTCACACACGTCAAAGCTTTAAATTAAACCGTCTAATGATGCAATGGCTCCAAAATTAAATGAGTTCCTTGATTGGAAGCCAGGGGGAAATAAAACTTACAGCACATTTTCACCTAAATTGTTTGGCTAGCAGCAGTTATTTTCCAGTTTTTGTTAATTCAGTTCTCAATGAATGTGCTTGGGGGCTGAACTTGCACAATAAGATCTTCTGTCCTATTCTTTCACCATTAATGCATTGTTAATGCTCCTCTTGCTCCACCCAGTGTTCCATTATATAAAACATTTTTGGCATCAAGTGTTCTTAAAAATTAAGTTAAGAACTATATAGAACCACATTAAACAAAGCCGTTTGTAAAAACAAAACAAAAAACGCATTAACAGTAATGCGCAATACCATGGGAGTCAATGGGGCAAGAGATTCTGTAGAAATGTCAAGCTTGTATATGTATATAATAATGCAGATTTCAGCATCATAAATGTAGCGGGTATGTTGATTAACTTCTGCTTATGCATTACGGATCTAAGTAATTGATCAAACGGCCTCTTTACACTATGTGCTTAAAACGGTCATTTACAGGAGTTCAAATGTCTTAAATAAAAGTCGCCAAGTCACCTTTATTTATAAAGCGCTTTTATACTAGTATGGATTGTTTCAAAGCAGCTTTACAGTGATAATAGAAATTACCGTAACAGATTGTTTAGGCTTTACCACAGCTCTAGGATGCATTTGATATTATTTTATTATCAAGTTACTGTCCAGCTAAAGTTAGTTTTGATTGATACACTTCCGTTGTGAAGATCATTAGTTATTAACTTAGGGGGCGCTAACACGACACCGTTCTAACAGAAAAACCCTTAACACACTCCGGCTGCCTATCCACATAAAACAGTGCCTGTGTGCCGCAGGTGCAAACGATTATCCGTTATTTCTGCGCAAACCTCAAAAACGCAAACCCGCGAAAACGCAGACGACGCACACATGCGCATCACTTGTTCAGTCGATAGGTCTGCGTGCTTGAATATACATGTGCTCAGGCGTGTAGTCCTTCACAAATCAACCCTCAACAAACTACTTGTCTGGCGACTCTGGCCTAAAAAATTATAATACAGAATTTTTTGTAGCGTCTGCGTAGCCACACGTTTCTGTCGCAATATCAAGTTCTTCTAAGCTATCTGGGATGCTGAGATGATGAAACTGATCAGACTAGATAATGATCTGAGATGTCATCGCTCTGCTGTAGAATTTCAACGGCATCAACATCTATTCCATGTGATAATATTAGATCTAGAGTATGATTACGACAATGAGTAGGTCCTGACATGTGTTGTCTAACTCCAATAGAGTTCAGAATGTCTTTAAATGCCAATCCAATGCAACTTTTTCATTATCTACTTGTATTAAAATCACCAACAATTTGGACTTTATCTGCAGCCAGTACTAACTCTCATAGAAAGTCAACAAATTCTTTGATAAAGTCTGTATAGTGCCCTGGTGGCCTGTATACAGTATAGCCAGCACAAATCCCAAACCCGATTTATCATTTACACTAGATATTGTTACATTAAGCACCAACACTTTAAAATAATTATATTTGAAGCGACTTAGTAATTCTGAAAATATTTGGCTTTCAGACGAGGCTCATGTTTATAACAGTAATCTTGCGGGGTGGACTCATTTAAAGTAATGTAATTGTTTGGTTTTAGCCAGGTTTCTGTCATACACTGCACAATCTAGGTTATAGTCTGTAATCATATCATTATCAATACGTGATTTTGAAGTAAAGGATCGAATATTCAAGAACCCGATCTTTATCATTTGTATTACCGTATATTCATTTTGAACTTCAATTAAATTTTTACCCTTAGATGGGTTTGGAAGTTTTTTGTATTTCCTAATTCGGGAAACAGAAACAGTCTCTATACAGTCTTTCTCAGACACAGTCTCTACGATGATATCTAGGTGAAAGAGTCTCCGTGAGACGGAGAGTCTCCGTGAGATGGACGTGAGACAGCGTCCATCACATAGTCGGTTTAACCAGTCTATCTGCTTCCTGACCTGAGCCTCAATCCATATTTGAGGTCTAAGAATAAAACAAAGTCAGCAATTGTATCACACTAGTCTTGTGTTAATGTGTATAATGGTTATACTTTCAAAACGGTGTTTATCCTGGTGCAACATCTTGCTCCTTAGACTTCCACCTTTTTGTCGACATATTTCCTGGACATTAGAAGTTTTCTTTACAGTTTACAACTAGTTATATACAATATTCTATTCCTAGAGCATGTGATCAGATTAATTTTATCGACATTTAGGTACAAGTTTAGGGTCAGAAAGTAATTCATATATTTTATTTTGCAAGGAAGCATTAAATTGATCAAAAGTGGCAATTTACAGAATCCTGAAAAAAATATGAAGAATTAAATTTAAATAATTAAATATATTAATCATCACAATTGCAATTGTTTTCAACATTGATAAGAAATGTTTGAGCAGAAAATATTAAACTGATGTGACATGTAAATTGAAGACTTTGCCATCACAGAAAATAAATAACATTTTAAAATATATTAAATAGAAAAGTTCTTTAATTGTAATATTTCCCAATATTACTGTTTTTGCTGTATTTTTTATCAAATAAATGCAGCCTTGGTGAACACGAGACTCCTTTCAAAATCTATAACAGACCAGACATGGTCTAAATGCTACAAAGCAGACAGAGCAAAGTCAGACCGTCCTATGAGACCACGATTTGCAGTGTATAAAATTGTCAAATGGGAAACGAGGACAGATTAACTTTGAAAGAGGGCCTTGGAAATCTAATGAAGCACAATGCTTATTTGTATTAAATAAATGCATAAAACCAAACTAAATCGTTTTGTGTAAACGGTCTGTGCAGTGAGCTCAGCGCTCACATTGGAGACTCATTATCTAGGGAAATAAGAGGTCATTAGTTAACACAAACTCAGAAAAGCTGTTCTTACCACGGTCAGCAATCACATGTGCTCTTTTCACACTGCCTACTCAAAGTCATCAGACGCCAGAGGGTTTTGTTGAGTTTGTGCTCCATGGGGCCCGCTGATCATAGCGGAGGAGTCTGATTGTACATGTGCGTCAGAGCAGGAGGGAGATCCGACTTCAGTGACCCATTTACCTGTTTAAGTAACCTGAATTGCTTTTTAAAGACAAGAGATGAATTGGGACTGAGAGAACGAGAATGAGAGTGAGTGAGTGAGTGAGTGGAGTGAGTGAGTGAGTGAGTGAGTGAGTGAGTGAGATGAGAGAGAGAGAGAGGAGAGAGAGAGAGAGAGAGGAGAGAGAGAGAGGAGAGAGAGAGAGGAGAGAGAGAGAGGAGAGAGAGAGAGAGAGGGACAGAAACGGCATGTCAGATTGGCAGAAAGGAAATTACAGTTGAATGTACTGCAAAGGGTTACATTTGTCCACTTCTGCGTGATCGTGTTCTCTGCAAGTGCCAGAAACCACAGCATTGCTTTCTTTGCTTTAATCTACGCCAAACACTTTTCCGATTTACACAAACCTGTTGAACCGTTCTCTCCCACTCAACTGTTGAACGTTCTCTCCCACTCATATGTGATACACACATACAAGTAGAATAGTCTAAATAAAAATCTGTCAGCATTTTCTCGTTCATGTCATTCCAGACTTTCCTTCTTCCATGGAACACAAAAGTAAATTTCTGAAGGCCATTCTTTTCTAAATAAGTGAATGAGGACTGGGCCTGTCAAGCTTTAAAAAGTGAAAGTAACATGTGAATGTGACATACTTGGAATTAGTCCTCCACATTTAACCCATTCAAGTTAGTGCACACACATTATGAGCAGTGAGTAGTGGGAAAAAATCAAGAAAGTAGTTCTTATTACATCTGATTCACTAAAAGTAGTCCAGGCTTTAACTATTGTGACCAAATCAACTTGACAAAAAAGGTCAGTCCAATTTGTAGTTGAATTTAGCAATTTGCCAAACTAGGCTTGAGTACAATATGCGGACATAAAATAAAATTGCTGTTTGGATTTAAATAGGCAAATACTAAATGAATGGATCATTATTGCAGTGATGATTATGTTTCTAGCATGTTATGTTTGGCAACAGTTCTTCTAACCCTAATTGATGGAGTGTGTAGCTTTTCATTTCTTAAACAACCATGTAGGAAGACAAATCATGGCCGTATTCCAGGATGACAATGTCAAGATTCATCAGGCTCAAACTGTGAAAGAATGGTTGGAAGGGAGCATGAAGAATCATTTTCACATGAATTGCCACCTCTTGAGTCCAGACCTTAAATTCGTTGAAAGTCTTTGGGATGTGCTGGAGGAGACTTTACAGAGTGCTTGACTCTTGCATTGTCAATGCAAGATCTTGACCAAAAATGTATGCACCACTTGATGAAAATAACTTCAGAACATTTATTTCCATAAAAGAGTGCATCCGTTTTTTCACTGTCATGAATGCTGCAAAGAGAACTAGAGTGAATTTGAATAATGACTTAAATTTCAGTCTGTTCTTCACACAAAACGGCCATAGGCTTCAGAAGGCTTGGAATATTGAGCACAAGTCACATGGAGCACTTTTCTGGTGCTTTTTTTTTGTTAATTTTGGAACTTGACAGTTCTCGTTTGCTTCTATTATATTGAATAAAGTGTCCTGGGACCCACCTTTTGTGTTTTAAATAACAAAGAAAGTAATACAGGTTTGGAAAAATGTAAGGGTAAATAAATGATGATAAAATTGTCATTTTTAGGGGAATATTCCTTTAACCGCCCACTTTCTCAGAGACTATGACCCATATTTCTCCTCGCGAAACTCATTAATTAATGGTGACGTTTCTGCCTATTCTTGGGGGACAACAAGACAATGAATTAACAAGGCTGGCAAAATATAAGTCTGCTCCAGCAGAGCAGAAAGGTCACAGCGCCACCTCGTACGTCATTCTGACAGGAGCTAAACAACAGAGTAAATAACCGTCCTTTACCTACTCCTAACAGAGACTTTGCTCCTAATCACCACACGAGGAAGTTATTACACGCGACGCCACCTAGTGGTATACGCAGGAAGGGGCAAGCATTGCAGTTTTGCAGAGTCATTTCTGCAGTCATTTATGGACAACAGACAGAAGATAAATTAGTAATTTCATTATAATACATACATTAATAATAATAATAATACATATTTCATAATAGAGAGAACTAGATTTGCATTTCCTGAAGAAAAATAACAGTGCTTTCAATGCAGCAAAAGAATTGTTAAAATTCTTAATTTTTTAAAGATTAATAATATATATAATATATACACTCACCTAAAGGATTGTTAGGAACACCTGTTCAATTTCTCATTAATGCAATTATCTAATCAATCAATCACATGGCAGTTGCTTCAATGCATTTAGGGGTGTGGTCCTGGTCAAGACAATCTCCTGAACTCCAAACTGAATGTCAGAATGGGAAAGAAAGGTGATTTTAAGCAATTTTGAGCGTGGCATAGTTGTTGGTGCCAGACGGGCCGGTCTGAGTATTTCACAATCTGCTCAGTTACTGGGATTTTCACGCACAACCATTTCTAGGGTTTACAAAGAATGGTGTGAAAAGGGAAAAACATCCAGTATGCGGCAGTCCTGTGGGCAAAGAATGTCTTGTTGATTCTAGAGGTCAGAGGAGAATGGGCCGACTGATTCAAGCTGATAGAAGAGCAACTTTGACTGAAATAACCACTCGTTACAACCCAGGTATGCAGCAAAGCATTTGTGAAGCCACAACACGCACAACCTTGAGGCGGATGGGCTACAACTGCAGAAGACCCCACTGGGTACCACTCATCTCCACTACAAATAGGAAAAAGAGGCTACAATTTGCAAGAGCTCACTAAAATTGGACAGTTGAAGACTGGAAAAATGTTGCCTGGTCTGATGAGTCTCGATTTCTGTTGAGACATTCAGATGGTAGAGTCAGAATTTGGCATAAACAGAATGAGAACATGGATCCATCATGCCTTGTTACCACTGTGCAGGCTGGTGGTGGTGGTGTAATGGTGTGGGGGATGTTTTCTTGGCACATTTTAGGCCCCTTAGTGCCAATTGGGCATCGTTTAAATGCCACGGCCTACCTGAGCATTGTTTCTGACCATGTCCATCCCTTTATGGCCACCATGTACCCATCCTCTGATGGCTACTTCCAGCAGGATAATTCACCATGTCACAAAGCTCGAATCATTTCAAATTGGTTTCTTGAACATGACAATGAGTTCACTCTACTAAAATGGCCCCCGTCACCAGATCTCAACCCAATAGAGCATATTTGGGATGTGGTGGAACGGGAGCTTCGTGCCCTGGATGTGCATCCCACAAATCTCCATCAACTGCAGATGCTATCCTATCAATATGGGCCAACATTTCTAAAGAATGCTTTCAACACCTTGTTGAATCAATGCCCTGTAGAATTAAGGCAGTTATGAAGGTGAAATGGGGTCAAACACAGTATAAGTATGGTGTTCCTAATAATCCTTTAGGTGAGAGTAATATATATTTGAAAAAAGAAAAACAAATCACAAATGAATGCAAATATATGCAAGAAAGTAGTAGACCAATCGTGTTGATAAAAATATCAAAGATATTTAATGGAGTCTAAAGGTTAAGTGGTTCAGGCTGAATTAATTGCAGAAAATTGTGGGCAAGATCAAATAAAAGAGGACAGTATAGCTCGTCTTGCAAGCAGTGTAAAAAATACAAAAAGGTGAAAGCAAATTTAAAAAAAAATCCCACTTCATACACTAAAGACTGCATAATTACCACACTGTCTTTGTCTGTGCACTGAACCTCCCAAAGCTTTACAGTTTATATAAAGACCAGCTTTAATGATTTCTTTCTCCTACATCCAGACACATTCTTCACCTTTGACCCAAACTGTAGCATCTCTCATTATCTTATTAGCACTTCTGCAAGCTCATATGCTCAGCCTGAAGGACACATGACACAGCCTCCTGGATTTCTAAAGGACCCTGTAGAGATGAGAAGAAACTTTTTTTTTTTTAGATCAGTTAGTGCAGTGGTCTCATACTCTGGGGCCGTTTACACTACACCGACCGTTTTAACCAAAAACAGAACCTTTCGTGTGTTTTGGGCATTTATTTACACAACAACAGCGTTTTGGGGGCCTGAAAATGCAAACTTTTGAAAACAGGATTCAAAGAGCAAGTAAAAAAAAAAAAAAAAACGATACCGTTATCCCGATACGATACCGATATATCGTCATGCGCATGTCTATTAAATATTCAATCTGGGCATGTAGTGTTTCTTTACCAAGTGACATCCCCAACTACTGGCCTGCCTGGTATGCGCAATACAGCGTTTTTTTACGGGATAATTTTGACAACATTGTCGTATAAACGCGAAAAACTTTTCTATTTTTTAGATCGTTGTCGTGTAAACGTACCCTCAGTTCCTGGAGGGCCACAGCCCTGCAGAATTTAGCACCAACTAACCAAACCTGCTAGTAATCCTGAAGACCTTGCTTAGCTGGATCAACCCACCTGATCCAGCTAAGCAAGGTCTTCAGAATTAATGCATCATTGGCCGGGCCGGGTTCACAGACAAGGCTTAATCCTAGTCCCAGACTAAAATGCACATTTGAGCTGTTTTTGAAAAAAACAACTTGCACTGAAATATCTTAAAATATGTCTTTTCTAAGTAACGTTTTGTTTTTTTAAACAAGAAAATTTTCCTAATATCCTAATTTAACTAAATCCTAATCCTGGTTTAAACGAAGCCCTCTCTATGAAACCGGGTCCATAAATAATAAGCATTTGAGGAAAATTTAGATCATCATTGATTAATTTAAAGCATTTATCATAAAATATGACTGAAAGCAAATTAACAATTTAGCATGCATTGAAAAATAAAACTTGAAGAAACTAAGTTTATTCACCCAGAAATCTGAAATGGGTTTTTGACTCATTAATCAATTCATTATTTTCATGGTGTTCTGGAAAGCACAGGGCGTCCATTATAACATCCCATTTGTCTACAGGACACCTGGTGAGAAGTGGACTGCAGGTGACAAAGATACACGTTACCAGAAAAGATGGTATGAATGAATCATACCATCTTTAAACAACAGTCTGCTACAACCCGCTGCCATTCTAGAGAGCTGGAGATGCAGAACAGGTGATTTTGAGCTAGAAAACTGGTCTAATGAAGAACAAAGAAAAGAAGAGAATGCAAAGTAATAAAACATGTCTTTAAACTCAAATGTATCTACTGTTTAGAGCCCATCCAATTCAAAAGTTTAGGGTTGGTGAATTTTTTTTAATGTTTTTGAAATAAGTCTTATGTTCACCAAGGTTGCATTTGATAATACAAAGTAAAAACATAGTATATTGAAATATTACAATTTAAAATTACTATTTTAGTATATTTTCAAATGTACTTTATTTCTGTGATGCAAAGCTGAATTTTAAGCAGTAATTTCTCCAGTCTTCAGTGTCACATGATCCTTCAGAAATTATTATAATATGCTGATTTGCTTCTAAAGAAACATCACAGCAGAAAACAGTTGCCGCTTAACATTTCTGTGGAAACTGATCAAAAAAATGTTTGTCAGGATCCTTGGATATATTATCAGATGAAAATATCTATATTTTTTAAATAAAAATCTTTTGTATTCAATCTTTTGATCAATATTAAAAAGTATTTATATTATTATATATATATATATATAATAAATATATATTATATTTATATATAAAAAAACATTAATACTTATAATGTATAATTTTGATTTGCAAACAGGTTTCTAAAAAGCACTTGACTGACCCCACACCCAGTGCAGTTGCACACATCAGTTCATGTGATGCATATGACGTCTGTTTATCATGTGATTATCTCGTAGTTCTCACTTCACAAAACTCATTTGGAAGTGTTTTTTTCTTCATTACATGTCCGAGTGCATTAATTCTCACGTGCAGCGGCCTGCTGAGGCGGTTTTTGCTCAAAGTTGGCTCTGAGCAATGATTGAAGACAGCAGAGTTTCCATTAGGCAGAAAACCCGTGGACTTACAGCCGAATCTCATAATTCATAGCCATAATTACCGCCGGGCACACATGGCTCCTGGAGTGCAGCATACAGCAGACCGGGTAAACGTGAGCCTCCCTACATTATGCAACATGCAAACAAACAAATATTTCAAAATCCTCACACTAGAACTCAAGACAAAGGCAAAACGCAGTTTATTAGAAATCAGCATTTTAAAACGTTTGCAGAATGACACCAGATTCTCCTGTCGTTAGAAAACAATTGCTATTTTTGTGTGGACTTTTAGATGTCCATACTGTGGTATTTCTAACTTTGAAAACAAACTGACCCTAAACAACCAATGTTGACAACATAAGTGCTTTCTTCATAGCTTTAGCATAACAGATTTAAAGCAAAACTATTGGCACAAAGCATTAAGATTGTTCCAGAAGATTCAAAAAGAATGGCCTGACCACAAATCTCTAAATTATTGTCATGGCAACAATCAAAACACAAACATTACCTCAAACATGTATATTAATCAATACTGGCATTATGATTAGACTGTTAATACATTTTTGGACCACTTACCCATTTCATATTACTATTAAGGTTAAAAGGCACAACAGGTAACATACGGCATTTTTCTCAACAAAAACAAGAAACGTAAAAAAATATTGCATTGATAGGCTTGCTTTTTTGCTTGTGTTTGATCACATACAGCAGCAGCTAGAGGTATGATTAACTCATCAGACATATTCGGTATACAATGCTGGTTAGTTTAAATCGATCACTCAACTGTTCACAGATCAGGCACCCCTCAGCAAGGAGTCGTTGGCCTGCATGAACAGCCAAGCTGTGGGACAAATCGACTTGTCAAATGGTCTAATGAACAAGTGTTAACATCAGTTTTTGGAGCTTACAAATGGAGAACTCTACAGTCAATATCTTTCTTTTTTTATCTCCAAATCATCATTTTACTGTTTTCGGCTACTTTCATTGACAGTAGAAAGAATCAACCGTGCGAGCAATCCAATCTAACTGGTTGTAAATACAATGTTTGTAATTTGTAGTTGTCTTACTCGTGCAATTTCTTCTGTTATTGACCGGTAATTCAAGATGGGCTAGAGTTGAGACTTAGTTCATAGTCAGCATGAAACTTCAGAGAAACTCTGGGATAGTCTTGAGTTACCGCTCGGATGCAAGGACAGGTATTATTTCAACCCCATTCCATGTTACCCAGTGCAACAATAGAGATATACATGTTTTCTTAGGATTTTTTGTACAAGAGGAGGGGGAAAAGGCTTGTGTAAATACACAAAATAATCATGTTTTGCTCCTCAAGGCTTGGACGGACTTGTTTGGAGTGTAACTGGAATGTATACACGGGGCCAAACCCCAAATCTTGGGACTGTCAGTGTTTGTTCACTACCATGCTGACATCTGGGTCAGTGGTCAGGACGGAAGGGTTTCTGTCAGTGTGCTTTTCTGGTGTGGAGGGTGTCCTCGAGTCCTCTCGAATTCTTCATCCTAGGCATAAGGATCAATACGATCAATTAAATGTACTTTTTGTTGTTGTCGCTTTTTCATCAACAAGGCTGCATTTATCAAAATTATACATTTATATTAATTAATTGTAAAATATTATTACAACTTAAAATAACTTTTTTTTTAATCTTTTTAATGCATTTTAAAATGTAATTTATTACAGTCCTCAGTGTCAGATTATTCTTCTGAAATCATTCTATTATGCTGATTTGGTGCTCAAGAAACGGTTTTTGTTATTATCAATGTAAAAAAAGTTGTGCCGTTCAATATTTTTGTGGAAACTGATACAATTTTATATTTTTCATGATTATTTGATAAAACAAAATTGAACAGATCTGCATGCATTTGAAATAGCAATCTTGTGATTGGTGGTAATGGTGACATCATTAACATATGGTCACCATACTGACATAACTACATCTTAAAGGCACAGTAATAGTTTGGGTAACACTTTATTTTAAGGTGCTATTAATAAGCAGTAATTAACAGTTAATAAGACCTTATAAGATGCATATAAGCATTAACTACTTCATATAACTTCTGAGGACGCTTTGTTTCACTTTTCCCTCTCTACTCAATCGTGCCGCCGACGAGCCTCACGACAGTTACAGCCAGAGTGAGTGTAGACTCCATCCCCTGGGGTCCAGCTGGGTCATGACCACTCCGGGGCCGCTCAGTTGCCTCTCCGGGTTCGTCTTGTGCTTTAATTAACCCTTATATGAAGTAGTTAATGCTTATATGCATCTTATAAGGTCTTATAAGTGTCTTATTAACTGTTAATTACTGCTTATTAATAGCACCTTAAAATAAAGTGTTACCATAGTTTGATTGTAAAGGGGAGAGAAAGGGTGGACATTTTTCTGTGGTTCAAGACACTAACTTACATTAAAAGTAGATCTAAAGGAAGTAAACTTATAAAAATGTATCAGTTAAATAATGGTGTCCCCCTTAAAGATGAACTGAACTGAAAAAAATCGACGTTAATAACGTGTTGTTTATGACAATTAAAAGTAAATTACACTAAAAATTTTAATTAAAAATATCAATATAGCTTTTTAAGCAAAAGAAAAATTGCGCTTGTTACGCTGGCAGATTCGATGACGTCACTGGCATGGTAGGACACGCAAAGCTGCATAGGCAACAGCTGCAGGTCCTATAAACAGAGACAAAAATGAGCACTTTTAACGGCATGGGTTACGCATGAGACCCTGTGAGGGACAGTCCAGTAGTTTCTGACTACCACCACCACATGGATGATCAGTTTATGCATTTTAGGAAATAGAGACTGCTTATATATATCGTGTGCATTTAGAGAAAATACAAAAACATGGATGAGGTCCTGTGCGTTTAAGAAAATCGAGGCAGATAAATTGAAAATGTGATTGGATGAATTCATCCAATGGGATCGTTGTTAAGTTAGTTGCACGCAAAATGTTAAAACAAAACACTGCACGGATGGATACTGCACAGAAACCTCTTACTATGGAACTGGCAGATATTTCTGCGAGTCGAACTCCCTCTGCATCAACAATGTGCCCTGAGAAGATGAACATCAGCTAGCTTCAGGGTGAGTACAGATTTACAGACCTGCTGTGGTTTAGTTCGCAGCTAGTAAATGCATTATTATCGATCTGTGATATCGTCAGAGTCATTAATTACAGTTTTATATGGTCGGACTGAGTGATGGCTATTGTGGAGTTTGACTAAAGTTCTTCCTACGTGTTTAGCTGCTAGCCCTTTCCCTAGGTTGGATGTTTCGTATCTAGCTTGGTTTTGTGGCTCAATTTCAATTAATGCCGAGTGTGTCAGTCTCCGTTTTGTTGAACGCTATGTACGTGTAAGTGAATATGTACATGTTTTGTGTATGTGACGTTACATCCAGCCTGCAGACATCCTAACTTGCAAGAAGTCATTTCAGGGAGGTATATCTTATTGTTGGGTTGGGGGGTGTCTTAACATGCGTTTCATGAGGCACACACACACACATTTGCACACACACGCAAGGTTTCTCGCTCTCTCACTCTCTGCCGTGTGCGCAGATTTGGTTGGCAACTGAGTAGCCTACCATGCCAGTGACGTAGCCGAATGTTGAAATCCAACATGGCGGCGCCCGTGTAACAAAAACAACATTTT
The DNA here is from genome assembly GCA_036326025.1 of Chrosomus eos. NCBI lineage: Eukaryota > Metazoa > Chordata > Actinopteri > Cypriniformes > Leuciscidae > Chrosomus > Chrosomus eos. The sequence goes on from CM070834.1 coordinate 14,046,704, forward strand.
CAACGTACAGTTTTATCCTTTTAACAAATTCTACAATTTTAATAATTGTACCAATGATAATAAATAAAATACATCTGTTATATCACCTTTTTTCAAATTTCAGTTCAGTTCATCTTTAAGAACCACAGCTGGTTCAGCACAACCACTGCACAACTTATTGTAAGGGAGAAAAGTTATCATGTTCACTTAAATTAGGACTGTTAGTGCAAGAAATAGTCGACATGAAGAACAAGAATAAAATGCTACAAAAGTGTAGAATGTCCATTTAAATCTGTGTGTTTATGCAAGACTTACAGTGTCTGCGGTCAGTTCCTCCTCTGTGTGCTCACTGCAATGGTTGTAGAGCTCCATGTCTGACAGAGCACTCTCTGCCATTCCTCTTCATAGTCAGTATGATAGTCTGATTCATCTGAGGGAAAGATGGCGATAATCCGACCCATTAGCTTAATGATGTTTGTACACAAATCACACAACACTAAATGATATCCAACTAAGCAGCAGCCAAAGAAAGATCAATATGCTGGGAATTTATGCCAAAAATCCCTTGCCAAATGTTATCTTAAAAAGTAGATTTACAATAGGAGTAGCATTGATTTACCATCCACATGAGCTGGTTTGACTGGCTCAATCCGTGAGACGATCTCAGCCAGATCAGTGAAGGAAGCATTGGGACAGGTGACCACCTGCAGAACAACAAACTGAAGTAAGGAACTGTTAACACAACTTGCATCTGAAAAGTCTTTTAGGTGATCTATGGCTTACACTGTTGCTCTGCGTTTTGTGGAATTCTTCCTGATGTCTGTCCTTCATCATCTTCTCTACCACGCCACTCCTGCACCACACGTCAAACACTGTCTTCCCATGCTGGTACCCCACTTCCTATATGTGCACACAGACACACACACACAGTGGCAAACTAAAACAAACCCAAAAAGTATAAGTGCAGGAGAAAGACTGATTATTTAGGGGGCAGACGGTAAAAAAGTAAAGGGGATAAAACTCACGCTGATCTCATCAAACTTGCCGAACTCGAGCGTGCGGTATCTGTCGATGGGAGGTCTGATATATTCACAGTAGTCGCTGTTCTTAACAGATTCCAGCTGTCTCACTGAGCACACGTAAGCCAGTCGGGCCTGGATCTCAGTCATGTTCAACACCTGAAACAGCCACACACAACTTAAGAAATTCTGAATCCACGTCAACTTTATTAAAGAAACTAGATTTTACATGTTTTGCTTGGTTGTTCTGGTAGTTTGCTGTTTGCTAATATGTTCTGTTTTTTTTTTTTTTTTTTTAGGTATTCTGTGTGGTTGCTAGGGTATTGATGTTTGGTGGCTAGTTAATTTGGCTCAGGTTACCCCAATAATGCAAATCTATTGCATAGTTTGGTACACCGGTAAGACACACACCATCACATAAATGACACCGCAACTTGTGTAAAAAGTTTAATAAATCACTAGCAGTTGACACTTAAAGTGGAGGTCACATAAGTGTCATTTCGCTGCCAAAAAAGGTTTACTGTCTATTGTCAATAGTGTAGTGATATATGATGCACAGCTCGGTCATTTTCAAACCAAGCAGCTTTCTGTTGTCATTCGCATGGATTGCTATTGAAATAACTGTATTTCGCAGAACAACAGTAAATGTGACCGGACCTTTACAAGGATGAGTAATAGCCATGCTTGCCTTAGAAAACACAACTAATTAAGTAAACACTGCACTAGGATAATGTCTCCCTCACCTTGACTTTCTCAGCCAGTGGGTTGAACCGTTTCCATAGCAGCCACCAGCCAGAAAGGGCATCCCCGTAGTTAGTGAGGTTAGTTTCATCTTGGCTTCCCACATCAATGGCAATAACCACCTTGGCACCCATGGAGCGTGCCACATCCGCTGAAATAGGGACAGAAATCAACACCATCACCAACAATTAACCACTATCATTAAAAAGACCAAAATTGCCAAATCCTTCAGATCCGATAAACTGCAGTAGTCTCGGCCATAGACGGCACACTCACAGTCTGCCCCAGGCCCGGTACTAGAGGGAGGGCCGGCAGGGCTTGGCCCCCCCCATGGACATCCCTGGGCCCCCCTCCAGGCCGAGGGAGTAGGACTTGATACTAGCGTGTAATTTTCTCACTTAAACCACTGCCTGGCTTCTGCTACTGATTGCTTTTAGAGGGAAAAGCTGCCATAACTTCTGGTCTAGGATCTGTTTTCTTTGTAATAATAGTGAAAAAGAGTTGGCAGATCCAGCCTCTGTATGTGTGCGTCTAATTATTAAATATCCAAGGTGTTTTTGCTTTCGTGAGTAACGTAGCCAATCAGACATGTTTGTTGATTTCTTGAACGCAATGGCCAATCACAGGTGTTTAAGTTAGAATCCACTCACCGCTCAAGTTTTTGCCCAGTGCCTGAGTTCTGTACGCGCAAAAATCCTCTCTAACAAAGTGTAGACATTATAAGAGATTCACTGTGTAGTCAGCTTAACTGATTAATATAACGGAAATTTGTGAGATTGCGTTCATTGAATGTTTGACAGTTTTTTTTAGTGATTACAAAGGGAGCGCTTTTTGCACACTGTCTAGGTGATATAAAATAATAAATAGGCCTATAATATTCAGAATATGAATAAAACTTTTGTTTTCCATTCTTGACAAGCAGCTACGTACACGTTTCAATACATAGGCCCATCCACATATAAACGCGTAATTCCCTCTCGAAATTGTAATGACTGACAGAGAGTGATAAACATATAGCAATGGACGAGACATAAAAACCCTGACTAATTTCAGAAGAAATGGGCATGGTCCAAACACAGGATTTTGCTGCATTAGGTAAGGCAATTGTTATTTATTTGTATAAATATAAATAACCATCCACCGTCCTACTACACACCTGGCAGGTTGTTGATGTAGCCTCCGTCCATGAGCAGGTGTCCATCTTTTGGATCACACAGTGGTGGCAGGTAACCAGAAAGAGACATGCTGGAACGCACATACCTCCACAGAGAGCCTGAGATGGAGGAACAGGAAACATCAGACATTATCCTGGTTGAGGAGAGGCTCATAAATGCAGGTGGAGTATGTGACAGTACCAACCATCAGTGTGCACTCTCATCGTGGAGGCGGTGATGTCTGTGGTGATGTTGAAATATGGGATCCAGAGATCCTGTAAACAACCCAAACACATTTAAGCTGCTGAACTTGGCAGATTGAGATCCTGTGTAGGATTTCTTAAGCCAAAAAGAACTTGTTTCCTACCTCTATCTGTTTGTCCTTAAAGACAGCTTTAATGCTAGAGTTGAACGAAGCTCCGGAAAACATAGAAGTGATCGGGTAGGTCAGGTCCAGCATTTTCTTAAACACTGATGTCATTTCCTGCCGAGAAAGAGAGGGGAAAAATTTAGACTTTTGGTGTCCAATTTAAGTGGCACTTTATTTAGATCCTAAAGAAAAATAAAGGAACAAAAATTAAAAAGAAAAGGGGAAAGAAATGCTAATGAATGGAACAACAAAACAAGAAAAGGAACAAGACAAGGAATAGGAAAAAGAAAAAAGAAATGAAAATGAATAGAAAAACAAAAAATGACTAAAAAGAATAGAAAAAGGGAAAGGAAATGAAAATGAATAGGAAAATGAAAAGGTAGAAGAAAGGAAAAGAAAACAAGAAAGGGAACAAGACAAGGTATAGGGGAAAAAAGGTAAAATAAATTAAAATGAATAGAAAAATGGAAAAGGAAATATTTAAATGGAAAATGAATGGAAAAAAGAAAAAAAAATTAATGAATAGGAAAAAGAATAGGAATGAAGAAAATAAATTATAATAGGAAAGACCAAAGGAAAAAACAAAAGTAAACGAACAGAAAAAAATAAAACAAAAAGGGAAAGTAAAAAGAACAATAAATAAAAAAACAAATAACGGGGAAAAATAACATGAAAAGGAAAAGGTAAAAGAAAGTGAACCCTTTCCTTTTCTTATTATTTTGTTCTGTTCTGTGTAGTTAATTTACATTTTTTAATGAGCACTGTGGTGTATTTTCCACAAGGTTCATCTCAGGCTTTAAAATGTTTAACATTACAGTGGTCTCTCACCATGGCCCATTCTTTGGCTCTGATCTTCATCCTGCTGTAATTGCGCTCATCTGCATACAGCGCGCCCATCATGGAACCGATAGAGGTACCGCCCACCAGATCAATAGGGATTCCCGCTTCATTCAATGCTCGAATGACGCCCACTTGAGAACAACCCCTGAAAGAGGGAAGAAGGGATGAAAAGATGGATGAGGGGGGGCGAATAAACCCAGTAATATGAGGCCAATCAATACATAACCTTTCACTATGGTTCCGTTCTATCTGTCAAAAAAAAATGGATGATGCCAAAATATGGCTTGATTAAAATCGACAACCCTGTCCTAGCCTAAAGGAGACTGGGCAGATTTAACACTGAACACAAAATCAATCACAGGTTACTACACAGAAATCAAGGGAGAAAACAGCAACCAACCTTTAAACACCTCCTGCCAACCACAAAAAAGAATAGACAAACAGAGGATGTCAGATCAAATTAAATGACAGAAAGACAGCAACAGTGGCAAGAGGTCAAACAAAGCCTGAGAGGAGCTTTTAAAAGAAAATGCCACAGTGGTGTCAACAAGAGTGGGAGTATGGAAATGCATTCTAAACAGTGGAGGTGTTTTTCTTCTCTTTTACAGTTTAAAAAAAAAAAGTTGTAACAAGCGAGTACCTGGCTCCTCCGCCCCCCAGCACTAGAGCGATGGTGTTGCCCGTCAGGACACGGGCCAGGCGTGAGAAATCAGTGTGGCGTTCGGCGGGTTTCTGGAACACACGCTGGTACATCTCTCTCTGAAAACACAAATGACACAGGAACTTAAACCAAAGCTATACCAGAAATCCATGTTACATTTGCCAATGACTATCACATAAGAAAATTCTCACATCACCTTGGTCTTGGGGCAGATATTAATACAAGCTGCCAACCCAACTCGTTGTGATGGCCACTACCGGAAACCCTTTTATTAAGAATTTTGCTGGTTTTGGTGCCATTCATAAAACAATAAAATCGTCTTTATTCCAATCTCAGCTATGAAGCAGATCACAAAATAGCAATAGCATTTCCTTTCTTCAAGGTTTTTGAAAAGAATTCTGTAATTAATTCTAATTTGTGGTTTGTTTGTGTATATTTGCCATGACATAACACATATTCAATGGAGCTCAAGGACACACCAGTAGCAGCCTGGGAAACTTGAAAGGAAAATCAACAGAATATCGAAATGTATAATTTAAAATGTGGCAAATCAATAAAAAAAAATCATTTCACTCAAGAGAATGCTAGGGGGTCTGTGAAATTTTTTATATATATTTATTTATGTATTCATTCATTCATTCTTATTTATTTTTATATAATCTTAAAGTTATACTATGATTATATAAAAAGGAAACTCTTGCATCAGTATATTTGGGGGTCTGTGGCATTACAAGTTTGAAAAGCTAGACCATCACATGACTTTCAAAATGTCAGTTATTTGAGTGAAACCATGATGTAATATTGAGTGCTGTACCAAATTTGGCAGGCTCCTCTTGGAGAAGACTCTGCGGGGGCAGGACAGGTGAAGGTGCCTGGAGATCCAGCTCCGCATGTTCAGCCATTCGGCTGTTCCTTTGGGAGGAGAGCCATCCTCCCGGTGCAACAACACCAGCTGTTTCTGTGCTCTTACCGCACTCCCCTCTAACATACGTTCCAGCTGAGTGAAATACAGACAGACAAAGAGAGGGCTGAATATCATCCCTTCAAAACTAGACAACACTCCGTCAAAACGCATTTAAGATAATAAAATCATTTTCTTTAATGGAATGACCTGAACGCAGAACTAATCCATAAATATAATAGAAATATACCCATTTCTTTCACAAGGTCACTTCTTTCGTAAGAATACTTATTGATTGGGATTGGGACGTTTAAGAGAAAACCTACATCCTCTCTCAACTCTTTTCCTGTGAATACAATTACCAATTTCAATCTGGTTTAAAACATCTTTGAGTCCCTGATTCAAAGAGCAGCGCCATAGTGGCCGTCATCTTTAAAGTCTGAAGGATATACACGATCAATAGGAATGTTGCTCTACCCGGACCTCTGATCCAACTTCAAACACAGAGCCGAAAGACTGCCCAAAACCCTGGATATCTGAAACGGCTCTCCCTGCTGCACTAAAATTATGAATCTCTTGCTCTCTAGGAAAAGAACTAAGTAAGTCCTGCAGTTCAACTGGAGTCCCGTCAACATGGTTGAATACCGCCTGTGATCAGAGTAGGTCAGCAGTGACTTACAGAACAAAAGAATAAAACAGCACCTGGAGTAAGTGTGTTATGGTTCAAACAACCTAATATTATTTGGCCTCAACGTATAAAAGTACCTGTCATCCAGAGAGAATGATAAATTAAAGGGTCATGAAACCCCAAACCAAATTTTCTGAGATTTTAACAGAGGTATGTGTGTTGAACACCATTGAAGACAATGTTAGCATCTGTTAGATTTAATAATAGGGTTTAAAATGGTTACATTTTAGTTTTTTTCCGCTTTTTTCGTCTTCCGGGTTTAAAATCTTCATCGTGTCCACGTCACAGGCTGTGACGTGGCCGTGCACTGTGAGTGCTTGATGACTCATCGGTGTTCTCATAATTATTAATGAGACTGAGTTCATATCCTATGAGAAGACATTGTCTCTTAATTATTCATGACACCACGTGGATCTTTCCAATAACAGACATGTCAAAACTATCGCGTAGTAGCCTAGATGAGAGAGACAATCATGGGACGCAGTGTTTGTTTTCGTGGTGCAAAAGTCCAAGTGGTTTGAATATGTTTCCCCGCGATGCTGCCAGGGCTAAACTCTGGCTCCGGGCGGTTGGTTTGATCAACCACGGACACATCTAAACTATAGCGTGTGCCGCAAACATTTTTCTCGAGAGAAAGTTTTTCATTTGAACATTTTTCATGTTCATTCTCGCCTTGTTGACGACCAATGCAGGTTGCGTCTTGCGAGTGATGCGGTACCAAGTCCCGAGGACTTTTCTATCCCTTCAGAGGTATGTGTGTGTGTGTGTCTAAAATGAGAAGTCCTCACAGAGCCATCTTTATTATAAGAGTTCAGCGGGCGCGTAGATATTAGGCTATGCACGGAACGTTGTTTTTTTTAAGCGGAAATTAATTATTTTCAAATATATGCATTTAGTGTCTATATAAACAACTATATATTTTATAATGACATTATAATTATACATGTAGTCTACATTAATATGTTTAAAATAGAATTACGATTACTGTAGGCTAATATATGTAGCAGGGCATTCAGTTACTTTTGAAAGGACAATAATAAAGTGTCAGTGTATTTCATTAGACATTAATGAAATATCATTAGCAGCCATATCACCCTGTAGCCCAAGACTGGCTGCCCACTGAAGCTAAGCAGGGCTGAGCCTGGTCAGTACCTGGATGGGAGACCTTCTGAGAAAACCAGGTTGCTGCTGGAAGAGGTGTTAGTCAGGCCAGCAGGGGGTGCTCACCCTGTGGTCTGTGTGGGTCCTAACGCCCCAGTATAGTGACGGGGACATTATACTGTCAAAAGAGTACCGTCCTTCGGATGAGACGTTAAACCGAGGCCCTGACTCTCTGTGGTCATCCCATGGCACTTCTCGTAAAGAGTAGGGGTTTAACCCCGGTGTCCTGGCCACATTCCACCCATTGGCCCCTGCCAATCATGGCCTCCTAATAATCCCCATCCACTGAATTGGCTCTATCACTCTGTCTCCTCTCCAACTATAGCTGGTGTGTGGTGAGCGCACTGGCGCCGTTGTACTGTGGCTGCCGTCGCATCATCCAAGTGGATGCTGCACACTGGTGGTGGTTGAGGAGAGAGCCCCTGATATGATTGTAAAGCGCTTTGGGTGTACAGCAGTACATATGAAAGCGCTATATAAATGCCTCATTCATTCATTCATTCATTCATTCATTCATTCATTCATTCATTAACTTTGCCAGCTATAAAAAAAAATCTAGCATTTCGTCACGTTTTACCACTGCTTTTTAGTGACAGTCGATATGCATGGGCCACTGGCTATGACAGTGATGGCCAAACCACACCCACTCCCTCGCTTCTTCTCACAGCATCCACGCCCATTTAAGTTGCATTTTTCAAAAAGATTGTGAGCTAGACTTGAGCTGAAAGAGGGGGGTTTCATGACCCTTTAAGCCTTGAAGCCTTTTTAATGAGTCTGTTGAACTGAAGAGTTTTTATATTAAAGACTCTTCCCAGTGGATGTAGCAAAAGTGGTGTAGCTCAAAATCTTGGTACATAATTTACAGTAGCACCAGTTCATGTAAGTGTTTTTCACTCTGATGATGTAACACCATCATACCTGTCCTACGGCTGGGTCCTGCTCTCCCAGTCCCACGATGATGATGCAATCAGCCTGTCTGATGCAGCGCTGAGTCCACGGGGTGAGTGACACATCTGTCTGATACAGGACTATGCGGTGGATGTCTTCCTGCTGACCCAGCCAACTCGACAACCTGTACTCATGCACACTGGAGTAGAGCGAAACAATTTTTAGCTACTTTTCATGGTCTCTGCAAATAACTTGATTTGTTCACTGTATTGTAAGTTATTTCTAAAAGTTTTTCAGCGGCTTTGGTTCCGGAAGTATTTTTTCCATTAATTTCTCCCATAGGGATTTCTCCAAAAAAGTCTCGTTATAAGCGTTAAAGCGTTATAAGCCATGAACCAAACCAATCAGCTACGATATAACATTACAAATTTTGAATTGAAGCAAAAAAAAAAAAAAGCATTTGAATATCAGACTACAAGAACTACAGTCTCTTGAAGCATTGTGAACAGCATAATCAAATGAAAAACGATGGATAAAACTCATTCAAAAATGTTGAGATATAATATATTTTAAGGTTTTGCAAAATATGCATTCAAATATTTAAAGGGTTAGTTCACCCAAAAATGAAATTCTATCATTGTTTACTTACCCTCAAGTTGTTCCAAACCTCTATGTGTTTATTTGTTCTGCTGAACACAAAGGAAGATATTTGGAAGAAAACAGATCTCATTCCCCATTGACTACCATAGTAGGTATTTTTTCCTACTATGGTAGTCAATGGGGAATGAGATCTGTTTTCTTCCAAATATCTTCCTTTGTGTTCAGCAGAACAAATAAACACATAGAGGTTTGGAACAACTTGAGGGTAAGTAAACAATGATAGAATTTCATTTTTGGGTGAACTAACCCTTTAAGTATTTTGAGAGCGTAGGGAGACCAACACGATTACGTCATTTACAGTGCTTCATGGGAGTGGGCGGAGCTAAAGAGTTCCTCTGCTAGCGCTGCCAATCACAACACACTGGGCCAGCTAACCAATCACAGCACATTTCTTATTTCATTTATACATTTATAATGTTTTTGTTTCAAATAGATGCGGTTCTTTTTAACTTTATATTCTTCAAAGAACTCTGAAAAAAATGTAACAGTTTCCACCAAAATATTAAGCAGTTTTTAACATTGAAAAAATAAAAATAAAAAAATTCTTATGCAGCAAATCAGTATATTAGAATGATTTCTGAAGGATCATGTGACACTGAAGACTGGAGTAAAGATGATGACAATGATGACAAATTACATTTTAAAATATATTTAAACAGAAGACTTTAAATTGTAATAAAAAAAAAATCTTACCGGTCCTAAACTTTTGAATGGTAGTGTATGTGTATGTCATGCACTCAAAAAAATGCAACACCATGTCAAATTTAACAAAGACATTCCTACACAGTTTGAGTTTATGAGGAATAGATTTTACATTGTCACTTTTTTGTGAGGATGTGTGACCATTACACTCAGGAGTCCTCTTATAGCTACTTTGATGAATGTGTGTTGGACTCGGATCCTTGTCTCGGTGGATCTATTGTTGTTAAACTGACCAATAAACATGTGATGGATGAGAGCTTGTCAATAATCTTGTCAGGAACCAGGACAGTATTGGCACTTAAAAGTTTTTTGAATTTACTCTAACAGAAAACACAAAAAGCGGTTCACAACTGAGACAAACATCAGCAACAACAAGGAAAAAGGAAGATCTCATGCTGGGTTAGAGGGACCAGGACTCATGCGGACTGATTAGTTATGGGGTTAATTGTGTTGTTCATTTACATATCACAAAACAGCTTTCATCTCGCTCATCAAACGACTACTTTAATGTGTAAAAACAAAAAAAATGAGTTTGTTTTTCAGCTGAACACAAAAAAACTGCATGTATTAATAAATTTTCATATTCTGATAGATGGAGTGGGCACATTTATTTAAACTAATATTTGATGCCATATAAATTATATAATGACACTTTGTTGCCGTACCTGTCTAATGCAGCAGAGCTGAGGCGCTGTTTGATGATGTCACTTGTCAAGAGAAGAGTTGGACCTGGAAGACATAAATTTGACTCAAGCTTCCTCTCCAATTATAAACCTTCTTATCTTTTTCATTTACAAATCTATGTAATATAGCAGTCCTCACCAATAGCTAAGAGTGCATGCTGAAGTTCCAGGGTGAAAGCGGTCAGAGGAACCTCCTCTGATACCGGGAGCACAGTGACGGTGGAAAGGTTTGAGGCAGGGTTCCCCGCGTCCCATTTACTGCCGGGAGTGTGTGGAGCTAGACTGCGAGCTGGACGTTAAAATACACATACAAAGCAATTATCATACGTTAATGGAGCCTAGAAACCTTTGATGCTGGAGATGGAACAATGATAGTTTTACACACACACCTGTTAAAGGTCCATTAACTTGCTGGAGGATCTTCTGTCCGAGCAGGTGAATAAGCCTTGTGACTACCTAATGAGATCAAATACAGAGAACAAAGCTGATATTACACAGACACAGAGGGAGCAGAGAAACTCTAATCACTGCAGTTTCTGCCTTTAAAGCAAATGCAGTGTGTCTGGCATACCTGTGGGAATTTTCTCTTGATGGAACTGAGAGCGCCCTCAGGTAGTTTAGCCAATTCTGAGTCCCGAACAGCATGAACAGTAGTTGCTCTGTTCTGATGGGTCAGAGCTTCCACCTACATTCACACACACACACAAAACGCATGAAAAAAACTTACTTGAAAAAAAGTTAAAATAAAAGCTATACAGAAACACATTTTGTATAGAAACAATCATACAGGATTCATGATTAGAGCAAAGATCAGCAGTCACAAAACTCCAATATCTAGAAATACTGTCAATCTGTGACGTAGATTGAGACTAAATTTGGATCTTCAAACCAGGCATCACATCACTCGCATCCATTATAACCACCGTTATCCAGGCAACGTAACCATGGCATCACCATGGAAAGGTATTCTTAGCAGCATAGGCATCACTACGGATACGTCAGCCAATCACAATAAAACATTATGAATAACGAGACGGAAGGATCTCCTGGGAGATACTGGGATACTGGCATATTCACTGAATACATCAATGCCAGTACATTAATGTCACCAAAACTATTCTGGGAGAATACTACACATATAATAGGCAGACTTTCCAAATAGTACATTCACAGCATTATATAAAATGTAACGATATCTGATGATTCATTGTTGAGTCATCTTAGCACAAAATAAAGTCAAAAAAGGTTACAAATCCTGAGAAACTCTAGGCAAGGTGCAATCATTGGTTGCTAGCACAGTTTTGAACCATTTGAAGACGTTACACTATATGTTGTGCATGTGGAAAAGCTCACCACTCCAATAAGATCTCCTCGGCCATACTCTCCAGTCAGCTCCTTTTTCCCATCCTCCTTCATGATGACGGAACGCAGGCGGCCACTGAGCACTATAAAAGTACTGTCAGACTTATCGCCCTGCCTGAGAGAGAGAGGGGGGGGGGGGGGGGGTCGTTTATCATAGAAGATTTATGAAATGCTGAGAAAGCTTATCTGTCTCAGCCAGAGGGGCTGAGGAGAAGAAGAAATCGCCAAGTTTATTAGATTGTATTCTGTCCAAAGCTCTTACTGAGAAGGCATAGGAAAAGATGAGGAAAAAAATATCATAACAATAGTGTGTTTTTGGCTCTCCTCAGAGAAGCTCCCAGAACTGTTCAGGAATACACCTAATATTAATATATAGACTATAGACCTTATGCACGAGAAAAACGAGGGCGCCGCCATCTTTAGAATATTGTCTTTGAACTTCTGTTTCTGTGGTCGCTCTGTGTATTTCTATGGCATCGCTGTCCAGGAGTAATTAGCCGGTGAAGACGATTTACTTACTGTAGAGTTAAAGGGATACTCCACTTTTTTTGGAAATAGGCTCATTTTACAACTCCCCCAGAATTTTGCCGTTTTTGAATCCATTCAGCCGATTTTCTGATATTTAGAAGAATATCAGTAAGCAGACAGTTTCTGGTCTCATTGACTTCCATAGTAGGAAAAAAATATACTATGGGAGTCAATGAGACCAGAAACTGTCTGCTTACTGATATTCTTCTAAATATCAGAAAATCAGCTGAATGGATTCGAAAATGGTAAAACTCAACTGTTTAACTCTGGGGGAGTTGTAAAATGAGCCTATATCCAAAAAAAGTGGAGTATCCCTTTAACGAAAGTTATCATGAGCATTGTCATGTTTATCATAAGCATTGTAAAGCAGATGTATTAAAAAATGTCGACCGGGAACTTTTTTAAACGAGCCGTTCATTCATCTATGAAAGATCGCTGTGAAAATACAGACCGGAAGTCAAAAGACAACGAGCTCAGCGCTGAAAAGGGGCGCGGCTACATAAGGTCTATACACAGTCAAAAAATATGTGGACATACAAACATCACACAAACACTAATTGAAAGAAACACCTTTTTAAAAGTTTGAGGTCAGTAAAATGTTTTAAAAGACGTATCTTATGCCCAAGGCAAAATCAGTAATGAAGTGAAATTAAATTAATAAAAATCATAAATGTCATTGTCACTTTTGACCAATTCAATGCATCCTTGCTGATGCTGAATAAAAGTATGAATTGCTTGTTTTTTTTAGGGTAGTTGATTATTTTTAAGGAGTTCGTCCTCCTGTTGCTACTTTAACTGCTTCCATTACAAAGTCACCAACCTTATTGGTACTGAAAAAAAAAAAGTCTTTAGCCATAATAACACAAGGTTTGTTTACCCATACTAAAAATGTTTGTCTCAGGATATTGCATGATCTAGTGAATCTGATTGTAGCTGATGAAACAAAAATACCTGTTAATAAGGTGGTTACATTGACCAAGTAGTACATAAGGTACTTATTTACACTAATAAAGAGGTAGAGAGAAAATAAGAAGTGTGAAAGTCGGAGAAAAAAAAGTAAACAGTAAATATGAGGAAATTAAGCAAACCTGTAGACAGCTCTTCCTGCCTCCACAGCCATCCAGTCAAGGGCAAAATCAATTTGTCTGACGAAAGATGACATCCTTCTTACAACCGTATGAGCCACATTCAGCACCACTGTGGGCTCAGCTCGCATGATCCTGACAACACACACACACACACACACGGGAGTGAATCAACGTGTCAGTTGAAAAAATATTTAAACCAGCAAAAAGAGTGAGTTTGTACATTATTTGCAAGCAACTGTTAACAAGAAGTTACATATAACTATGTATTATACTATAGAAGACATACTAGGAATTTATTAGCCAATTATAAATAATTTACGTATTTATTTATGATTTGATGCCATAACAGCAGCAATGGTTATATTCATGACAAAATCAACAGTATTTCAATAAAAAAAACAATTATGGTTACAATATAATTTCAATACATTGTTTCACATACATATAGAGGTATGTGAACCTACAGAGGTAAACATTATTACTTGTGGCCAGAAAGAAATGCCCACAAGTATTACTGCTAATTTCTTTTGTGCTTTCTGTACAGCAGTCATGTATGACACCGTTTTTCCATAATGGCCTATTATATAAATTGATAGATAATTTTAACATTACTAACATTAGTAGTGGACTGAATACCTACTCATAGAAATGTGTTTTAGAAATGGACAGGAAGCTGCAGTCACGATGTGCCCGTACGGTGAAGATAAGTGGCTCTCCTGTCAGTACAGCCAGCTGACCCACCAGCTCTCCTGGGTGAGCCACGAACAGACACGTGTCCTCCTCTCGGTCAATCATCCGCTGGTACACATGCAATGTGCCCGAAATCACAAACTGCACACTTACTTCCTGAGGAAGACACAGTCAAACACAGTCAAGCAAATGATTTTGACAGGGTAACATAAGAAATCCATACAAACTACACTGTCAAGATATTCTCACTGAATGTTTCAAAACCTAGTATGTTGCCTCCTTAGACAACATTTTTGGGCAGCATAGGTCTTCTCCTGAAGCAAAAGCTAACTTAAAAGTAGATAGTAACCTAATCAATAGCTCATTTTATATGTATCCTTACATAATTCTATGTTAATGAAGTTGCCGCCCATGTAGTTAGCAGATATGCATTTACTGTGATGTCTGACCTGATCTCCTTGGCGAGCTACAATAGATCCAGCTTTAACTTGATGGAGCGTCACCCTCCCTCCAGCAAATTGGGGTCCTGGACAAACACAGCACCAATAAATACAAACAAACACAAAAATCCATGTAAATATACATAAACCAAGAACCCATATCCCAATAAAGGTGATGTATTTTGACCTGCAGTGGAATAATCCCCAGCAGGTCCTTCTTGGCGGCCTGGAATATGGTGCCCACTTTACTAGGGGGCACGTCAGAGTGTGATGCATTGTCTGTGTAGTGAATCACAGCGGACGGAGCATGCTGCATGGTCACACTCTTCTTCAAAATGGACTGAAGAACATAAATCAAATTATATCAATGCTGTTTTGATATATACAGATATTTGGGATGAGAAAAAAGATGAGATGGAGGAAGAAAAAAACCTTGTGAATGACAGAAATGGATGGAGGATCGTCAATGGTGACTCGGGCCCGTTCATAGGCCATGTTCAAGTCATTTCCTGCCACTCCTGCACAAACACACATAGAAACCAGATCTAGTTTGTAGATTTCAGTACTAGAGGTCTCATTTGTGTGTAAAAGCAAGTCTGTGTGGCGTGAATAAGAGTGGATGGACAGGCAGATGGTAGGTGTACCTGAACTCTCTACAGGCATCGAGACCGAGCGAGACCTCCGTGCAACTATGGACGTATTTTCATATGAACTTGCTTGCCCTCCATCTAGTCAAGTCAAGTATATTTATATAGCGCTTTTTACCATATAGATTGTATCAAAGCAGCTTCACAGTATCAATTAAAATAACATAATGTTTGCTTCTTAGTGGAAAAAAAAAACATCCACGTTAGGTAGAGCTGATCAATGGTATTAATGATTGGTTAATTCATTTGAATATCCCCATCTAAGTGATGAGACATTTATATCACTCTCAAAACAGACAAGCACAATATTACAGTAAATTTGTTTTGTTTTTTTGTAAAAAATAAAATTTGAAAAAAGGGGGGAAAAAAAGGAAGCCAAAGCCAAATCTGACAAAATGCCAAAAGCAAATAGTCAATATTGCTAATGCAAAAAGTTATTTTACTTAGGCTAAAGCGCAGGCTGTAATAATTAAAGGGATCCAATCCTGGATTGTAAGATGGTAAAAGAAGTATATTATGCTCATCAAATAATTTATTTAATCAAAAAGACAGTAAAACAGTAACATTGTGAAATATTATTACAATTTAAAATAAGTGTTTTCTATTTTTTTTTTTAAATGTAATACTTTTTCAGCAGCCACGCTGGTCTTTAGTGTCATGTGACCCTTAAAATAATTCTAATATACTTGGTGCTCAAGAAACTTTTCTTATTATAATCAATGTTGAAAACAATTGTGCTGCTTAATATTTTGGTGGAAACTGTGGCACATTTAACAGTTTTTTTTTCAGGATACTTTGAATAGAAAGTTCAAAAGACCAGCATTGAAATATTTTGTAACATTATAGATGTCTTTACTGTCACTTTTGATCCATTTAACAAGTCCTTGCTAAATTAAAGTGAGCGCACTCACACTCACAATACATGTAGTGTATATTACAGAAAAACAAACGTTTACCTGAGTGTGTCAAGTGCTCTCCGGAGTCCTGCAGGTGCTCGTCTTCTGGTTGTGTCTGGAAGTGGGGTCTGCGGGGGGCTCTGCAAGGACTCCCCTCGGTGAGCACACTGTTGACCGTGAACAGCGGGACTGCTTGTCTCTCCTATTCACACATTCACAGTTCAGACAGCCAATTACAAGCATCTGACACACATAAACTATTTTACTGGTCTGATGTAACAGCCATTGACTCCCTGAGGACTTTCTCCAAAGAAAGAACAATTCAATAAAAGAAATTTACTAAAAAGTACTATAAAACTTTCATGAAATATAGTGCAAAAGTCAAGTAAACTATTTTAGTTTTCTAAAGCCAGCTTGATTTAAAAAAAAAAAAAAAAATTATGATTTATGAAACAAACACGAACACAAATATGATATTTCAAAGAAAATTTAAAGTAGATCAACATCCTTATTTTCCATCGAATCTTATTGATTTTTTTACACTTAAACTCATCACTTTTTTTTTTTTAATCTCAAAATGACAAGTGTGAGAACTGCACTGAGTTTATGCTGTGTTGTCACGTAACCTTGCCTGCTGACAGGACTAAATCACATTTATAGCCGATGGGAGGGCACTCAAATCCACAGCGCAAGCTAAAAGTACTTCTTAAATCAAAACGGAAAACAACTCCCTCGGCCTGCCCGCACTGTGAAGGTAGAAGAGAGCTGCGTGTGTGTAGGGTTGTGCTGTGACATACAGTGATGGCTGATGGGAGATTTTCACCCAGAGGGTGTTAAAGTCGGTGTCCTTTAAATGAAAGCCGAGGTCTTATGATCCATGTTATTCAATCTAGCTGAGTTTTACGGCTCCAGCACAGGAGTGATTATGCCGATGGAGGTTAACGTAGCATGAAATAACGGTGAGAGAGTGTGTGTGTGTGTGTGTGTGTGTGTGTGAGAGAAAGC
This sequence comes from Chrosomus eos, assembly GCA_036326025.1. Classification (NCBI taxonomy): domain Eukaryota; kingdom Metazoa; phylum Chordata; class Actinopteri; order Cypriniformes; family Leuciscidae; genus Chrosomus; species Chrosomus eos. The sequence continues at coordinate 14,063,807 of CM070834.1, forward strand.
ACATATTTTAGAAGTGATAGAGAGTTTGTGTGATCTTAAAAGTAATAATGCTGAGATGTAAGTCTGTACACTCTTTCTCAAACCTGATTGAAAAGCTCGGTCGTCAGCCCCAAGTAGTTGTGAAGTGCCAGGAAAGTGACTCTCTGCAGGCGCACCATGATTATCTAAACAGACAAATAAGCCACAAATTAACACTGTAGTTTTTTGAAAATTACTATGCTTACTCCAGTTAATAACAGTTTGAAATCTTGCAAATAAGACACCAGTGTCTATGCAGTTAAATGGGCTGTAAGTGGGGAAAAAAATATTTTCTTTGCTTCTATGAAAAAAGATATTTGATGTGCAATTTAGACACAGTCTAACTTTTCACATTATCATGTTCCATACCAAGTCCACCTTGACCATTTACGAAGACTGAATAAAAAAAAAGTAAAACTTAAAAAAAAAAAAAGTAATTTAATTGTACTAACAGTATCATTAAAAGTTTTGGGACAACATTACACATTACATTAATATTATTTTGTATTTACTGTATCAGCCAATATTGGATATTTAATTGTATTAATTTGCTTAATTTTACCATTTATATAACCTTCTCCGTCATCTAACATGTCCTTTAACTTAATATTTAAAAACACTAACTGATTATCACTGTTGAATGTAACTTGTAGCTCAAAATTCAATCAATTAAATAAAATTCAACTCAAATTTATTTAATATCCAATTATATTGTATAATTTATAATGACTGATTTTGGTTTTTAGTTGAATTGTATACTAGATTATAATAGTTTATTAGTAATAATAGTTTTTATTTATATTTGTTGGTACAGAATTTTAATATTGGCCATTTAATTATAGGTCATAATATAAAAATAATTACTGGCTTATCGATATCCATCATCATTTTTATATTTGTGCATCCCTAGTTATTTAGCTACTTGGTCACTCTGAAAAACTACAATGTGAACTGTGCAGTCAAATGTAAGTCATTTACATATAGATCTATTAAAAGTATATTATAAAATTTGTTTATACAGTCCCGCCCTGTATAAAAAAGGAGAGCGAATAAACCTGGTGAATATTACAGGCCCAGAAATAATTCAAGCGAAATTGAAGACCGAACTAGTATGACACCCTTTCAAACAAAATCAGGCCAAATCTAAGTTTGTTTGGAGTTTGGAGAAAGATTTTGGAGAAAACAGCTTGCAAAAGTGAACTTTCCGGAAAAAGTTTGATACTGCTTGTGAACGCCTTCAAACTACCATTGGTCCGTGGCAATTACATAATATTTAGGTGTGCTTTGGAATTCCACCTCCTTTGATGTGAAAACCTTCTCTGGTTCATTTCTTCTGTTTAGTCCATAGAGGTCAGACGCAAGTAAAACATGAACAACTGGAAAGCAGCTTAACAGCAACAGTGACAGCAATCTATAGATTTTAACTGCGGTTTTCTCATCGCAGTTATTTTTGTTGTGTTGTTTTTGTTACTAAGAGGAAAGTGCACAACACATTAAAAAAATATTGCTACTCAAGTATTTCAAACTTATTTTTAACCACTAAGCAAAAGATGAAAAAGAACCTCGGCGTGAGTATATTGAGGCCTTAGAGAAAAAAAAAACATGATGTAAAAAAAGGCCTGTGATTATAGTGTGGTTGAGACAGATTTTCAGTGAGACAAGAGGTCACATTGATGCAGAAAGCCATGGGGGAGTTAAAGCCCATCTGTACCTGTATGACTCTCACTAGGGTCTCTGGGTATTTCTCAAACACTGCCTGGAAAGCTGAGGCAGGCAAACGCAAAATGGTAGACCTCACCGCCGCACGAGCAGACACAGTCTTATAAGGAGCAGGATAACCCTGAAGAGAAAGGAAATATCCAAAATGAATCTCAATGCACTAGAGCAGGATAAGTTGTTAGGAAGGCAGACAGAGATCTTACAGTAATGATGTCTAGAATGCTGAGCAGACTGTGAACGCTGTCCCCGGGCAACACGTCCTTCACCACAGGCTCTGTGCCATCCTGAAAGACACACACACACCCCAATGGAGAATATGACAACATTAGGAGGGGCACTAAGTTTAATTACTCATTTGCCATTTAGCTGACACTTCTTATCCAAAGTGACCTACAGGGAATTTATTGCAGGGACAGTCCCCCTAGACTAACCAGAGGTTAAGTATCTTAATCAAGGAAATTATGGTAATTGTTCATGAATCAATTGCTGTAGGTTTCGTTCCTATAACATTTCTTTTAACAGACCAGGGGTCTCATTTATAAAACTTTGCGTAGGATTTGCGTCAGAAGTGGCGTACGGATGAAACATAGGACGTGCGTACGCACAGAAATATTCGGATTTATAAAACCGTGCAGGCACATCCTACGCAGTTTTCCCTTAATAAATCACAATCAATTCTAAATGTAGCGCAGCTTTTGCGGCTTCATGTCCCGTCCATAGTTGCCCATAAATAGTCCGTGAAACGCCCACAAGTTAATATTCATCGATTGCGAAATCATGGCAAACACAGAGAGGAAAACCAAGAAACGTAACTTCACTCAATGTGACGTAGAAATTATCGTTGGCGAGGTGGAAAAGAGGAATAAAATGTTGTTTGGAGGGCACATTGTGGGCATCACTAATGCCAAAAAGGCACTTGAGTGGCATAAGGTTGCAGACGCGGTTAATGCTGCAGCCTCACAACCTCGGACCGTGGGCGAAATAAAAAAAGAAATGGTCGGACATCAAAGTCGATGCAAAAAAGCGCCAAGCGCTCCATCGTCATTACGCATGGTGATGGCATCATGGCATTTTATTACCATCCATTTGATTGCATCTGACAAGCTACAGATGTGTTATGAGGATGAATTGCATAACATATTTCACTTTTATTTTTGCAAATATGTGTTCATTTGCATATCGGTTGTAATCTTCGTTTGATTTTTTGTTTTGTTTTACACTGCAGATCGATCAAACGGTTGTTCGTGTAGGCTGTTAATTGTAAGACTTGCTTTGTGAAGTCTTCATGTTATTTATGAGAGGCAGTAGGCTCTATTGCCATTTCTTTTACAGTTTCACACACTTTCACGTGTTTCTTCCATCTGCCGACGGTGTCGCCATTTCTTATTTCACCCGTTTTTGTGCGTACCCTGGGTCAGAGCTTGCGTGAAGGACCGCACATTTTCCCGTCAAGTTTGCTTTTTATAAATACCAATTATTGCGCAGAGAGCGGCGTACACCTTCTTTTGTGCGTACGCAACGTTTATAAATGAGGCCACAGATCTTTAATAAAAGTTATTGGATCCAATCAAACACTATTTTATTAGTTGTATTTTCAGAATTAAAATTGTACACCCATAGCCATTATAAACCTGGGATATATATATTATATATATATTGTGATTGGTTGTCTGGGGCTCAGCAACTTTTTCCACACTTTGGCATCAATGAATCATATATAACCATGGCTCATCCTTACAAACTCATGAATGCAAAGCTCAAGCCTTCCATCCTGAACCACATAAATGCTGTCATCATCATCCCCTGGCTTGAACAGCCCCTCTCCCTCCTGCAGCTCCACAAACACCATGTGCCGACACAGCTCCAAAAACAAGGGCTTTTCAAAATGACCAAGTACCCTGAAATGTATAATCATTCAACTTTAGAAGAACACCAACAATCCACTAGGCTGAAAAAGTATAATGTGATTTGCAGTTCAGTTTTGATCATGTGAGGGTCAGAGTTGTTCACCTGACGTTCTTCAGCATATACAGCACCTCTGATGGCAGGTTTGAGTTCTGCACATCAAATTCGGTGAGATCTGCTTCTAAGAGAGAGGGAGGGGGTTCTTTGGGCTGCAAAGTGGGTGGCTCCTTCCTGATCCGCAGGATCCTGCATGACATCATAGCAGGATTCAAACCAGAAGCACTGATTGGAAAGCTTCTGACTTAAACTGTGTGGGTGATATGAGAATCTAAACATACCCGCGCGCTATACTACTTAGAACTTTAGTCCTCTTCCTAGAGCGCTGCTTAGACACCGAAGTGGAGGTTGGTGTCGAGGACAAAGTCTGGACCTGAGACATAGAAATAGAAAAACCAAGTGGAGGATGGATAGTAAATAAATAAATCAGGCTGTTAGTCATAAAGGTTGTGAACAGTGGACCATTAATCAGCAGCTAAAACAGAGTGCAAATCACAGGAAAGCAAATGGGTTTCAGCAAGATGTGACTCACCTTTCTCATGATTTTCCTGCCGTAAAAGAGCACTTTGTCTCTTTTTCTGAAGCGATAGCGAGGAACACCAGCCTGTTGACCTTAAAATACACATAAGCAAATGCACCATTAGATTCCAGCGAACTGATTAACACATACACTCACCGGCCACTTTATTAGGTACACCTGTCCAACTGCTCATTAACACTTAATTTCTAAGCAGCCAATCACATGGCGGCAACTCAGTGCATTTAGGCATGTAGACATGGTCAAGACAATCTCCTGCATTTCAAACCGAGCATCAGTATGGGGAAGAAAGGTGATTTGAGTGACTTTGAACGTGGCATGATTGTTGGTGCCAGAAGGACTGGTCTGAGTATTTCAGAAACTGCTAATCTACTGGAATTTTCACGCACAACCATCTCTAGGGTTTACAGAGAATGGTCCGAAAAAGAAAAAACATCCAGTGAGCGGCAGTTCTGTGGGCGGAAATGCCTTGTTGATGCCAGAGGTCAGAGGAGAATGGCCAGACTGGTTCGAGCTGATAGAAGGGCAACCACCCGTTACAACCAAGGTGGGCAGAAGAGCATCTCTGAACGCACAGTACGTCGAACTTTGAGGCAGATGGGCTACAGCAGCAGAAGACCACACCGGGTGCCACTCCTTTCAGCTAAGAACAGGAAACTGAGGCTACAATTTGCACAAGCTCATCGAAATTGGACAATAGAAGATTGGAAAAACGTTGCCTGGTCTGATGAGTCTCGATTTCTGCTGCGACATTCGGATGGTAGGGTCAGAATTTGGCGTCTACAACATGAAAGCATGGATCCATCCTGCCTGGTATCAACGGTTCAGGCTGGTGGTGGTGGTGTCATGGTGTGGGGAATATTTTCTTGGCACTCTTTGGGCCCCTTGGTACCAATTGAGCATCGTTGCAACGCCACAGCCTACCTGAGTATTGTTGCTGACCATGTCCATCCCTTTATGACCACAATGTACCCAACTTCTGATGGCTACTTTCAGCAGGATAATGCGCCATGTCATAAAGCTGGAATCATCTCAGACTGGTTTCTTGAACATGACAATGAGTTCGCTGTACTCAAATAGCCTCCACAGTCACCAGATCTCAATCCAATAGAGGATCTTTGGGATGTGGTGGAACGGGAGATTCGCATCATGGATGTGCAGCCGACAAATCTGCGGCAACTGTGTGATGCCATCATGTCAATATGGACCAAACTCCCTGAGGAATGCTTCCAGCACCTTGTTGAATCTATGCCACGAAGAATTGAGGCAGTTCTGAAGGCAAAAGGGGGTCCAACCCGTTACTAGCATGGGGTACCTAATAAAGTGGCCGGTTAGTGTACACTGTAGTTTAAAAATTTGGGGTCAGGGAGATAAAAATATTTTTTAAAGGACTTAATCGTTTTGTTTAGCAAAGATGCATTAAATCGATCAAATGTGACAGTAAAGACATGTATAATGTTACAAATAAAAAAATGTACAAAAATGCTGTTCTTTTAAACTTTTTACTCATCAAAGAATCCTTAAATCTATCAAAGATCCACAAAAATATTAAAGCCACCATGAAATAAAACATTTTAATAGAATATTGCAGTGTGTATTATACATGATTTATCCATGCACATAATTTTATTTATTTATTTATGTGCCCTTGTAATCGTTAATCAAAAAAGCATTCCACTCCCGCTTGCGCTGACATCACTTTTTGGGGACATTTTTTGTTTTTCGGCCCAGAGTGGGACAACCTGTCACTCACATGAGATTGCAGCAAAAGGAAACCATAACGATCCTATCAATTCCAAATGGACAAGAGTCCAGTCCTACATTTTTTTTCTCGTTTGAGAAGTTGCTTCACTTAGATGTACGTCACAATAGGGAAGAAAATACTATCGCAACTTCTGTTTCATGTTGACTTTTCATGTTTTCAACATTGATTATAAGAAAAATTTCACTGAAGCAGCATATTAGAATGATTTCTGAAGAATCATTCTCAAGGAAAATATATTTTTACAATATATTAAAATCTACAATATACTATATACAACATAATATTTTAAAATATTACTGTTTTTACTGTATTTTTGATCAAATAAATGCAGACGTGAGCACCTCCATCATGTTGAACCCACACTTTTGAACCCACAGCTGAGCAACACACTGAAAACAACACAATTTGGAAACAGAAGGAACACTTACTCGCCAGTTTATATCTGCGGTAGAGGAGAAGAACAGAGATTCCTATCAGACACACAGCCACCACGGCACCGATCAAAATACCCGTCAGCTGGAACAGACAACAGTTACAGAAATGTAAGATAAGGGAATTTATCTGATATTACAGGAAAACTGAAAGATGAAAAATAATCCTCTGCAACTGGACTTGACAAGACAAAAAAACATGCAGTCAGTAATAGAGAAAATAATACTGGCAAAAACACTACAATTTAAATGTCTGTCACTTGTTACATAATCTGTACAGCTGATCTAAGCCAGTTCAGTGTCTTTCCTTTCACATAGGAAAGTAATAAGGGGATAAGACAGTTTTCCAAAGTAATTCAGGGAACACATCGTTTCCGTACCATGGTGGTCTGCATCCTCTCCTCCACAAACTGCTGCAGGCGGGAACGAATTTCACTCCCAATAGCCTGAGGAAATACATACCAATATACAGTCTACCAATAAACAGTCAGACACACTCCCAGGGTTTTGGTTTGAAAATAAAAAAACTTTTGGATAAAACACTCTTTTATTATGTATTTATAATTCATTTATGTTTGATCCACAGAACAATACAATTTGAAGAAAAAAAAAACCCGGCTCATGAGGGATTTCTTTGAAATCATGTTTATTTATTTTTTTATCCATACCAAGGTCATATGAGACTCAAAGGGGATAGTGCTTGTTCAGCTCCTTCCTGTCTTGCACAAAACCGCAACAGTACTTCCCCTTGCAAAAATAAAGGGATCAATCTGCTCAATACATAACCCAGCATTATTTTTTTTAAAGAGATAGTTCACCAAAGAGAAAATATTATTTTTTACTCCCTTTCTCGTGTCATTTCAAACCAGTTTTCTGTCATTTTTCTACTGTACATTTCAGGCCAAACATTTAAAAAGAAATCACATAAGCAGTGTTTTTGATGTATTGTTGTATATTTATTCTTCTTTTTAAAAGTTTTCTTTTCTTTATGGCAGAAATTATTATGAAACATATTCTTAATTATAAATATACGCAGAACACATTTCCCATCCTGACTAATCCCTTTGAACAAAATAAATGTTAAAAGGGGTGGTTCGGAATTTTGGACATCGGGCCTCATTTCCAAGTGAGCCTTAGTGTTATTTATCAGTAGAGACATTTTTTAAAAAATCATCCAGTCATCCCAGTTGCGTAGTTGGCCGGTGCTAGGCTAGCGCGAATCAATGGTATCAGTTTTAGCATGCCATTAAAACAGTTTTACCCTCTCCACAGTACACTAAAAGCAAATCAATTATAACACCAGACTATCGATGTAAGTGTCTGTTGAGAGAATAATGTCAGAAATCAAACTATCCTTTTCATCTTAATGATTGCATTACATTTACAGGAACTAGTTTCTCAGCAGCGGCGGAATTATACTTCGCTCCGGTTAGTAGTAACGTTACTGCGTCAAAAAGTAAACAGAACAGAAGTGCATGACAGTCGGGAGGTCTAGCTAGTTTAGTAATAATTGTTGAGGTAAACAAAGGCAACATGGTGATTGGGTGTGCATTTCGCAATTGCAAAATCAAACCTAATAAATGTTCATCGCGAAGTTTTCACAAATTTCATTTTGAAGATCCAGAAAGGATTCAACTTTGGATTATTTCTTCGGGCTTGGACAAGGAGACACCGACAGAGACTCTAAATTTGGACTCTAAAAAAGGATTTGCAGTTACCATTTTATACCAGACGACTTTAAAGAACCATTTAATCGAAACGGTCACGGGTTTATGACAAGGAATGCAGTTCCAGCCGTCTTTCCAGATGCACCAACAGCTACAGATGTACAGGTAATAACTTTTGTTAGGCTACTCTAGCTAGCTAATGAAGCTAGCCCTTTTATAACTGATAGATCGACACTGACAACTGGTGCTCCGTTACACATTGGTCTGTCTCGGGAGCGGCTGTGCCCGGAAACATTTAAATTTTGGAAACTAGTGTCTAGCTCCAGTTCTGTAATATGTGTGATAACTAAGTTCCACTCCTTGCAGCAAAAAAACTCGTCTTCCATCGGCATTTGTATACATTTTCTGAATCTGCACTGGAACCACCAGTCTCCTGATTTTCTGTCCCAGTTCTCTACGGCATCTCCACTGGCTGCTGTCTCTACAGACATTCTTTCTCTTTCTGCCCTTTTAGCATCCATCTCGAATAATTCTTCATCTGTGTATTCTGGCTCAAACATATATGGTTCGTTGAATAACTCACATTCTTCGTCTTCATCGTACATATATCACATAAATTATACTCTGTTTCTGTAGTGATGAGTGTCAGCGGCAGGTAAATACACTTGCGTGATTGTCGGTTGCCTAACGTAGGTAACATATCACTCCACCGCTGCTGTAGACTGTGCTAATAAATATAGGTAAAACAATATAACTATTGCAATGCGATAAAAAGGATAGTTTGATTTCTAACATTATTCTCTCAACAGACACTTACATCAATAGTCTGGCGTTATAATTGATTTGCTTTTAGTGTACTGTGGAGTGGGTAAAACTGTTTTAATGGCATGCTAAAACTGATTCCTTTGATTCGCGCTAGTCTAGCACCGGCCAACTACGCAACTGGGGTGACTGGATGATTTTTTTTTTTTTAAATTCTCTACTGATAAATAACACCAGGCTCACTTGGAAATGAGGCCTATTGTCCACAATTCCGAACCACCCCTTTAAGCTAGGGCTGGGCGATAAAACGATAACGATATGTATCGCGATAGACACGCAATCAATATCAATAAAAATGCGTTCGATAAAACGTTCGATAATTTATTTATTTATTTTTTCGTCGGAAGAAAGTTTTGTTGCAAGTTTGGTTGTACTCACCTCACTCTCTGGTAACCTAGCAACGTGGGAAGACGCGTGCATGTTAATGCGTAGGCTACTCTAGCACACACACGCAAGGTCTCTCGCGCTCTCCTTCTAACTGCGCGCGTGTAATTAATGCGTACTCTAGCACACACACACAAGGTCTCTCGCTCTCTCTCTCCCTCTCTGTCGTGCGCGTATTCAACGAAACCTATAATATATAAAAAATATATAGGCTATATGAAATACGGGACAAAACATGATTTTTTTCATAATAAGTCGGGACACTAAAATTAGATTTGAAATACGGGACTGTCCGGGAAAAACGCAAATAATGCAAGACCGTCGGTTTCTCTATGTTTATTTAACACTTTGCACTATTTTATTACTCTTTGTTTTAAGCATTTCTTATGTATTCTTTAATTTTGCACTAATTTTGATAATTAAGTGTTCATTGTGATTTTAGACTTATGTTTACATTTTAATTATTTGATGTTTTCCATGGTTGTGTTGATATTTCTACATTATAATCAGAGGTTAAGTTTAAAATAAAAAATGTTTAAATGTAGTCTAATATATGTGTCTCCTGGTCCTTTAAATAGTTCATAAAAAATATAAATAATTATCGATATCGACCGATATGAAACACTTATTTCGTGAGACAGTTTTCAGCCATATCGCCCAGCCCTACTTTAAGCTATTATGCATTTAATAGAGTAATATCTTCAATTTTTATATGTAATACTCGGATATATTTTAAACTTTACTTGATCTATATTGGTATTACATTACTAATGATTCATTCATATGCATAACAAATCAACTGCAACAAAAAATGACATGAAATGTTGAGACCCATGATACTTACAGGATACAGGCACCGAGCTTCATCTTCCTTCTCTTCTCCCATTTCTAAAAAGACAAAGTCACTCAATTTATGGAGAATGCATTTAGTTGCATCATGTTCTCATGCTGTCATTCATTCATGAAAACAGTCAAGAAGTCTGAACTGCAACTTTTCTGGAAGTAAACTTCTGTTTTATTTGAGCTTAACACACCTTTACAAACGCATTTTTAAGATAATCCGATGGAAAAATAAGCATGCCAGTTAAATATGACGCAGTGTTTCTGTTGTCATTGGAGCAGTGGCATGCATTAGTGTTATGGGCGTTACCGCTATTTAATGTGTAAACAACCACGCCGACTTATAGAAACAGGTGGATTCTGTTTTAGCTTTAGACTTGTTGCACAAAAATACTAATAAAACCAGCATATCTTACAAAAACACCTGTTTAGCAGGTGCTTTATACGTGACATAGTAATATGCTAATTAGCTAGCAAACAGTAGCTTACTTACTAAAGACAGCGAAATTGGAGACCGATGCTGAAATAATCGTTATATTTATACCGCAGTTGCTAGCTGGGTCACTTTCCTGTCATTTCCACACAAATTCCACTCCATTGTAAACTTTGGCAGCTTCTTTTTCGCCCCATGAAGTCAAACCTCTGCTGTTGCCTTAACAGTCCTTCACGTGGCAGTAATATGTAATTTCATTGGCTACAAATAACATGAAGAGGCCAATCGGAACCGCTGTTGTTTGACTTAAAAAAATGTATTACTTGCCAAAACAACATACACAATACCATGCTAACCATATGATGCTAACCCCAACAACTAATAGTTAAATAAATGTTTTATTAGTCACATAATATAATATTGCATGCTCTGATAGCGTTGTTTTTTTATATATATAAAACACTATAAATATCTGTATGACATGCATGAAATGCAAATAAAAAGATATTTGGGGCCAGAAGAGTGTATGCATATTTTGGGAAAGTATGCATTGTATGCATAACTTCCCCAATAATATTAGGCTACTTATTTTGTTTGTGTGTGTGTGTGTGTGTGTGTGTGTGTGTAGGGGGGGCGGGGGGGTTGGGGGGGTGCGTGCAGGCGTAAACCTCATCATACCATAAATCATACTAAGTGATGTTTTTTGAAAATTTAAAAATGCAGAAAGGTTTCTGTGATGGGTAGGTTTAGGGGTAGGGTTAGTGTAAGGGGATAGAATATACAGTTTGTACAGTATAAAAATCATTATGCCTATACACAAAGATGTGTGCGCCTGTTTGTGTGTGTGTGTGTGTGTGTGTGTGTGTGTGTGTGTGTGTGTGTGTGTGTGTGTGTGTGTGTGTGTGTGTGTGTGTGTGTGTGTGTGTGTGTGTGTATGTGTGGACATGTTTTTCTATCCTGGTGGGGACTTAAACCCGAATGCACACAGACTCATGGGGACTCGAGTCACTGTGGGGACCTAAATAGAGGTCCCCATGGGCACAAAAGCTTATAAATCATACAGAATGAGTTTTTTTAAAAATGTAAAAATGCAGAAAGGTTTCTGTGATGGGTAGGTTTAGGGGTTGGGTTAGTGTAAGGGGACAGAATATACAGTTTGTACAGTATAAAAACATTATGTCTATGGGGAGTCCTCATAAAGATAGCGCACCAGACTGTGTGTGTGTGTGTGTGTGTGTGTGTGTGTGTGTGTGTGTGTGTGTGTGTGTGTGTGTGTGTGTGTGTGTGTGTGTGTGTGTGTGTGTGTGTGTGTGTGTGTGTGTGTGTGTGTGTGTGTGTCGATTCAGTGTACATTTCTGTTTCTGTTTTAGCTACACTGTAAAAAAAAAAATTAAATTCTAACCTCCCAACTCCCAACAAGTGACTGGTGACATCAAAAAAAAATTAATTGGCCCAAGTGAAATTCTGCAAATTGATAAAATAAAATTTGCAGAATTTCACTTGGGCCAACTGAAACATTTAGATGTGACCAGTCACTAGAAAATTTTGAGTTGGGGAGGTTAGAATTTTTTTTACAGTGCAGCTCAACCAAATGCAATCAAACAGAGCACTTTTCTTCCATAAAATTTTTATTTAGCAAGCTGTTTTATACATACTGGACGTTCCTTACAAACATTAAAGTTCGACATCAATAACATCATTGTAGAAGTTGTCTATAGTGCTTTGTCTTTTTTCTCATGGGGTAGAATTTCAGACCAATTACATGTCTCATTTCACACGGCCTTCAAAAACAACACTCACAGACGTTTCTGGCTATCAAACAAAAGTAATCCATCAAAACCAAAGACAAATGCAACATTTAAATACTGAAAACAATGGCAGGAACAAGCAAGGCAGGCATCTGATAACCACAATTGTGTTTTGTAAATGAAAAAAAATAATGAAAACAACCTCCACCAATATATTCGGATTATTAAACTCCCCATTAGGAATACATTCATATTAAAGGCAGTTTGGGGGCATTAGACATATATTTAAAAATGTACAATAAATTCCACACAATCTTTGTCCTCCTTCTCATTTGAAGTCCAGCTCTACTTGTTGAGATATTTGGCCACTGAATGGTAGGCAAGCAGGATCTCCTTGTCTTTGGGGCAGGTGAGGTGGAACACATCTTCCTTGTACGCTTTGTCCAAGTACTTTGTCAGGCCTTTTAGCTCTCTAGGGATCTCAAAGCCACGGTACTTCTTGCAAACTACCTACAAAGTCAACAAAATATTTCGATTTTAAATAGATTAAGTTTAATTCAAAACTGTTAGTGTAGAGGAAGTGATTTCACTTACGGTAAACATCATTATATACATATACATATGACTGCATTGCTGTCTAAATGAGAAAAAGATTAGTAACCTTGACAATGTGCAATTTTGGAAGCAGGTTGCAGTCAGCAAGAGAGAGAGAATTTCCGTCCAGGTAATGTCTTGGGGATTGGGATGAATCTGGATTCTGGTCTAGTTCATGAGGAAGGGGAGTCAACAGGTACTGATCCAACTTCATCAAACTCCTTAGAAATTTCTTCTCCAGCACTGAAATATAAGGTGTTGATATTCAAATGCAAATATTCAATGTTGTATAATCTATCTATCTGTCCATCCATCTGTCCACCCAGCCATCCATCCATCCATTCACCATCTATCTATGTCTTATATCAATTTTGATGTGACAGCCCCCATATTTCAAACACACAAAAAAACATCAGCTAATTTCTGAGTTTCCCTGCCTTCTGATCAGATACAGACTTCACTTTTCAAAAAACGTTAGAGAAGGGTGACCCTTACTGTCATTGAGCCCAGGATTGGGATTTTTGATGTAAGCCGAGAATTTGTGAAAGATGTCATCTCCGGCCGTGTTAGACTCCTTATAGCGGCAGCATAACTTGGGATAGCTGCAATGCAAAAATGGTGCAAAACTTTATATTTCATGTCATAAGGGGTCGAATTTTTAGTGGAACAAATTTAGCCATTTTGTACAAACAGTAAGATACATTTTCTTTCAGGAATTCTTCTATATTTTAGGAGCAAATTTGACCAGTGTTGGGGGTAATGCATTACAAGTAACACGAGTTACGTAATCAGACTACTTTTGTCAAGTTTTTATCCAAGCTTTTTAACGATTTATTTAATAACTTTTCGGGGCTGTCAAGTTTCAATCCCTTATAAGCCTACGGAGGAGTGATCCAGCTCTCAGATTTAATCAAAAATATCTTAATTTGTGTTCCGAAGATGAACGAAGGTCTTACGGGGTTGGCCCGTTCATTTTTGGGTGAACTATCCCTTTAACTTTTGGTGTGAAAGTGCCTTTACATTTGCAAAAAAATATAACTTTTTTTTTACAAAACAAACAAACAAGCAAGCCCAGCCCAGTAACATAAAGCAACACATAAGTAACATAAAGCATTACTTTCCTAAAAAGGTAACTAAGTAAAGCAATTAGTTACTTTTTTAGGGAGTAACACAATATTGTAATGCATTACTTTTAAAAGTAATGCATCACTGTATTTGACAAGCAAAATTCTTGACATCTTTGGACCAGTGAATATGCATACTCACTGTGGGGGCGCAAGGGTCTCTTCCAGAAACTCCTCGATCTTGTTAGTGTCAGTACGGACCTCTTCATTATAGATGAGGAAAGGGGGCTGAGAACCTGGAGCCAAGTCCTTTAGTACCTCTGGAGCTCTAGAAAAAAAAGAAAACATAAATAAAACAACAGATTTTGTTATAGTAATGAAATATTTTTAGGGATTAGACTAGTGGATCAATTCTAATGTATTTCCCTTCCTACAAAGCAAAAATCATTTTATAAGATTTTAGGATGTGCCCTGAATAGAAAAACTGAGCCAGGATATGAAATGTTATAAATTCAATATTAACCTATATGTTATTTTTCAGTTTGTACTGTACACTTTGTCTCCAAAGGTTCCTTAAGATCAATTAAAATAGAAACTCTAGAGGAGATGTGTGATATTACTAGGTTGTATTTCTTCAAGAATAAGGAAAGATCTTCAATTTGCACTCCACTTAATCTCATTGTTGACTAGAAGAAACAACTAAATGAAAGATTCCATTGTGATATATTTCCCCCCAAAGGAACAGAACCTAAGAAGAACGGTTATCCTGATGTTGGCATCTCTCACCTCTTCATGTCCACTGTGGTGAGGGTGAAATTGACTCCTTTCAGCCAGAGTATCATGAAGAGCCGCTGACAAAACGGGCAGTTACCAACACTTTCACCATCATCGCTTGCCTAAAGACGACATTCAGTAAGTAAAGTGTTAAAACTCCTAAGATGGAAATGATTTAATGTGCAACAACAAGATACATGAACTACTTCCTGAAAACGTGCTAAAACATTAGCATCAAAATGTTCATGGTTTTGTTATTATTAATTTGACCCTTGTTCAGACATATTTTTAGAGATCCTATCATTAGTCCTAAATTCAGCAAGACCAGTGAGGCCACAAAATTGTTATTTTCAAACAATTGACAAGGTTATGTCAGGAATGATTGGAAGTACAACCATTTAAATCGCAAGAGACCACATTTAGGTCTTATATCTTTAAGAAATGACAACAGTTGTCATATATGTGACGTTTGAAACTAAGCAATTAAGCTCTGACCTTGACAAAAAGTTCAATCTTTGCTGCTTCTGCCATCTCTGGTTCTCCTCTACCTCCTCCTCTTCCTTCGGTGTCTCAGTTGCCCAGGATCTCAGGAGAATGAGGTCAGTTTATATCAGTCCACTTCACCTTACACGATTTCTGTCTCCTCCTTTGATCTCTGATAAATTAAACTGTGTCGATGGCACTGAAAACAGCACCTTTCCTTCTTCCTTTGCCAACCGTAGTTTCTATCATTTCCTTTTAGAACCCAAACTCCTACCACACCCCACAGGTCTTGAGTGTTCAGAATACCAGCCCACTGGCCAAACCAGTTCAACCTGTATCTTCCTTCATTCTCTGCTGCTTTAGTCATTGTGAGTTTCTCCCTTAACTGCTCAGTGCTGTCCTACTCCCATCATTCTTCAACCCCTGTACAGTAATAATCTTTGCACCCTTAAATAAAACACTGTCCCCTGTTTCAAACACACATACCCCCGGTTTCACAGACAAGGCTTAAGCTAAAATTGCATGTTTGAGCTGTTTTAACTGAAAGCAACTTGCACTGACTTATCATTGTTTTGTCTCGAGATGCACACCAGTAATGTTTTTTCTAAAGCACCTTTATAAAAGCTACTTAAATGTCCTAATTGAATTTAGGCCTAATCCTGGCTTAATCTAAGCCCTGTCTGTATGTGAAACCAGGCCATGATTTTGTTTTTCTTTCACAGACCAAAGGAGGAGATGTTTGGCAGGACGTTCACACTGCTCTTTTGCATGCAATAAAAGTGAACGGCAACCAAATTTCAAAAATGACAAAACTGCACCTAAAGGTAAAATTATACAAATTACTCATTCAACTCTCAATAGTTCTGTGTGATAAGACTGAAATGTAAGATGTGGAAAATAGCAGCACTAACATTCTGATAAACTTTGTATGAAAAAATAAGTGAGCAAATTATAACTGATTTTCATTTTTGGACTGGACTATGAAAATGTATAAGTGTCATACTCTATGGTTAAAAATAAAGGTTCTTTATTGGTATTGATAGTTCCATAAAGAACCATTAACATCCATTGCACAAAAGGTTCTTTATAGAGGAAAAGGGTTCTTTAGATTATTAAAAAAGTTTTTCACACTGAGGCAAAAATGATTCTTGAACTGTTCACTGTTCTTTGGGAAACCCACAATGTTTTTTTCTGGCATTGCTATGAAACCTCTCTCTTGGAACCTTTAATTTTAAGAGTGTTAACATTTGTGCCATGAAAACTGTAACGGTACTTTAATTTCCTGTAGCATCGATCAGTGTTGAAGTGCTTTGACCCTTGATCGGACGAATGTGTGTGTGAGAATGAGGATACTCAGGACAGGAGAGTTTTTTAAGTATGAGGTGTGACATTTAAACTCTGACAGTGTATGACAAATCATTAATTTGAATACATACTGTTTCAACTTGTGTTCTTGTAACCACACCAATATTTTTTTAAATATATAAACATGGCGACTCTTTAAAAATGAATCAAATGAACACTTAAGGGGCAGGGTTTTGTGACGGGCGTCACAAGCACAGCCTACTACATGTTAATAGAGAGAATGAATGTAGGCTACTGAATCACCACACTGCCTTTGTTCAAAATAGTCTGAGTCATTTAACTATTAGTTATGAATTCACTGAACAGTTTTAATCTGGAAAAATAGGGTATCACCCCTCGCAAATACCAGTGTATAATTATAGATGTCCAAACATATTGTCACAATAATGTATCATATTTAGTTAATAAGAAGTGCGTTTAGATCTATGTTCAGTGATAGGCTAACTTAATTTCTGTCACTCTAATGTAACTGTGAAGAAGTGACAGTAACAAAAAAAAAAACACACACAAAAAACGAATCTGTTAAACTAATCAATTTTTGAGGAATTACCTGGAATCAACCTACAATTGACTTAATTATAGCTGTATCTGCATATTATGAGAGGAAATCTAAACAGCACACCATACTTTTTAATAGCCTAGAGATGAGAATGAATGAATATACCTCAATCCAATAATGAGAGTTCAAGGGTCATTTTGTGCACGCTTTCTTTGAAAAAGCACCACTGCCATCTAGTGTTAAGTTTACACAACATTCAGAATTTCGGAGACAGACAACAGCAAAAACAAAATGAAAACGCATGTCGTTCCAAACTGTATGATCTTCTTTCTTCTGTGGAGCAAAAAATAAGACATTTTGAATAATTTTTCAGCTGTTTTTTGACATGTAATTAAAGTCAGTGGAGTCTCAAGCCACATTTGACTCTCATTGATGGACAAAATACACTTTTGTGTTCCACAGAAGAAATAATTTCACAGAGGTTTGCAATGAGGATGAGTAAATGGTGACACACATTTTGTGTGGACTACAATATTGCAAGAAAGCATTGGTCAACAACATTCACCAAAAGGAACATGTTGGTCAACCAACATCAGCAGTTTGTTAAAGTCATGCTGGGCTCAAGCTAATATTTTCAGCAGGTCTATGATGCAATGCTTGGTTAAGTGATTATAGATTGTGAAAACACTATTTAATCCGAATGACATGAAAGATGAAAGTGTTTTATCTACTGGTTTCTTCCCTTTACTTTGACTCTCTCTTTTCATGTTAGCACGACTCTTTTAGCCAACATTAGCCTATATGAGTTTACAAAAATGTTAAATGTATTATTTTTATATATCTCTACCATCATAGCCACATGAGCAGTGATATCACTTGTATTCTTTTTTTACTCATATTTGTTACTTAACCCTATGGCATGACTTGTAGTATCTTTCACCCTATTTTTTTGGGAGATTTGGGGTTCCTCATAATATATCCATCATACAATGTGTCCTCCCAACCAAACCCCAATGTGCTATGAG
Organism: Chrosomus eos; assembly: GCA_036326025.1. NCBI lineage: Eukaryota > Metazoa > Chordata > Actinopteri > Cypriniformes > Leuciscidae > Chrosomus > Chrosomus eos. Next base: position 14,081,938 of record CM070834.1, read on the forward strand.
GGTACTAAAACTCAAAGGTTTTCTACACGGGTGGAATAGGGAAAACAAGCAATATGTGCATTACAAAAAGTCAAAACCATCAATCACAAATGGTTTAAACCAATCACAAACATCAATCAATCAACGAAAACAACTAATTACTAACTAACTAATTAACACCCCATAACACCTCATGTAAAAATGTTCATATTTTTACATATTTTCATATGTTCATATAAACGTTTACACCAAACAAACACTACATAAAGTTATTTTAACTTAAACATGTTAAAAAGTGATATTTATCTTACTAATTGGTGGCACTGTGCCATGTGGCTTTGCTTCATTAGAGGACTGCTCCACCCCCAAACAAAAGGTCACACCCACTTCAGCCCCTCATTTATTGAACAGACATGTCAGGTGATATTATATATATATATATATTATATATATATATATATATATATATATATATATATATATATATATATATATATATAATCAAGACACACACACAGGGAAACAGTAGATCCAGTTGCAGTATGTTTATTGGGTAATCCGTACACGTAATCCAGTCCAGGCAAGGGTCAAATACCGTATAAGCAATCCAAGAACAAGAATAACAAGAACGAGAAACAAGCAGAAACAAACCTCAGAAGTGTGGGGACATAAAACAAGGACTCCGTAACAAACACAAGGGACAGGCAGGGAAACAGGAACAAGGGGTGACGACTTGCAGACAATCCATCAGGCGGCCAGGGCGGAGACGACAGTCCAACTGGTGGCCACGGCGGAGAAGACCCTTCGGGCGGCCACGGCGGAAACGTGACACAACACAAACACAGAAACAAACATTGGTTCAGGAACTGGCGCTGGCTCAGGAAGAGCAGACACTGGCGCCGACTCAGGAAGAGCAGACACTGGCGCCGGCTCAGGAAGAGCAGACACTGGCGCCGGCTCAGGAACAGCAGACACTGGCTCCGACTCAGGAACAGCAGACACTGGCTCCGGCTCAGGAACAGCAGACACTGGCTCTAACTCCGGCTCAGGAACAGACACTGGCGGAGTCGGCAAGATGAACAGCTTGGGCGTGCCCGGCAAGGCGAGCAGCTTGGCCGAGGCTGGCAAGAAGAGCAGATTGGGCGAGGCCGGTAGAGCAGGGCAACTGGGCAGCGCATCAGGGATGGCAGTCACCTCCGGAATGGTCTCTGGGTTACGAGCCACCAGACAAGTCGTTGAGGAGGCCTTTCTCCTCCTCCTCCGTCTCCGGACCACCGGACTCGGGACCTCTGGACTCGGGACCACTGGACTCGGGACCACCGGAACTGGGACCACCGGAATGTGGAATTTTTCAATGTTGCATCCTTATAGTCCATACCTCTAGAGAGAGTCCAAAACTTCTGAGCCAGACAACTCAGCGTCTGGCCCTGCTGTCGCAGGGTCATTAAATTTTGAACGCTTCCCTTCCTCTCCTTCTCCGTTCTGGGGGGGAAGGATACAAAACCCCATACCGCTGGATCTTTGCATTGACATTGCAAACACAACCAGACAATGTGACATATATATACAGAGCGGACATTAACGGAGTACATTTACTTGAGTACAGTACTTAAGTACAATTTTGAAGGATTTGTACTTTACTCGAGTATCATTTTTGAGGAGTACTAATGACTTTACTCAAGTACATTTTAGAGACTAATATTGAACTCTTTACTCCACTACATTTCTATCCATAACCGTGAGTACCCGTTACTACTTCTAAAAAAAAAAAGGAAAAAAGAAAAGTTTAGGAATCCCTCAATTTGTTGTTTCCCTATCAAACGTGATTGGATTGTTCAGGCGCCACTGATTGGGACAGCCTATCAGCAATAACCAAGTCAACTCCATGGTCAGATTTAGATAAGAGACGAAACCATGGACGAAACAATGGATGAAGACGCAGCAGGTCCATCCCGGGAATGTGCCGACCCGTGGCCCCACCTCGCCAGACTATTTACATTTTCTGAATTTTCTGAATTTTTCTTAAATGTTAAATAAAGCAACATGGTAAAAGGATGAAAATGACTTGATTTTACTTTCAATTCCTTTTACATTCTCCAAGGTGTTAACATTAACATTTTTCATAACTCCATGTAGGACGTTTCTGTACGTAAATGTAAGCACTGTGGCAGTAGTAATGCAATATTTAGAAAATGTAATCTTGTACTCTTGATAGTGAAACCAATTTGAAATGATTAGAGCTTTGTGACATGGTGCATTATCCTGCTCGAAGTCGCCATCAGAGGATGGGTACATGGTGGCCATAAAGGGATGGACATGGTCAGAAACAATGCTCAGGTAGGACGTGGCATTTAAACGATGCCCAATTGGCACTAAGGGGTCTAAAGTGTGCCAAGAAAACATCCCCCACACCATTACACCACCACCACCAGCCTGCACAGTGGTAACGAGGCATGATGGATCCATGTTCTCATTCTGTTTACGCCAAATTCTGACTCTACCATCTGAATGTCTCAACAGAAATCGAGACTCATCAGACAAGGCAACATTTTTCCAGTCTTCAACTGTTTTGGTGAGCTCTTGCAAATTGTAGCCTCTTTTTCCTATTTGTAGTGGAGATGAGTGGTACCCAGTGGGGTCTTCTGCAGTTGTAACCCATCCGCCTCAAGGTTGTGTGTGTTGTGGCTTCACAAATGCTTTGCTGCATACCTCGGTTGTAACGAGTGGTTATTTCAGTCAAAGTTGCTCTTCTATCAGCTTGAATCAGTCGGCCCACTCTCTCTCTCTCTCTCTCTCTCTCTCTCTCTCTCTCTCTCTCTCTCTCTCTCTCTCTCTCTCTCTCTCTCTCTCTCTCTCTCTCTCTCTCTCTCTCTCTCTCTACTATATATATTATATATATATATATATATATATATATATATATTATATAATATATATATAACAAATTAAAGAGGTGGTGTGAAGTCCAAAAATGTAGTTTGTTGCCTAAGGGGACCATATATTTCAACATTTCTTTTCTTGGGGGACATTAGGCAAACATTTTTTGCAACAGTCTTGTATCACTTTTACTTCTCTATTTAAAACAAAAGGCACAAGCAGCAACCGAGAGAGGATGAATGTGTGAGAGAGAAGTTTCAAAAGCACTCACTTCCTTTTCCTGTAGTTTGTGTTCTGTGCCCTCAGTACAATTCAGAAGCCACAACCACACAACCGGCACTGATACATGCACTGATACATGCGGAATTGCCAAAAGCTAATGCACCACATTTCTTATTCGTATTGCTTATATATATATATTCGTCTTGCTTATATATTATATATATATATATATATACTTGTCTCCCATTCCCATATATAAATGGGAGACAGTGGGTAAAGACTGGAATATGTGTTTGGTTCAAAAACCTTGATTTACTTTATTGTTCTTTTGTTTTATCTGATTGGCTGTATTGGAAGTGGTTGTTTTTCTCAGCGCTGAGCGAGCGAGCGAGTGAGTAAAAAGAGATGACTGGTGCTTCTCTCCGGTGATTTATTTGATCTTTTTGTGTGTGTGTCACGCAAAGTTAACCAACCCTACTTTACACTCTTGTAGCACACTTTATGGTGAAAGCAAATCTCATCACATTTAAAAAAGAAAAAAAGAAGAACTTTTTTATTAGAAGGCAATACATCACATTCTACAGAGTTGACCTGTACATAATCAGATTTGGCATGTTAAAATTAGATGCTTTAATAATCAAGGAGCCATGCAAAATGGGAGGGGAAGATGTGAAAGGGTGGAAGAAGATTTAAGGAGTGCTCTCAACAGGAAGCTCTTGTTTCCTATAAGTCATTTCGCAAATCTCTCCATCATTAAATGGCAGCACAGGCCACCACCAAACCTCCACATCACTTTGTTTCTCGAAGGACACGACAACTGCGGTCTTCCACACAAGCCACGTTCCTCAAAGACACAGGTAAGAATTCTGCAAATCCTTTGATCTTTAACACGCTTGTTTTTTTTTTTTAGATCATCTGCATTTTTACACATATGCGTTTGTCTTTTACATTCTTTTTATACTTTCTCTTACATTACTGAAAAGCATCAGCACAATCTTTTGTTCTTCTTTGCTGGAATGTGATGATGATCAAGATAAAACAGAAAATATTTTGGGCTGGTTATGTGACCTATAGCAGCGGCAGCGCCATGAGGCAACCTGCTTGATACAAATTAAACAGCTTTAATGTTAATATCATGACAGGAGTATTTATGTGAATGATTTAAAACATATTTCAGAATAGACTTTTGTTAAATAATACTAAAACAAAATATTTAAAACCGTTTTTGGTAATTCAAATCAAGAACGAAAATCACACACTCTCTTTAATAGGTATTATTTTGAATAAGTAATTACTTCACAACCACTAAAAAATTAATTTTTATATCTTCTATAGTATGAATGTGTGTAGTATGAATTTAATCCGGACATACTACATTCATGCTGTCATTATCATGTACCTACCAGCATCCCATGGCCTCATGGGATAGTATGCACACTTCAAAATCTCGCCAGAAATAATTGGTCATCCGGATACTTTTTGCCTATTCATTTATGAGTATTGTTAATTCTGATATATATTGTACTTAGATGCTATTTTTTGCTATTTATGCTACCTGTTTCAAACAGTATTACACTATTTAAACTAGCATAACTTTTTACCACTGAGTGTAAATATCCGCTGCCTATTTTTAATGAGTGCATTTCCCCCCACAGATGCCACTTTTAGCAAATAGAGAAATTGTGTGCAATGTCCTGAAGTGCAAGTCTTAACTTTAACAGCACTTGCATTACAATTTCTTCAATAAAAGACAGAGAAAGCACAATAAAGATCCAGGGATTAGCTTGAGTGAAGAGACACTCTCTCTACTGGTCACTCCGCTTGTCATCTTCAGAAAGGAAAAATATATGTCATGGATCCTGTCTGACAAAACCAAAGTTGCAGACTATGTTCCTGCATAACGTCCAACAAAAACATACTAACGCCCAGTTCTGCTACTTCCACAGTGTACTTATGGGCTCCAGCATAAGATGGAGGTGGAGATGGATAGAGAAGCATCTTCGACTCTCCAAGACTCTCGTTATTTTATTCCTGACCATCAGCTTCATCTACTGTTGGTTGTTAATGGTTGATAAACAAAATCTCAAAGGCAGCAATGACTCGATCACAAACAACATCACCATCCTGTTGTGGCACTGGCCGTACGGTACCCGGTACAGCCTTACGGGCAACGTGTGTCTGAGGGACTACGGCATCTCTGGATGTGTGCTAGTGGACAATCGCACTCTCAGCGAGAGCGCCGATCTGGTAGTCTTTCATAACTTTGAGCTGAAGCTGCATAGACAACACCTTCCAGTGCATCTCCATCGGCCCGCCAAACAGAGGTGGGTATGGCTTTCGTTAGAAGCATTACAAAACAATGGAGACTTGTCGCACTACAACAACCTTTTCAACCTCACCATGTCATATCACCCTAATGCTGACATCACTGTGCCCTACGGGAAACTGTTACAGAGGAAGAAACCAGGTCTAGACTTTGTTATCCCAAAAAACAAGAGTTATGAAGCCTGTTGGGTGGTTAGTAACTACCAGAAATGGCACAAGAGGAACGCGGTTTTCCAGGAGCTGAACAAGAACCTCGACGTGCAACTGTATGGCCTTTTCGCCAAAAAAACACTACCAAAGGAGGCCCTGCTCCCAACGATTTCCCGCTGTTATTTCTACCTAGCCTTTGAAAACACACAGTCTCCGCACTATATCACAGAGAAGCTGTGGAGAAACGCCTTCCAGGCCGGGACCGTACCTGTGGTCCTGGGGCCGCCACGCAGAGACTATGAAGCCGTGGCGCCTTCGAAATCCTTCATCCATGTGGATGATTTTAAATCTATAAAGGCCCTGGCTGAGTACCTGAGAGGCCTAACTAAAGATCCAAAGAAGTATAGTGCATATTTTACCTGGCGACATGACTATACAGTCAAACTATATACAGACTGGAGAGAGAGATTGTGCAATATCTGCCCCATCTTCGGACAATTGCCAACTCAAAAGGTTTATGAGGATCTGAGAGCTTGGACAAAATCTGAGAGCTTAAACAAAATTTAAAAATGCAAAAGGCAGGGCAGAACAATAAAAAAACCAGTAGGCCTAGGGTCTACAGCTGTATTTTTTTAGGTTTGCATTTTCAGACCACTTGTTCACAACACGCTGCAAGACTTAAGCACAAAGGTCAAAAACGTCAATATAGCAAATGTTTACCAGAAAGAAAATTGAAAAGTAGTGAACCGGAAAGCAAAAAATGCAGTCTAGTCTAGAGACACGTTTTTAAAAGTTATACTCCTTTTAAGTTTAACGTTTTTAGAGCATCGTGTTGAAGGCGACACACTGCAAAAGATGGAAGACGTGAACTCTCCAAATAGCCAACGCTATCTCACGACCAATTCGTACGAATTTGTACGAATGATTAAAGGTGGCTAATTCGTACGAATTCATACGACCTCACTCGTACGGATTCGTACGATTTGTCTAAACCCCGTGATGGGTAGGTTTAGGGGCGGGGTCAGAGTAGGTCATTCGTATAAATTCATACGAATTTGGAATTCGTAAAATATGTACGATTTAGCAAAAATCCTACAAATTCGTACAAATTCGTACGAGTGAGGTCGTATGAATTGTTACGAATTAGCCACTCGTACAAATTCGTACGAATTGGTCGTGAGATCGGGCTGAAATAGCTGCAGCCTGTAGCGCGATGATCAATTAGACACAGCTAGGAATTATTGGAATGCGATGAATGCTGCAGTATACATAGAAAATGCTCAAAATTAAAACTAAACATTACCCAAACAATGATAATGTCTACATGTGTATCTGAATGCATACTGAAGAGATAAACTCAAGAACTGAATTTAGGACCCAGCGGAACAGCTCGTTTGCTCCACATACAAGGCCATCTAGTGGCAAGAGTCATAACCTATTATGTTATATTATAATTTTTTCCCACAAGAGGTCGGTGTGGTATTCTGAGCTGAATTAAGTTTTTGAATTTATATTGAAAGAATTAGCTTACTTTATATTATTTATTGATAATACCTAGTAGGCCTAATTTAAAGGTAAATCAAATGAAAAATAATGAAACAAAAGATGTGAGCGCAATGATCAAAGATGTCGTCCAGCACTTTTAAATAGAAAAACTATGTAAAAACAGCACAATGGGAACAAGACAGAGAATAGTGCTATGAAGAAATTAATACATTTTTAGAATGCAGAGCAGTGGAATGCAAAACCGCGTTCTGGGTAAACGATTCTATTCTACGATTGAATCCAGTAGATTTTTAGAGCAGACCTTTTTTTTGGAAGCTGCATTTTTAAACCCTGTATAATGCACGAGAAGCTGTAAAGGCGTAGGCGCATCACCTCTAATGCATATTAAGCCTATACAAAATAAATAACAGTGAATGCAAAACCATGTTCTGTGTGAATAGTCTGTAGGCTACATTATCGCTCATGTTTATTTTAAGTCACAGTGGTAGACAGCACCATTTAAATAAAGCACAGTGTTGGCGTGCACCTGCATAAAAACACAGAAGTTCTGCTGCTGAGGCTAAGGTGCCAAACTGAAACCGCAATGTGCAAACCCTGCTTCCTCTCCCGTCAACATGCTTATATCCTCTGTACTCGGATTCTTGAAGGATGGAAAGTCGGTCAGATCTGTTTTGGGGGTGGGGAGTCCTAAATGCAAATACCTATAGTCATACACACTTAGCCTACATTAAAACCTTACTTGCAATATATTTTGTTGTTGACAGAAGCTGTGTCCATTCAAGCTTTAACATAACAGTGTCTGAGGAAAAAAAAATGTTACATTCTAGATTGCAAAAAAATAAGTTAAAATAGTCTAAAAAACATTTAGATATTGGCACTCTTGTGATGAGAATTAAATTGTTTTACAGACCATAATGTTATCTGTTTGCAGTGAATTATTGGTTTAAATTGGTTTTGGTTTAAAGATATCGGTAAAGATAAAAATGGGTTTTGTGCTTGATCGGTACAAAAACAGCTGGATCTACAAACAAAACCTGTTCTTTGGAGGACAAGATACAAAAAAAAAAAAAAAAAACAGCAAAAATTCCCAAACGAAACTAGAAATGACTGTCAATTGAAATGGTTTAATTGTTACCCAGAAGATATTGTGTTGACTGAAGAGCAGAATTTCAATAAATTATCAGATATGGCTTTCATTTACATTGCACAGGGATGAGCATGCATGATACAAACACCAAAAGATAAGGCACATGACCTCCACACAGAGGCTTCTTAAACTGGCAGCAAAGTTCTTCTATAATTACCCTGATAAAAAGATATTACACAGAATTATTTTCAACTGGAGATGGGAGAGTGCAAATATTTAGAGAAAAAGAACAGTGACTGATGTTCTTTGTGGACCATCTGAAAAAGGTCTCCTCCAAATTGTAATAACAAAACAAAAAAAATTCCATCTCTTTTAAAAAATTCAGAAATTTGTCAAAGATCGTGAAGTCTTGAATATGCTGCCCGTTCACACAGAAAGGTGATGAGTAAAACGAAGTAGTAAACTTTTGAAAAAAAAAACCACCAAATATTGAACAATAAAAGACAAACATAAGTACATAAAAATTGATACACGAGTAAAAAGTCATAAAAACAACTATAAAATCATCTGAACCCATGACTTCATGTGCAAACGCATTCAACAAAGCACCCATTATACAAAGATCCATCAGGCTGCTAGTGTGCATGGTAATCTAAACCAGACACTATACAATTAAGAGTGTCCAAAGGCATGAATGGAAAGAACCAAATAAACAGATGCAATGGTTACATAAAAATAAATCTTATGACTGATTTGATCCAGCTTGGCTCGGAGCATTTCTATAAACTTTTAGCAAGCATCTGTAGCCAGTTAGCTGGTGAGGTGACCCATCAGTCCGGGATGCAGGGCGTTTTTAAAGACCTCCTGTCGGTGGAGGGATGGCATGTATAGGGCAGGGGCTCCTCCGGGATGGGCTGGTCCAGGATAGCCTTGCCCTGAGAGGGATGTGCCACCCATGTGATGCGGAGGTGGTGGACTCTGCTCATAATACTGCACTTCGGAACATTCGTCATCAAATGGCAATGCTAGGCGCTTTCCCTTTTGTCTACGATTGCAGAACCACACACGTACTACCTACAGAAAAAAATAAAAAAATAAAGTCAAATGAATATTAAAAGCACCGACTAATTACGAAGGGTCCACAGACTTTGAGGCATGCTCACATCTCTCTCCAGGCCTAGGTCGTCAGATATGTGTGTGATCTCTAGAGTGTTGGGTTTGGGACACTTCACAAAATACGACTCAAGAGCAGAACGGACCGTGCCTTCCAAACTGGTCCTCCGCTTTCTTTTTCTTGTGTCAACGAACACCCGCTCAATTTTATACATCTGAAAAATATTGAAACATGGGCTATGAGAAGCTTGTTCAACATTTAAAACAATCACTGCATTGAAAGATCAAATTTGTGCATCTGTAAAACTTGTAATTGTTGCACCTAGGTTGATATTCTACAGTGTACTGGACTATTCTTCTTAGCAGAAACTGTCAGTCAATCTACATGTGAGAAAACTGACTAGTCAACATTGTCTTTTGGCCAAGACTTTAACTTTGTATATGTCAGCCGACATTGCGTTGCAAAACCTTGTAGTCGTAAAAGTAAACGGAGTATCAACAAAAATAATCTGTATTGTGATCTTTGAGCAAGAGGATTATCAAGAGAAAAAATAAAATAGGACAGGACTCAATTCATCAGTTGATTGGACAAAGGCAGATCTTAATGCAAGCTTTCAGCAATTACAAGAAAGGGGCGGGATTAATGCAGAAGAAATGATTGGATAAGTCCAGTATACAATCACCAGAGATGTCTGCCAATCAAATTATGAATAAAGGATAAGCTACATTTAGAAAAGAGATCAAGTGAATTTACAGTTCATGCCAACATTACAGCATACCTAATTTCATTGTCAATTTAGAAAACAGACTGAAAACACAAAACTCTGCTAATAATTTTGCTAAAAAAAATTAACACATGCACGTTAAAGTCTTGTGACAATGTAGCACGCCAGGAAAATGTGGTTTCATTGTAAACTACGTAGCCTAGTGTTTTGCATACCACAAAATATGTGCTAATATTCTATTCCACACATAGCCCATGTGTTGTAAACGAGTGACTCAAGTAAACCATCCTCAAATTCAGTGACAGGTAGTGGGTTGAGCGCCCCTAGTGTAAAGTAGTGTACTTACATCCTGAGGGTTTTCGGAATTCTCGGCCTCATTCAACCACCTCTGTAGCAGCGGCTTCAGTTTACACATGTTCTTGAAACTAAGTTGGAGAGCCTCAAAGCGGCAGATAGTCGTCTGACTGAACATTTTGCCTAGACAAAAGTACAACTGTTAAATAAAAGCCACCATTTCACACATATACATTTATATATATATATATGGTTAGAGACCTCAAACTCACCATACAAGTTTCCAAGCGCGAGTCCCACGTCTGCCTGCGTGAAGCCAAGAGTGATGCGTTTGTGTTTGAGCTCTTTAGCAAACTGCTCCAAGTCTTCTGTGGTCAGATTCTCCTATTATTTAATTTTAAAAAAGCAAAACAATTAAAGTTATACTCAAACAACAATGCTATATCTAAATCAAACTACATTTCAAAAACCTCACCTCCTCCTCAGAATCACTGCAGCCTCCACTGGAGGACCCGCTGCTCCTGGCTGCGCCCTGCGCCTGACCGGAGATGTTTGGCGCGGATCCTCCGTTGAAAAACCCCGGGCTCCCGAACCCATTTCCGGGTGGAGATGGGGACAGAGAGGGAGATGATGCCGAGGGAGTCGGGGGAGCTTGAGAAATATTAGCTGGGGCCGTGATATGAGCCAGTCCAGGCCAAAACGAAGGGTTCCATGGTGCGTAATAATTCACCCCCGTGGGCACTGATGATGTGCCGGGAGTGAGATGATATTGTGACGGCGGCTTGTTTTCTTCACTGGCGAATTCATCAACATCTTTCTCGGTTTTTACTTCAGATGGCATCTTGATTTGTTCCCTGGTTTCAGCGATAGGCGGGCTTATGTTTGCTGGTTGGGTGGCTGCCGTCGCCCCCGCCACCTGCCCGGTGAACTCGGGGGCAGCAAACGTATACCAGTGTTTGGGTTGCGCAAAATCACTACCTTGCAAATCGTTCGTTTTAAAATCGCCAGAAAATGGGAAGAAGGCTTGGTGTGTCGCAGAGCTGATTCCATTGAAATGGGCTTTGTTGAAAAGCAGGCTTGGATCCTGAAGCATGCCGTGCGCGAACTGCAAGGACGCACCGCCAAGTCCATCCAGGCCCGGGGCTTGATGATACATGGCCCTGTTGACCTCGTAAGGTCTGCAGTCTGCTCCTGTCGGGCTCTGCGTTCTCTCCGTCATCTTCCCACAAAAAAAAGTTATTTAGATTTCAAGCAAGAAAGCGTTGAGACTGCTAGTTTGATAATCAATAATCGGCGATCAGTGGCTCCATGCCAGTGTGTTCTTTTAAAAATGAGCGAACCGAAACAGACCTCTAAGCCTCAGATTGTGCGTCCCAACATCAGCCTGTGCTGAAATGCGCGCAGTTCTTGTGTGATTGCCATCAATTAGGCCTTTAGAATGAACTAGAAACTCACCAACTCTTTCCAATCTCAACTCTGATCTTATCCCACACAGGTTTTCCTAATCAATCGGAGTTGGAGGCTGGGGTCTTAACCATCTCCTCTCCTATTGGTCACCTGAGACAATAAGCCACAGCTGACTTTGTGAATGAACTTGGTTTTCTCATTGGGCGAGGACACGTTTGGGAATGTGAGATTTAGCCTATATGCGTTTTCCAAAGGTGCACAAACTAAATAAAATCTTAATTAAAACTTTTAACTTCACTTAAACCCTTTTAAAAAAAAAAAAATTCCACAAGATGAAATGGATAATAATCTGTAATTTTCTTTAGAAGTAACATCCAGTAGCATTAGCTATTATGCGTGTTGAGCATTTACAATGCAAAATAGGACTTCATATTCATGTTTTATATTCATGCCACATTAAGTAAACTTTGTTTCAGTAATATGCACTTAATGAGTTTTAACATCCGTGGGAAATCCACTTTATTGTGCAAAAGTTTTTTATAGCTATTTGTCGAACTTCGTTTACCAGATTTCATATTTATTATATTGTACAAAATTGATAATAAAACGGTATAATCCATAAAAATGCATTCACGTGCATTATTCCTGTTCTATTTGGTCAAGTCATGTAAATAAAAGGTGAATTGTTTTGTTTGTCTGTTGCTGATAAGCAATTGGATTACAAGCGTCACATCTCCCACCTTCACGCTGCTTGTTGAACCACAGATATAGGAGCAGTTTGTAGCCTACAAGGGTATTTAAAAAAGAAGAAGGTAATAATAGCCTATTACTGTGATGTGGAATAACATATTTTTAGCTGTTTAATTTTATTTTTTCCTATAAGAAATTAATTTTTAAGATGCTTAGAACAATTAGGCTATATAAACGAGAGAGAGAACAAGTTAACAAAATCGCAAAATTAAAACAGCAGTCAATGAGCCCATAGTGCAAAAATACACACAAAAAAATGTTTTTTCTCAATCTCAAAACATGTTGCGAAATCAAAAATGTATGATGCTCTCATGTTCAGAATCACTTCTCATTTTCATCATTATTCCCTTCAAAATATGTCTACATTTCAATTATATTTAAAAAAAAAAGTTTCCTATTGTAGGCTATAGCTAGGCCAAGGGGGAGTTAGAAAAGGCTTATATATATATTCGATCTATTCAGTCAAAGTCGAATTTATCTGATTTTATTTTATTTATACATTTATTATATAGCCAACAGGAGAAATTTAGTCTGGTGGGACGGGCGATACACGTAAAAAATAGAAACATTGATTAAAACGTCAGGTAAAGATATTGTAATTTATGCACTTTAAGGCATAATAGAGAGCTTGCTTTTTGTTTCATTAAAGTTGCTTACAGTTTGTAAAAGCAGAGCTTCATCGATACAGCTGTGCACCCCCGACCGAGCCGATCGGTGCAGATTGCGGCAGGAAGACGCGCCGCAGGAAAGTGGATGGGGGAGGCATTGTGTCACAAGAGCCCGAGGCCCCCCGCCGCTTCCAGAGCCACAGTTGCGATGGCCGGCCATTAGCTGCCTTTCAGCACTGAACAATAAGTCTCAACCCTTTGATTCCTCCCCTACCCCCTCCTCTGCTCCGAAACAAACACAGTTTCAAAGTTTCACCACGAGTCCAAACTCTCTCTCTAGCATAAACAAGCACGTGTATACTGAGTCTGATTGCAAAGTAGATCTATATGTTAAGGCATAAAATGATCATGCACACATATAACTCTGCAATCTGCTTTGATTCCCTGACTAATCCCTCTGATGCTTCATCACCACCCACCCAGGGAACGAACACACACACACACACACACACACACACACACACACACACACACACACACACACACACACACACACACACACACACACACACACACACACACACACACACACACACACACACACACACACACACACACACACACACACACACACACTAAAAACAGCTGGGTTATTTCATCAACCCACCATTGGTTATAAATTACCCATTATGGGTTATTGAGGAATTAGGTTATTTTGTGCACTCATCATTGATCAAATCCATCAACCAAGTTTACATTGGTTGACCCAGCAGTGGATGTTATTGCTCAACCCAGACATCACCAGGTGATCCACACACAGAGCGCTCGTCTAGTCTACTGTCTATTGCCAATTTATTTCTACAATTGTACTGTAATGTGTTAGTTATATGTCATATGCAATTTATTTTACAATTGTACTATATAACATGGTTTAGATTAATATGCCAATGAATTAATTTTGACCCAGCATTTGGGTACACTATATAACAAATATGTAGTTTAATCAACCCAGAATTGTAATTAATTTGACCCAGCATGTGGGTACACTAACAAATATGTAGTTGAATCAACCCAGAATTGTAATTAATTTGACCCAGCATTTGAGTACACTATATAACAAATATGTAGTTGAATTAACCCAGAATTTTAATTAATTGGACCCAGCATTTGAGTACACTATATAACAAATATGTAGTTGAATCAACCCAGAATTGTATTTAATTTGACCCAGCATTTGGGTAGAATATTTAACTCATCTGTTGGGTTAAAAATGACAGACCCATCTTGCTGGGTCAAATTAACTACTGTTGGTCTGGTGCAATATTGATCCAGCGGTTGGGTTATAAAAAACAATATAACCCACACACACACACACACACACACACACACACACACACACACACACACACACACACACACACACACACACACACACACACACACACACACACACACACACACACACACACACAATCAGTACAAGCATGGCCAACACAAATCTACAACAATCAACCCCCTGCCTCCAAACACACTCTTGCAGACCAGGAGTTATAGGTCACAAGCTGAGCTGTCCATCTCTCTTGGTCACAAAGCCGAGGAAAGGACACACAGGAGGACTCCGGGGCCAGTCAAAGCTTTTAAAAGACATCAAACCACCGCTGCAGGCATTGTGCTGGCCCATGGACTTGGTGGGGATTGTTATGTAAAGTGCAGACAGAGGAGGAGAAAGTGGGAAGAGATGACACAGGCCGGTGGGGTGTGCAGCGAGGGACGGCAGGACCAGGATTAGGCCACAAAACACTCCCAGGTGGCTCTGTTTGGCAGGCCGCGTCTATTTTTGTGTACTGTGAAATTTATACTCTGCAAATCTTCTCTTGAGATAACATCTGAGTAAACATGAACTCGTTCTAAAGACAGGCGTTTCATTGCACATAGCAGTTTGCGGTTGCTATTAATATTGAGCAAAATCATCACCCCACCC
This sequence comes from Chrosomus eos, assembly GCA_036326025.1. NCBI lineage: Eukaryota > Metazoa > Chordata > Actinopteri > Cypriniformes > Leuciscidae > Chrosomus > Chrosomus eos. Next base: position 14,096,962 of record CM070834.1, read on the forward strand.
TTGTTAACATTTGATGCACTCGGACATTTTTAGAATGAGCCTACATCTGCACCAGCTTTTTTTAATCACACATAGAGATGTGTGAACCATGAGATATTAGAGCTTATCAAAGGGCGTATATATTGTGGTAAAGTGCAGGTTGAGACGAAATGCTTTGAAAATCAAACAAACATACAAAGATACTAATAACATTTCTGTTTTAAACATCCCAGTTGCTTTCTGATCTCACTTTCTTATAACATGAAATAAGGTTATTATAGTGAAACTAAAAAAAACTAAAACATTTTTGTTACTTGCAATAAAATAAGCATTAAATGAAAATGTTTAACACTTATTTTATTTCAGCTACTTGCCAAAACCAGCATTTTGAAATAAAAACTATATAGATATATTAAAAAACAATAACTAAAAGAATGACAGAGACAATCAAATTTAAACGTTAGAAAAATTAAAAAAAGGAAACTAAAAATAAAATGAATTCAAATTATAAAATATAATCTTAATGATACTAAAGTAATCGATGATTAAACAAATATCTATCAACATAAAATGGATGGATGGTTGATTTTCAGTTGTTGACTGTATTCTTTTGAATAATGACGACAGCAGCGATATCTAAATGTAGATTTTAAACAAATATAAAATCCTGTGTACTACATGCCAAGTCATACTCTATTATTATAGGTCTTTTTTTAATAGCTCCCTATTAATCTAACTTTATGTCTGAAGAAGAAAAAGAGCTACAAATATGGTCTAGTAATCAGCAAACATGTTTTTTAAACTGAAATATTTTCTACCAGATAAAAACTGGACCCTGAAGTTTTAGTATCTGATAAACAGGTATGTGACCTCTCTCCCCTTCTGCCCCATTGACTTATACAACCTGTCCGATGGCCTTTTGATTGCTTTTGACACCCTGCTGACGACTAGTGCCTCTCTCTCCACATATCTTGATCAGCTGGCCTATGGCTGCCTTCCTCACCATTCACAGTTACAATGGCCTTTAATGGCTCTCCCCCATAGACACCTCAATGAGGCTGGAGCTGTGATGGGCTCCTCTGAACCACACCTTATGGGACAGATAAGTGGCCCATCGCAGAGAAGAGCCCGTATTGGGGGAGGTCGTGTCTGCTCTCGCCACGTTCTGTTGGGATGCTCGAGCTGGAGGACAAACATTTAAGCTACAGTTACTTTCAGAGAACAGCTCCAACCTAAAACAAATATGAATAGAAATGAAACAATCGAAGATTTAAGGTCAAACATACACTTTTGACAATGAAAGTCTTTTATATTCACATATGCAACACTATCCATACAATCCTTCTTGAGTTATGGAACAGTGCATTTAATTCACAAATATGATGTTATTTACTGTAATGTGACATAATACAATAAAGTATGATGAGAAGCTTTATGTAAATATATAATACAAAATAAAAAAGTCATCTAACTGAATAATTAAATGTATTCATTCTTTTAGGGACTAACATTGAGAATTAGCCTTGGCTAAAATGTTGTAGTATGGAACATGAGCGTATGTAACATACTTGTCCTTCCTTATTCAAATAAACTTTAAAAATAATAATAATAATAATAATAATAACTATGTGGTCTAAATACCCGCTTAAAATATATTTACTTTCTGTGCCATATACCACCTTAATCGTAATGTCATCAAATAATGTCATTCAAAGTTTGGGGTCAGTGCGATTTTTATTTTGGAAGAAATTAAATCTTATATTTTGCATTAAATTGATCAAAAGTGAGAGTAAACCATGTATAATATAAATAATGTCTTATTCAAAGAATCCTGTTTCACAGTTTCCACAAATAAACTGTTTTTCGACATTGATAATAATAATAAATGTTTCTTGAGCAGCAAATCAGCATATCAGAATTTTTTCTGAAAGACTGTCATCACAGGAACAAATTACTTTTGAAAAATATATTAAACTAGACAGTTATTTTAAATAGTAATATTTTAATAATATTTTTTTACTGTGTTTTTGATCAACCTTGATGTGCAACAGACTTCTTTCATAAATATATTAAAAAAAATCTTACCGACCCAAAACTTTTGAACGGTAGTGCTTAGTGCAAAAAAATTATTTAATTCTAATCCAAACAAGACAGTATTAATATAATCATAACAGATATTATTGAATTATAACATTCATCACAGCTGTGATGATATAAAAGATTGTGATTGTCATGTCTTTATTACCCAAAAGCTTCAAGGAAATACAATATAATACATTTATTATTTATAATCAAGTTTATTAAATAATTTAGACTAAAGTGACTTGAGCACAGGAACCTCAACAAATCTGTTTCAGTCTGACTAATATTTATTTCCCAGACACAGTCATTATGGATTTGATTTTTCTGAGGGATACAAATAAAACAAACAAACAAAGATATAAGAGAGGCTTCATACTCAAAACATACAGTGGAAAAATATCTAAAGTGACAAAAATTAAATTATGCTTCATTTTTTTTAAAAGAAGAAAGAATATATTATGTTGTTTTAAATCAGCACTGATAATGACAACCAAATGTTGACAACAAGAAAACAATATTCAGATATGGATAATGTTTGAGAGACCACTGTGTACTTCTTATACACAATGATATAAGAGGTGATTCTGGAAGCAGCTTTGCCTAAAAATATGAAGAAAAAAAAAAAAAAAATTACATCTAGCCGAAAGAGATGCGTATAAATCTTCCTAACATGACCCTAAAGAAGAATGATTTTAAAAGGGAGGAGACATAAAAAGCTAGCGAGAGTAAACAAACTCCAGACTTTAAGAATAAAGATGTGGCGTAAAGAAAACAATGAGTGTTGAATTATTTCAGATTCAATATGTGCATTTGAGTACAAGAAAGACTTCTTAACCACTGCTGCCTTTTACTTTATTTACCTCATCATTCATCTACATATCATCTCTTCTTCAGCGTCTTTAGAGTTTGAGTATTTTTTGACTTTGTTCTGAGGGGGCTGGGTGTCAGCTCAGATGTTCCAGGAAAAACAGAGTCATAGTTTTTTTCTTTCCATGCGTCATCATTTGTGTGTGGTGCAACTTCACCCAATGGCAGAGTGCTTTTAGGTGTTAGGTCTATTGTAAAAGTATGCATGTGTGTGTGTGTGTGTGTGTGTGTGTCCAGGTCACTTATGATTTCTCTGAGTGTGTAAGGTGGAGTCGTCAAACAGTGGGTTTTTCACCTCCATCTCTCCAGTCTGCAGAAAAACAACAACACAGTGATCACACTTATTTCTGGCCAGAACTGCATGATTACATGTGCATTTTTTGCAGAAGTGTTTTTTTTTTGGTCTTAGGACTGAACCAGGAAACCACCTCATAGAACCAGGTGAAAATACTAACGTGCCTAAGACTTTTGCACATTACTCTATATATACAGGAAGTCAGTAAGATAAGTGAGAGATGGAGATGATGATAAAAGCATACACACCGGTGCCAGTCCAGGGCACTCATACACAGTGAAATCTCCCTCTTCATTCTCCTCGTCTGACGTGGCCCCAGACTCTGACACTTTAGGTTCTGCTTTATGTCTGTGTTCAAAGAAAATATATGTATAACTGATATAATATGGACCACATTTTATGACACTTTCATGCAGAGTTTAGTAAATTAACCTCTCACAGTGCAACAGCTGCTTCAGCTTTCGCACAATAGCCGCAATGACAACAGAAAGGGATGTGGCATATCAAAATATGTTTCTACATTTCATAACCAGAAGTTCATACATCTAGAAAAGTAGTCCAAACTCAAAAAGGATGATTTTGACAACTTTACGACTCAAACTAAAATGAGTTTTTACTAAATGACACGGGTAATTATAAAAGAAAAAAAAAAGAAAAAAAAAAAGAGTCATTTTTGGCTTACATATTGGCTTTTCACACTGCCCCAGTTTAAATGCATTTTCATTGTAAATGCATTACTATAAACAGGAGTATTTAAAAAAAGGGGATAAATATGGGATAAATTGGTAGTAATTAAACATTGTCACAAATGCTACTTAACTTAACCCAGTAGTCTTAACATGATATATATATTGTTGTATATATATATATATATATATATATATATATATATATATATATATATTAGGGGTGTAACAATATATCGTGCCACAATATATCGCAATACAAAAATGCAACAATACGTATCGTGGATAGTTCCCCCGCCCCAAAAAATTACTGTGTGAGAAAAAAATTCAAGTTTTCAGAGTTTTAGTGTCAGTACTAGGCTACATTACAATAATGCAATGGGGGAATATTTGTCTTGATAATACCAAATGTCTTATGTTACCTGACCAGTAAAAAGTGTTCAATATTATTTATAATATATCTAGTCAGTGAAAAAGTGGCAGAATATTCATCTAAAATAATTCTGTATTTTCAGCTTCAGATTAATGAATATTTTTATTTTGGTGTCTCTATTGTCCTTGGGTTAAAAGCACAGTCCAAGCCTATTCATTTAAACCCACAATGTAATATCAAAATGTAACATTTTCAACAGTACATTTTTTGATAACCTTTTATCATATGTCTTAGAGTATCGCAATAATATCGTATCGTGAGTTCAGTATCGTGATATATATCGAATCTTGACATGAGGGTATCGTTACACCTCTAATATATATATATATATATATATATATATATATATATATATATATATATATATATATATATATATATATATATATATATATATATATATATATATATATTGTACATGAAAGTGGAACCAAATTAGAAGGAAGGAAGTAAGGAACATTCTTGTTTTATAAAAAGTGTGTTTTTAGTCAGCAGTCTCCTAAAGCGACTTAAAATGATAAAAATGCACAATTAATGTTAAAGGAAATCATCAGGTCAGAAAGCTGAGAAAAGACAAGGCATGCTGAAGCGCCTAAACCGGGGGTAGGCAAGTTCGGTCCTAGAGAGCCGCTGTCCTGCAGAGTTTGGCTCCAACACTGAAAAAAACCTCACCTGCCTATACTTAACTAATCTAAAAAGACAGATTAGTTGTTCAGGGTGTTTGATAGGTTGGAACTAAATTCTGCAGGAAGGCTCTTAGGACGATTGCTACCTGCCTAAACGAATCAACAGATCATGTTTTGTGCTTACTTCTCCATAGAGAGCATCTGTTGTTTCTGATGCTGGTAGTGATACATCTGAGCACTGTGAGCCAGTGTTTTATCCCCAGACTAAAACATGGAAAGAGAATGCTCTTAAACATTACAAGAAGAAGTCCTAAAGTGTGTATTGTATTTTCAGATACATGAACTGGTATTAAAGGATTAGTTCACTTTAAAAAAAACTTTTGCTGATAATTTACTCACCCCCATGTCATCCAAGATGTCCATGTCTTTCTTTCTTCACTCGAAAAGAAAAGAAATGAATGTTTTTGATGAAAACATTCCAGGATTTTTCTCCATATAATGGACTTCAATGGGACCCAAACGGTTCACGGTCCAAATGACAGTTTCAGTGCAGCTTCAAAGGGCTTTAAAATATACCAGACGATGAATAAGGGTCTGATCTAGCGAAACGATCGGTCATTTCAAAAATAAATAAAAAGGTTTACGTTTTATAAGCACAAATGCTCGCCTTGCTCTGTTCTGTGATGCACGTTTGTGACTCTCCTGTTCGAACTCGTTCATCAAAATGAACATCTTTTTTCGAGTCATTTCATTAATTCAACGAACGAAATGACACAAAAAAAGATTTGTTCATTTTGATGAACGAGTTCGAACAGGAGAGTCACAAATGTGCATCACAGAACAGAGCAAGGCGAGCATTTGTGCTAATAAAACGTAAACCTTTTATTTATTTTTGAAATGACTGATCGTTTCGCTAGATCAGACCCTTATTCATCGTCTGGTATCGTTTAAAGCCCTTTGAAGCTGCACTGAAACTGTCATTTGGACCGTGAACCGTTTGGGTCCCATTGAAGTCCATTATATGGAGAAAAATCCTGGAATGTTTTCATCAAAAACATTCATTTCTTTTCGACTGAAGAAAGAAAGACATGGACATCTTGGATGAGATGGGGGTGAGTAAATTATCAGCAAAAGTTTTTTTAAAAGTGAACTACTCCTTTAAAGTGAATTCTCTTACAGAAGCATGGTTATTGTCAGAGCCCGCTGCATGAAACGCAGGGTAATCGACCTTCTGAGCCAGTTGAGATTCTCTCTGAATCCTGTAAAAAAATAAAAAATAAGGCTTGCAATAGAAAACACTCTCAAATTTACACTGACATTTACATTGTCTTAAAGTACAATTCGTTTTTTTCTTTTTCCTGCGTTTTTGAAAAGAAATGCTTGCTTTTTTCCGCAATGAAGGACTAAGCTTTTTAATAAAAAGAGGTACTGCTGTTGTTGTTAACCAGATAAGAATTTGAGTTTTGCAGTTCTCTGAGTGTTCAAGATTACAGACAGCTGTCCACCCCACATGAACTTTTTCCTTTTACAGGATGTCGTACGGATCACATCAAACAGAACTGATTCGGTTCCAAATGTTCACTAGAAATGAAACTAGACAGATGTCTAATCTTGAAAACTTTTGGTTACCTAGTAACAAGAGGGCTTGTCTATGAAGGACCAATCAAATTGTGGGGAAATTATGTAATGTTTCATGCCATTTTGCCATACCCTTATTCTATAAAAACTGTTGTATTCATGTTTACTGGTGGGATTCTCTCTGAAATTTGTCTGAGATTCTCCGGCCGTGATTAAAGCATGTTCGGAGGCATTGTCTGAAGTCTGTCTGCCGACGTTAATGTGTAGACACGATAGAGTATAAATATTATAGGACGTAGTTAGGTTTAGGAAAAAAACTACGACACATAACACTAAAAAAATACTATATATATATATATATATATATACTGTATATACACACACAAACAACACATAAATGTGTATGTGTACTTGTATTTAACTCCTGCATTATTTCATAATACATTATTTATTTAGAATACAAATTATTTATAATATGCAATAAAATAATTAAAATTAAGACCTGGTAATGTTTTTCATTGTCCTTTCCTTGTATAAATACCGGCTAACTTTATTGAGAAAGGCTATCTTCATTAGTTTGAACTGGAGGATTGTTTGAAGCACACTACGGTGACATGATCATGGTTTTGGCTGACAAAACAAACTGTATAACTGATAATAAATAATAACGATAATAAGAAGATTCAATTTACCTGACCCAGCAGACGGCAGCAACAACGAGTGCCACGGCCCCCACAACAATGCATAAAGATATCATCACTGCTCTCACACAAACACAATTATAAAAGAGAGAAACAGAGACAGACAAGAACATTTGAGGAGGACTGTCATAAACAGGAGATTTTGCTTCAATAAAATGGGGCTACTTTAATGAGAGCACAGTGTGTAAATTGATAAATACAAAACATCATGGGATGGGCCTGCTGTTAAAATGTCATCTTTGTCAGGGATGTAGGCCAGCCAAACCACAGTAAATCCGGTAAAATTACATTAAAATTAGTGCATTTTGAACTCAATTTCTGTGGAAACCGGGTCAAAGCATGATAAAATAATAATAAATAAAAAAACTCAAATCAACACATTAATCATAATTAGAACTTAATCATAAAAACTAAATCAAAAGACACATACAGACAAGCAGGCTGTCTCTGGAAGGGTGTGGGGACACCACGGGCCCATGGCGGTTGGACGAGTTTGTGTTTGGCAGGGGAGATTTAGGGGTGTTGCGGTTCTGTGGTGTCGACGGGCTGCTGGTTGTTGGTTCTACAGTTGTGGGTTTATGTATACTCTTCTGCTTCGATTCTGAATTGGATTGTGGAGGAGACTGTGAGTGAGAGTCTAAAGAGGGGATGAAGAGAGAGAAACATTAAAATCGTCCCTACAGTGTTTTTCCACTGTTAACTAAGCAGCAAAAGCATCGGCAATCCAAACCTGCCGTTATTTGTCATGTCACACCACACTGAAACTGAAACTGCATAGATAGCGAAGAGCAAGCGAGGTGGAAATTCAGAAGGGTTTGCTATGAATCATGACCACTATAACCGCTATAATACCTCAATAACCATAACCACACAGATTTAAGAGCAGATAGTTCAAACCTGGTTGCTTGACTTCTGGCATTTGCTGCTTGCCAATGACAGACAGCTGGTCGATTTCTTCATCAATAGAAGGATAAATGGGCATTGCATCTGCGAAAACAAGGACAGGAATTTCATTTGAGAAAAATAGTTTGGGATTACCATACAAACATGGTTCTGCCATGCAATGTGCACAAAAATCATGGCACCGTGTCTTACGAACAACATACCACACATTTTTCTTGTACTTCAAAGTCAAACCTCAATTGCACTGGGAGTATATTCAGAAAATGCATTAATCATTCATTAACGATCTATGAGAGCAGAAGTCTGATGACTGGGCTGTGTGTGTCCTGAGTGAGAGTGTGCCAGGGAGTTGTTTGTTTGACACGCTCTAAACGGAAAACAAAAGCAGCACATGGTTTAATGGTACGTTTGGCCAGACAGTAAGCCGCATTCCAAGACTATGGAAGATCGTCCCCCCCGGCAACCAGCCTGAGTGTGTGTGTGTGGCCAGTGAGAGGGGGTGTGTGATCGCTCATTACCTCTTACACACAGAAACTGATTTGAAAGAACTTATTCACAGAAAAGAAGCAAAACTCTATTGTCACTTATCTTAAATGAATCCATTTAAAATAAGACACTGTTAAAATAAGTCTGTCTTAGCGCTCCAATACACAACACAATGTTATTTACTTCCATATGTTAACCAGAAAAAAATAAAATAAAAAAATAAAAATACATATTATATATATATTATATATATAAATGATAAATCAGCAAGAAAATAATATTGAAAATGTGGTTAAAATCCAGCCCTAATTGGGTAATTGTGTGCAATAATATATATATATATATATATTATATATATATATATATATATATATATATATATATATATATATATATATATATATATATATATATATATATATATATATATATAAACATTGTAAATATCAGTAACATCAACCAGCCCAAGTTGATACATTTTACATAACAATACAGAACATATTGTGTTTGTGAGTGTGTGTTTTTGTTTGTTTTTTTGTTTTTGTTTGTTGTGTTTTTGTGTGTGTGTGTGTGTGTGTGTGTGTGTGTGTGTGTGTGTGTGTGTGTGTGTGTGTGTGTGTGTGTGTGTGTGTAAAACATTATCTGGTCCTAAATACATTTTATTATACTATAAATAATCATTATATCCTTCTGTCCTAGTTGGCTAATTTTATTTAATCAAAATAGTATAGACTATATTACAAATATCGATATATTCATTACATTATCCAGTACTAGCTGGTTAATTTGATCAAATATTCAAAATAATATTAAATATACTATAAATATTCAGCCCTGATTGGCTAATTTTGTATAGGCAACAACATAATATAGACTATATCAAAAATATGTATTATATCTCCCAGTCCTTTGCATCACAAACAAAGTAATATTGAATGCATCATAACTATTTAATATATAGCCCAGCCCTGGTTCTGTCTGCTGTTCCAGCCCTGGTTTGACACGTTGAAAGCTGCTGGTTAACTGCTATGTGGTTGAGAGGTGAGGTGTTGCATATGGAACAGAGTTTGTGTCTGTAATGAGTAATATTTCCATATAGCAAGCAAACTTTAGCGTAATCATCGCTTCACGTTGCACATAGATATAAATCAAGTCTTTATTCAGCACTGTACCAGAAAGTGCTGACAGACTGGAACTACTGGAAAAGGGAGTGTTTATTGTCATGAAGGTGTGTTTAGTCTACAGAAGACTGGCCATCTGCCTCCTGGAACAAGACTGATGTGATACAGCAACACATATCGCTGTCTCAACACCCCCACAGTCCAGGCTGTGTGTCTGTCCTCCACAGCAGGTGTCAGAGGAGGCGGGACAAACCATCTGTACAAGTGGACCTGAAAATCTGTGCTTTACACATGAAGAAACACTACAGCCTGCCCTGACTAAAGTCTGATGACCACAAGAAGAATGAACAAAATCAATCAAGTTTTGATTCAGGGGGTGCTACATGTACATGATCAGACCAGGGTTATTATAGTGAACTAAAACCGTTAAAAAATTGTTGCTTGAAATATAATAAACATAAACTTAAAATAAAATTTATAAAAACATACTTAGTTCTCATTTTCAAATAGTTTAACTTGATTTACTAAAATAATTAAAACTGAAATAAAAAATGAATAAAAAATGCATTGACATTTAAAAATAAACATACAAATGACAAAAACACAACCAAATTACTGCAACTCTGACAAAAATCAATGAAATGGAAATATTTCAAATAAAAACTAATCCCAAATATTATTGAAAACTATCGCAATGATACTAAAGATAACACACAGTGGATCAGACCAGTAGTTCTACAATTTACATGCAATTTTATCTTTAAACAATATACTTTTTTTTTTTATCACTTTGTGAAAAGTAAAAATAATCATTATAGCCTTGATGGAAAATCCGTACTTGAGTCTGCATTAACACAGAACAGCAGTACTGAGACATACTATTATGTCATTACAAAACTGTACCTTGATACCACAGATCCCGTACTGTTTGCATTTGCATGTAAAATTAGCAAATTAACCAAAAAAGAGAATGCATGGATGCATACTTAAAAAAAAAACACTTAAAAATCATACCATTGTTGCAGCTTTGGCTGAATGTTTTCGGCATATGATTTGGGACACACTCATTTCTCTGACCTGTGCAAGTATATCATGCCCGCTTGTAGTTACATCAGCAAGGAGTTTTTGACACGATTGTGCTGCCATCTAGCGGTGACTTCACTAAACGCACTGGTCAGCGGATATCAATTTTCAGGTGTTTTTGACAGACAATGAGTTCTTAAATCTGAATCAATGCAAAGCAATGACACATCAAAAAATACAATTATTAATATGTGATTCACTGACGTCAACCAACTATGGACAACACTAAAATACTACTTCCAGCCAGGCTATTTTAGTCAATGTGGTAATTAACACAGTCATGTAAGTGTTTAAATCAGGCAGGTGTTTATTAACTGATGTTCCCCGATAACTTCACTTCGTCTCGCTCACTTGGATGCTTACGTTGCACGAGTGCCCACTATTGTGGTACCCTTGGAATGTGTTTAAATGAAACACACTAAGCCCTTGATCACTTGGAATCCTCAATGGAGCTGATTTATTATTTACAGTTTTTCCTTATGAATCTGTATGTATGCTTGGTATGTATGAATATATATTATTTTGTAATTTTTGTGTAAAAATATAAAATTACACAAACGAAAATGATAATACAATAAACTATAAGGGTGTAATAACAGTCAGGTAGCTACAATATTACGTGGTTAAATGTCAAAATAACTGCAAAATCATACACTAGAGTTGTGTGGGGTAAATTAAGATTAGCCGTGACGTCACAATCATGGTGCATTGTGGCCTATGGCTCTGTCTGAAGTGTACATGTTGAGAAGACTTGCTCCCTCAGTCAAAATCAAGGGATCGAGGGTGTGTCTAAATGAACCTCCCTCGTCCACTTAAAGTTGAACGCACTTAAAAATGTTGCCGGGGATTCCCCCAAGGGAAGAGCTTAGGGAAGTTTGCAAGTGTATGTATTAAAGTGGAGTTAAACGCAGCCATGGCCTCTGGTCTCTCTCTCTCTCTGGATTCATTTCCAATCAGTGACGTAAAAATGCTGACCTACATAGACGGATGATGGTTAGTGTGGCCGAGACTTCGGTTCAGCTGATGTGGCCCAAATTCAAGGGCAGGAAAAATCTGGATTTTGATACAACATTATAAAAATCCAAATTAAATGTGATGTAAAACTGAAGAGACAGTGTTGTTCGCTCATGGCAATATTAAAGCAAATATGACGCATGACTGTTTGATCAGTAAACTCTTTAACAGAAGGTTCCACCTTGGACTAACATACCCCTATCACTTTAATTGTGCTCTTCGAATCTTTAAGACTTTCCTGTAAAGCATTTCATAAGACAGAGGTAAAGGTATAAGAGACAAAACTGCTCTAAAAATCAAGATAACCTATCCTATTCGACAATACAATTCAGCAAACATTCATTAATATATCTCTGTTTATCAATAATGATGTAAAATGCACAGCAAAACACATTTATATCATGCTCTTATTTTTGAAGGTATTCTTAGTTTCAGAAACGCACAGGCTCTGGCTACACAAATGAAATGAAAGTTGTCAGCTGTCCTGTTCAGCCCTTTATCAGGCTCTTTATCATTCAGTGAGCCAGGCCTGTGTTTGCAGAGCTGAATTACAGGAAGATATTGCAGAGTATGAGAAAGCGAGAAGGTGAGGTAGAAAGAAGGTCTATTAGCATGAGAATTTTGGGCGAAGACAAACCCTATGAAGGCAGTGCTCCTGTGTTTCTGCAATAGCCACTTTATTGCTCAGATACATACGTTTCGATAATATGAAACAAAATGGATTGTGGATTATTTTATAAATATAGAATACTGAATATATGTATTGTTCATAGTATATATATATATATATATATATATATATATATATATATTATATATATATTATATATATATATATATAAAAAGTAATAATTATAATAGAAATAACTATAAATAATAATTAATTTAAAATAAAATATATATTAAATTTGTAAAATTATATAATTACACAATTTCAAATAAATAATATATATATATATATATATATATATATATATATATATATATATATATATATATATATATATATATATATATATATTAAAGCAGTAGGAATTAAAATAAATAAATACATAATAATAATACATTTTATTTATATAAATCCCTACTGCTTTAATATTATGGAACTACATTATAGTTGTGAGGGCCATTTATAACAAAGAGGTTTATTATATTTTTCTGGATCTTAAGAGTGATATTTTGTATATAATATATGTATATTTTGAATATTTATAATGTATCACATGATCTCAGTGCGAGTAACCCTTACTTTTTTGAAAATTTTGGTAGACAGTATTTTGACTGTTGAAATTCTTAAAATATTTAAGTAAAATATTTCTAAAAAATATTTGAAGCTTGATTAAGGGTAAATAGTTCTTAAGTTAGATTTTTTTTTTTCCGTAACCTGACAAATGAAAATGTGCCAAATCCTGGAAAATGGCTTAGACCGCCATTATAATAGTCGCATAATTTTCAGCTATTATAGCAAATTAAAAACCTAATAAATAATTAACAAAAAACTTACAAATATATACTTTTAATACACTAAAAATATTATTAATATAAATACTATTATACATCTATCTGAAAGCATATGTTGCTAAAGTAGCTACTTACTTGACGCTTACTTAAAAGATGACATTTAAAAAATATTTAGCACAAAAGCAAAACTCTGTGACTGCAGTATTGTAATAGATAAAAAATAGTGCTTTTTCTTTCTGCTAGAGCAGTGCTCACATTGAATTACATTAAAGCCAAGGCCACACACAGACATACGCGTGCACGCTTACAATCCAACTGATTAAATTCAGTCATGTGCCTCTGCCACATGAGGAGAGAGAGAGAGAGAGAGAGAGAGAGAGAGAGAGGAGAGAGAGAGAGAGAGAGAGAGAGAGAGAGAGAGAGAGAGAGAGAGAAGAGAGAGAGAGTAGAGGAGAGAGAGAGAGAGAGAGAGAGAGAGAGAGAGAGAGAGAGAGAGAGAGGAGAGAGGAGAGAGAGATTAAGCATTACGCTCACCACAAAACCAATAGAAACAGTGAGAGAGGAGAGAAACTAGAGCAAAAGCTCAGTCCAGATGACGGGAGGATCTGAGGTCTAAACCATCAACATCATCTCCTCTTTCAGGGCGACATTAGTCACAGGCCGAGGGTTTGGTAAATAAATGCACAGCATTCGGCTTGAGAAAACAGTTGTGTGTTGCCTGACTCGCAGTTTGAGTTTGTTGATGCACTAGCACTAAAGCACAAGCCAGATCAGACAATAAGTGCTAAACAAATCGTGACATAGTAGCCAGAAGGTGGGTATGGTGGGAGTGTGAACGCTTTCGTACCGTGATGGAGTCTCCTGGGAGCAACACAACGTCCCTCTGCATCTTCCTCCAATGGGGTGAGGCAGGAGCCACAGCGGGAGGAGCCAGGCACACAGAAGTGCCGCCCCATTATGGCACAGTCTATGTGATCTGGGCACTTGTTTGCTGAAAAAAAATAATAATAGAAAAAAGACATGTTAAAAGGATAAAAAAAAAGTATTAGATATACTACTCAAATTATATTATTACACCTGAAGCACTAAACATCACACGTCATGTATTTGAATATCAATGTGCCTTCAAATCTTTATGAATTAGTCCACCAGGTTTTAACAGCAAGTGAAGGTAATGTTGTTCCTACGGGTATCATTAAAAGTCATAATTCCCTCTGAAGCTATATTTAGTCACAGGTCATGTTTTTTATTGGTATTGTTGTTTTTGTAGGTATAAAATATCAGTATGCCCCTTTAAACAAACATAATAAGGAAATTCATAATAAAAGAAATCTGTTGTTTACCTCAGAAAATTATTTTGCTTAAGATTTATTACATTTTATTCATGCATAAAATTGATCAAACGTGACAGTTAAGACATTTACATTGTAAAAAAGTGATATTTCAAATAAATGCTGCTAATGTGAATTTTCTAATCAATTAAAGAATTCTGAAAAAATCTACCATGATTTCCACAAAAATATTTAGCAGCAAAACTGTTTTCAACATTAACAATATAAATGTGTCTTGACCACCAAATATTAGAATTATTTCTGAAGGATCATGTTACATATAGAAAGTAGTTAATTCAAATTGAAAAAATATTTCACAATATTACCTTTTCACTTTTTGATAAAATAAATGCATTCTTGATGAGCATAAGAGACTTCTTTCAAAGTGCGTGTGTAGATATATATATATTTTATATATATATATAAAAATGATTATATATTTATATATATATGTGTGTGTGTGTGTGTGTGTGTGTGTGTGTGTGTGTGTGTGTGTGTGTGTGTGTGTGTGTGTGTGCATACATATATTTCAACAACTTGTCATGATCATGTAAAGCCAGCAAACCACTTACAACTGGTAACTTTTGCATGATAAATGCAAGGACATAAAATTAGGGTTTGACGTAGGTGTCTGTCGATAGAGCTTAACTTGCATTGAAATTTAAAATCCCTTGAAGCCTGAAAAACATTCAATGGTAATGGTGAGTGAAGTACCCAATGACATCAATGCTATTGAATTCAATGTGTCTCATACCCTTGACTGACTTCTAATCGTTAGAGAGACTCTAAAATCAGCCAGAGACACAAACACGCTTGAATGACTCAAATCGGTCCACAGTCGTAATCATAATCTCAGCTCCTTCCCTTCAATGACACTTTTTCCCCATGTGCAGCTATTCTCTATAAATCCCTAAATGTTGTGTCTAATTCTCTCAGTGGGGTTGCTCTGCCCTGGTGGAGGCTACAGAAGAAAACTGGGTCAGCAGCAGCAGGTGTGTGTGTGTGTGTGTGTGTGTGTGTGTGTGTGTGTGTGTGTGTGTGTGTGCTGTGACAGTGCTTGTGGATCTCCTTCTGGATCAGTGTTGTTTTAGAATCATTGATGTACTATTATAGATTGTGTTAATTTTGTTGTGTTTTTGTCATTTTTATATATAAAACTGATAGTTCTGGTCCTTGATGCTGATTGGTCGGTAACGGTGACAGTAAAGTGACACACTCCTAAATAGCTTTTTAGCCCCGCTACTACCACGAAGCGCTGCGAATGACGTAATCAAGTCGAAACTACGCATTCAAAAATACTTAAATGTTTGTTTGTATACATATGTTTTATACATATAAATAATGAGTAGTTTATTTCTCCATCGTTTTTTAAATGCTCCATGGTACTGAAAACGCCAGCGTTTTATATTTTCACAAACATTTCATGTCCATATTGAATTCAGAAAGATAATCAAAACATAGATGGAGTAGATCGAGTCCATCAAAGCGTCACAGTAGCCTACTATAGCTCTTCCTGGGTCGACATTTCATTTAGTAACATTAGACTTAATTGGTGTTTAATATTGATGATCATGTTATTTACATATGCATATGATTACACATATCACATCACGTGTGAGAACAGTTCCCAGTTTTATTTGAGCTACATCAGATGAGTTGTTACATCTAGGAACATTCTCTTGCTGTTTTGTGTCACATTCAGGGACTATTTTTCAGAAGGATGGATAATGATTTATGATGCGTTCATGCAGGCCTAATGCTTTTTACAAGTTCCGGCAAGCCGTGGCATGAACGCACCATTACTTAAAAGTAACATATTAACACATATATCTTCGGGTTTAATAGGCTATTTGTATTGTGCGGTAATGTTTTATAAAGGCAATAAGGTACTCGAGGCATGAAGTATTGTAAACTGTCAAGGCTGAAGAGGTTGCAGGCACTCCGCTTCACATGCCTAATATTCAATTCAATTCAATTCAAGTTTATTTGTATAGCGCTTTTCACAATACACATTGTCTCAAAGCAGCTTTACAGAAAGTGCATATAACGCCCTTTCGTCCATGACTGTAGGTGCGTTCACGTCATGTGGTAATACCATAAGAACAAGACTTTTCAGGGAGCTCCATTGTACCACATGACCACTGCAGATTTATTTAGGCATTGATAGTGTTGCCATATAAACACATTATTTATGCATATAACAGCTGAACGTCACGTGTTGTCATCTCGAAATTATGGCAATTACGTCATGTCGTGAATGCAGCATGTATTCATAATACAGCATGGCCTCTTGTACTTTATTGCTTACAAATATATAGTTATTTCTTTATTATAGTGCTTAAAAATGAGAAATGTTGTCTTGGCAACTAGCTAAAATATATATATTTTTATATATTTTATTTTTAAGTATATATATATTTTTTTTATAGTTTTAGTAAATTATAATAACCCTGCTGTGGATGAAGGCATCTTAGGTCACAAGATGGTGCATATCTTCTGTTTTCAAAGATTTTTTGTGTGAATTCTGAGAAAATATTATAAAATAAATTAGTTTAATTAATTTAATACACATATTATTTGTGTATTATGACACAATGTTCCTGTAATTTATAGATAATGAATGAATACTGCCATTGTGTGAATAATACGTAATCAATAACTGCAGTTTAAAATGTAATTAATCTAATTTAACCAACAAGTACTAATTTTTAGAATCTGATTACTTAATCCTACATGTAATCAGTTACTGCCAAGCACTGACCATTACTTAACAACCTAGGAGCTCATGCCATGATCTTCCTTAAAATGAAATATGATAAAGAAGCCATTTCTGTATAGAGAAAATTACCAGGATTTCTACTTCAATAGCCCTAACAGACGCTCCAAGCAATATGTCTGTTCATTTTCAGCTGGCATGAATAAGCGCTTCAATGTTCTGTGATGAGTGGATCGCTATCCGTCACTCTGACATCATCTGGCGGATGTCAGTAGGAACTCAATGCTGAGTATCAAACTGATGACACACGTTCCATAGGGAATAATTTAAATGAGCGAGAAGCATCATCAAACAATCATTAACTCTGTTTTGAACGGCTCATTCTTAATGGAGACTGGAGCTCAGCTGAACTGTGAAACTCAACTAATTGTGTGTGTCTTGTAAGACAAACTTAAGTAATTTGTTCATGTGCACAACTACATTCTGAAAGCTTTTCTTTGCTTTTACAGTCACATTTTTATGTTGAAAGATCTCCTGTGTGTTTCCAGGCAACAAAAAAGGGGCTGTTATAAAAGGGTAGAAGTTCCCTGTCAAGGCAAATGCTTACATGCGCCACAGCAGTAATGCACATAGAATACATGTGTGTCGATGTTCTAATTAGGGTTGCAAATGGGTGGAAAATTTCCAAAAAATTTCCAGAAACTTTCCATGAGAAGTTAAGATGGGGAATATTGGAAATATTCCTAATTAAAAACTTACGAGAATTTATGGAAATTCGAAATTTGGGGTAATTTATACAAACTGTATCATATACAAACATTTTGTTTGGTCATAAGCAGATTTGTGAGTAGAAACAGTTCATTAAACATATTCGCATATTCCCTATATGCGGAAAGGTATTGCTAGCTTCTTTGCACGAAGAACAACATATTGCCGAAACGCGCTCTGTAGTAGTTTGTCCACATTGGCTATGAATGGCTTAAATGGCTATTTCAATGTAAGGGGACCCTGTATGTAGATAGAAATGGCTCATTCTAAGATAATAAAAACATAACGGTTCATTTATGTAAGGTCTTTATACACCACTGAAAACATAGTTATGTATATTATATTGCATTTCTGTCAACAGATCCTCCTAAATATTAAACAATGCACCTTAAATACATTTAAAAATGTCATTTATTCCTGTGATGGCAAAGCTGCATTTTCAGCATCATTACTCCAGTCCTCAGTGTCACATGATCCTTCAGAAATTATTATAATGGCTGCTCACGAAACATTTAGTCAACAATCACAGTTGAAAACAGTAGAGCTGCTTAATATTTTTGGAAACTAGGATTGCTTCATGAACAGATATTTCAAAAGAACAACATTATTTGAAACAGAAATCTGTTATTATAAATGTCTTTACTGTCATTTTTCTTGGTCAATTTAATGTATCCTTGCTGAATAAAAGTATTAATTTCTTTACAGAAAAAACAACCTGATACCAAAATTTGGAACACTACAGTATGTCTATAAACACTGAAATGTATAATATTATTATGAACTGCACAGGCCCAACATAATCACATAATCACACAATATGGTGGCATCTGCCTGGTTTGGATAGTTTTGACTGATTTTACACCAAAAATACCATAGAGTTTAAAAAAAGGGAAAAATTTCTTTCCCACTATGCGTGTTTATGTATTGATGCAAATAAAAATCAACATTTTTATCTTCAAATGTGTGCTGGTGGTGTGGCGCACCGTTTAACTAACTGGAAGGTGCCTGGATTGATCCCTGTAAGGTTTATTAACCTTGACCATATCATCATTGTAAAATTTATTAGGTGTTGCGTATCCTCCAGCTGCGAAATATGCACCGATTTCTGCTCATCAGTCATAGACATCATCGTCCCTCATTAGTCTTCATAGAACACCACCAGATTGCTTTTAAATCTGGATGAGGAGTCTTAAGAACTGAGATTAACTGACTAATGAGGTGCTACTGTATGTGTGTATGTGAGAGATGCACATTCCTCGAAACACCCTGCTGGGCCGCCCACCTCCAGCCGGTCATGGACATTCATTTACACAACCAACCACAAACTCAAGCTGTGCTTGGAAATAAGGAGGGAATTTGGAAGCAACAGGTTTTTTAAACTACACCGCATTGAATATAATTCGATCACAGTAACTACTTGACTTCAGCGTCATTAAGCTGAATCTTTTACCTTAAGTTTTCTTGCAGTACACTTACACAACATCAGTAAACTGATCTTAAACGGGTAGTTCACCCCAAAAATAACATTCTGTCATGATTTCATGATGTCGTTCCAAACCTGTATGTTAAAAAACACTGAGACCTTTTTCAAAATATCTGCTTTTGTTATAATATAACCCTATTGTTTTAGCTGACAGGCCTCATTGACTATTATCTGAAGCTGTAGTGTTTCTGGATGGAGGAGAAACTTTGATCGCCCAGATCATCTCCGCTCATCAAAACACCAATGACATAACACTGATCAAAGTCAATCCTGACAGACCACTTATAATTATATTTGGATTCTCTGAAGGACCCACTAATAGAAGTGAGATGGCCCTTCATGTGTACACTCCTGGATGACACATGTAAACCTTGAAAAGGAAGGCAAGTGAGGAAGCAGTGGATCTCATTAGAAACAGCGCGGTTTCTGAAACAAGCTTTATAAGATAAAATGAAAAATAAGAGTAAAATTACTATATCATTTACCCAATGGTGTTTGTTGGAGAATTGACCAAAATAATTACAATGAGGTAAAGAGACATGTACTATGGAAATTGTTATTGATAGCTAAAAAATGATAAAAGAATGAAGATGATCCTCCAAGCTTGGTTCAATTGATTCAGAAACTGAAACAAGTTTATCCAATGGAAAAAAAGACTGCATGCCGGCCTACAAATGAAGATGGATCTTTTTCTGCAAAGATGGGAAATTACAATACATTTACAGATATGTAACTAAAATGGGTTATAAAGAATGGCATTACAAACTATAATGGTCTTTATACCAATAATTGAACACTTCCTCCTCTTGTGTATTGTGGAAGTTTGACTGTGTAGTCATTTTTTATCTTTTTTCTAGTTTTGTACTTTGTCTTGTATAGTGCTATGGACCATTTTATATGTAAGTCCTGAATAAAGAATGATGATGATGATGATGATGATGATGATATACTGAGAAATAAAGTCAGAATTGTTAGATAAAAAATGCAAGTATCTTTTAATTTATTTTATTCCGTGGTGGAAACAAGCTTTCATACTTATCACACCAGTTTCATTGGGTGTATTCTAACTCAGTAATGAGAAATTTAACTGGTTGCAAACGCCTTGTTCTGTGTCCTTTTGTTTACAAACTCATCTGTAATATTCCTAAAAAAACATAAAAATGTCAAAACCTCCAATAGATGTGATCCTCCCAGAGACTTTTTTCAAAACATCTCTGGCCATTTGCGGTGCCAAGGAAAAATGCACACGATTACATAAGAAAGATCAGCATGTCATAAAGCTGGATTAAAATGAATATTTCTAACCATCTGCTGCTGGCTCAGAAATCATTAACCGAGCTCTGAGCGGGAAGGAAGCCAACATCGGCACAGAACTGCAGCACGAAAACAGAGACACACTTACGTGGCAATATCATTGACAGATTCCACTTACTTCGTGAGGTAGGATGTGCATCATAAGTGGCCACAAATGTAAAAAAAAAAAAAACTGTTTAAAGGGATAGTTCACCCATAAATGAAAATTTGGTCACCATTCACTCACTCTCAAATTGTTCCAAACCTGAATTAATTTATTTCTTCTGCTGAACACAAGAGAAGATATTTTGAAGAATATTGGCAAATGGCAACAAAAACAAACTGGGCCTCATTGACTTCCAAGGTATGGGAAAAATATACTATGGAAGTCAATTGGGGTCCATAAACCGTTTGCTTACCCATATTCTTCAAAATATATTTTGTGTTCAGCAGAAGAAAGACATTTATGGGTGAACTATCCCTTTAAAGGTGCTCTAAGCAATGTCGGCTGATGTCACTTCTTGTTGACATTTAAACTATTGTCAAACAAAACAGAGGATAGTTAAACCCTCCTTCCTCCTCATCCGCGCACTATCCCCCAAATCCTTCTGGTCGGTTATTGGCTGGAACAGTTTGTTATGTTTCGTGGCCAAGTTTGTTTTTGTTGCCGTTTGTGGAGCCTGGGGTGTCTGCAGAGACCGTGTTTTTTTACAGTGTGTTCAGGGGACAGGCAGATAGCGGATAGTGAAGAGATGACAAAAAAAAGTTTTGGCCTAAAAAACGTGTGACATCGCTTAGCACCTTTAAAGGTGCATTGCGCAACATTTCATGTTAAAAATACCCGTTTTTTAACCCATACATGCGTAAACAATTGCCTGATGGGCTGAATGAACCCTTTTCTGATCACTGAGATTGCCTCTATAGTCCTGTACAGTAAAATAAATAAGAGGGATTCGGGCTCGAATCTGAGACTGGGGTTGACATCATGCGCGTTCACGCTCACCAGGCGATGTCTCGCAGGTTTGTTATTGTTAGCCGCCATTCTCCGTATCAGCGAAGACAACTCGAGCGACAAAACTTTAGTCAACTTTCGACAAAAGTAGAAGATGGATTCAAAGAGACCGGCTTGTAGTTCATTCCAAACCCCAACGCAAACTCCACGTAAGACAAAGAAAAGAAAACTTTTGTCTAGTTATTGACCAAAAGGGCCAAATTGGAGTCAGGCGTCGGAATAAGACGAGACGAGAGTCAGCATCGGGAAGGCTTTCAACAAATGGATAGATCTCCGGTCTGCTCTAGGGCTCAAACTGGACCCTCAGTTGGCTGTTTTCTTGATAAAACGGTAAGATATAGCACAGTCTCTAATGTCTGATACGGCAAATCTATGACAACAAATGACGATGCGTAATATGTGTAATGCTTTAGCCTAAGCTAGATAAATGTACAATCAGAATTGATTTGACTAACGTTACCATTGTCAGTGAACAGGTTCATAAACTAGGAATTGTCTTTGGAAGAATAGTACAGCATGAAACATAAAACATGTCCCATAAAAGATGCTAACTATGTTTTTGTGTATGGCCTACCGGTAGCCTTGTGTTCTTTGCTAACGTCCTTTGCCTGCGCTCTGCTCTTCTATCTTCTTCCATCATATTACTTTAGACGTTCCACCATAGTCTTTAAACGCCGCCGTTCGTACTCCGTTATTAAGGTCCCGGTAGGCAGAACGGGAACATTGCGATGCTGGTTTGTTGTTGTTATATGTGGCGCCGCCGCCGCCGTGCTCGCGTCACTCCCTTACCCCTCGGTTGCTATGGCCACTGGCCAGTGCGACCGCAAACAGCAAAACCGAGTTTGGGGGAGAGTAGTTCTTAGAACTGTTTAGAAGTGGACAGTTCCTATAACTAAGTTCCTATAACTACTTGTTATGAAAGCGGATATAGTGCCATTTGATTGTTTATTACCTTGAGACATTTGAGTGTACTTTGTTGACCAACTGTGTATGGTATGATTATTATTTTAAGCTTTTACAAATTAATAACTTTTATTGTTCATGAACGTGTTTCCATAATAATACAATCATAAGTGGATACAGTAAACACATAAAACGGTTCAACATGGAGATAGATGGAAACAAAAACTGAAGTTTTCCCCTCACATACAAGTGTGTAATTTACTCAAATGCCTTTCCTTTCATATATTTAAAATGACTTGCAGATTTATAACTTTATAACCTCTGAAGACATTATGACTGTAAACAAAAGATTTGTGCGGCTGATGCTCCTTTGGTTATGAACAGCTCGTGCTCGTGCAAGCGTGCGTGTGCGTGTGCTCCATGAGCGTGCACATCTCTGGTTGCAGTTTCGCTTGTCGCCAGAGGGGGTGTAGTTCTGCAAAAACTCAGAGACCTGCGTTATGCACCTTTAAGAAGGAATAAATTAGAACAAATATTTTCAACTTGATAGGCTAATAACCTAGCAGTTCCGATAGGAGATGCCATGAACAGGAAAGTTGATGGATAAGGGAAAACTTCCATTGTGTGGTCATCCTGTTGCTCTGCCTAAAGTCAAGCTAAGTGCCTTTTCCCTGTTTAAACTGGCTCTCTTCCATGCCTGCAGATACACATGCTTCAGATCTTAATCTCATAAAGTCATATTAGTAACATTTCCTGGAGATGAAATTCCTGTAAATGCAAAATTCGCTGTGTGTTTAGGCACCACTAGTCAGTTGCTAAGATGTTCACAGCCAAGTTTCGATGATATTATGGGCTTAGATGCGGCTTGGGTATCACCTTCCATGTAAATCTAAGGTATTTTTCACCTGTTTTCATCAATTTAAACAGCAATACTACACAATTTGATGTATCATTAATGTCTGAAGCATTATGCGTCAACAAATATGCCTACATTCTCAATACAATATCCTTGATCTGAAAATAGACCTTCAGGGTTATTTCTGTGAGACACTCCTAGGCTATGTGCTCACCTGCTTCCATCCATTTGTCTCTTTCTCACTTTCGTTACTTATTTACTTCATGGGAATGGGCTGCTATTCCTGCTGCTATGGAAACTATGGTGTCCGGCTAACACCCACCACATGAACGGGTCGGTAATCATGACTAAGTAACGTTTTGCACAAACATGCTGGGACTCTCAAATGCCAAATGTAAATATCATAGTAAGAATGTGAAAATACAATGGTATAATATATTCCTGTGATGCAAAGCTGAATTATCAGCATACATGATTACAGTCTTCAGTGTCACATGATCATTCAAAAATCATTCTAATATGCTGATTTGCTGCTCAAGAAACTTTTTTTTCATTATCAATCTTGAAAGCAGTTTTGCTGCTTAATATTTTTGTGGAAACAGATATTTTCTTTCAGAATACTTTGATACATATTTAATATAACAATGTGTAATATATTTAAAGTAACACTATGTAGTTTTTCAACCTTCATAATATATTTCCAAGACCCTTGTGATGGTACATGGACTTAAAATAAGTTAAATGACACGTCTGCCATAGCCTGACGGGGTCTGTATCGCTTTTACTGGCACTATGTAACTTCGGGTTTCGGGTAGGAACCCGTGCACAAAAAGAACTACAAAATTCGACTGCTTTACGTCAAGCGCTACAATAGTCATTATTTCATTTTTCTTCGTTTCTGATGTCGCAATACATCATCCTTTCATGAAATCATGTAACATACTCTACCTTGTCTGTGGACATCGTTCATTCTAAAGCCGGTGCTGGATAAACAGTGAGCGTGTGTGCGATGGTAGGCTAAATTATTTACAACAGTGGTAATGGACAATTTCGTTTCCAACCAGTAGGGCGACCGAAAAGGAAAAGTTACTTGGTGTTACTTTAAATAAACATTTATTTAAATATATTTGAATAAACATGTATTTTTTATTTATATGTATATAATTGCGATATATCCCTATACATTTTTTAAAATTAATCATGTGAATAAATGCCGGTAGAAAAGTGTAGTAGAGTATGCAGGTTTCCACACTTCATTTGCACATTTGAGTAACAGATAGCGGTTGATTGAAGCATCATTTGAATAGTTACATTCTAGAGCAATACAATGTTTGATTGTGGGAATTTCTAGGTACAACACATTCCACAGGGAAGACTTGTACAGAAAAATAAACATGTGAATACAGATGGATACTTACAAGGAATCATGGAACAAATGACTAGAATTTAACAGCCATTCAAAAGCAGACAAACATATGGCTGTGGAACCTGAAACCAGCTTATTCAGTTTTGAAAGATATACCGTTTTACAAATCATCATTAGTACTAAAAAAAAAATCAAATAAAACTGTAAACAAACCAAAATAGAGTCTGAGGGTCTCTTTTATAGTCTGCCTGCTCAGATCCTAATTATCATTAAAAAAACTGAATAATGACACACCCTCATTAGTGAGAGAAATGTAGTGGACCACAGGAAATGAGAACCTAAATTTACACCCACATCTTTCAATAGCCACATTAAGACACAATCACAAACCACCCTTGTGGCCCACAAAGTTTCCGTACAGTACAGAACAAAGTGTAAGTCTCAGCTGTGCCTTCCGCAACCAAGTTGCCAACCTGTGTGTACTCAATGTGGGAAGACTTAAGGGTGGATGTTTGCTGTATGTTACTGAACACTCAAGGGTGTGTTTGGATATTCTAATGCATACTTAAACATGTACATCATGTTTGTTTCTGCTTTAACTGCATAAGAAGTACACATTTTGAGTCTCACCCATCAGATTACAGATAATATGGCCGCAGCTGCTTCGTTCTCACACGGCGAGGTTTGTAAAGAGCATGTGGCCTTGTTCAGGGAGCTGCTGCAGAGATAAGCCGCTGCTCTCAATGTGCGCTCTGCAAATCATCATTGTGACAACAACAGGCTGTTTCCAGATCTCTGTAGAGTCTTAGATCCTCACGTTCCCCTGAGACAGCAAGAGCAGGATCCAATTCGGCAGTTACTACAGCAACGCAGCTAACCTTTTCTCAATCCACTCCATCACCTCAGAAGAGAGCAATGCAGCACTCAGACACCTAAAACCACCCAAACACATTTTATGTAAGTGCATTACGAAGCGAGCTGTGACGAGAACTGCAGTGTAATAGAAAGAGATTTTTCCCACTATGTTAAACAGCAAGATCCCTTTCTTATATCGCTTTTGTCCTGTGCTCTATGAGGAGCAGGTTTAAGGGGCATTTTAGGTTCAGATTTCAAGTTTGAGCGTCTAACAAAGCACTTAAAGTGTTCTTCAGACATGCTATTGTGCAGACTAAAGGGCCTATTTTCCAGGCTACCACTTAATTCTACCAAAGCAGCTTTAAAATGCAGCAATTAACGGTTTACAAATGAAAATAATAAGGGCTCAGGACATAGCCATGTTGTACCTCAAACCTGACACATAAATGTTAAACATTTCCGTGTTTTGAGCAAGTTGTATGACTATAGAACAAGTTTGAATTATCAAACGAAATTGGGTATTGATTAACCAGGGCCATTTTCTTCAAGAAACAGTTCTCTACAGCACAATGATGGCCTGATAACCCTGTCAATGTGATCAGTTACTGTTAATTAAACTAAAACTATTAAAAATAATTCTCAGTAATTGAAATAAAGCTGAATTAAAATAAAACAAAAAATAAATATTAGATGAAAAAATAAACGGAATTAACAAAAAATTAAGTGTTGCCTTGGCAACTAATTAAAATAAACTAGTGCAAAATCTGTTTTTAGTAATTGTTGGTTTGGTATGTTTGAGTTGCTAAATAGCCTGGCTACTATTACACAGGAGCCTAAACATAGAGAAAACGATAACGTTAAGCGCACCAGAATAAAATATAATATTCAGAATTAAACAGTGACTTACAGATTCAGTAAACATCCACAAATGAATAAGCGTGACGATTCAGGGGAGGTTCAGACATTGGCTGGAGCAGCTACACAGTGAACTCAGAGAAAACGCTACGCTTGAGCAAACAGTTTGTGAATAGGCTAAGGCTACTATAAATGATGGCCGTGATTAAAATATAATATTCAGATAGTTTTAAACCACAACCCTCTAATGTCAGAATTTTTATTTTGGGCAGTGGCCACAAAGCTAGAGCGGCAAAAGCCAACGTGTGCTTCTTTTACCGATATATTTACCAATATCTTTTGCATTTCTAATCCAAACAATGTCAAACTTGGCACTGCACTTACTCGTGCCCGTAGCAAGACACCTGTAAAGTTTGAAATCAATCGGACAAACGGTTCGAGAGATATGCGAATAACAAACACACAGACAGACAGACGTTCCTGTAATTTATAGATAGATAAGTTAAAGTTAGTTAAATTACTAAAACTACAATAGTACAACTTAAATAAAAATAAAGCGAAACAGAAATATTTTTTAAAAATAAATAAAAATGTCAAAAGTACATAAAAGAATTACAAAAAATTAAACAAAAATACAAATGAAAACTGAAAATATAAAAATAAAGGTTAATCCAAAATAGTAATAAATACTATACTAGTATATAAATAATACTGATAAAATGTATATAACAGTTTATAAAATGTAAACATAAATAAAACTGATGACACTTCCAATGTGACTATGTTTGTAAATAGAATGTTAGCACAAACATTAATTGCTTGTTGATTGTCCCAGGTGTAATGTAATTATGTTTCACAGGCTTCGTACACTGGAAAACTATGGAAAAGGAACTTGAATTTGCTTTGAACAAGAAAAATCCTACACAGAATGAGGACTTATAGGACTACTTTCCATTACTACTAGTTTCAAAAGTCCACTACGCCATGAGATGATAATCTAATGATATTCAATAATGATATTCATAAAAGTGCTCCTCAAACAAGCAGACCAAGTGGTTGCTTTATTCATCTGCACGAAACAGGCCAGATTATCCTCACACGCTCTGGTCACCATCTGTGAAATTACTGCATGACTAGCGGCTCTATCCACAGATCTGTCTTTCTCCGTGAAATTTGACATACTGTTCTGTGTCGATCAGATAATCAACAGCCTGGGGGGGGGGTGGAGTTCACACTAAACGTGGCAGCTCTTTTCAGAAGTCACACGCTAGTGAAAAACAAACAATCTACAATGGAAAACATGCATAAACACACGCTAACAGCACTAGGAGATGAGATAAGAGAGAGAAAGAGAAGAAGAAGGAAGCAAAATCTCCATTGTTAGCCTTTTGGGCATGTTTTGGCAAACCTATAGGTTGGATAAAATTAGTGCATATATAAATATAAAGAATTATTTTAATCTTCTATATTTGATATTCAGTTGCTGGATAAAACGAAATAAAGACTCAGGGGTGCTCAGCGTGCAGATGTGAGTCAATGATTGTGCGATTGTGAGAGAGTGTCCAGCTGTTGTAATTCCCAAAGGGGTCTGAAAAAGAAACTTGATAATCTCTGCTCATGTTCTCCATAATTGCTGCACTCACATCCCACATTCCAGCTCACACAGTCCACAATGAACCTCTTAGACTATTACAATGAACAATCGAGAAATCAATCAGACACGGGCTCGATGAGCATAAACAAAAGAGCGAAAATATATGGACTTCCTTATAACATATTTACAGTATTGCAAATGTAACGGCAGATGCTGAATAAGAGCGCTTTGGATAAAAGCATTTACTACATAAATGCATAAGATCTACTACATGAATAAAATTTAATAAAGAATGTATTATGACAACAGCATCTGATTTTTTTTTAAACTATGTACCAGGTTATGTACCAATTATTGCATGATCTAATACTAATTTTAGCGAATAATGTTTTTTTTTTAACAAAAATGCAATATTAAGTTAACTTCCACCAAAGCTAAAATTAAAATATTTAAGTTCAGCTAAAAGTTACTGTCTCTCCCACATCACATTTAATTAAGTAAAACTAAAATGTACAAGTATAATCTGTACTCTGTACATCAATAATTAATATGTTGGCTTTGGCATTGCAATGTAAACATCATGTTAGAAGCATGCAAATGGCCTACATTAAAGACCTATACATTAAATGTTATGCAATATAAAACTAATTTCTCTTGTTTCTCCACTTGTTCAACCGGATTAGGAGACAGTCTGAACCCTGTTTATTCTAATTAGCATACTGTATCTACAACTACAAAAGTGTAATAAAGAATAACCCACACGTCTAAAGTAAAGCAATTCACAAGTATAAAAATACTTAAATTCACAATCAGATTTAATAACATTAGCATTTTAACCACTTTAAATAATATTTTAATTTGCCTATCACATATTATGAATTACATATTAAGTTGCCTATTATATATTATTAATACTATTTGTGTGTATAATATATATAGCCTATATATATACACACACACAATAAGAGCTACCACCATACAGGCAGACACTTACCCGGCATTCTCGCACCGACGTTGGCAAGGATTACGCAGATCAAGACCCCGGGTAAGAGGAGGGAGGCCCGGGCTCGCCGTGCGCTCCAACTTGGGTAAAACAACATCCTTCACTGCTCTTCTCAAGCCCAGGACAGCAGATACAGGCTCCGGAGTGTCATTCCTTTATCTGTGTGGGTCAGTTGGACGTGCACGATTGAGAGAGACAAACCGGCCCGAATGAAAGCGTCAACTCAAGTTAAGAGCGTTAAGCCGCTGCCCGTGTGGTACAGAGCTAAAGATAGAGGAGAGAGATTGAGGAGGGAGGAGGAGTAGAAGAAGGAGGACCTCCGCTGATAGACACGCTACACGAGAGATTACAACTGCAGCTACATGCAGCAGCAGCGCGAGGAGGATGAATGAGCTCGTGACGCAATGACGCTGCTCTGACGTCGGTGCTTCTTCTCTCAGGTGAGGGAACACATTATATTAATAACAAAGAACAGAGGTTTTCAGTTTACAATTTTATTCACACTTTAACTGGTCAAAGTGGGAACTTCTTGTTACCAGCCTTATACTCTTTTTAGTAAAATGCAAACATTTTTTAAGTAAATTCTGTTTTAAACAACACACAAAACCACTGCTAGATCTAAAACCTTCAATCTAAAAGTTACTGCAATATAACCCTTGTTACATGTTATATTACAACAAATTAAAATATTATTTAAAGTGGTTACAAAGGATTAACTTGTCAAAGTGGGAACTTCTTGTTACCAGCCTTATACTCTTTTTAGTAAAATGCAAACATGTTTTAAGTAAATTCTGTTTTAAACAACACACAAAACCACTGCTAGATCTAAAACCTTCAATCTAAAAGGTTACTGCAATATAACCCTTGTTACATGTGTTTTGACTCAGTTAAATTGTTTTGCTGCCATTCAAAATCTTAATTGTCAGATTGAGTGTGCTCTTGAAGTGTTTAGTAGGCTATTATTACCGTATATTTCTGGTTTTCAAAAAGAAACAGTACTAATGAACAATTCATAAAAATAACATACATTATAATAATTTACATACAATATTTGTTTGCATGTTTCAATTTTTTTTCTTTTGCATATAATATAATACACAGTTCATTATGGAAGCCCTGAAATGTAATAAGAAGAAAAAAACGGGAGAAAAGGGAGAAAAACTGATTTGAAAAACTGAAGGAATAGACTACAAGAAAAACGGTTTATGTGTGTGAATAATGACAATTGCGAAAAAAAAGACACATTTAATGTTTAGAAGCTGTTTGCTGTCTGTTTGTGTGGGAGATTATATAACATTAAAAATTATTTTTCTTGATAGAAAAATCAACAGATAAGTGTAAATCAATTTCTTTCTCATGTAATGCCTATATTAGGCCTATATACACATGTATACAGTGTTTTGTGTTATATATATATATATATATATATATATATATATATATATATATATATATATATATATATAACTATAACTAAAGGATTATTAGGAACACCATACTAATACTGTGTTTGACCCCCTTTCGCCCTCAGAACTGCCTTAATTCTACGTGGCATTGATTCAACAAGGTGCTAAAAACATTCTTTAGAAATGTTGGCCCATATTGATAGAATAGCATCTTGCAGTTGAGGGAGATTTGTGGGATGCACATCCAGGGCACGAAGCTCCCGTTCCACCACATCCCAAAGTTGCTCTATTGGGTTGAGATCTGGTGATTGTGGGGGCCATTTTAGTACAGTGAACTCATTGTCATGTTCAAGAAACCAATTTGAAATGATTCGAGCTTTGTGACAGGGTGCATTATCCTGCTGGAAGTAGCCATCAGAGGATGGGTACATGGTGGCCATAAAGGGATGGACAAGGTCAGAAATAATGTTCAGGTAGGCCGTGGCATTTAAATGATGCCCAATTGGCACTAAGGGGCCTAAAGTGTGCCAAGAAAACATCCCCCACACCATTACACCACCACCACCAGCCTGCACAGTGGTAACAAGGCATGATCCATATTCTCATTTTGTTTACGCCAAATTCTGACTCTACTATCTGAATGTCTCAACAGAAATCGAGACTCATCAGACCAGGCAACATTTTTACAGTCTTCAACTGTCCAATTTTGGTGAGCTCTTGCAAATTGTAGCCTCTTTTTCCTATTTGTAGTGGAGATGAGTGGTACCCGGTGGGGTCTTCTGCTGTTGTAACCCATCCGCCTCAAGGTTGTGCGTGTTGTGGCCTTCACAAATGCTTTGCTGCATACCTCGGTTGTAACGAGTGTTTATTTCAGTCAAAGTTGCTCTTCTATCAGCTTGAATCAGTCGGCCCATTCTCCTCTGACTAGGACTGCCGCATACTGGATGTTTTTCCTTTTCACACCATTCTTTGTAAACCCTATGGTTGTACATGAAAATCCCAGTAACTGAGCAGATTGTGAAATACTCAGACCGGCCCGTCTGGCACCAACAACCACGCCACGCTCAAAATTGCTTAAATCATCTTTCTTTCCCATTCTGACATTCAGTTTGGAGTTCAGAAGATTGTCTTGACCAGACCACACCCCTAAATGCATTGAAGCAACTGCCATGTGATTGGTTGATTAGATAATTGCATTAATGAGAAATGGAACAGGTCTTCCTAATACTCCTTTAGGGGAGTGTATATATATATATAAACGTGAATCCAAAAACAATTTTAAAGAGAAAGAAAATGAATACAAAAATTTAGTTTTTTTATTTTATTTTTCTACAGGGAAATAGACACAAAGGCACATTAATGTTTTTATCACAATGTAAATCTTGTCACGACTAGTAATGATCAAAACTGAAGGCAGAATGGCGGATGCATTATTTTCTGGCTTCCGGTCTGGGGTATCCAGTGCTGTTGCTGACAAATAGGTCAAGGTCATTGCCTGAGTACTGACAGAGATAATAAGCAAATATTAAACACTGTAAACATTTTAATCACCATCATAATCAGAGATCAGAAACCAAGACAAAGGTGAAATCAAATGCAACACTGATCGTGAGACACTGTTGTGGTTTTAGAAGTACATACCTCAGTTTTGAGGGCCCTGTTCAGATTGCTTGGGTTAAAGGTACACGGTCTGCGGGATTGTGGGAATTTATCCAGAAGAGGCAGAGCCGCTGGAAACCAAGGCGGCAATGCAATGATATCCAGCAGAGTGAGGATCAAACCCTAGGTTATAGAGCTGAGAGGTTAAGTGGCGCTTACATTTGGGTGAATCCTGTCTTGGGAGAGAAGGCCAGGTAGGGAGCCCAGGGGAGGCCTATGCTTTTCTACAGGGCTTCCTCTGGTCTGTTTTGGTAGTGTCGACTGCAAAAGCATGATTCCAGAAACAAAATAAGTGCTTCAACACTAGCAAACAGGTATGAACGATTGTAACTCTCACGATTAAGCAGTAAAGTAGATACCTCATATTTGCTTAAGAGAGATGTTAGCATTCTGGATGGTGGGAATTTGCCCATTAGAGGAAGAGCCACTGCAAACCAAAGAGATTCAAGACAGAAACTAAACTAATTGCTTGATTTGACCAAGAGCAGCTCTAAATTGTAAGGAGGCATACAAATGTACAATTTCCATGAACATGCTATGATCTAACAGAGTGAGGTTATAATTGAATGTTATAGTGCTGAATGAATATATATCGAAAGAGAAATGTGGATACAGACTTTGTAGAGAAGGTCCAGTAGAGGCCTGAGGCTTTGCTAAAGGGCGCCCTCTGTTGATAGTTTGTGGTAGTGCCACTGCCACCTGAAAAAGCATACTATTCAGTTTTAACGACTACATTTAATCTGCGCTTTTATCAAATTATTTTAGAAGTCCACTTAGCTACACAAAAAACATCTTTAAACAATTAATTAGCCCCTGACAGCTTTACCTTGGCTAATGCGACAGAGATTTGGAGTCAAAATTCAAATACACATTTTCTTACCGTTTCCTTGGGGTTTCTGTTCTCCACATTAGCCCCGTTGTGAGCTAAATCAATCAAATTAATAATGATGATAAAAGTTTAAAAGGTAACATTTGGTCCTTTAAAAACAGGAGTAAGAAAAGCGTACCTGAAGAAACCATGCATAACTTGAAAGTAAAATTCAAAACCATTTTGATATAGTTTGTACCCGAAGTTGTATGTGTAGAGACAGATAATGACACTACTCTATCTGACGTACTTTTTTGTAAGACTCATCATTCCTCAACGTTTGAACGCTAATTCACGCAAAAAGATTTAGAGACTTGTTCAAGGGTTAAACGTAGCCTATTAGACACAATCTTCAGATAAACTGCAACCATGGCACTCTCTGCAAATGAGTTCTGTATGACGCCATAATAGAATGTACACCTCAGTGAAAAAAAACACACTAGGTAAAACCCTGAGGAAAGAAATAATAGTAATAATATTATTATTAAAAATGACATTACAGCAAAAAAGAGACACACACAGTAGGGACATAATTTGATTTTAATGCCAAGTACTAACATTTCATCAGTTAATACAAAACAGCTATTTAAAAAGACACTATAAAAATCTCGTTCTGTCACTGCAACAGAATATATTTATCACTTTGGCCCTCAATAACAAACATCTTAATCTCAACTATTGTATAGAAAATATCTTCAGAAATAAATATAATCCATTCCCATCTGATCTGTATTATGCCCACACAATGAAGTAAATCAGTTATAAGCCCTTTGTGAAATTAAACAAGAGGTACAGGTCGACATCCTTTTGAGAACAGCCATCAGCAACATAATACAAGGCGTATGTTGTAATTAAGACTTAAAATGGAAAGTTTTTGGGCTGATATAACCGTTCTCCACATGCTATAAAGTGAGAAATTGTATTGAACTCTTAACGTTTAATACTCTTATTTTAATTGACTATAGAGTCTGAGCTACATTATGGCTGTGTGAGACAAACTTGTATTGCAATGAACATTCAATGCAAAAGGTATTCTAATCATTATGATGCATTTCAAAAATTATAAGACAAAGTGATGTGTAGAAAGCATTTAATCTGGTATAAGCAACACCTTCAATGTGATGGTGAAGTTGCAGATTGTCATATATATATATGACTAATTGTAATTATCACCCTGTTAAGAGACTATACCCACTATAAAAATCTGTCTATGTCCTGGGCCTTTATGACAGATGGGTTACGACGCATGTATTGCAGTAGAGGAAAGGCCAGCTCTCTCAAAAATCTTCCTGGACCAGTCACTGCATGTAAGCAGGACGAATGTGTCGGCTGCAAATATGCACACACACATACAAACACACAGATTTAGTATTGGCATATGATGAAATGCATACAATCCGTGACGTAATGATAAAGGCACTGTACATGCCTTTCTCACACACACACACACACACACACACACACACACACACACACACACACACACACACACACACACACACACACGTTAAAGTCAATGATTTCCCTGATGTTTCTGTATTGACACTATGTTATACTGGTTCATTCTCCCTCATATAAACATCTTATGTATTGACTAAAACACTGTTTTTTGGGGGTTTGGTCATAGAAGCCCTGTGTTAAGGATGTCCTGAAGACTTCAAGCCACTTCTGAGGATAAATTAAAAAATGCACAGGACTGTGAACCTGATCTGCTGTGAAAGAAAAAGACAAAGAAAAACATTCAAATAAGGTCTGATCCACATAAATTGGTGTGAGAGAGAACATATAGTACACCGCTTTAATTCCAAAACTGATTGCTTTGCAAATCTAGGCAATTGAGAATCAATTGCAAATACCACCATATCAGAGAGACAGAAGCTTCGCACCATCTCGCTCTGTGCAGATCAATATAGTTCCAACTTCGCAAGATAAGACTTCTGATCCTCCCGCGAGGAGATCAGATGGTACAGTCCAGGCGTAGAAGAAACATTCACCATAGCACAGCCTGCATTTTCTGATCTGAGGTCAGTGACAGGGAGCAAAAGCCCTGCGTTCTGCAAAGGGGACTGTGGTCACGGATGATCCCACTGTCAGGGGTTGTTCTCAGGGTCTTTCTGTGGAAAGGTGCAAGTCTTCTGGTTGTCCCCAGTCAATGACGCAGCCTCAGTGTCCGTCTCGCTTTGCTCCAGCACCAGCTGGAAGGTAGTGCTTTCTCGCTCACCCTCAACAAGCTCTCCTTCCTTAGCAAGACGGAACTTAATATTTAACTGATCAGGTTTTTCTATAAGGAAATAAAAAAAGAAATCAAACAAACTTGAAAAGAGTCCACAAACTAATTACAAGAAATATCAAATAAATACTCTATAATTTGTACACGATATACAAGACAAATACTCATGTTAAGCAAATGGTTTGTAAATAATGATGAATTAATATAATTTAAAAAAAACAAATATATATAAATATATATATATATATATATATATATATATATATATATATATATATATATATAATTAAAAAAATATATATTATATTAATTCATCATTATTTACAAACCATTTGAACCATCATTATTTACAAACCATATAAATTATATATAAATTCTAATATGCTGATTTGCTGCTCAAGCAACATTTGTATTATTAAAAGGTAACTAAACCCTAAAATAACTTTTTTGGTTAATGATCTATATATAAACTGGGGCTTTATTAATGCTGTTCATTGATTAGAGTAATTTTTTTGACATTTGAGGATAAAGTGTTTTAATTCTACAATATAGTGTAAAACGTTTTTTATAGTGTAAAAAAAAAGTGCTGCCCTCTTCAGGTTTATCTTATTGTGCTTATCGTATTTTATTACTTTTATCCTATTGTGTTTTATTGTTGTAATGTACAGCACTTTGGAAACCTTGTGTTTTTTTAAATTGTGCTTTATAAATAAAGTGGATTGGATTGGATTGATTGAACGGTGGCTACTGTTGAATTTTCCTATTGGATGTTGTGGTACTGCGTGACACCCTTGCCTACAGAGAGATGCGGGTCTCAGGTGCATTTTAGTCTGATCAAATACCTTTTCCCAGTTGTTTCTCTTTGGGGAGCAGGAGAATGTCCACATTGTGATGTTCTTGCAGAGCAGCAGTGAGTGTAGCTCCCTCTTTGCTGAAAAGGAACACCAGGGGAACTGTGATGTCATCTGTAGGTTCTCCATCTCCAACCATCTGGAACAGTGGCGTCTCAGCACTGCTACTACCCTCCCTGTGATCTGTGAGAACATTCAAAACCTAAGAGTCCAGATTCTAAGAAAGTGCAGAGAAAAATCCTGAGCGGCAGGTAATATTACACTAGACCTCACCAATGAAGATGACTCCGACGGCTCCTGCTTCCTGCAGGCGGCGAGCTTTAACAGCAAACATGCAGTCTCCTCTCAATGCCAGCGCTATGTGTCCCTGCAGCTCTACTGCATTCTCAATGTAACCACACGCCGTGTAAGGAACACTCTTCACAATACTACCTTTCACCTTTGAGAAAGTCAGAGGAACCAATAATTGAATGTATTAAATGAATGATGTTGCTGCAGTGAAGTAGAGAAATTTCCATACAGTTACTCACCCCATGCTCTTGTTTGGTAAGATCCATTCCAAACTTTGCAGGACCGGCCGTAAGGACTGTTCGACCCAAAAATGGAGGGGAAATGAGCTGCACAATCAGTGGCACCACTTCCTCATGCTCAGGGGTTTGGCTCACCTCAGCAACCAGCTTGAACTTGAACACACCCTTATGAGAGGCCTATGGAAAAAAGACGGATATAAATGAATTAATGCTCGACTACAACAACTCTTCCTCTTCTGAACATGGACTGCGTGTTTCCAGGGACAGGGTTTATGTACATTTTAGGGTTGGTGATGTCACTAAGTCGGGAGGAATGTCGTGTTGTCCCTACCAGCAGTTTGTTGTAGTCCTTAAAAAAAGGATTTCTTTAAAATCAAATACCTTCCTTTTTCTGTTTCTTTTGAGCGTTGAAACTTGGCAGATGTTGTTTATGCTCAAACAGCAACATTACACTCTAACTAAAGTTAGAAAATTGAAATCATAATCAACCCCTTTAAAGGTGCCCTAGAATGTGAAATTGAATTTATGTTGGCATAGTTAAATAACAAGAGTTCAGTACATGGACATGACATACAGTGAGTTTCAAACACCATTGATTTCTCCTTCTTATTTAAATCTCGTTTTTAAAAAACACCCCTGAAAAACAGGCGAATCTCCACATAATACCGACAGTGATGCAACTGTCGGGATCATTAATATGTACGCCTCCAAAGATTTGCATATGCCAGCCCATGTTCAATGCCAGGCGGAACTGCGCAGCCGAACCATCAAAACAAGCGACTGAAGCGAGGATC
Organism: Chrosomus eos; assembly: GCA_036326025.1. Classification (NCBI taxonomy): domain Eukaryota; kingdom Metazoa; phylum Chordata; class Actinopteri; order Cypriniformes; family Leuciscidae; genus Chrosomus; species Chrosomus eos. Next base: position 14,134,650 of record CM070834.1, read on the forward strand.
AGAGGGAAAATGGCAGATCATGGAAATAAATGCTATGTTCCAGGCTGTGCAGGGGATGTGAGGACTTTACATACCCTTCCCACAGAAAAGGAATGTCAACAGGCGTGGTTAAGGTTCATATATAATCGGATACCGCAACAGTTTAATTCGAAGTTGTTAGTTTGCTCTGCCCATTTCACCACGGACTTATTTTCGAACAAGGACAATATCAAGCTTCTCTCAGCGTCTCAAACTGAAGAAGGGGGTAATTCCAACTATATTCCCGCAACCGGTAAGTATTTTATTCAAGATAATTTATGTGATCTGTGTTAGATCCAGCGCAAGATCCTAGTACAGTAATAATAGCAAACTCCAGGTAACGAGCATAGATAACTAACCTTAAATAGGCTAATTCTCAGTGAATAAACTATAGCTACAGAAAGCGGTCAAAGAACAATCCACACAGCGCGAGTTTATCTCTCTTGCCAAACTCGTTATGAAATCAATGACGCTGTTACACTGCACAACGAAGCTCTTACTGTATGTACGTTTGCATTTGTGAAAACATGAGAGAGAGAGAAACTGCGTTGTCTCGCGATCAACAGACAGACTGTCATCTGCTTGCTCAATGCTCTTCACAGCAACATTTTATGTGATGGAAATAGATTTAAATACTTTAAAAACATCTCATGATTCGTTAATCTCGATAGCTGTAATAGTTGGTCTGTTGTAATGTGGTCTGTGTGTGTCCTAACGCCCCAGTATAGTGATGGGGACACTAACGTTATACTGTCAAAATAGCACCGTCCTTCGGATGAGACGTTAAACCGAGGTCCTGACTCTCTGTGGTCACAAAAAATCCCAGGATGTCTTTCGAAAGAGTAGGGGTGTAACCCCGGCATCCTGGCCAAATTTGCCCCTTGGCCTCTGTCCATCATGGCCTCCTAATCATCCCCATATACTGATTGGCTTCATCACTGTCTCCTCTCCACCAGTAAGCTGGTGTGTGGTGAGCGTTCTGGCGCAATATGGCTGCCGTCGCATCATCCAAGTGGATGCTGCACATGGTGGTGGTTGAGGAGATTCCCCCCCTTCTATGTAAAGCGCTTTGAGTGTCCAGAAAAGCGCTATATAAATGTAATAACTATTATTATTATTATTATTATTTAAAACGTATTTAACAGCTGTAGTGAAAGTATTCAGTTTCACGTGTCATATTTCATATGCAAGCAGGTCAGCCAATCACAGCAGTTGCCGGTTACACACAGCAGACATGCCCCTTCAAACAGAGTGTTCAATCCAGAGACTAAAATCAGGCTAGGAAAAATGCCTTTTATTTCTAAACTATGACTATTTTTGATCTAAAAAACATACTAACATTATAAGGGCAACCCAGGAAACATTATAAAAGAATAAAAAAAAAAAACCATTCTAGGGCACCTTTAATTAAAACGATTAAAAATTATTTGATTTAATTGAGATAATGCTGAAGTAAAAAAAATATAACTTTTAGGTGATATTAGATAAAATATTAATAAATACTACAATAGTATATTGTGGCAAGCAGGGCAGGGCCGGGCCGAGAGCCATGGGAGAGGAGTTCCAGAAGGATAAAAGGAGGAGGGACGACCGTAAAGGACAAGAGAGGACCAGGCCTGGACTTTATGTTGGTGTTTTGTTTTAGTATAAATCGACAGTCGTCCATGAGGGGCTGCCGCTTTACTTTTGTTTTGTTGTTTGACCAGAGAAAAGCATTCAATTAAAAAATAATATTTTGCATTATTATAAATGTCTTTACTGTCACTTTTGATAAATTTAATGTGTCCTTTCAGAAGATCGTATTGACCCCAAACTTTTGAACAGTTGTGTATATATATATATATATATATATATATATATATATATATAATATATATATATATATATATATATATATATATAAATGAATCACGGTTTGCACAAAAATATGAAGCAGCACAGCTGTTTTCAACTGTGATAATAATCATAAATGTTTCTTGAGCATCAAATAATCATATTAGAATGATTTCTGAAGGATCGTGTGACACTGAGACTGGAGTAATGATGCTGAAAATTCAGCTTTGATCACAGGAATTAATTACACTTTACTATATATTCACATAGAAAACAGCTGTTTTACATTAAAATAATATTTCACAATATTAATGGGTTTGTTTTGTATTTTTAATCAAATAAATGCAGCCTTTGGTGAGCAGAAGAGACTTCTTTTAAAAACATTAAAAATCTTACCGACCCCAAACTTTTGAACGGTACTGTATATATTTATATATCAGACCAGATATAAATAATACAAAATAACTGGTTGGTCTACTGAAATTAATGATTCTTGCAGATTCACCTGAGATGCTGAGCCTTGGCTTGCGGAGATCAGCTCAGTGAGAGGCGTCAGAGAGATGCCCATGCTTTTCAGAAACTCGACTGGCTCCAGGCCAGTGTCATGAAGAGGCAGTTCAATCCCCCTGTGTTGAAGAAAAAGAGGAGTTAGGCCCTTTCTCTTGTACCATCTGCTCTACGATCAACCTGTAGCATATATGACTCACCTGACAGGTGATGCCTGCTGGGCTCTTCCCACACCAGTGAGGTATTTATAGCTGTCCCTGATAGTTTTGGCGAAGGTGGGGTTGTTAGGGAACAGGGTTTGAGCACTGGGGCAAGAGTATGAAAACAAATCGTCTTCGTGAGCTTGAGGTTCCTGAAAGATACACAATGATGTTGTGACTTTGGCTATGTTTCCATCGACATGTTTATGCGACTTTTGGGGTATCGCATCAAATAAAAAAATGGAGGGAAATGCCAAGATACACATAAAAATCTTAAAATGTGGAATAAAAAAAAAGCATTGGTTGAGTTACAAACTACGATGGAAACACAGTGAATAAATTCCTTGATGTGCAACAAAAACATATGTGACTTTGCCTCAACAGATCATGTGATTGTATAATTGACCAATCTCAAATGTGGTTTTAGTCATTCTGAAATGCCTGAGAAAGTCTGTCATTAAAATGTTTTTATATAATTACCTCCCAGACCTGTCTCACACGTTTGCATTCCTAAACATTAGGCATCACAATGCAAGATAACATGACAGCATTTGTTTTTGCGTTTCATCTTTTAGTAATTTTATTATGTAGGGAAAAAAGTGGCACAGTGGCTTACCCGGTTGCAACAACTTTCATTTTTATTACTAATATTTTGCGCCAATTTCCTAATTTTGCTTTCTTGAACACATGGGAAGAAAACAGTGCTATATTCACAAGTGTTTTGTGATATATTTACATTTTTCTGATAAATTAAATTTAGATGGAAACATGGCTATTGTATACAAAATAATGTTTTTACTGATCGGATAGCTATCGGATTTGTTAAAAAGGTTCCATTTACACTAAATGTGTCTCCGGAAAACGAATATAAATCCGAACACATGAGCATCTACACTAAGAAAGCAATCCGGTCGAATGCGTTTTCGACTACCTCTGGAAGTGGTCGAAAGTTTAGCTTAAAACGTTTTAGACCCTATTTACACCTGTATTTAGCATCGTACACTTGTGATCCGATTGACCAAAACACTTTCTTAATACCAGGTGTAAACAGGGCCTTAGTCTCAATACTTTTAATGAAGATGATTGTACTGTGACGTACTTTCAGTTGCAGCAGTTTGCTGCACAGCTACTCATCTGTGGTGATGCGTGTTGCAGTAGCACAGCCATATCTGGCTATAACATTTCATATAGCGCTCTCAAATATAATTTTTTTTATATTTTGGAGGAGTAAAACTTACATATATGGTTTCAACAATTAGACCCTATGAAACGAGTTTTTATGGGATGTTTTGGCTCCATAAGAACTCTTGTTCTATGACTGACCTCCAAATTATGTTCTAGACTAAACATCAATTTGCAGTGCAGTTCGTGAAAAAATGTTGAGCTCTTACCGTGTTGTTAGTATGGCAGGAGGGCTGGGTCGTTGATAGAGATACTGGGAGCAAATGAGCCTCAGTAGTGAAAATATAGTCATCGATGTCTATGGGCAATTGACTCTTTTCTGAGAAGAGCAGGTAGAGATACTTAAACATCTCAGCCAGGAAGAAGGAATCCATCCTTGAAATAAACAAACAAATAATTTTACTACTACTGTATAACTTAACAACTAATTTACCCTTTAAAATGAATCCAGATAAGACGACTAATAGGGCTCCCACCTGTCCTCGTGCGTCCCTGTCCTCACATCCTGTACGGCAGCGAAGCCACACGGGACCCGAGCGTGAGCATTCAGCTTCTCCACTATAGACTGGCCCACTTTTAAGTAGTACGGATCACCTGTGGCCTAGAAATGAGATGGAAAATGTTATTTAGTAACACTGAAGAAGACAGTGCAAGTCAACTGTGACCCTTAAGCTCCGTTCACATTGACAGTGAACAAATCTCGTTACTGGTTGCTAGTAAGGCATTCTTATTCAACTGCTGTATTCAACTGTATCAGGTGACATACTTACTTTGTAAAGGAAATATGTGCTCTCAGCAAACTCCGGTCTCAACGGGTGCTGCCCCCAGTGAACTCTGAACTCAGTGGTAAAGGCCTGTTAGACAACAGATCATTTGTAGGCAAAAACATATGGAGGATTAAAATAAATGAGGCTGTGATCTCTGTAGATTCAGTTTTTTTCAGGTTTAAGTGACTTGTGTGAATGCAGTCGATCATTAATTACCTCAGGAAGAAAATTGTGCTGTTTAGTCACTTGGTAAAGCATCTCATGTGTCTCTATGGCAGGTTTCAAGTCTCCTCTCAGAACCTGAAAGGTATTTTGGTAAATTTGAAATGAGCTATTTGTGCTTTTGAAGTCCACATGACAGATTGTGGCTTTATACAGAGAACATTTACTGAGCCAAAATATTCATTAACGACAATGAAACCTTATTTCATTCAAATATTTTTACATTTGACAATGGAATTATTTTACTATTTTGCATTAAATATTTGACCGTGTCATTTTAAGAATCATATGCCATTCAATCTCTTGGTAAATGAGAACCCCTCACTAAAATGTTGTGACCAGTGTTATTTTGGTATTATTTATTTATTATTTATGGTATTAACTATTATAGTATTTATTAATATTTTAATTAGCTTTTATTTTTACATTTTTTAATGTATTTTTGTCATTTAAATGCTTTTTTTTAAATTTTTTTTTTTACAACTTTTCCCATTTAGCTTTAATTTATTTTTATTTTAGTACTTCTACTTAAAGACAACAATTGCTAATTTGTATTTAATTTATATTATAGAAAAAAAGTTCATCTAATATTTAGATTTTTTATTTATTTTATTTCAATTAACTTTTAAATAAAATTGTTATAGTTTTAGTTAACAGTAACAACATTGGTTGTGACCTAACATTATTTAGCTTCACATCATCTTGTTGACTTAATTAAAAGAAGGAAAAACAAGTAAACAAAACAACATTTAGCTTCCAGCTACACATCTGGTCTTCCACTGAGGAAAAAGTTGTTAGAGGACATTTGACAACATTTGATTACGTCACAGAAGAGCCAAAATAGGTGACTGTCAATTCTTGCATTACATTTCAATTATGTATTTCCTAAAAAAAACTTAAAGCCAGGAAAGTCAAAGTTTTTACTGTAGCCTCAGCCTGTAAACATTAATTTTGGTTTTAGTTGGAGGGAGGGTTCAATCTATGAAGTCTTTTGGATTGGACCGATCTTGTAATTTCAAAAATCTCTATTTCCTCAGGCAACATGAAATAAAGAGGATGAAAAAGTGAACCTGTAGTCCAGGAAGAAGGCAAGCAAGGAATCCATCCAGCTGCGCACATTTACGGTGGGGTTGTGCATATGCACATTGAGAAGCAGAGGAGGCTGGCTGATGTACTTCATAATGGCACTGTAGTGCTGTCACAATAGACAAAGACAAAATCACATATCCAGATAATAGATGTAAAGCAAGCTCTGTTTGACTAATAGAGGTTTGATTGTTTCAGGAGAATAAAGAGCCCTTACTGTGTTGAATCTCTTAAGGTACACCTTGTCCCCGAGAAGAATATAAGCTTTCATCAAGTATTCATAATAAGAGTCGATTCCAGCGCCAACACCGCTATCTGTCATGAGAAGCAGAGAAGGTACAAATGTGAATATCATCTCTTTAAGAGTCACAGTAGGATAAGATGTGTTAAAGTGGCTGTGTGGGGTGTTTTTATTGTGTAAATGAAGTGACAACAAAAGAAGGGGCCTTACCCCTGCGAACCCAGTCTCCATTGTGGATGTTGATCACAGTACCGACAAGGTCACTTCCTCTTTGCCTCTTTTCCCAGAGGACGTCCATAGCTTTCCTAGCATGTTCCTTCATAGATGCAGGTTGAACAACTTTTTAGCACACACTTCTCACTGTCTGGTCTTGATCGGTTATTGGTAAAAAATAAAATAAATAAAAATACATGCAGGATGTTTACCTCAAATATTGTGTCCCCGGACAATCGGCTGAGAGCTGCAAACTCCAAAATCATGGTCCCTGCGCACGCAGTGCAAGTGTCCGACTCAGTGCCTGTACGAGAAAGGGGGTTGACGACTCCATAGCGCAAGTTTACCTGAAGAAAAAAAAAAATGTAAATGCAGCAAAAACATTCAATTTCAGGTCAGGCTATAAAACAATATGAAATCATTCTCATGTAGCTTTTGCATATCAATATCAACAAACTGTTTTCAGGAATTAAAAAAGGCAAAGATGTGAATAGTGGAATTGGATCAGTCACATTTCACCCCAAAATAAAAAAAATACATATATTGCATAGTGATCAAAAATATTCCCCCAATATACTTCTGTCTAGATGTAGATTTGTCATTTTAAAAAAGCATAAAATATTATATTGATATTAGTTTGTTTATATATTTTGCAATATGCAAGCAATCCATTTGGCCGGAATTAAAGGATAAGTTTTCTAATTTTCAACCAGCTTTGAGCTTTATATTGTTACAATGTCAGTAGTATACGTAAATGAACAATGTGACTTTTGACATCTTCAGGGCTACTACATTTTTGCAATGGACGGCGCCAAAATCAAAAGTGCATTATGGGTATTGAAGTTTTTGACAAAAGGGAACGCCACAGCCCTTTTTCTCTAGTCATGTAGCACCGACTTCAAAAATATTTTTGCTTTGCTACAGCATAGACCTTAGTCAGGTTAGATGCCATATTGAATTGAATGCAGATGAAAACAAGGCTGTGATGGTTAGACATAGTCTTTACAATGGCATACACTGTCTAAAGGTCCACAGATCATGACATTTTCTGTTTTATGGAGTTAATAATATTTTTTTTTGTCTTTCTGAAAGACTTTTCTTCAGTTGAACAATAAGATTGTGGTTAAACAACAATATAACCCATTGAGCACACTGGATTCTAACTCTCACAGCTTTGTTTTTCATTCCTGTCAAAAATTAAATATGGCACTACCCGGACTAAGGTCGATAGACAGCCAAGTTTTACACCTTTAAGTCACTCTGCTGCCAAAAGAAAGAGTTTAAATGATTCAACCATCAGTCAACAGTGGTGGAGTTACCCGAGGATAAGGAAGGCCACTGGTGGTGTTAAAGGCAGGCAGGAGGCGGTAACCCAGTTCTTTGGCCATGTGTAGCAGTTCATCTCTGTACCATTGCATCCTCTCTCCACGCTGCTTTAAAACATCTGCCATCACATGAGCACCCAACAAGCCACTGGAAGAACAGGGAGAGGATTTGTCAATAATTCACTTCAAGATGCGAAGTCTATATGAGAGCATGAGAATATCGTCTGAAAACATTATATTATGTACGGTATATATTTCTGATTAACTTGAAAATATATACAAAGTGTTAAAAAAAAAAGAAAAGATAAACATATCCAAAGCTAGAGAACCATCATGATCCATACCCCAACACACGGATATTGGTTTCAAAGACAGAGACAACTACGTCATTGTCCAGTCTGACATCTCTCAATGTCTTCCTCACAGCCTCCTCAAACTCATCCAGTTTGTTTAACAACTGCGCAAAACACACGAAACAACAGTTTAGAAGCAGCCATTAATAAACAGCATTAGTGTTTTTCATTAAATTCATTTTGTTTCATTATTCATTTAATTAAGCCCATCATATCAGATTAGATTTAACTCACCACAAGGGTATCTAAACTATCTATTAATGTTAGAGAGAACCTGTAAAGAGAGAAAGAAAGGTTGTTATTAAAGTCACCATTAAATCAAAATGGACAACTTTTTTGTTGTTGTTGAATATTTCAGTATTTATCATAAATGATTTATCCGTCCACATTAGAGGCTCAACGACTTTTATGTGATTAAAGTTGAATCGATGTTGACTAGTCTGATGATGTCATAAATGAAAAAATAAGCCTGAACCTCAAGCTGAAACTCGAACACGGGTTGCCTTGTGCACAAATGACACTGCGCTACCCACAAGGCTATTACTCCTACATAACAGCTTTTTTTATACAGTTATATTTCTCACATATTTCTTCTCGTTCTAAATCAGATACAGAAAAAGAAGCACAGTAATATGAATGCATTAATGAGAGAGCGATTGCGTGAGAATTAATTCTACCTGGCAGTGTCTCTCTACTAATAGTGAAGCTGTGGGTTTTTGTAATTAACAAATTTATGCTGGAACTTTTCAGTTTCTAAGCTATTTTATTGATAAATCAAAGAACAGTATTGCGATACATTTCAGCGCTACTAAATGTTTGTGTGCACACGACCTGCGATAGGTAAATTTTAGGTCATTTTAATAGGTAAATTTGTCCATTTGACAGAATCATCATGAGCTTGACTCACTTTCCCAGAGAGTCATCAATGTCCCCTCGATTGGGTTCCAGCCCTCTTACCCTTCCTCTACAACTGAGGGGCATCAACTCATCTGCTGGGTAGGCATAGTCCTGAAAGAGAATAGAAAAAGGAATTATACATATAGTCTAAAACAATATGCATTCACAGATGCATTCATTTTCACAACAAACAAATGGAATAGAGGTATATTAAAATTGAAATGGTACAACAATTACTTCTAATGCCATTATTTAGGTCAACAAAAGAAAAATAACGTTCAGAAAGAAACTACTTCAGAACTAATTCTGAATTATTGACAGTGGCATGGCATCTAAATATTTACTCACCATGTAACTGTTATAGGCGTGATCAAACATCTCTAGAATTTGGTCCCTAAACAAACAAAAACATTTTTGAGTAAGCAGCAACAGGTCCAGTTTCATATTACACTGAAACAAAAAATATAGAACCTCAGTTCAACTGCTATGTTAACTTAACTGTTGCAGATGTCCCCAAAATTCACCTTTTCAAGTATGCCTTCCATATCCACATTAATAAACATTATCTCAATACTTTATGTGTGTGGTGGTGTGTGTGTGTGTGTGTGTGTGTGTGGTGTGTGTGTGTGGTGTGTGTGTGTGTGTGTGTGTGTGTGTGTGTGTGTGTGTGTGTGTGTGTGTGTGTGTCTTAATAGTTTGGGGTCAGTAAGTTTTTTTTACTCGGAAAGAATACATTAAACTGATCAAAAGTGACAGAAAATAAGGTTTTAAAAGATTTCTATTACAAATGTGCTGTTCATTTGAACCTTTTATGCAAAGAATCCTGAAAAAAGTATCCACAAAAATATTAAGCAGCTTTTCAACATTAATAATAAGAATAATAATAAGAAGAAATATTCTCAAGCAGCAAATCAGCATAATTAGAATGATTTCTGAAAGGATCATGTGACACTGAAGACTGCAGTAATGATGCTGAAAATTCAGCTTTGCATCACAGTAATAAATTACATTAAAACATTTTCAACTTGAAAACAGTTTTTGTAAATTGTCATAATATTTTACAATATTGCTGTTTTTACTCTATTTTTAGCAAATAAATGCAGCCTTGGAGAGCAAGAGACTTCTTTATAAAAAATATTTACAAAATCCTATAGACCCAAAACTGCACCCAGACATCACTGATTGAGTAATAATGGAACAGTCATTTTGAAAACTCAGAAACATAAGATGTTTATGAATTTTTCTTATAAATACAATTTGCATATTTTCAGAGATGTCAATGTCAAAGACATTACAGGAGGGTTAATGGTTAAGGGGGTTGTTCCCCCAATGTTTTTTAAATTCTGTCATCATTTACTTACCCTCAAGTTGTTTCAACCTGTATACATTTCTTTTGTCTGTTGAACACAAAAGAATGAGGATAACAGTTGACGTGCCTCATTAACTTCCATAGTATTTTATTTCCCCATTGGGGTCCATAATTGTTGAGGGTGAGTAAATGATGACAGAAATTAAATTTTTAGGTGAACAATCCCTTAAGTGTAATCGTTTTTGTCGACATCTTTGTGGCAATCCTCTCCAGTTCAGCCAGAGCACAAGACACAACCACTAAAACAATAAGGTCATGTTTTACAAGAACAAGTAATTGGTGTACTAACATTATTAGTGTCAGACAAAACCAAAATGACATGGAATTAAAGTATACAGCAGGTAATGTTTACCATTATACCGCATTACAGCATGTCATCACCCTTAGGCATTCACAATGAGTATACAGCAATAACAATATTTGCCTAATGGGTTGGAACTTAAATATAAAATATACAATATGTATACATACATATAACATAATTATCATCAATCATCAAAGTAACCAAAAGCATGTCCTACCAGCACATGCAGTTGAACTCACCTGATTTTAGACTTTTCCTCTGCTGTCATGGCCTGTCCATCTTGACCAGTGACTTCAATCCAAGGCAGGAGAAGATCACAGCTAACATAGCAATGACAAACCCACCACAACTGTGTGTTTTTTCTCTTCTGGTCCAGTTTACCCCCATTTTATCCCCCATTATCTTGACGATATGCTTTTTAAGCCGCTTTGAAATGTATCCAACCCCTCAAGTACAGTAACAACTGCCTGACTCTAGAGACCTGTCAATCTTTAATCACTTTTTATCTTGTCCTATGCAGTTCGTTGACATCAGTTGATTTAACATACCTGATCTAATGACCGTATTTAATACTCGACAGAACTTTGTGAATTAAGTTAATAAGTACTTTGGATAAAAGTGTCCGGCAATTTATTTGATTATAACACCGACTTAAACCAGATTGTCTAACGTTACCTGTCGAGCTAACGACGGCTAACTAGCAAACTTCCCCACAAATGTATTCCCCAGCACTACTTTTGATCTCTTTCGTCCCTCTTGACATTTCTGGACATATATCCTGTCGAATTGACTGCGTCCAACTCCTAATAATCTCCATCCCATCTAGATTTGGCCCCTCATTTCGCTGAGTTTGAACTAGCCGACTGACGACAAGCCTCAGCGGGGCGCGAGCTGATGATTTCATCACCAAGAGCCGACGGACACAGTAAAAGCGGATATTTATTATTTTCACAATTGTATTTAAAAACGTATTTCGTTGCATTTGAAGTTGTTATAAAGATTATTATTTGATCTTATATGGATTTTTTACAAATATATTTAACGTTACCAACAACAAAGTATATATATATAACACAAACAATTTGTATTTGTGAACCCCGTGTTTTGTATGGCATCTAACATGTTAAAGGGCATTTTAAAAAGTAAATTTAGAGTTATGTAGTTCTAATCGAGTTATTCGGTCATTTCCGCATCGCAGAGCAGGGGGATGAGATGACTTCAACTCCCAGAATCCTCTGCGACACATATAAATAAAGCCTCGTGATGCAATGGTTCCCTTTTTTCATATGACTCTGCCTTTTTTGTTTGGGTTCAGTGCTTCTCAGCTGCTGGGCTTGGCCTGTAAAGACAGATCAAAATGTGACGAATTTGGCTGTTGATGTGCAAGTGGTAAAGTCTGTCTTGTCGTAAGGGGCGTTTCATCTGTCTAAAATTCAAATTCCCCTGAACTCATTTTTAGAGGACTGCACGCGAGTTCATCATGAATGTAAGTTGGACTCATTGTGTCTGCTATTATTATAAGTTCATTGAATTGAATACGCATGTAAATTATAGTCAGTTATAGCATTGCACTTCAAAATAATGTTTCTGACTAGTTGTTTAGTTAAAATCGTTTTTAATTTCGTTGTTTGTGTATTTTATGTTGTCATTTACATATAATTTAATGCATCTGTTAACAAAAACCGTGTTGGTAAAACATTATTGATGTTTACTATTTCATTTTAATATACTAAGAGGTGTTTAATATTAATTGTTACATAAAATGATAGTTGAAATGACATTTATGCCTACTGTTAGGGACTGACAGCCTCATTCACACAAATTGCATATTTTTTAAATGTAAAGGTAACTGGGGCTGTTTTATTTTTTTCTGAAGTGCACCAAGCCACAGCATTTTCCAAAGCAAATAAAAGATGTATTCATGCAAGAGCTTTCACAGCTGCTCCGAGATAACGCTGGGAATTTCTTGATAAGGCACAAATGTATCAAAAGCCACTTGTCTCCGTTTGGCCAATGCAAAACAATCAAGAGAACAGAAGATATGCTGTACGGACACAATGTCTAGAGCTACTCAGTGGAATTCGCCAGTGCTTGGAATGGATTGGATGGAATTCTCAAATTTTGCTTCTGAGGACAGGACAGCAGATTTACTACGATTATAGCAGGATGTGGAATGCTGTTGATCTCTAGAGGGAAACAGGGACCTCCTTGTCTACTTTAGTTTGATATGTACTTCTTGCAGCACACTTATTACTTTTTTTTTTTGTCTTACCGTGTCAGTCATCAAGGTGCTGTTTCCCGTAATGTGAATGTCACGAGTGTAAAGGCTTCCTCTCCTTCACTTTTATTACGTTTCGCACAGAGAAAAGCCAAGGCCACAAATTCTGATATCATTCCATTCTGATGCCTATCTAGTTCTAATATATTGTGTCTTGAAACTGACAGAAGTTGAGTCATTAGGGTAATATAAAGGGATAGTTCATCCAAAAAGGAAAATTCTGTTATTAATTATTAACCCTCGTGTTGTTCTAAATACGTAAAACTTTCATTCATCTTCGGAACACAAATGAAGAATTTTTTGATGAAATCTGAGAGCTTTCTGTCCCTCCACTGACAGTCTCTCTGCAAGAACCAGTGAGGTTTGTTCTCGCGCGTTAAGCAGGTTCGCTTGAGCTTCTGTTTACGTTCGCTGATCAATGTTTATATTTGAATAAAAGCCTAAATTAAATCTGTTCATCATATAAAGCGATAGTCTCTTCAGAAAATTTGGACTAAAGCACTCAATTCATATGGATTAGTTTTATGATCTCTATGAACTTTTTGAAGCGTCACAATGGTAGTTGCGTGATTTAATGGAAAGCTCAGATTTAATGGAAAAGATCTTCATTTGTGTTCCCGAAGATGAACGAAAGTCTTACGGGTTTGGCGCAACATAGGGTGAGTAATTAATGTCAGAATTTTTATGTTCGGGTGACTAACCCTTTAAGCTTGGTGGCATTGAATTTTAGTAGTGATAAGACGTCTAGGATTGAACATCATCTAGACTTGCAGGATTAGCTATATCACCTGTTTTGACAAGGTAATGGAAGCGTTATTAACTTCTGTTTATAGACTCTTCCCACGGGATGGGTTGAAAGTCAGCCCTCAATGGAAACATGCCACTAATTACAAGCCTTGCTTATTATGTCTTTGTCTTCTGCCTTTTACAGATGCACTTTGAAGGATCCAGTAACGTCACGCTGTTGTTTGATTTCTGGGATGTGCGTGGGCCTGCAGGTACAGGGGATTTACAAACAAGACCCAACATGATCAATCATACAAGAAACCAAATGCATACATTTACAGAATGACAGTTTATTTCCCACCAATGCATCTTGATTTTCTTTTACCAGTCGGATTCAAAAAATGTTGTTTAACTTGCTTTCTTGTACATGTTTCTACACAACATATTACACATTATCTAATCTCCTTTACTTCAGTGTTATTTATTTACAATTATAGTATACTATTTATTTTTATTTTTTATTTATTTTTAGTAATTCTAGGACTCCAAATGAACTTATTTAATTCGGTTAGTTGCTAAGGCAACATTAATAATTATTACAGTTTTGGGTCACACTTTATTTTAAGGTGTCATTGTTACAGTGTAATTATATATTTAAGTACTGAGTAATTATAGTTAACTACATGTACTTACTGTAGGGTTAGGGTTTGGTTGAGGGTTAGTTGCATGTCATTATGCATAATTTACTGTTATTACTACGGTAAGTACATGTAACATATGTAACAAGGGCACCGTAAAATAAAGTGTTACCCAATTTTGTTTTTACATTGGTTTAATATTATGACACTATATTTAAATCTCAAAACAAATCAGCATGGATGTGTGTGATTTCCCTACAGCATCTGACCTTCTGCCTATAACCAAATCACAATACTAAAGCACAACATTGCTGGTGTGCCATCTTGAGACAAAACAATGGCACTGACATTTTAAGATATGTCAGTGCAAGTTGCTTTAATTTAAAACAGCTCAAACTTGCACTTTAGTCTGGGACTAGCTTAAGCCTTATCTGTGAAACCGGGGATAAACATTTAATTGTATTTTAAAGATGCACTTTAACTGGTGGAACATTCAGTTTAAGTCAAGTCAAGTTGTCACCTTCATTTATATAGCACTTTTTACAAGATTGTTTAAAAGCAGCTTTCCAGTTATAACAAGAAAACTAAAAAAAAAACGTTTGTTGAGACAAACTCTAAGTTGGAATTGAGAAAGCCGGTCCAGAGAGTTTGAAGTAGCTTTAAGTCTGACATTTTTAAGTTTGAAGTAGTTTTATAATTGAAGTTTGAAGGTTTTAAGTTTGAAATAGTTGTGGTTAAGTAGAAGTTTTAAAAGGCAGAATACAAGAAAATAATGCAACAAAGTTTGTTTCGGCTGTACAGCAGATCTAGAAGAAAATAGCGTCATTGTCCAGCTTAAGTAAGTTCAGTGTTTATTCACTGCGGTTGTAAAAATCATTAGTTATTAATTTAGTTAATTTATCTATACAGCAGCTCTGGAGAAAACCAGTTTACAATTTTGACATCAGGCTGTTATAGAAATGCTCCATCATCATAGACAAGAGTGTGTAGTGTACAGTAAATGTTCTGTAGTGTATTGGGTCATGCTGTGAGAATCCCATAAACAACATGTTCCTGATTTGGTTTGTTCATATTTGGTTTCACTTCATAAGAGGATGCAAACAGATTACCATCATGATATTATATATCAGGGCTTGTACGATTTTACAATTACAAGTATTAAGTATAAGTATTACAATTTACAATAAGTTTTCTATTTGAATATATTTTAAAATGAAATTAATTCCTGTGATGGCAAAGATGAATTTTCCAGTCTTCAGTGTCACATGCCCCTTCAGAAATCATTCTAATATACTGATTTCTGCTTATTTTCAATGTTGAACATTCACTACTTCTCTCTCTCTCTCTACAGGGATGGTGCTGTCGGTCTTTGTAGTTCTAGTGCTCACGGTGATGTACGAGCTTCTGAAAGTGTGGAAGATCACTGTTGGAAAACAGAAGCACTCTCCCGTTACACATCCATCCGCTCCAGTGTCATTCTCTCCCGAACCGTCGTGTTTTGCCCCCGTCGTGAAGTGTGGAGGAGGAAGCTCTGCTCTGGCCAGCAGTCCCTCAGAGATCTCATTATCTCCCACCGAGATGATCACCACTGCTGACACCACTGCGACGAAGAGGTAATGCTCACAGCAAACTCACAATACACAACTGGGAGACTGTTATGATCTCGATCATACCGAAATCTGTCAGATATAAAATAAGTTGATGGAATATCTGCTGTTTGTCTCTTTCAGCTTTCTTCTGCACTGCCTTCAGACCGCCATACACATCCTGCAGGTGACGCTAGGATACATGCTAATGCTCTGCGTCATGTCCTACAACGTGTGGATCTTCCTGGGGGTCATCATGGGATCCGCCTTGGGCTACTTTCTGGCTTTTCCTCTTCTGAATCACATTTGAGAAGAGATGAAGGAATGGAAAACATGAAATGTTGATCTTAATTCACTGAGGACTCTAGATGATAGAACCTGTTCGATTTTATGATGCCAGGTGTGCTCATTCTCAATGTCGCGCACTTTCAATGAGAAGACGTGCAGGAGGTGTTGAGATGTATAGATTGAACAAGGATGATTGACAATTTTTAACGTTGGATTTTAAAGATGCATGAAATGTTTTGGCAAAAAAACATCTTGTTTAGAGGTCTTGTCAAGTGTTTAGAGGTTTGATTTTAAACCTCACTGGAAACACAGTATCTTGCGTTAAGAACGGTGTTAAATGCATGGGATTTTATATGTGACCCGTTTGAGAACGGTGATGTGCCTTTGACCGGTTTTAAACTTTCTACAATTACTGATGTAATTAAGCAAATTTTCTGTTACACAAATGAATGTTTAAATTCTGCTCTGTGAGATTTGCTTTAATGTACCTGTTGGTTTTCTTTTATTTTGGGAAATCACTAGTTTTAAATTTTGTGATGTGTAAAATAAACTTCCTGCATGAGCCAAGATCAGATGTTCTTGTGTCATGCTGGAAACGATTGCTGAATGGGGAACAAAAACATTGGTTGAAAAGAGAAATGCAAATCATGTGGCCTTAGTTAATGTTCACCAGCAATACAGGACTCTGAAACAGATTGACTGACTGAAAGCAGAAATTGGAGACCTACACTCCTCACCGCAATGATTTCAACGCACTAGTAATAATGTTCCTCCAGCTGGGTTTTTTTTTCTCCATTTGTTTTTAAATGAAGATTGTTTTACTGAACAATGTATTAAAGTGTTTGATAAATCTACTCCTTGTCTAAATTATTTGTCTATGGAAATAAGCAAGTTGCAGCACAGTTTTGAATTTTAGATTTACCCTAAGGCTTTAAAACTAAAACAAAACAATGTATACATATCAAATATATTTATAATATAATATTTTTTTAAATTACATATATACATGCATGTGTGTGCAATTATATATACAAAATAAATATGCAGTACACACAAATATGTAAACAAACTTTAATTTTGGATGCAATTAATCGTTGCACAGCCCTAAAATATTTTTTTTTAGATTATGTATTACATAAAATATTTTCATAACAGAGGGTGGAGCATTTTAATTATTCAAAATTAAATTAGTATAAAAAGACTTGTGTATAAGTTTGTGTTATATGAATTATATGAAATAGAAGGGTTTTGTGATAATGTAAGTGTCAACCATTTCATGCATCCTTGCTAAAAGTATTAATTTTCAAAAACACACACACACAAAAAAAAAACTGACCAAACTTTTGAATGGTAGTGTATATTATATGATAAATCAATTTTCACAACATAGACGGCATTTCAAAATAACAGTAATTTATTTATCCACTTATTTATCCAAGGAATGGAAGGCGTAGAAAACATCACGAGCACACTTTTAAAATAAATAACAGAAGATACCTGGTGAAATATTTGTGTGATGCCAAAATGTTGCTTCGTTTAGATAAATACACAGAAAACATTAAAACATAAATATGTCAAGTAAAGAATGATTAACCATTTTGTGATTCCAGTAAAAACAAGAAAATCCCACAGTCAGAATAGACCTTTGCCCACCATCCCAGAATTCCTCGCATACATGCATTTCAACAACTGCACTGGAGGGTTCCACTCCTTCCAGAAGACATCTCAAGGTTGTAAATGACTGTAACATGTTATATCATAGTTCAGTAGCTTTGTGGAAACTATCGAGGGAAAAACCCGGGTGAACTAAACCTAAGATGAACTGACTGTTTTATTCTAAACCTACTTCAATCCTTAGGATTGAAGTCATTGCAAAGGATTGATTTCATTGACATCTGCAACTCAGTAATGGTGTTTCCGTCCTCCATAACATGCGTAAACAGGTGGAGGATGTGCTGGACTATGAATCTGGGTCACAGCATGTCTGTGAGCACATTATATAGGCATGCCTCAATGTTAGTATACCTTTGAATAGGTTCTAAACCACAAAGTAATCACTAGAAGCATTAAAAAGCAAGCTTTAATTTATTTGAATTCATTTACATAGTTATTGCATAAGTGCTTAATTATGCTGCATTAATACATTTATTAGTGTTTGAATATATTCCACAGTTAACGAAAAAAAAAAAAAAACACCTTCAGATGGTCCCTATAAAATATTACTGTAGTTTTCAACATCACTCAGCTGTACATACAAGTACAGTCGGGTGAAGTCTACATTTGCATTAGTTCTGGGATCATAAACACCGCTGATGTCAAGGGGTGAACGTATGCTGGTTTACGTCACCCACAGTCTAAGTGAGCTATTCGAGATAATGACGGTCAGTTTTTTTAAACCTCTGCCACATAATAATTTGTGTGGGAGTCATGAGTTACATAAACTAAAAAGGAACACTAGGTCATAAATCTGTGTATATGAGAATATTCAATATATGTATATATACACACACACAAACACATCTCGTAGATAAACATCCCCAAAATGCCTAAATTAACTGCAAAATTAGAAAATAAAATTTAAAATAAAACTAAATAAAATTAACGCCAACTAGGCTGAAATATCAACCATAAGTGTTGCTGATGGAAAACCAGCAAACACTTTCAGTTTATAAAAAAATGTTTCATGTAAATCTCACTCAAAGAAAGCCTCTCTCTGCTGTGGTTTCAATTTCCGGTTTCTTTTCTGAAGCTTTGATATCTAAATCAATGCAAGTTTTCACTCCCTCCACCAGATTTAACGTCACCAGCTCTGTGTCCACCACCTCGTCATCTCTGATTGGCTGTGGCTCTACTTCTTCTACATTCTCATTGGCTGGAGACTGAAACCCACTGTCATCATGGCGATGAGGGCTAGAGTTGGTAGAGGTTGGAGCGAATTCCCCATCAGAGTCAATGGCGCCTTCGCTCAGGTGATCGCTGGGGTCTTCCTGGATGGCGATCTCGATCTGATGAATGGCGCTCTCAATGGCGGACACACACTGCTGCTCTTCTAAAGTCTGTTCACTGCTCGTCGCATCTAATTTTCTGTCAACTTTTTTTGGCGACTCTCTTGGCACGGTCTCCATTACTGAGGTGATGTGCTTCACCTCATCACCCTCTTCCAAAGGAAACATGCCGTTGGTCAATTGAGTCTCATCTTTTTCGCCAGGGTTGACAAATTCCAGCACAGGGTTTATGAGGTCTCGAATCTGATTGATGCTGTCTGGAGAAGCTGGTTCTTTCTCGATGGGCACGTGCTCCACTGGGCTCAAAGACTTTTCTGTTGCAAGATCTTGTCCCTCCTGCCCTTCGTTCTCCTCTGGGATGCCGTCCACTCCCGGTACTTCCTGGCAGGACTCATAAAGAAAAGGCATGCCGTCCAGTTGGATCATGGAGACTATTTGTTTGCGTTTCCTGTTGGCCACTTCGCCTCCTTGCCTCTCCCCTTTTACTCCTTCGAAATGGCCAGCCCAGTCGATGTTGTTCTCTCCTAGCAGGTGCAGGTTGAGGTCACTGTTGGTCAGTACCATGCTGTCTCTGTATAGGTTGTGCCTTCGCTGGACCGCAGCTTCCTTCACAGCTGCAAAATTAAAAGGAATGAAAACGCATTAAAACAATTTTTAAGCAGTAAGGTACGGAAGTTGTGCTATATTGTGTAAATTGACTCATTAATACGAACACTTCCTATTATATCCATTTATAAAAATACATGCTACATGTACTGTGCTGCTGGACTAATCACAAGAATTGCATATTGTTGCCCTATTGCCCTGGGTTCTATTGCTCTCCTCATTTGTAAGTCGCTTTAGATAAAAGCATCTGCTAATGATTCATTTTAGTGACGGGCTCCACTTCACGGAAAAGAAACCAGGAAGGCAGAAAGCGGCATTCTATTTGTTTTCTTTATTTTACAAAAGCACAATGTTTTGTTTTTTATTGTGATTGTTCAAAGGTATTTTTATTTGTGTGCACAATGTCTTACTCTTATCTGTATGACCATAAATAACCTAGTATTTTAAGTTGTTCTGCTGTTATAATGAGACAAAATCATTTGGGATTGTGCCAATTTCACAGTGATGCAAATATGTGTGTCCTGGAAATGGAAAGCCTCAGGTGCCTCCTTGTGGAAAGGTGAAGTAGGCTCTTTTTCTTTTCGCTCATCTTTCCGTGACTTCTTGGAAACGCGTAATTTTGAACTTTGACAGTTCATTTACATCAGGTGACAATAGCAGATGCACAAACGCAGAGAAAACTAATCTCTAATCTATTTTTTTTTTCACTATTCTATTTATTTTTTCAATTTTATAACACAAGAGATGCTTTTCAGTTTTGTAGCTGATTGTGACCAAATACCTTGTTTTTTTTGCTTTACAAGCCCTACCAAAAAAATATGACCAATGCAAATGCTTAATACACTAAAGGAGGCTGTACTGGTCCAACTACCTCAGGGGGGACTACATGTCTTTTAAAAATATATGAAAAGAAATCTAGCATCTGGGATTTGTTGCCTTTTCCTGTTGTACCGAACTAATATCGAACAGTGACCTCAAAACCGAGGTACGTACTGAATCGTGACTGTGTACCGTTACACCGCTAGCAAATATTGTCAGGGCTGAAGGGGCTGCAGACACTCACCCATCATGATGTCCTTGGAGACTGACTGCAGGACCAATTCCTCAAAAATGTTCTCTACTAGGATGAATCTAGAAAAGTCCTCAAAGATGAGCTCCTTGAACTTGGGCAATTCCTAGATGTCAACGGAAGAAAAGAAAAAAACATGAACATTTCACATAAAATCAGGAAACATGTGTTTTGGTGTGCTTTCTATGATTTTTTTTTTTTTTTTTTTACCATTTATCAATAAATTTAAATACGCTAATAATTTAGAATTTATCTATAAAACCTATAGATCAACTAATTTTATGGAATAATAATAATAATCTGGTTACAAATACGAATGCTAGTAGTAGTAGTAGTCTGAAAAGAAATATTTATTTTTTACCTGAGCCCATATTAGCATCTGACTCTAGGTGGGCTAATGGGAACTAAGAAATATAAAAAGCTGGAATAGTAGGACAAAAAAAAACTAGTTTGTTCTTACAAAGGGATGTGTAGCATAAAAATAAAAAAAATAAATAAATAGAACAAATGGCATTCCCAACTGGCATAGAGACATTGATTGTACCAACCGTCGAACAGGACGGGGAGAGCTGTTTCAGCATGTATGGTATGATGATTTGAAGCAAAGCCTCTCTGAAGAACTTCTTCCTCACTGTGCTGCTGTCATAGTCATATTTCTGCGGGTCATGAACAAACAGAATTAAAATGAAGCAGTCATTTTTCTATAACAGCAATAATCCAGGAGCTGTGCAAACAAACCCCTTTTCAGCTTTAGAGACCCAACCAATGCACATACTTTGAGTACTCGGTCCTGACAGCGCTGGACTGTCTTGCAGAGGTCCTCCCCGCTGTTGCCCTCGAGACTCTGATGGACCAACTGCTCAAATGTGTGCACTGCATCATCCATTTGCTACATCCACAAATAGAGGAATTTTAGGAAGGAGGGGTGACAGATTATCATCAACTTTGGTGGTTTATTTGTAAAATTATATAATTCTCATGGACAATGACTACATTTGGAATAACAACTTACATGCAGCAGAAATATGAAAAGTACCAAGTACAGTATGCATATAATACCCAGATGGCCATGGGATACTATATACCAAGATTGGATTGGGATAGAGGGAAGGACGGATTGGGATGGAACATGGTAAGATCATACTAACATTGATCATACCAAAGCAATATGCTCTTTTATCATATACTCATTTGATCTATTGTATACTTTCATTTGAATGTCAGTAAAGTCTCAATTGCTAATAGACCTGCAATAACAGATTTTACCTCAGGGTGGAGCTCATCAACAATAAACTTCTTAAATCTTAAATTTCTCTTGAATATCCTTAAGCCATTTTTCTCAGATACTTGCTCTTAGCCTCATTGCTAAATAAATGTGGGCACTTGATTTTATTTTGTTGGCACAAAAAAAAGAAAAAAATGCAGTACTATTAATCATTCTATAGCCTCTGCCTGCAAAATGCCAAGTACTGCAAAACTTCAAGAAGTTTTAGATATTCAAATGGAATATTTAGAAATGACAAGAACAGTGTGGGTCTAAGGAAAGAGACCTGTCTCATGAGGATCTGAGCTCTCTGGATGAACACAGAAGGGCTGGACACGTCACATCTCTGCTGGAGGCCTTCCAGGTTCAACGTCTCCATCTTCTCATAGCAACTCTGCATCTTCACCGGATGGAAGGCCAACATGGAGACCTTGTCCATATGCTAGGCAACAAGCATGGAGAGATGTTATGGGGTTAACTAATCCTTAAAATGCATAGGCTAATGTTGTTAATTAACGTCTAGTCTCACCTCTCCCAGTTTCTCCCTGCTGTCATCGTTCATTGAGTTCTTGCTGATCTCCACCAGCTCACGGAACAGGATGTCCCTGACTTCGGAGAATCCTCTGCTTGTGGGCTCCATGAGGGCCTCTAGGATGGAGTGGATGTAGGGCTGAACCTTGCTCCTCACTAGCTGTTCAACACGGGGTGACACCGATGCTTTAAGAAAAAATTTTCACAAATATTAGCACACTAGAACTTCCCTTGAGAGGTAAAAACCACATGAAACGAATTTCATGTGTGCATGTTAAATTTGTACGTTTTAGTTTAACAAGCCTTAAATTTGCATGAGAAATATTCAGTGCACATGTGAAATTCACATGCTTGTTTGAGAGACATACTGACCTACAATGGACTTTTATGCTTAATTATGTTGTCTCACTTTGCAAATGATGTGCCGAAACAAAGAACACTATAGAAAAAGCTCAATTATAAAAGCTGAAGAACGATCACAATGACTCTAGGCCACATAAAGGGCCCTGGTATCTGTGAACAGGTGATTGTGGGAAAGCACCTGTCCTGAATGTCAAAAACACAAGCTCTATTATTCAGTTAGAATAAAGGTGGCACCACAAACACACAGGTGTACTGTGTGTAGAATCATATAGATTATGAGAAACTCAAGCAAAATGACCTCGATAGTTTTTTTTTATGTTATTTGAAATGTGCTACGGGTGTTTTCAGTGGAACACAGTCCCAGCCACAAATGACAAAAAAAATGTTGTACTCTTGCCAAACCTACATTAACCTAAGAGGCCCTGACCGTCCTGACATATAGTTGACCTAATCTGCGTGAAACTGAATTCCAATGAAAGCGGGATCATATGGAAGAATTTGAGACTCACGCTTGAATGTTCAAAACCATATTAATTTTCACACATTTTACATTGCAGCACAGGGCCAGATTTTGACAGACATGGACATTAGTCTTGCCCACCCAATCCAAATGTAGGCAAAGATAGCGTTAAATTGTTTTTATGGTTTGTGCATTGGTTAAAAGCAATCTGAGGCATGCTGCATGTTGAGAAGTTTTATGAAGGGCAACCAATCTAAACTTCGGGGGCCAGACAGAGCCAGTCGCTTTAAACAATCACCATTTTAGCTTTTCTATAGTAAACCTACATATTCATATAACACTTTACTTTTTCACACCAAAAGTGAAATGAATAAGCTTCAGGCTGAAGGAAATGCATTTTAAATTACACCTGTACAGTCGAGGGCGAAGCCAATCTGGATTAAAGAACAATAGGATACAGGAGAAAAGTTCAACACTCGCATTTGTAAATCTAATCTAAAGTAATTTATCCTTATTCGTATGGTTGAATAAGATCATTAAAAGGTCAGCAGCATTGGTTAATAAAGTACGATTAAATACATTAAGTATATTTGTGTAATTTAAAATAGTTCATTATAAAAGTTTAGCATAACATTTTGAGAGTGCATTTATTCATTTTGAGGAATACTGAATGTTTTCTTGCAAGTGAGATGAGTAAATGCACGTTCACATTTAGTCTAGAACTAATATCATGTTTACACAGCACACACACCTCCTCACTTTATTTCTCTCAACATGGGGACAAGAGAGCTGTCAGTACTTTTTTAAACAAGTAATGCTAGTTACTTTTCACATTTATTCAATGTGTTACTTAGTTAGTTGAAAAAGTAATCTGATTACGTAACTCAAGTTACTTGTAATAAGTTACCCACACACATACACACACACACACAAACAATTTGTTGATGTGCATGTTCCAGGAAAAAAACTCAAGACTACAATTGATGAGTTTCAGAGGGTTTTTTTTTTAGCATAAAATTGGCAAAGTAAAAAAATAAAAA
The DNA here is from genome assembly GCA_036326025.1 of Chrosomus eos. Lineage (NCBI taxonomy): Eukaryota > Metazoa > Chordata > Actinopteri > Cypriniformes > Leuciscidae > Chrosomus > Chrosomus eos. The sequence goes on from CM070834.1 coordinate 14,159,021, forward strand.
AGGTCCCTCTTTCAGATCTTATTTGTCATGCATCAGGCAATATGTTCTCTCTCATTTTTGCGAGCGAGTGAGTGTCCCCTAGCGGGAACGCTAGTGATTTTCACATAGTAGGCAGCTTGGCTCTGCTCTTACCGCGGATCTTTCCGGAAACATGCTCTTTGGACGTGATGATTTGGTCCATATCTGTGCGTAGAGCAGCGTCCAGACGGGGGCGCTCCACCTCACAAACCTGAACCAGAGCTTCATGTTGAGTTCGTGTCTGTGACAACACCTGCCTGTATACTGCATCTGAGATCTGACAGGGTAAACAAACACATGATAAACAAACTGCAGCAGATTTACAAATCCATACAATCATTCCTTAAGTTCTTAATACAGTGACAAAAGTGGCGTTTTTTTAACATGCATTCATACATGATCACAAGTATTTATTTTTAGGTCTTACATTTTGGCGCTCATATATAAAATATATATATATATATATATATATATATATATATATATATATATATATATATATATATATATATATATAAACACTAATAACTTTTTTGGGGGCCTTTTTGAACTGTTGAGCCTCAATGTGAACCCTAGCACCAATTTATACTTCTCTATAGCCTGAAATGGCATTATTTATTTTTTTATCAATTATAAACTAATAGATCTATTATCGATTGCCAAGAAAGTATGATACAATCATAAAAATGCTTTGCGTACATTTGTGTAAATGATAAGATTAATTTTTTTTTTACAGCTATAATTTACATATGAAAACCGACCAGCATCCAGTCCTTCTGTCTCTGTTGTAGTTTTCCTTTTAGCCGAGGTACGATCAGATTCCTCAGTTCAGGGTGCAAAGTCTCCATCACCAGGTTAGCAAGAATCTAGACACAAACAGATGTGAATGAGAAAAAGCCTTTGAAAACTAGTGGTTACACAGAAACTGGAACTACCGTTTACTTAATGATGGCATGACAAAATTTGAATACTGCTTTAGAAACCAATCAGACAGCTACGAGGGCATCATTAACTTTATGCAAACAGCTTTGTAGTTTTGCATGCATATATTCGGTAACCATGCCATCATAGACTGCAGACTGTAGGCTACAATGTCAAGTGAATAATTCTGAAAGCGTTCATACCCATAACATAGACGCCCATCACAGATGGCTGCTTTGTTTATGCTCACTGCCGTGCATGCAATGACAGACAGAACAGAAACAACCTTTGATGTGGGGAAACGTGTCTGTGTGAATAAGTCTTTTCATGTGTGTTTTTAGGGATGGGATAGTTTTATCATAAATAATACGCCACAAACATGACACGTTTACTGTAAATATTAGGAATAGCTCACACCTTAATGTTGCCTGATATCAACCGATGTGTTTGATAATGAGAGAGAGAGGAAGGGGCTTCTTTATGTCTTGTTGGTGATGTTGTGGAGCAAATGACTGGCATTTATTAGCTGGTCACCCGTGAAGCATCCGCCCACACCATACACATAAAATTGCACACCTCTAGGTCACACTACTATAGCCATTACTCACATATATTAATTTAACTTCACTTAGCCAATTTTATTGTTGCAGCTGATGCTTTAGGCTTGGCTGAACAAACCGGTATCAATAACTTAAGTTGCTTGATATTTAGGTGAATGGCATTTCAAGTTCGTCTTAGATCCATGAGTTTACAATTTCATGCAATGGTAAATAGTACAGAATGTCTTTCACCCCCCCTCCACTCGCCCCGTTTCTGCGGTAACCCAGGGGCCAGGTGGCAGTAACACCCAGCAGACCCCTCACAGAAAAACAAAAAACAGACAGCCCACACCCAGCAGTAATAACAGCCCACGCAGCCGTTTCCAGCATGGTGTCACGTCCAGGCTGACCGTGACGCCCTGTATCACTGTTGAGGGCGGGATGAGGAGGAATGACCATGTCTCTGGCACACACAAAATGTCAATACCTTCTTTATTTGCAACTCATAGTACTTTTCCCTGGTTAAAGTGTAAGAACAGAGGCATTAATTGAGTTTATACAAACCGCTCATTCATAGGAAACATTTCCTGGGTGTGTTCTTGCAGGGAGCAAAACACAGCATTTAAAGTCCAAAACAAACAATTTTTTAGGATGGAGCATGTGTGCGAGAGAGTGAGGACAACCAAGAGTGAGGGCAACCAGAACCCAACCCAATTATTTTAATGACTGCCTGTTTGCATTTCATTTAAATCTGTGCACGCAAGTAAGAAAGAGTTAGATAACATTTAGTTTCTAATAGATTTAGGAATGCCTATTTCCAGCATATTATAACATTTATTTTCTAATAGATTTAGGAATGTCTATTTCCAGCATATTACGACTAAACTGAGACAGCAGGATAAACCACACAGACCTGACCATAACTCACTCCTTTAATGACACATTCTCAGCTGTCTCTCTGCTCTGTGGTTTAGACATTATTGAGGGTTTGTGCTGCTCCAGAACAGTAGAGATCTTAAAGAGTGATCAGTCTGACTTTAGATAAAGCTTAAGAGCTAGTCTTTTAAAAATGGCCGTCAGGTCAGACAGAAAGATGGAAAACATTGTATTTTGGTATGCATTTGTTTAAATGAGTTTGGGAGGAAGACATTGGTAATTCAGAAATATGTTATAATGTCACAAATATTAGGACATTAATATATTATCAGTAACATTCAATACTTATTTAAACACTTGGTCCGGCCACATTAACAAATGTATAATGTAAGTATATGGAGTTTAGGTCAAATTATATAAATAATGTTTTAAAGGAGCAGTACAAAATGTCAATTCAAAAGTAAATTACAATACACTTTGGTTCATGAAATCATGAAACATGAAAATAAGCTACAAAACTGTAGAATATGGCCCGGTCTCAGCAACAAAGCCAAAACGAACATTCTTCCACCGGTCTGCTTGTAAATTTACTTAAAATAATAATAATAAAAAAAACCTCAGCTTAACTGAACATCTGATGGAAGTTGGTTTGAAGTGGTTTCTAGCTGGTCTAGGTTGATCATTTATGGTAATTAGTTGGTCTAGAGCTTCATTACAAGTTTAACCTGGTAGACATGGCTGGAAAGGACTAGTAGACGACTTAGAAATCCAACATGACGACCTTTAGCAGGTAGACCTGTTTTTTGACCTAGATTCTCCATTGCCAATGCTCTCAGTGAAATAAATAGTTACTTCGAGAGTGTCAGCCACACAAGTTTGGGTGCCCTCCCACCTGTCTGGGACACATAAAGCCAAGATTGAGGACATTCAGAGGGAACTCAATCCGAATGATCCAAGAAAAATAGAAGTGCTCAGGGATAAAACGCTGTCTGCTCTGTTCTTTCCTCCTCTCTCTCGTTCTTTTCCAGGGAGGCTCTGATTTCTCCGCCATTCTAATTCCCATGAGTCAAAGAGAGTGTCTGGGGTCCACTATACAGCACCTTAAACTCACTAAGTACACTGCAGTATGAAATGAAACCATCACTAGAATGATGCATTTTATATGCAAAGTATCCTGTTTTGTATGAAGGATGTTTAATTGTGAAAAGCTGTCAGATGCTCCAAACATGAAATGACCTTTACTAACCTGTGCTTGGTTTCCACACATCAAGTCCCAGGTGCCGTAGTGACCCTTGGCCTGTCTGTAGAGCCGTAGGGCATCTGTAAAAGCCGGCGTCGATACTTTGGACTCTTCTGACAGTCCTAGAGAGGTCAAGAAACATGACATGTTGCAGATCAACTTCTTGATAAAATCACATGGTTTATGCCAACGGTTCTCAAAGTGAGGTCCATGACCAATAGCCTTGCACCGCCTTATCGTCACACTGGTGTTATTCCAAAACCATTTCTGCACGTGTGAAGTATGCGGTTTTACGTGGATATTGGGCCACAAATGAAGTACAAAGCCTTGTTTATATAACAATAGTTCAGCATCAAAATACATGCAAATATGGAAACATTTGGATTTGTGCCGAATGAGAGAAGAGCCCAATGCCAGTTTCAGTTTCACTTTAAATAAATTTGTTTAGGCTTTAAAACAATGTTGTTTGTAATGAATGCCACTATAATTTGTTTATTTTATAGGGCTTTTTTTCCTTTTTCTAAAAAGGCTACCGTTAAATTCAAAGTATTTTATGTGGAGTGAGGGAACTTGCATGTTTATAAACATTGTTTGTACTGGTATTTTTCATTATTTTTGATTGTAATAGACTAATAAAAATGCCTAATTTCATTTATGGTTGGGTGGGTTCTCTCAAAAATGATGCAACATTCAGGTGCAACTTATTTGCCAGGAAAATAAAAAGGTCAATAATAAAATTGTGCAGTGTTATTAAAGTGTTTTTACAGTGGACCATTTGCATGAATAAAACAAGCATATGGTAAAATCAAGCAGCTTTGAGGTTTTTTGCTGGTTCAAGCTGGTGAAAAATGGTAGACAAACTTGGACCAGCAATAAATCACTCCAAATACACCATTAAGTGGGTACAGCAAGGAAGAGAAATGGATTATTATATTAAGAATGAGTTGTGCTCAAAGGAAAGGACCTCCACTAAAAAGACCTTGATGTTTAATGAGTCTATGGAAACTACAGCTACCACCACTCAAGCAGAGAACCCCACAAGACCTAACATGACAAGGCTTTTTGGAAAAACACTTAAATGATAATTATATGGTACTGAAGTGAATATGGACTGCTCCATGTAGGACCATTTACGTAAACGCTGTGCATCAGAGCTGCTGAAAGGAACCCAATTTGCCATGTAGATAACAATCAAACAGCGCCAGTCACGCTCTCTCGCTGATACTAAAAGTCAATCTGACAGCTGTTATTTGGGAGATTTGAGTCTTTTGGGACATTGATAACCTTTTAGAGTTGCTTTACTGATGCCAGCAGGAAGTGAGTGTGATCCATAAAGTTACACAAGGAAAGACAAACACAGATGGACATGAGCAATGTCAAGCTGCACAAACACTCACAAGACAGGAGCTGATGATGTGAAATGTGTGTGTGTGTACTGCAGTGAGTTTCAGATTGGCCGACACAAAGACAGGAAGTCCTCAGTGAGAGATGGAGGGAAGGAGTGTAACAGTCTATCAGGAACAGGAAATCCACTCAGCGTTCATTTTCACAGAGACAGAGACACAAAATGGAGGAAAGTAGAAAATAACTAGCTTTTCTTGGCATAAGCCCCATGTGAAAACATTAGATGCGTTTGTCAGCAGTCTGTTAGGAGGAAGTCCCTAGAGTTCTGGGCGCGATAAAACAAAATAACCCCAAAATCTGTATCAAGGCCCCTCGTCCCCTAACACATCCACTGGTAATATCACCAACAGTGATTTAAATGTGGCTGTGTGTGTGTGTGTGTGTGTGTGTGTGTGTGTGTGTGTGTGTGTGTGTGTGTGTGTGTGTGGTGTGTGTGTTGGCTGTGTGTGTGTGTGGTGTGTGTGGTGTGTGGTGTAAAAAGAGCTGCCTGCTCTCGTTTTCTCCAACGAGCTGGCAGGCCTGAGAAACTCAATGCAAGAGTCTTGAGCAAAAATAGTACATATGGTAGAGTTTAGCGTGGGCTTCCTCTGGCACGGGACTGCACAGTGGTTAGCCGAGACTCCTGGGATGGCTGGTTCCCAGGGTTGCTCTGTCACCGCATGTGCACGCGCTAACCATTACGGTTTCGTTCACTGGAGCATTTCTTATTGGAGTCAAAAGCAAAAGAACTACACGAGTTTCAAATGAAAGGTCTCTTCTCTGAAACAATAATGAGAACCCAAAGACAACATATTAGCTTATAAATGACATTTATATCAAAATCTTTAGGAAGCAAAGACAAATAATCCCACCATAGATTTTTGGCTTTTACAAGTAAATATTGACTACTTTTATATTAGAATTCACAATATATATTTTTTTTTTACGTTTGGTTTCAGTATGAAGTCATATATACATACATATATATATATATATATATATATAATAAAAGTTAAATGTATGAAAACTAACTTTCAGAATGTAAAATTCACCCCAGGAAAAAAAGGCCCATTGAAACCAAGCAGAAAAAAAAGTGAAAAATGTGATTAATATATATTATGACTGCCTACATTTTTACACCAAGACACCTACTCACTGTACAGAAACTTGTCCTGCCAAGTAAAGATGAGGTTATGGATAGAAATAAGAGAGAAAATAAAATCTCATTTATGTGCATAGTTTTTTTTAATTGAATGAAAGTGAGAGTAGAAAACGTTCATGCAAAACTAAATTATGATTGTTTTTTGCACAAGAAACCCGAGTACATCACCTTAGGACAGTGGTTCCTCAGCAAACTTTATAATAAATTATTGGTAACGCTTCCTTTTACGTACAGTACTTACCCAGAAAGTACTGGCTAATATAAGGTAAGTACATGGAACAGGGGTAGGTTCAGGGTTAGTACTAGTTATTACCCAGTAATTGTAGTTACTAAAATAAGTACATAGTATTTACATGGGTAACTGGACTGTAAAAGGAAGCGTTACCAAATTATTTAAATGAAATATTTTAGTTTTGCGTATTGATTTACTTTAGTATTTTTTTCACAGTCTGAAAATAAGCAGCATTATCATAATTACAGCATACATGCCAGAATTAGCTTAGCATATATGGGAAGCATCATATCTAAGTTACTGCTCTTCAGGTTCACATGTGGGCGTTAACAAAACAAGATGGTCAAAGGGTGCCTATTACTTAGTGCAAAGACAGTTATTACATTTTAGCTGAATTCAAAGTGTGCCGTTTGATGGTGTATTGCATCTGTCAACAATTCCTTATATGAAACCGAAATTCTCCTCTACTTCAATTTTAAAAACCGGTTTGTTTTCTTTCTGCCATGGGTCTCCATACTATGATGTCATAATGGGTGTGATGATATGATGGATTACCAACTGTCCCAGTTGCCAAAGAGACAAGTATGACTACTACAAAACAAGTGACTAGCAACCTCCTCAGACTGTCAGAACAATGACTATAGATTACAATTACTAGTTAAACAAAAATGTTCAGAATGCAAAATTTGCACTGAATCACCAATGGTGTAAGCTTTCCATTCTTTTTGTCCCATTCCAGAAGGTTAGACCAATCAAATTAAACATGTATTGGGATCATAAACAGCCTTAGTTCAAATTCTGATAGCTAAAATAGAGCTAAGATAAAGCAAACCACAGATGCACACTATGAAAGGCTAGGCTTTGTGTATGCGAGATAGAGTATAATTCACCTGAATTTTGTCAATTGCTGCAATAAAACCCAAGCATATCGAGCACCTGCTGTAACACCACAGCTTTGCATGTGGTTGATCTCAGCCTTCTGGTAACCCCCCAGCCCAAACACAGAGCTGCATTCTCGTTTGCAGAGCAACTACCTCAAGTCATCTTTGCCCTCGGGATTTTGCAGAGCCCTTCCCTGCTGCCTCAAATGCAAATGATGTTCACTGTGTAACTTCTAGCACTAATGACTGTCTGTTTTGGCCTGATACCGAGTCAGACGATACCTCACCTTAAGAATTTAAAAAGCCTGGAGGCAAGCTAGAGATTTTATGTTTGCTGCACATATTGATCTGGGATGAAATCCCTAGTTACATGTTAATTTTAAATCAATATGCAAAACAGGCTGAGGAACAAAACTTCTCTTGAAGATGAGTCAACATTCCTCATAAAAAAAAGAAAAGTTATTTGATTTTGATAGGTGTAAGCTGAGAAGACTATTGAAACAGCAATTGTTGTAGGCTATTATTTACTTACACAATTCAGTTATCTAAAGCCAATAGTACTTTAATTGAAATACATAAAAGTAATAGAAGCATCATCATAAAAAAAAAAAGACTAGCTTTTTACTCTTTAAACCAAACTACTTTTCAGAATCAGCTCAAAATGTAAAAAAAAAAAGTCAAACATGAAAAATGTAACAATATAAAAGTAAATGGTTTGGATTATTTCTGCAGGTATTCCGGTGGAAGGTCACAGCAAATTAATGACTTGAAACGCATTCAAAAATTAAGTTAACAAGATCAATCTCCGACTGAGAAGAGCAGGAAGGTCTGGGTTTCCTCAAAGTGGACAGGCGAGTGTGAAGGAATGCAAAAAACATTAATTCTTATATACTTCAGGTCAGGCCGTGAGGGTTTACGGTTTATTAGACACACCCCTAAATCATATTCAGCAGTCTCTCGTCACATCCCAGTGAGATACCAAGAGGTATTTGATGTTATAGATCTGCGTAAGTTGTATGGTATCTTGTTTTGAATCATTGTGATCCACAAAGCCAGTAATTTGCTGTCATGTCTTGACAAGCCCAACTGAGAGTGCCTCTGATCTACCTCAGGGCATTATGGGAAGGTGTTGACATTTGGTCAGGATATTCAGTTAGAAGTCAATGACTGGCAACATGTTAGAGCTATGCTGCTCTGCAAGTTGTATTTATTGGCCGTTATCTTAATTTCACAATTTTATTAGTTTTGCATCGACACTTAAAATTTTTGATTTAAACTTGTTATGCAGCTGTAGGAATTATCTTTATAAATAATCTAAACCTTGGTGTTGGTTGAGGAGATTCCCCCTTCCATATGAAAAGCACTCAGAAAAGACCTATATAAAAATGTAACAAATTATGAATTACATTTAAAAATGTTTATTTTTTAAATAAGTCTCTTATGCTCAGCAAGGCTGCATTTATTTGATCTAATATACAGTAAAAACAGACCATAAAATTGTGAAATTATATTCCGTTTTATATTCTAATACATTTTAAATTGTCATTTATTCCTGTGATGACAAAGCTAAATTGCTAAAAGCTAAATTTACTCCAGTTTTCAGTGTCACATGATCCTTCTGAAATCATTCTAATACTGATTTGGTGCTCAAGAAACATTTATTCTCCTCATTCTCCTTATCATCATCATCATCCTCATATTATATTGTGGAAATGCTGATAATTATATTATCATATATATATATATATATAAAACTGACCCCAATTTTTTTTCTACCTTCCATTTAATTTGACTTGGTTAAACAATTTAGTAACTGAATTTCTAAGCAAAAAAAAAAAAAAAGTAAAAAATTCCCCTTCCACACAGCAATCCCGTTAAGTTACCAGAAAGCCAATACCAGAAAAAAAAAGGTGCTGTTCACACAAGCAACAGCGTGCAAAATACCGGTAATCGTTATTCCGCGTTCACACATATACCGTTAATGTTACAACCAATTTACCGGTATATTCAAAAACACATGATTTGTTACTGGTAAGTTACTAGTAAAGACTATATGTGTGAAAGGGGCTAATATCAGCGCATCAATGATAAAAAAAATATAAATAATAATATTTCATAAAAAAAAAAAAAAAAAAAGTTCAGTTCTTGCATGGGATATTTAACATCAGTTAAAAGTACAATAGGAACATCCTCCACACCTTAAAGTAAAGTAATTTCAAAGGCATTCAACACTTCAACCTGTGACAACCTTTTCCCCCCTCAGACAAACACACACACACCCTGTTGTGTGATTTAAAATATGACAATGAGCCAGAAGATTTGCGAGGGTGGAGCTGAAGGAAATATAATACTATGAATTATTACAAAGACATTCAGGCATTTCTTTGAATATTTAGCTAGAAACTCTATAGATTATGTTTGATTGCTACGACAAGATTTGACTGCATGTCCTTCCTGTTAAAGTAAATCAGAAACACCAAAACACCACAAGAACATGAACCACCGTTTCCTGCAAATGTGATACGAGTAAAGTAGAAAAGATAGATCTTTTTAAACTCAAAGCAGATACACTGACAGAAACGCACATTTAAACATTTTTAAAACAGCAGGACTTCTTTGTTTTGTCATTGTTTGTGATAGTGACTCACCATTGTTGGTGTGTCTCACACAGTCCTGGAAAACGGCATGCCACTTCGTCTGTTCTTTCTCTGTCATCACGCAGAAGTAGTGATGGCGGGCATATGGATGCCACAGGATGAGGGGAAACTGTGTGGGGCACTTCAGAAATGGGGCACTTGCCACTTTGGCCTTTGGATCTAAAACAACAGACACAATACAAGATGAAGAACACAAATTACACTGATTAGACAATACTTCTGTATACAGAGAACTCATTCTGCAATTTATCTAGTCCATACATAAATAAAATTATATTATATTATTATGAGATCAAATAAGAACTTTCTGTAACACTTCACCTAAAGCCTTTATATTTACTGCATTATAAAATTATTAATGCATATAAAAAAAAATGAATGCATTTAATTATGACTTATGCATTTTATGGTCTCATGAATATCTGTTACCCCAGTTATAATACTTCTGTGTCAGGACCACTATTGTCAAATATGATGATTCGCAATTGCATACAGATAGGATTGGCGGTATAGTTCTGTTCTGGGCAAAAACTCCCATGCAGCCTAGCATGAATAAGAGCAGGGATAGCAGCAATAACCCCCTTTAGGGTAAACAGAACCAACATGTATTGTAGATATTATTAATTCAAGATTTTATAGTACAACATAATTCGAGAATTTATTCTGATCCAAGGGGAATCAGAATGCCATACTGACTGACGGAGGAGCTGGGGAAGGAGGAGGGTAATTCGCGCCTGATAAAACGTGATACCTGCAGATAATACTGAAGGAGCTTATACATGTATACAGTGATAGGCGTCATATTCCTATAGGTGTGTCAGCTGATACGAGCTTGACTAACATGACCTTAAAGCTGCAGTCGGCAAGTCTGGCAGATTGAGTGGACTTAGGCCACTTATGTTTACAACTCTCTTGCCCCTCCCCCACTATCAACGAATACCCTCCCTAATCTACCGATAGCTTGCAATTGCTAACGTCATTAATACTCTAAATGAGCTTTTCCGCCATCACTCTTTGTTACTGCACGAACTTCAGGCGTGTGCATGTGATTGTAACGTGCGTGAGGGGTTGCGTGTGCCCGATCTGTCATTGACAGTCAGATCTCACACCCCCCTGCGCTGATTGGACCCGATGATCCGGGAGCGGTGGATTTTTGCAAAACAAATAACACGCTCTAGGTGGAGTTAGAAGCCCAGGTTTCTTTCTAAAACCACTTTATTTATGTTGTTCTGTCAGATTATAGTGTCGATTTCACTTAATATGATCAAAAAAAAGTTGCTGATGGCAGCTTTAATTGATCTAATTCTTGTTAAACCTTTAGATGAAGAAAAAAAAAATGACAATATGACATATGACAAATATGACAAATATTTCAGATGTAACAAGGAATGTGCAAATCTTATAATGCATTATAATTTTGGTTACAATTATCTAGAAATGTGACATTGCATTGTAACAAACATTATTAATAACTTTATATGCATAAAAGCTTGAAGTAATGCGTTTACAATTTTTTAGACAAAAATCAATGTATACAATGTAATTTTTAAATCCTACTTGGACTTTCTTATAGGAATGTAGTACAAATGATTTTAAGAATCTTTCAGGATTCCAATAGGATTTTCTAAACTTTTTTTTGTATCATGTTATTTATTTATCATATTAATTCATTTCTCACCACTCAGGCTATTGTTGAGAAGCCCCAGGTACTCCTCCATAGAGGTTAGGGCTCTGTACCCGGCACAGTTAATGACCCCTTTGGATTGTAGACCTCGATCATGTGCCTGTAGAGGAAACAGACTTTTCAGAAATCAACTGCAACTGGGGAAATGACATACAGTACATGATGTCCACAAACAGCAATGCAATTTAAGTGAGGTCCAATAATGCAAGATTGACATTCAGATCATTTTTCTTTTGTTTACATTTAATTATCTGAGCTGGGTGTGTTTGTGGTGAACATACAAAAAAAAGCCCACACTCAGTGGTTTCCACTCACCGCTTTGCTCTCATACAGGCCGATGTTGTAAGAGTCGCCCACGTACAAAAAGCGACTCCTCCATTTCTTGCTCTCTTCCAGATACTGAAACAGACCTCCAGAGAAGATGGACTTGTTCTTCAGGGGGTCCTGTGGTGGGAACAAACACATTTTAACTGAATGTGAATCAAAATCATTGTACTAGATGAAAGCATGACTAAACAATACAATGAATGATGTTTAGAAGACCAACATGAAACACTCCCAACAGTCTGGAAAAACAAAAAGGCTAGCTCAAGATGTGTTTATATAACATTGATCTCAGTGATTCGACCTAAAATAAGAAATGGGCAGAGCAATTGGTACATAAAAGGCATTCAAGGTTGTGTTATGTCTACAATCAAAACCACAGCTTTCTGTTAATGGATGCCGAATTTACCACTGGAGTGAACATGCCTTTGAACACGGTTAATCGGTTAATCTTCTAAACAAAATCCCAAAAAATACAGAGAAATATTTTCAAGTCCAGCTGTCTTGGCTCATAACAATTGACGGACTTCAAAAATTATTGTGCATAGTTCTTGAGAAGCGTTTTTCTTGGCTGTAATCTCGATTTATGTGTTGCGTTGAGATTAAATGACATCATGGACAATTGATAATTGGAGAGGTCAGCAGCCTTCAATTGTGAACATTTTCATTTCTCTTCCCGTCTCCAGATTAGTAAAGATAACAGAGCTAACCGGGGGACTAACTTTCTTCGCAAGATCATCTCTCAGGCCCAATTCAAACTGACAGTGGCTGTTTACATGCTCACCTTGTGTTTCAATCGGAAAGTATTCATTACGGTTGATGAATCCGAATGTAGTGTTTACATGAACGATAAATAAAGTGATCGGGTTGATGTGTGTGTTTATATGCCACAAGCTTCTAATCAGAATTGATTATTTGACATGCACACACTGCACGAATGTACAGTTTTCTGCTGTTTGTGCCATTCTCCTACATTGCTTTTTTGTTTGTTTTGAAGAGCAGACTTCATATTTATCTATTTCGGGTCCTGATTAGGAAACGACGAGCACATGAACCGTTATGCCATGCTGTTTATTTTTATCAAACAGTAAAAACGCCCCTTCCTGCGACCAAAACAGTGTCTGTGGATGAGAGAATGAAGTGAGGACTGATGGGACTTCACAGACGATGAAGGGGTAGGAGAATTCTAGAATAACACAAGCCATTTTTGACATTTCTTTTAACAACTGCAGCTAGTTCCGCGCATCTTATGTCATTGCACATGCGCAATCTCTCACAAAAGCTGGTTTAGGCTCCTTTGATGCTAATTGTTTCTGGTTTGAGATCAGCAGGTCTGAGGCCAGGAGAGAGGGATAACATCCAAAACAAGTAAAGTTTTCAAAACAACAACTAAATAGTCTACACTGGGAATGCCCAACGATACATAATCGTTGATGGACACCTCCCCATGTGTTGGACAGAAGCTCCAGCCACATTAATGTTTCCCCTGCCTATCTTAATAAAATATATAATTACTAATATTACTTATTTGAATTGATTGATATGCTCTTGACAGTTGCATCAACAATTCATTCTTTTTTCCTAAAATTCAAACTCATAAACAAAGACAGTAATGCTCAGTTAATGTGTGAGCCGGTTATGTTGTTATATCAATATTCATTATTCATCACTCAAGTCAGTGGAAATGTGGGTTTGCGCCAGCACCAGCATAAATGTGATTGAAAAGAAGCATGAGAAAGTCAGATCTAACCAAGATCCTTTGATTCATTAGTTGGTGGAATGGTGACTGACGTCTTTATGTGCATTTTGTGTGTGTGTGTGCTATTCAGGCCTTTGTTACGGTTATTTAACTCGTGTGAAATTTGTTCCAGTTCCTCTTTACCGACTCCATGTCCATAAGCAAGACCACAGAGAGTCTTCCAAATGAGGAGGGAAATGGCACAACAACAAAAAAAGTAGGAAAAAGCTAGGAGGCTTATTTCTTACCTCATTTTAACCAGGGGTGGGCATTTCTTTGTCATTTCATTTTCGTTCTGGGATGTAAAGGTCAAATATGAGGGCTTTTACCTTTCTATGTAGTAGCTGTGTCTGGATATTCCCTCCTCCTTCGATCTCAAAGCGCACACTGTTGAACAAAGCCACGGCGTACTGCTGCTCGTAAAACCTCCCAAACTCTGCCATCACGGCACTGGTGCGGGCTAGGTTGGAACAGACACAGGGACGTTAGATTTTAAGCAGAGGAAAGAAATGATAACCTTACAGCTCCAAAGTTTACTGCAAAATGCATTTGTTGGAGGTTACTTTGCTAAATGATTATACCACCATTTCACTCAATCAATCACAAAATGTTATGTGTGACCATCCAGGGACTGTGTGAACGCAAACGCGACCAGGGATTGATGCCGGGATCGATGCCGGGTTGGGGACCTAGAAACATTGCCGTGTTCAGTCCCGGAACGCACGCTGTGTGAACAAAAGCCTTAATACTGTGTCGTAATGATGACGCTGAAGCTGGGATCGTTCGCCAGTGTTTATGCTCGAAATAATGCACAAGCCTGGTTTTTCGAGAGAGAAATCGCAGCTCATAAGCAAACTTAAGACGCTGCTGAGCCATTACATGTCACATCAATGTCACGTGTCTTTACGGGTTGTGTGTGATCGCACTCTCTGATCCTGGAAAATCACTGGCAGTGTGAATGAACCACAAACAAACGAACCCGGGTCAAATCCCGGGTCATTTTATCCATGTATTTTCCGGAATCTCTGTGTGAAAGGGGCTTTAGTTGACTAGAACTAGAACCACACATCATTAGCCAACAGTGTGAGTGAGTGTTCAAATAGAAATTACATTATGACCATGCTATTATTAAACCACAAAAGACTTCAATTTAATTTAAATAAATATACTGTATAGTGCATGCTTTAAAGTCTAATATTGTACTACTAAGAAATTTATAAAATACACTGCCATATGAGATGTAAGGGATTATAATATCACAGTTCAAATGAAAGAAAAACATTAACCAAAATAAACACCATGATTTTTGGGACAAACTGTTCAACCCTCACCATGTATTCGGTTGCGACATCATAACAGTTATGTGGAAATATATGTGTGTGTGTGTGTGTGTGTGTGTGTGTGTGTTGTGTGTGTGTGTGTGTGTGTGTGTGTTAAATGCTGATCCAAGCTTTCCAGAAATTGAATAGTGTTTGAACACAAAGGAGGTCAAAAATTAAAGGGTGTTCTTGATAAAGAGAGAAACAGTTGCAAAAACAGTCAAGTGTGGAAATACACAAACACATGGACACAGTATGAAAATACACATTAAAAATGAAAAGACCTGAGCCTGCAGGCTTATCGAAGCTTTATGAAAAGAAGATGGTGCTATTAAGAATAATTTGCTTATATAAAGGGGGCAATAAATGGAAAAAGTGACGCATGATTGGAGGCGATCACATTTGAATGCCATATTCAAAGTATCTTGGTCTAGTTTTACAGCAAACGATATCCTTGGTGTTTAAAATGAACTTGTTAAACAATCTCGAGGCACTGTATTGAGATGAAAGTTAGCACGTGTTCGCATGCATGTGAAAGGAGATGTTTCCATAAGAACAGGAAGGAACAACCTGACAAGGACGGAAAAGGAAGAAGGCCACATCTGATGTCAAACTAAATTTATAGTACAGCGCTCCAAGTACACATGGTCTTCTGGGTATTTCCATTTACTGTACCATGGCCTAGGTCTCCAAAGGAAAGAATCTCTCTACTTACATCTTTTTTCTTAAGAAATCCATCCGATTAAACGCTTCTTGTTACAGGAAATTTAAACATGAAAAGCATGTTTTGTTTGCATGAATTCAGCAGCCGACACGTCTGAGGGTATACCGTTCTCTAGCAGACCCACTATTGTATTAAACTAGAATAACTTGTAGACTCAGTTTGCTTTGGCTCAGTGTTGACTATTCCACAGTATTCATTCACATGTATATTTGCAGAGAGCGTTTCTAGACGTTCAATCGGAACAGATACCGGCGTCGATTCGCAAGAAAAATACGTTATCTTCAGAAACACTGAAATTGAATGCCATTGTGAACAACACACGATCACATCTTAACATGGGTTCCACTCAGAGTGTGGACATTAGAGCAGTGGTTTTTAAAACTAGGGGGGCTGCAAGGGAATGCTAGATGATCTAAAAAAAACACATATACATTATATATATAAAAAAAGAAGATCACACACACACACAATTTTTAAAGATTAACCCGCAATAGAGCAACTACCTGTAGAAGACTAAAATACACACACAGTTGCAATCAAAAAAAAAGTCAGATTTCTGCTTGTCCAAAAATATTTTCACCGTTTTAAATAAAAAAAATATGATTTTACATATACATAAATTCTTTTTTTTTTCTTTAAAGAAATTTTACATTTGACCTATTCCTTTAAATTATTAAAAATAATAATATTTTTCATTAATTTTTACACATAAAAATGTAATTTTACATTTTAAGTTAAGTTCTTTACAAAGAAAATTTATAATAATAAATTATATAACAATCTGCCTACTTATACTACGCCTTAAAAGTATGCACTCTTTTTTTCTGAAGAAAAAGTACATACTTTTTAGTGTGTATCAAAAGAGTAGACAAGCTTTGGGACATACTATCACGTCATTAAATTGCATGTTTAATGGACACTTGGTCTCATATTTAGGCTACACACATCCTGTCACTGTAAACTGTCCTGTTAATCATCTTGTCGCTATTAAAAAGTAGTACTAAATTAAATGTGAAGGATTTTAACTAGCAACACGTTGATTTGCCAGTTGTGTGCCTTTCATGTGGAGAACTCTGCTCATGTGTTTTTGTGGATCTTTATAAAAGTCCACAATGTTGTTGCAGATGAAATAACAAAACAAATATTTTTTTTTTTAGCAGGTTAAAAATGTTGATTATTAGTCACTCAATCCCCTTACCTAAACCACTATTTAACTGTTGGTTGCAGACAGCCGCCATGTTTGTAGTTTTTTTTAAGAATGGTTATTCGTGTTTGTAGTCCTGAAACAAATCCTCCTTCAAAGTAATGGGTTGTGGGTGATTTTTATGGAATCTTGTTTACGCCACAGAATTAAAAAGAATGAATAATAATATTATATACTCACAATTGAAAGTTTATATCCCAGAAGAAAAAAAAAAATTCTGAAATGTGAAATGTAAACTTGCAATAGCGAGAATAATATATATTCTGAATTGAGAGATAAAAAAGTGTTACCTTTTATATATATTTTTTAATTTAGTGGTGGAAACAAGCTTCCATATATATTAGCCTTTATGTGCAAGGATTACACTTCGAGAATCTACCGGAAATACAAGACACACTTATTCTAATCTCACATACTATTTAGGATGGATAGTATGCAGATGCAAATACTGTAGGTATGCAGGATAGTTATTTATGCAGGTAACACCAAGACAACTGTACAATTCAGACAATTCTGGTGAAAATCAATAGCATATAAACATTATTGATCGGTTTATAATTTTCAACCAATTCTTATTGATGCTACCTAGAATACCATAAGTCATTATTTTCAACAAACTTCATCGTTTGCCAGTTAGATTGGATCTCACTGCTGGCTTCTACAAGTCCAATAATCTATCATCTATCTATCTATCTATCTATCTATCCATTGCACCATAGCGAACATAAAGACCAAAAGATGACAAACATCCCCTCCCGCATGCACAGTCAGCAGATGAACCCTGCACTGTCCATGAAATTGATAAAGGGAGTGAAAGACAAGGGGGAGACCGATGTATGAGGGCATGAGGAGACCTTGAGAAGATCATCATTATTACTCCAAGACATGTTCATACATGATCTCACTCTCTAAGAAAACATCAGCCCTATTAGTCAAATAGTTCACGAGGGAGGTCTAAAGAGGAATTTCCTGTGTTCAAACCTCCTGTCAACCTGCTGACCTCCTGTCATCTACCACAAACATCTTCATAACTGCTCAGGGCCTCATTAAGGGAGTCGATGAGGGTGGCTTTTTTGTCATCTGAAGACCAAACATCTTCCCACGGTTCATTTCAGAGCAGTGGAATTTCAGGAGGGCTGAGTCAGCAGATAGCTTTTTATGTCATCAGCAAAAGCGTCTGCTTGAGATCCACCTGCATTGATCTCACAGAAATTTTTCTCAGAAATTAGCCTAGAACGAGACAATTATTTCATAAAGTAGAAACTCCTCAAGTGACTCAAGCCAATCATCATCAATGAAAGATCCAGACTGGTACTTCAAATGCACACAATGAAACCTCTACTTGTTAACCAGTCCTGACTTGTTCTAAGAGTAGGTGTGTGTACATACAAGGTTGTAGTAATCCAATATTTCCAGTCACAGGCAAAGGAGCTTTTGTAATAATATCCTAAAGTTATTATGGGAACATAGCCTATCTTTCGGATATTATTCCGTTTCACTTTTTTTTGGCAGCTTTCCACAACTAAATTATCAAGACATTTATCAAGATGCATCAATTTATCTTGTTTTCACTCATAGATTATCATCTTTTCTATGATTGACATGAGGGAAAAACTGTGGGAAAAGACGAGACGCATGCTCCAAAGCACAGTAACCACCACATACGTCACAAATTATGAACTGGTAACATTTCCTTTCCCACATGTGAGTTTGGTAGCACAGGATATCTATGAAATGTTCATGGAAGTTTCTAGAAAATCTCTAAAAGCCTTGTTAAACAAAAGCAAATGTTGTAAACATAATTGCGGTATTCCAAATTTGGGTAAAAACCTTTAATGAGAAAAGCATATTTATTTTAAAGAATGTAATTATTTCTCATCATAGTTGGGAGAGGAACTAATATATGGTTCTAGTGGAGCATGTCTCTACAGGTAGAGGATATCTCTAAACCAACCAGAGGAACCATAATGCAGACAAAAAATACATTTTTATTTTATTATTATTAGGGACATAGCAAAAAAGATCATTTGTGGACACAAAACTACTATTACAGGGTTTATATTAGATAATATTAAATCATTATATTAATATTAAAAACTGAGTGAAGTTGACAGAGGAAAAACTGTTTTTGCCAAAGGGTTAAATGCTAATAAACGTGTATGGCGTGGGAAACCGATTCGAAAAAGGAGTAACAATATCAAGTGTTTTTAATACAAACATTATTAGCCTACTCAATAATGCTTTAAAATGTCATTTAAACCAGTAGCCTATGTGTATAGGCTACTTGAGGCATTAATGGGCGTTTACACACGAGTCGACGCATTCTTACATTCCGTCGTGTTTTTTAAGACCCAGCTTTAAATTCAATTCTGTCATAATTTACTCACCTTCATGTTCTTGCACAATCTTATATGACTTTCTCTATTCTTTCCGTGGAACATAAACCAGTTAGGCAGAAAGTTATGAACTGACAGTCTCAGTTAACGATGACAGGACTGTGATTTCTAAGTGAAAAACGGGTTTTCTTTGTTGTACTACACGATTCTGTTTAAATAAAGACTCTTAAACGATTGTGGTTGAGTCCACGTTCACTATAAGCATTTCATTTTTAAGTAGTGTACCTCTTGTGTCCCGAGAATGGCTTCATCCCTTTGTAAAGTAACACAAACGCGTTTTTACCTGTAATGATCTCCCGCTTGCCTTCGTCCAGGTTGGAAGATACCACATCACCCATGATGGCGATTTAAATGACAATCACAGATATTGAGGTAATTTACTTTGTATCCGAAACTTAGGAAACACTACAGAAATGTGTCTTCCAAATGAATCATCCCAGTGGTCAGTCAGTCAGAGCGTTGCGTTCATTTTGCGTTGACGTGACTGTGCGACGCCCTCTCTGTGTGAGAAACAAGACTCATTTAAACTTGTTCAGTCAAATGAGTGCCATTCAGAGGGTGTGGTTTACACACACTGACACACCCAACTTCACAACAAACCGTGTTGTAGTTTTAATCACGGCTGATTATAGATCGAGCGTCTGATCATGGAATCGCTTACAGCTTTTGTTATATGATGGGATTTGCTTGATTTATTTATTCATTCATTAAATACGACTGGAACCTGTCTTGGTTTTGAAATGACTACTGAATCTGTTTTAATAAAACTCGCCAATAATTAATTAAATTATATTTTTCCCCACAATTCTTTTCATTGAACTTTTTCCACAAACATGTTTAAAACTTCATTCCCAAACTGATATTGTCTCCAGGAAATGCAAACTACTTTTAAGGAATCTGAATGGAGCCGTTAAGTCAATGGAAAGGGAGGAAATGGCTAAATTGTATTTTATAAAGATAATAATTAAAAAATAATAATCTTACAATAATTGTTAATAATAAAAAATGATATATATATATAGCCTAATTAAAATATAATTAAAATAAATAAACGTAAATAACATATTGCTTTGTAGTTTGGCACAGAAGTTTGATAACATAATATAATATCCTGAAACCACAGTTTAAATATCATTGTTAAAAAATATTTTTTTATAAAATATTGCAATTTTGATTAAATATATTGGCATAAAATATTATTTGATAGTTTTTCTTGGTAATTGATAATAATGATAATGATAAGATGATCATTTTAATATAATTATATTTTATAAAAACAAAATAATATTGATAAAATAATAATATTGATAAAATAAACAATTTAATTGTAACATAATATTATTTTAGCATGGCAAAAAAAAAGACTGTTTAAATAATTATATATTACAATAATTATTTTGATTAGAAAATATTCATACATATTATGAAATAAACAAAAAGATCCCAAAGAACACTGTCTTTTTTTATACAATCGAAACTAAGTTAAATGGCGTTACGATCAAGGGTTCATGTTTGTAGAGTTTTAAACGCCCTCATGCGGTCAACATTTCATGATGATCACGGATGATAGCTACGGTATACATACAGTAAAATGTGAAATATTGTTACGGTTTTTCTTTTTTATTAAATCATTGTATTTGCATTGGTCATTAATAGCCTATCTTTAATTAATAACTTCACATTCACAATGTACGTCTACCTGCAGTCAAAAGTTTTGGATCAGTAAGACTTTTAATGTTTTTAAAAAAAGTCTCTTCAGAAATCATTCTAATATGTGGATTTGATGCTAAAAAACATTAATGATTATTATCTATGTTGAAAACTGTTTTTTCCAGGATTCTTTGATGAAAGTTTGATTCAAGTTCAAAAGAACAGCATTTATTTGAAATGAAACCTTTTGTAACATTATAAACGTCTTTACTGTAACTTCAATTTAATTCATCATTCCTTCATGAATAAAAGTATTGATTTATTTTATTTCTTTCCCCCCAAAAAAATAAAATAAAAATTCTTACTGACTCCAAACTTTTGAATGGTAGTGTTTAATGTTACAAAAGCTTTCTATTTCAGATAAATGCTGTTCTTTTTAACTTTCTATTAATCAAAGAATCCTGAAGTAAAAATGTAAACTGTTTTCAACATTGATAATAATCATAAATGTTTCTTGAGCATCAAATCATCATATTTGATTTTTGAAGAATCATGTGACACTGAAGACTGGATTAATGATGCTGAAAATTCAGCTTTGATAACAGGAATAAATAACATTTTGCTTTATATATTCACATAGAAATCAGCTGTTTTAAATTATAATAATATTTCACAATATTACTGTTTTTTTGTATTTTTAATCAAATAAATGCAGCCTTGGTGAGCAGAAGAGACTTAAAAAATAAAACAAAAAAAAAAACACTTTTGACTAGTGTATGTTTTTAATTGAATGAAGTAAATTAAAACTGTTTTGTTTGATAATGAAATTAAAAGTCAATGTAAAATATTAAACCTTTACTGGCAGCCAATGAACGCCATAGAAACAGGTGCAATTAGCCTATTTGAAAACCTCCATTGATCATGGCATGGAGGGGGAAAAAAGAGAAAAATCGGTATGAAATCAAGAAAGGATTGACTTTTGATTCTGTGTCTGCGCCCTGCGTTTGGCTCCGTCGGCCTGTAGCATCTATATATGAGATCATGTGCGGAGGGAGAGGGGCGCATGCGCAGTGACGGATCTCCGCAGTCAGAAGCCGTGAGGAGTGCGCAGCATCTCTCAGCCGGAGACAGCAAGAGGAGGAGAGGGAGGAGAAGACACTGCACACGGGCGAACACTCACGAGCATCATGGCACCAATTGGATTAAAGGCGGTCGTTGGCGAAAGTAAGATCATAATGTTAATTCTCCTCGGCTACTGAGGTTTAATGTTTAACCATGGGAACGTGCTGTTTTATGGTACCTTCCCGTTGCATGTCATTAGTGTTCCTCAGCGTTCTGTTCCCCTGGATGCGGCTGGTTGTTTCCCTGCCATAATGCTGAACGGGGAGGACATTACTCTCGGGGTGTTGCGGATACGCATTGTGCATCAGTGGAGCATGACATGAATAGGTTTTATTCCCATTGCATGTTGTTTAAAATATAAATATGTGGCACGAGAACCAGACTAACAGGAAAAAAGCTTGATAAAGATGGTCCAGAACAGGAACGCCCTTGTTCTGCACGGACGTTTGAGAAATTACGCAGGGAATTGTGTCGACAGACCACTGCGATGTTATTTTATTCTACTCCTATTATTATCTAAATCACTAATGAGAATACAATTGAAACGATCTTTGCATAACTCTACCTGCTACTTCCGAAAATTAGCTAAATAAATGCGTTTTGGCACAGCCTCACCCCTGTGATTGATCACCAGTGCATTATATTCATTGCGTAAAGCTCCAGCTGGTGAACTGCTCTGCCCAGGAAGTGCCCGTGCTTTTAACATGAATGCAGCTGGCTCGCATCTCCAGCTGGATGATCGTTAAATGGCGGAGTTGTTCGTGTTCGGTTGAGTAGTGGAAAATGAGAGCACCAAATGCGCATCCCTCAGACGTGGAGCTGTATCATGTGTGTAGCGCAAGAGAATGGCGTTTAGTGCAGATAGATTGATGGCGGTTGTTGGTGCTTTCTTTTTTTTAGAGAGATTTTGCTTATGCAGCAAGCAGGATAAGAAGACGATTGTTTTGAAATGGCCTGTTTGAAAGGTTGATGGAATCAATTATTACGACTCTCACTCTCTCTTTTAGAGATCTCAGGGCTTGCATGCTTCTAATATGGAATCGAAATTTGAGCTTTGCCATGATCAAACGCATCTGTTCATGTATTAAAAAATGCAAGATATAAAACATTGTGGGGCTTTTGTATAGGCCTATGTATATATACAATGTTGTTTTTCTCCACAAAAGCCCCACAATTTATTATAACTTGCATTTTAATGTGTTTATATATTTTTTAATAAATTAAAAGATGTGATTAATCATGGCAAAGCTCAAATTTCGATTTTTATTTTTGTATAGCCTATATAACCAGTAAAGCAAATAAAGTATTAATATATGAAAAACTTCAGTCCAACACATTTAAATCAGTTTTGTAGTAACATGTTGTAGTTATGTGATACATGTTGTAGTTATGTGATGTAGTTGTGTGATTTCAAAGAGAAGCCCTTTAGGTAATCTAAAAAACCTTTTATGAAAACACAAATTTTGTTTCAGGTCAAATGGGGGGAAAATATTTTTACCTTGACTTTAAAAAAAAAAAAAAAATTGATTATTTTGTCTAAATTTGATTGCGGAACATATTAAAGCAAGATTTTTAATATTTCCAAAAACATTTCCTATATATACAGTAATTAATTGTCATTGACCTGCATTATGCCCTCATCATTCAACAGAATCATATTAAACATTTTGAGTTTGTTTCATTTGTAAGATATCAGTTAATGTTGTTTAAACACCTGCTAAAAAAACTGAAAGCATGGAAAATATTACATAATCGTGAAAATGCTGTTGCATTGTCCAGTCCAAATGAAAGGGACACATATATTCAATATTGACTGAAACCTGATCATTAGTGCTCCGAACATCTGCGCTGGATTCTGTCTTCCAATCCTCACACTCAGGATGATGGATTGGTTTTCCTGTGGTCTCTGTGTGGCATGGGTGTGTGTGTGTTGGTTTCACTGGCTTCTCGTGGGACATGAGATACACACCATCAGATGCAGGGTCAGATAGAGAGCAAAGAGATGAGAGGGGACTGACCAAATGCACGTACATCCTTGCTTAGATTGTCATAGTTTTGTTTTTATGTCTAAAAGATGCAATATTCACAGGGAAATGTACACTGTAAATGATTTCTGTTGTTTTCACAGGATTATACTGTTTTTCTCAACAGTTTCTTACTGTATAACCTATGTACAGTAAGTTACAGTAGATTTAGATGTTGTCACAGTATTATGTTGTATTTTCAACAGTTATGTACTGTGCACACAGTTGACAGTATGTTACTGTTGATTTTCAATGCATTCTGGGAAATTATCAGTTACTGTAAATCTAAATACAGCAGTGCAAATTGACCGCGAAAAAAAACCACACACAATTCCGCAGGAACAATTGGTATAGCAACGTTATTTTTAGGCTACATAAAACATTTTCAGGATGGGGTGACCATGACAGTATTAATTTCTGTCAGTGGGGGGTGCATGAGAGCGCATTTGAGTTTGAACGAGTATTTCATGTCAGTGCATCGATCGTGTCTGTTTATGCCGACCTGTGGAACTTCGTCATCTGGTAAGTAATAAATCTTATTATTTGTATGCATACATGGATTCTAACTAATTATTAACTTTACAGTTATTAGCTGACCACGTATACGGTCAGAATGATCTAAACATTTTGTTATTTACCATTTAAGTCGGTGGAAGCGCCTGCGGGTAACGTTAACGTACATTTTCATAGGGTTCGGAATTGAAAATCGAGAAATGTATCCTGAAATCGGATACCCAAGGTTAGGATTCGGTTTATTGTTATAAAAATTAACATTTCGATTCCTCTTATCGATTTATTCGCGCTTATTTTCGTGTAAATCGTGTAAACTATTTTCTTTTACTCGTCTGTGAGGACCTGACGATCAGCCAGTAAAGTTACCTTGTGCAGTTGCGCGCTTATATTTACCTCAGTCTATCTGATGGAAGCGCTCAAAAGTGTGCATTTTTGTCCAAAGACAAAGCTAGGTATGTCATTTACAGTATTGTCAGCTATAATATCGTAATTGATGTTTTAACTATGTGCAAACTGACTTGTTACTTATTTGAAGAAAAAAAACGACGCCTTGAGAGTCGAGCTTGATAGTTCACTTCAAAATGAAAATTCTGTCATCATTTACTCACCCTCAAGTTGTTTCAAACCTGTATACATTTCTTTCTTCTGCTGAACTCAAAGGGAGATATTTTCATAACCAAACAGTTAACTGGATCCATTGACTTCCATAGTAGGATAAAGAAAATACTATGGAAGTCAATGGGCCCAGTTAACTGTTTGGTTACTGACATTCTTAAAAATATCTTTGTGTTCAGCAGAAGAAAGAAATGTATACAGGTTTGAAACAACTTGAGGGTGAGTATATGATGACAGAATTTTCATTTTGAAGTGAATTATCCATTTAAACTGTGCGATGAAGCCTATTAGAATGCAGTTAGAATGACAATTAAAGAAATGGTCCGTAAGAGTTGTTGTTTTTTATTCAGTTGGAAAACATTTTTTTTTATTTATTTACAGGGTTCAGGATAAATCCTGGAAATTCAAAATGCACATCACAGTTCCAGGGGAGCAGAAAGAGTGGGAAGGTTGTTCGGAGGAAGAACATGTCTTTGAATTCACACATCTTTCATCAGGGACTTTGCAGAATATGACTGGCAAAATCATTAAGGTAAGAGATATTAGGGATGTGTAGCGGAGCCCATATCGGTAGAAATTATTTGTGTCTGAATCTGTATTTAGAAAAATCCAAAAAGGGCGGAAATGGCTTAAACCATACATTTTCGATTCGATTCAAATAGATTCTTGGGGTCAAGATTTGATTCAAAAATCAATTCTCTTTTGAATCAAATTTAAATTTGATATATGCATAGATTTACATTTGATCATAGATTTTAAATATATTCTATGCATATATCAAATTTAAATTGGATTCAAAATCGAACAGCATAGAAATAAACAGCAGCTACTGTTATTCCCAATCGAGTGGGAGTTATTTAGTTTAAATTATACACACCTCATATCTGCGTTAATTTAATCTAGCCCGCTGCCGCTCAGCATTCATACACGAATCTTTTTCATCATTCAAATTAGTGAGCATCAAGTCAACGGACATATCTATGAAAGGAACTGACTATCATCAGGATCTGGGTTGCGTTTACCAAAAGCATCGTAAGCCTAAATTGATTGTAGACCATTGGTGGTAATTGTTCTATAATTAATTTAAGGTTACAATGCTTTGGGGAAACGCAGCCCTCATCAGTGGCCGATTGTTTGGAGTCAGAGATATAGAATAAGGGCCATTGCATTCTCAATATTTATTACTTTAGCCTCTGATACAGGACATGTTCATGCTCTTTTATAGGCGGTACCATGTTGAACGTGTTTCTTGTATGTAAAAACTAATGCTGGGTACACACCACAAGATTTTTTACATCTTATAAGATTTTCAAAATGTGATAGACCACAAACATGAGGACAAAAAATCCTAGATTGAACCGTTTTGCTCCTATAGTGTATGGTGTGCCATGATGTGACAAAGACAGCACACCTCACACTAACAGATTTTCAAGACCCGAGTCTTGACTGTTAACACAGGAAATCTCGTAAAATCTCGCGAGACTTCAGAATATGTACTGTGTCTGTGGACAATACGCAGGAAGAAATTGCGATGATAGTGTTTGGAATGATTTTCACAGAAAATTTTCAGGAAAAAAAGAAAGAAAAGTGTTTAGGTAAAGTTGTGGAGACGGCGGGAATTTAGTGAACTTCTCAGATAAAGTTTGTGGTAATGCACACGCTGGCCCTGTCTCTCAACCATGGTTTCACTATACAAATAAAAAATGGATATTGTAGATAAACCATGATAACCACAAATTAACCATAATTTTTGCTAAGAAAAAACTATAGTATTTATTTGTTTATACAAATGTTCAATACGCCTATAATAAAACCATGGTTAATTTTCTCTCTCTCTCTCTCTCTCTCTCTCTCTCTCTCTCTCTCTCTCTCTCTCCACACACACACACACACACACAACTGCGTTTGTTATGCTTCCGTCTTCCATCATCTCGTTTTTTATTGGATATTGTTTCGTTTCACGTGATAATCTCCAGAGCGTGCACGCGTTTGTCCTCTGGGTTCCCCCCACACATCAGGATTTCTGATCGTAAATATTCAACATGTTGGATATTTACGATTAGCGATCGGGGCGCCTCCGATGTTCTTCCGAGCAGGTTCGGACACTCTTAACACACCTCACACCAAAGGAAAATCTGCTAAGATAATCTTTAAAACCATCAAGATAATCGGGACATAGCTAGGATTGTCGGAAGGGGGGAAATCGGCCCAAAATCAGCCCGATAATCTTTAGGTGTGTACCCAGCATAAAGTAGCCTACCTGTACATGGAAAGATCGTAAGAAAAGCCTGAAGTGTGCTCGACTAACTAAACTAAACATTATTTAAGACTATTTTCTATTTGTTAAGATATTGATATGAACTTCTGTAGTCAAGTATAAGCTTCATTCATAATGCTTCCTCTGTTTCAAGCTTGTGCACTCTCTAAACTGTCCTTCTTTGAAACAACATCATCACATTATTAAACATTTAGATCGATTTTTGAAATGTGTGAATCGGTTTGAATCCGCAGAAGATGGAATCGTAATTCATATGTGAATCGATTTTTTCCCCCACCCCTAATATAGTCGATATATGTATATGTATGCCACACAACATGCAAGCAGTATATCCACCTTATTTTTCAACTTCAAAAGTGAAGTAAGCAATTTTCTGTGAATGTGCGAGACTTCCGGTTCGTTAGCCGCTATAAGGAAATAAGAGATGAATAACAAATGCTGTAAATGATAAAAATATTTGTCCCTCAAACTAGTGTTTACAATTATGATAAGTCAAGTCAAGTCAAGTCAAATATATTTATATAGCGCTTTTCACAATACAGATTGTATCAAAGCTGCTTTACAGTATCAATCAAAACAACTCAACAATGTTTGTTTATTACTGGACATCCAAAAAGGACATCCAAGTTTGGTAGAGCTGATTGATAAATTCAAATACATTAAATTCAATTCAATACATTAAAATAATAGGGTAAGGAATTGCAATATCAAGAAGCATAACAAGCTTTTGTGTACAGCTAGAAATAACTGTAAGTGTATGAAACCGGCCCACTCTTCTGTGAAAAATAAGGTGGATACCATAGGCAAAAAAAAAAAAATCCCCTTAAAAGGTGTTGATAATGTGATTTAGTTTTTTTTTTTATGTTTAGCCTCTGATTTGTGCTTATCATTTCTTGCAGGATTATCAGAAGTGCTGTCGCTGCTCTTCCACTTTTTTCCTCACCTGGCCTTCATCCTCACCTGTTCTGCTTTCAAGTTTCTATTTTACCTCTTCAGGATCATTTTTGCATGAATTGAAATACATGAATTGTTCACTGATTTTAATTATTAATGATAAGTTGTTCATTAGTCTTTTTTTAAAACAGATTTTCATTGTTGTATTATATTACATTATTATTACTAATGTATTGTTTGAAAATACACAATAAACCTGGTTGTGCAGTTAAATCTTCAATTGTTCTTTTTTCTATTTCCCATTATAGTCTTTCTTTTCCCAACAGTTAAAATAATATTTCTACGGATTTTCTACATATTCTACAGGTTTCACAGTAGCACTATAAAAGAAATAAAATAACATTTCATAACTGTATAATACTATACAGTATTATTAAAAATTAACGGTGTAATACTGTAGTTCAACATGATAAAAAATTACAGTAAAATAATGTATTTAATTTTACAGTATGCTTAACACTACTGTAGTTAGTGTTACAGTCATTTTACTGTTGAATGAAATACAGCAACTACTGGATAATTGTTGCCAGTAAGTTACTGTTAATTTGACAAGAAATTTTTTACAGTGTAGGATGTAATGTAAGGGGACATGAGTGTAGATGGAAAGCATGTGTAAATGACTCAAAGTATTTGTCTAAAGGGTCTTTCATAGGCATTAGTCTAGTTCTGAATGAAGCAGTTCTTTTGTTAGCCTGCCTATTTGTTGATCCATTTTCATGAATTGTGCTTATACTGTGCCCTACTTACCAGATTCAGCCTTATACATTCAGTATTCAGAGAAACATATTTCCTTTTATTTCTCCACTAATCTCTCTTTATAGTAAGATTTTGATTCTGCATACTGCAAACACATTAACTGATATAATCTTCTCATTACCATGTCTGATAATTACATATATATTTGTTAATGAAATATAGTGATATATTAGCCTATATATAATTCTATATTTAATTTACACGCACCACGCAACGCACACACACACACACACACACACATTTATATCTGCCAAGCTAATATTGCCAATAGAACATCTGGAGGGATTCTCAGACACAAACAAAACCTATATGATACAAAATGAAACAAAACCTATCATCTCTATTCAGCTTCAAGTTAAGAGGACAGAGAAGCGTTGTCATCTAAGAATGTGTTATATACCCCATATGACACACTCTTAGATGACAACGCTTCTCTGTTTTCTTAACTGGAAGCTGTTAAAAGCTTCATTAACTGCGATTTTGAAAGTGTGGGATCGGACCGAGCAGCCAATCAGCAGTAGGGGGCATACTGTACAGTGTACACTCATGATGGGGAGGAGAGAGTGAGCAAAAGGGAGATTTAAAGAAAGACTGTAGAAAGAGAGATGGCTGAGAGACATTACAAAAGAGATAAGGCCAGAGAAATATAAAAGTGGTACTCACTGCAGAAATAAATGACGTTCAGCTCTTCCTCTCTGGACGTTTAATGGGGTGGAGGGATAAGGTAGTGGGTAGGGTTAGGGTATGGTCGGATATTCTAGCTCCACCCATTAGGCCCAAATTAAATTCGCTAGATGTAAGCTCCTCCCATTTGCACTGCGGTGAGCAGCCTCTCAGAATATCACTGGAAATAGAAGGGTTATGAGCATTAGGACCCACGTTAATATTAGAAAAGCTATCCAGTGCTGAAAGAGGGGAATGTCTGAAAATGGAGGTTGCGTTGTTTCTGCTCCATACGTGAGTGAGATTGGTTTTGCGATGTCTCACAGAACCAGGATATGCTGTTGTTGTAATGTTAGCTATAGCAGCGGGAGCTGGTGTGCTGCTGGTGACAAACAATGAACTCTTGCTTTTATATACTCTTGTGTATTGTATATTTATTATTTGTTCTTCCTTCTCATTCATTCATCATCTTCGCTTTATTTTTCACAAAGCATTATATTGCTTCGCTTCAGCTATGATAAAGAGATATCCACTCTTGTAAGGGAGGAGAGTGTTTGTTTGGGTTTATTTCAAATATCAACTGTGTTTCTCAGAGATTCATTACTGCACCTTTAAGACAAAAGTCCTTGATCATAGTGTGTATACTTGTGTATGGCAAGCAAAGAGAGGACAGTCAATGTGCCTTGCAGCAAATTGCAAGCGTGTGATTCATGCCTGACTTGAACAGAGGACATTTATAACTCCCTTAACACTCAAAGTGAGAGCCTGTGCCTTTCAAGTATTCCTCATGTATTGAGAACCATTTGTGACAATGGACAAGTTTTAATATATGAGAGTTTGAATGAGAGAGCACTGATCCAGTATGTGGCTCTTTGTTTCAGAATTGCCTTCAGTAGCTACTGATCAAAGTTAGCTTTTGCTTTCTCCTCCAATTCAATACACAAGCAAACCTCCACCATATTTAAAGAACCCTTGGAACAGACACGCCATGATAAAAATAGCAGCCAGTTTATGATGATTAATTCTAGTGAGAATGAAAAAAGAATGAGGGGTTAAATGAAGGGCAGAGTGGAAATTAAGAAGGCAGTAGCCATACAAAGATCTATATTCTGAGAACAGTCAGTGTGATCGGTACTAAAGCTTAAACCAGCCTGACGTTGGTTTTATAAGGTTTTGAGCACTTTTCAGGTCAAGAAGACCACCATCTAAGACCAGACAAGCATCGTAGGTTGGTTTAAACCAGGTTTTCAGGGTTCTTATCTGTACAAAACACATTGTCACAGTCCTAAGGGGGATTTTAGCATGTTACTGAGGTGATCGCTATCAGAATGGACAATAAAACATTTTTTTTTTCCCATTTTATCATCTGACCAAAAAATGGTCTTATCTGTTATAAAAAGTCTTCAAATCCATTTCCATTGAAGCAGTTGTACAAACCAACCAGAGAGAACTAGTACAAGAATAAATTATATGAAAAAAAAACAGGCTTCTGTAGATATTATAGATGTTTGACCTCATATTTTGCAATCCCAAAGTCCATTTGGAAAGCAATGAAACGCATTGAAGATGTTGCTAAATAAATCACAGTGTATTAGTCTACTGTATTTCTCCAGGTCTGAAATGCACCATAGCCTGTCATTATCCATGATTGCTCTGCCCTGACATTTGGGTGTTGCATTAGCTTTGTGCAAAGATGCACAGACCAGTGTAACATTTTCCAATCTCTGCAGGTAAATGCAAAATTTACCAACAGTCGAAATGAATTATAGATTTCTATTAAGATCAGCCATGAGCTTGCAATCGTTCATACAGTTTTATAGTTTCTCCTTGGGTGTTACCAATGGCTTGATCTGATTCGGGATCCTTTTAAATGTCATTATATTCAAGTTAATATTAAGACTTAATATGTTTTGTTCAAGCTCTCTGCTGACTCTCACAGAATACATTATCCAGAATCCCGTTCAGCCTGCGGTTTATGGCTTTCCTATGAAAAAGATTCCGGGAGGAGAGCTCTGAGGAAAATATAAATCAGACCTGAGGATAAAAGATGTCGTCCCACTGAGACAGACACAGTGCTAAAATGGACTATACAGAATATAATAAAAAACATAAATTCTTAATAATAGGTTTCAAAAGTTTTTTTTTCCGTAGATATGCCATAGAAGATCCTGAAGATCCCAAAATCTGAGATTTGAAATTAAAACATTTTTTAATTTCCAAAAACATCCCGCACAGTGTCGATTTTTGAGATCACACACATATTTCTGGATAATATATCATGTTGTATCAAAATACTTATGGTTAGCGATGCACAACATATCAGTACCATATCGAATATCAATGCATGGATATTAGAGATTTTCGCATTTATTGGTATCGGTTGATATTGGATATGTGACTACTCATTTCCCCTATATTGACAGATGGATTACCTTTGCCATCATCTAAAAAGTGATTAATGACACCAATACAGTGAACATTTATTAATATTCAATAAAAAACCATATAAATATACACAACAATAAAGAAACAAAAACAAAATGTTTACATTTTTATAATTTTTTTATCATAACAAATGTAATCTGCAGCAAATCTCAAAATGAATTTATTTTTTAGTTTAGACAAAATAGTATAGACTAGAGTTTTAGTCTGTTTATTCTTTATTAGCCATAACATGAATACTATTTACATATAACTAATGGCTTTCTTCCTCAAGAAGCTCTTCTGCACATTCATTGAATGGGTAATGACTCAGCATGCTGAAATTCTATACCAGGAGGACAGCTTCCGAGTCAATATGTGTGTGTGTGTGTGTGTGTGTGTGTGTGTGTGTGTGTGTGTGTGTGTGTGTGTGTGTGTGTGTGTGTGTGTGTGTGTGTGTGTGTGTGTGTGTGTGTGTGTGTGTGTGTGTGTGTGTGTGTGTGTGGGTGGATGCTCTGTCCTTGGACTCTGTGACGTTGGTTGGGGGTTAGCAGAGCATCTTCTGTCTGTTATACAAGGACAATATTGGAGAGTCACCTCTCAGGGGCATTATATGACACTATGCGCATAGACTACTGCAGTGTGGACGAGATGCTCTGACAACGTCAATTGCCTTAAAAAGCTCTCTATAGAACTCCTCAAGAAAAAACAAGTGCTTCAGTTGCTGTTTGCACTCCAACTGAACAGATATTAATAGTAAACCATGGCTCAATAATAAGAGGGGAAAAAAGTCACTGATGCAATCAAGCATCAATACAAAACATGAAACTTGAAAATAAAAGGTTTCTAGGTTTAGTTTTCATAAAAAGTAAATCAGACCCACCAGGATAAGGAAAACCACAGACTGTCTCTTTAAGGTAAATGGCTGTAAAATTCCAGAGAGACTGAGCATAAAAGTGGGTCATGAAATGAGAGTACCCTGAGGGAGCCTGGGAACATGAAGGGTTAAATCTGCAGCCGTTATACAGTTGTGCTGACCAGTAGGACAGCTGGGGGATATTGCCTTTTAAGGATATTTAATATTTATCTTAATATGTTTTTGCAGATTGGTAACTCTGTAAAAAAATAACTATGAGCAAGTATGTATTTTTTTATTAGATCTGTTAGTTAGTTAATAAAAATACAATTGTTTATTGTTTGTTCATGTTAGTTTACAGTGCGTTAACTGACTTTTACAATTATAACTTTTGTTTTTAAAAATGTATTAGTAAATGTAGAAATTAACATTAACTTAATATTTTTAAATGTTGTAGAATTATTATATCATTAGTTCATGCTAACTAACTTAGTTAACTAACGTTAACAAATGTATAGAGGAACTATCATTTTGATCATACAGCCAGTAAACATAAATGAAAAAGGTAGCTATATTTTCTATATATTGCATTGTAGTGCATAGGCAATTGATTTATTTATGATAACGCAATGAAACATGCCCAATTGTGCAGACATAATTTTTTGACTAGACTGTTGTACAAAGGAATTATGAACATGCAAAAACAAGAGAGAACCAACAAAATATTCAATCACACTAAACCAGGCAGCGATAGGCTATATGCACGCATAAGTTCCGCATTTGACGCAAGGATGCTCATCCATTTCCGGTTGGGGAGATTAAAGCGGATGAAAACCGAGGAAAACGGGATTATGGCAGAGTCTTCAAAATGTACTGTCCTCCCATCTTTGAAACGAAACTTTCATATGTTTAGATGTAATTTTATGTATAGTTATGTTTATTTAATATAATTTTTAAAAGAAGCATAACACACAACGAGGGGTGTCTGTTTTGTCTGTTTTTGTGACTAACGTTTCTTTACTATAACCATGGAGTATAAAATTCAATATAAATTCTTGGTATTGCACTGGACTCTACGATCGGCGGAAGTTATCGAGCATCCTTAACCCTTCACCGGAAATACCACCGTGCATAGAGCCCATTGCATCACATTCAAACATCCTTGCTTAAGCCATCTTAGATTACAGCTGTAGATATAGCTTAATTTAACCAAACATCTACTTTTATCAAAAACTACAGTTTGTGCTTAATTAAGACATTAAAGCTGCAGTCCGTAACGTTTTTGGGTAAAAAATTATCCTAAATAAATTGAGCAAGTACATAACCAGCCAGTGTTCAGAACTATCTGCTTGCCTTTGCTCGATTCAAAACGGTAATAATATTTTTAATTCCAGTGGTACTGGTGGATTTCCGCGGGAAATTCAAGCATGTCTTTGCGTCATTACATCACATCTGTACACATAAAAAAGATGTATCAGCTAGATGGCTATATTACGTGTGAGGATGTTGGAGCTGGAGATTTATGGCCTTTTCTCACAGCACTTGATAATTAAACTTATCAATTTGATGGCGGATCCAGAAAGGTTCAAACAACAAATGACAAGTGACAACTGGAGATTCACCCGTTGTAAAATGCAAAAGACTTCGGACTTCGGAGTGGCTACAGAAAAAAAGAGACTGCAACCGGGCCCATGCGAAAACAAGGATAATATCGGAAGGGCATTAAATGTAGTCACGCAATGCTAATGTTACATTAACAATTTGAGAACATAGTGTAATTTGCACGGTTTGACATGATATTTTTAATCAGCGCGATTTACTGCAATGCTTGTTTCCCTTAGTTGGTCTGAACAAAAGTGGATGTTACTTACTTGTTCAAATTACATTTTCCGGTGAAAAGTCTTATTTTGGTCATACTTCCAAAAAGTGAATCTGTGATTCTGAATGACAGTCTCCACACCGCGCAGTGACTGACAGCCGCACATTCTCCTCAAAACATTGGATTCATCCACGCTGTGCCATGCCGAGGTAGCCTGACTACGTCAGACTTCCTACTTCCGCTAATTTCATTTCACTCCTGTAGTCAGTCTGAGATAGCAGCCTATCTTTCTGTTTTCCACCGGCCTGAAAACAGCCGGGCCAATAAGCAAACAGAAGGCGGGCTGAAAGCCGTGACGTACTCGCCAAGCGCCGAGTTTAAGAGTTAGGTCAGAGAAATCGAAAACGACCGCGGATAGGGAGACACGGATGCAATTCGCTCTGTTGTGGAGAATATTCCAAGCATTAGCAAACTGAAGCCCGAACAAGAAGAGTGTGTATTAAACATTTTGAATGGAGGTGATGTTGTGGCCCTACTCCCTTTGGGAAAAGTTTATTGCCGATCGTCAGCGAGAAACTGGGGAGCCTTTTGACAGGTCAGTGTCTCCTTTCTTTTCCAGGTCTTAAATACCGTAAAACTTCAAATAATAGCCCGGGCTTTTATTTGCCCAAATCGTCGAACTGCACCGGCTGCTTGTATTTGAGACAGGCGTCTAAAGTTATATGAGACAGGCCTTTATAATTTAGTGTTGAGATGTTGTTCTTTGAGATGTTGTTCCTAGAGTCTCTAATCTCTAAAAATCTCCAAATGCTCCACGTGAAACTGCGGTGTTCCGACCTTTTACTAGTCGATTGATTTTGATTAATATTTGCGAGGGAGAGAGAGCAAGACAGCGCTCGTGTTGTTTGTTTGAAGACGTGATAGTGCGCGCGCGGCCGGGGCTCGCTCGCTCGCTCTCTCTCTCTCTCTCTCTCTCTCTCTGCTAGTTTGCGCCCTGTCAAGTGCAGCAGTCATTCTATTACATCAATCACCTATCAAAAAGGTCGTTTACAGCCATGTTCACTTCGGTATTTCGCTCGCATCAAGTGTTTACAGTGGAAGTTTGATCATAGATTTGAGTTCGATGCATGATGTCTGTGGTTCGATACGGCTGTGTCGCCGCATAACATACGTCATAAACAAACTTATCTGATTGGCTTACGTGTAACCAATGATTTTAAACTTCAGAAATCGCCCCCTAGCGGGAGAGAAAACACTTCTCTATTATGCTATGCCAGACTCTGTCTACGAAGCAAAGTGAAGTAGCAGAGTCTGGTATTACCAGGCTAATGCCGAGGCACAACCCACATAAAGTTGATAATTCCGCGAATAACTGCAATTGCAGATTTCAAACAGAGATGGCGACAAAGAGGAAAAACTACGGACTGCAGCTTTAAGGTTAAATATATGAAGAGTGAAGAGCTGAAGTGAAATGAGACGTTGGTTTACTCAGGAGAGAGGTTCAGTGTTTAAGTGAAGGAACGTGAGACAGAAACAATTCTGTCGCTCAAACATATTATCAGCTCTCATATGAGGTCATCTGCACTGTCTTTGACCATTTTGTGATGTGATGCAGAGATCAGCCTGACGTGAACCAAGAGAACATGTTTATCTGCAAAGCCTGGTTCAGTTTTCATTTCAGCATGAAACCGAAATTGTGATAGTCTTTTCTTATTGTGATTTATATTTAAGTGAAACGGCTTATTGAACAAGAAAAAAAGTAGGGTGGGACTTGATATTGTCCATTGGGAATTAATTGGATCGTTGTGGTTTGCTCTTGGTCAGAAAAGTCGTCGCAAGAGGATTGGGAAGTCATTTCGATTGAAGATTACGAGTATTTATAAAAATAATGATGTGCACGGATAAATTATTTAGAATAAACGGCACTATTCTGTAGTCAATTTTGATTTCATGTTGACTTTATTTGCGAGTGGAATCTGAACTGAAATGTTTATCATCAACACATACTGTACAGATGAATGATCCTGCTGTCGGCCTAGATTGCTTATTTCACGGTTCTACTTTAGACCGCTGTAAATCACTTTGTTATATGACCCGGAAGGGAAAATGGTCTCATGCAGCTGTCCTTTGCTTTATTTTGTTTGACACCCATTCACACACCCTTAAATGTTTGACTGCATATAACTGCAGTTAGACTGCGGTACATTTTATTACCCAATATGAGGAGGAAAAAAAAGCCGAGTTCATTAACTCAGACCCGGCCTGCAGTCTGTACAGTTCAGCATGATTTAATCCAGTATAGTTCTGCTGCACTGCAAAAAATCATCTCTTGAAAAGGCTACAGATCAGCGAGGAAGCAAAATCAATACGTGAGAAGTCTCTCTGTGAAAGAAAAGAACGTATAAAATGGAAGAAGCTGGGATTTTTCTGATAATGTTTTAAATGCATAATGATTAGGATTTTGAGCATATTGCAGAAGCCTTGGATGAGGTTGTTTTCAATTATTTTTGTCCTCTGTATTTTTCCCCTTCACCCGCTCAGTAACCCGTATTTGTACAGTAAAATGGTTTTTGCCTCATTGGCTGAAGTGAAGTGAGGCCAATGGGGGTTGTGCTGATGTCACATGACTGGATGAAGTGTCCTCTGGAGACAGCTGAGAATGACATGACCTAGCGTATACCTCTCAATATCTCTAACGCTTGCTGCTATTTTCAGTAATAGTAAAGAAACAAAAAGCATACGTTTATTAAACATATTCAGTGTAAAATATAGTAAAGTGAGTATAGATTGAAATGTAATAGATAGTTTATTAAATATGTACATTTTTATTAAAATTTATTTAATCTGCATAAATCAACAAATTAAATGCAAAATAAATGTACAGTACAACCTCCTAGTGTCCTTTTAAAATCTGCTGACAGCCTTGTCAATGGCTTTGCTTTAGTAGCCTATATGTGTGTATTATATATATATATATATATATATATATATATATATATATATATATATATATATATATATTATATATATATATATATAATATAATACATACATAATATTACATATATACACATATAGATAAACTAAAATGAAATTTTTCAATTTTCATTTTAATTTAAGCTTGTAATAATTTTTTCATGTCATTTATTAAATGTTTCTATTACTTAGTTTTTTGCATTAGTACTTCAACCTAAAATTATTTTATTTCAGTTAAGTTGAAGTTTTTTATCCAATATTTATATTTGATTTATTTCTGTTTTATTTCTGTTAACAAAAATAATTTTAGTTAACAACAACAACAACAACACTGGTCACATGGAGTGTTTTTGAGTAGTAATATTGTGCAGAAAAACATGTTATTTATTTTAAATCCAATTATTTGCTGCAATGTGTTTGATATTAAACTGTACTTTAAATTCTCTTTAGATATTGGCTTTGGCAACAGCTATTGACAAACCCAAATAGGTCAACCTCTAGACGTTACTTACAGTATCATAGCTATTCTAGAAAAGATTTTCTTAGCACAAAGCATCATGTTTAGGTGAAAACTACAAAGAGAGCAAGAAATAAGCATTGAAGTGATTGAATTACATAAGCTGGCTACAAAGAGAAACATCATGCACTTTTTTTATCGGATTAACTTGTATGAGGCTTTCTAGTCATACTTTATTTATTTGTCTTTAATGAAAAAAACATTCTCCTTTCCAACAGGTCAGAAATTTAACAAATATGTTTTCATTGGCACAATGAAAGTTTGATTAGCTTTGGCCCTCATTCATAAATTATTATTGGAATCTAAATCTGCCTGCTAATCTCTTCACATTTACTAAAACATGCCCTGTGTTTAAACACCCATAATCCAGACTGTTTTCATCCACAGAGGAGCTTAACTGTATCACTGCACTGGCACAAATGTGAAAACCACAAAATCACCCTGAGCGCCTTTATTCTGATACTACAACCAGATGGCTAGCGGTGCAATCATGCTAATATTGGCCCCGACACACAAACATGGTTGCCACCGCCCAATCGCTGCATGATGGGATTACTTACATCATAGTGAATAAGATCAGCTACTGAGCAGAAACAGTTACACAGAAAGAGATTTTACATACTGTAGATTTGATTCTCAATGATTTGCTGTGTTCATTTAACATTGTCCGTAAGCAGCACAATCTTGGCATCTGACACAGAGAGATTCTGAAGATACTATACAGATTAAATTACTGTATCTGCCATAGCAAACACTGTCTCTGCTACATCTGATAGCGCCCCAGCTACCCAGTCTGCAACTAATGCACTTTAGAGGGAATGGTATGGAAGCTTGTTCCGCCAGACTTTTTTTTTTAACGTTTTCTCTCACAATTCTGACTTTTTTGTCCACAATTGTGAGTTCGTATCTCACAATTCTGATTTTTTTCTTGCAATCGCGAGATGATGTCTCGCAATTCTGACGACTTTTCTCAGAGCTGCGTGATATAAATTCACAATTGTGTGTTATAAAGTGCGAGAAATAAACACAATTATGAAAAAAAAATCTGAATTGCGAAGAATTGCCTTTTTTTGTCATTGTGATTATAGCTCACAATTTGACTATATCTCACAATTGACTTTATTTCTCATAATTGTGACTTTATCCCACGGTTTCACAGACAAAGCTTAAGCCTAGTCCCAGATTAAAATGCATGTTTGAGCTGTTTTAAATGAAAGCAACTTGCACTGACATATGTATCTTCAAATATCTCAGTGCCATTGTTTTGTCTCATGATGCACACCAGTAATGTTGTTTTCACATTTATAAAAGCTACTTAAATGTCCTAATTGAACTAAGGCTTAATCTAAGCCCTGTCTGTGAAACCAGGCCTACATCTCACAGTATGGCATTGGCCCTGTCCCAAATGTCACACTTCATATGCACTTTTGGTCCCTACAAGAATGTAGGTGTCCCATTTGTCATTATAGGATTTAGAAGGGTGCTCGCGAGCGCCCCCTTTGCGGTAGGTCCACTCAATGGAGTGTTTTTATTGAGAGACGTGCCTGTGAACTTTGATGTAATGGATGCCAAAAAGCTCTGATGAAAGAAAGAGAGAGAGAGAAAGTAAGTAAAAGGAGGAGAGTGAGATAATCCATTTTCGTAGAGGACCAGTGGGCACAGTCAGGCTCAGGTGTGACAGGGACAGAATGGGCACACACAACACACACACACCACACACACACCACACACACACACACACACACACACAACACACACACACACACACACACACACACACACACACACACACACACACACACACACCACACACACACACACACACACACACACACACACACACACACACACACACACACACACAACACACACACACACACACACACCACACAAAACACACACACACACACACACACCACACAGTGTTAGTGGCTTTGCAGGGCAACAGAGCAGGTGATAAGAGGATATATGGAGTGATAGAGTAATTTACCCTGTATACAGATTGTGTCATCACCAATACGTTCTTTTTTTGATTGTGTAAGATATTTATTTACTCCTCTCCCAACACATCAACATTCAATAACCAACACGAACACGCAAGCTGCTTCCTGTCATATTTAACAGTGTGTTTTGTATGATGCAGACACCACTACAAACATACAGTATTCTGCCTTTAACTGCCTCATGATTTAATGTCATATGATGAATCTAGAGCGGTTCTAAACCGTCAAAGAACTATTCAATTAAATTAAGTAATAAGTTCATAAGTTTGGGGTCAGTAAGATTCGTATAGAAAGAAATTTCTACACTTTTATTTGAACAAGGATGCATTCAACTGATGAATACTCACAGCAAAGACATTTATAATGTTACAAAATATTTCTGTTTCAAATGCTGTTATGTTCATAAAAAAATAAACGTTTGTCAACAGCGAATCATCATATTAGAATGATTTCTGAAGTATCATGTGACTCTGAAGACTGCAATGGCTGCCAAAAAGCCTTCCTCTTTGTCAGAGTAATAAATAAAAATGTAAAATATATTGAAAAAAAAAAAAAAAAAAAAAATAACCTCACTTTTTAACAGTATTAGATCAAATAAAGCAACTTTGGTGAGCATAAGAGTCTTCTTTCAAAATATTAAAAATTCTTACCAACCAGTAAGTAGATGCTATTACACTAGTTTCTTTTGAGTAAAAAGATGTGAATAGTGAAAGATACTATTCACATAAAATTGAAAAAAAAAAAATGAAGTTATTGTTTAATTACACATATTTGCACTTGTAAATGAATAATGACGGATGTGATAATTACTCAAATATGAGATGTGTATGAAATGCTAATATCTGAACTTTCTTTTCTCTTACAGAGATTATGAATGATGTCATCAAGAAGGTGAAGAAGAAGGGAGAATGGAAGGTAAGACAAACTCATTCACCCCATCACCATAGCAACCACGCTCTCTTTTTGTCACGGCATCACAGTTTTAATCATTCATTGAGTCCCTGAGCCGCAGACCAGGAAATCTGTGTGAATAATTAAGCCCAAACAATTTTATCCATCGTGTTACGCCTGTATCACACCACAAGCACTTTATGCATCTGATCATCTCTCATCATTTCTGCTCTCTTGTGTCTGTAGGCTTTGATAGTGGACCAGCTGAGCATGAGGATGCTGTCTTCTTGCTGCAAAATGACTGATATTATGACAGAGGGCATCACTAGTAAGTCACTTTTTTTTCTTTTTTCTTTTTTTTTTTTACGAATGAAGAACAACTAGCCTACGCAAAAAGATTCTGAAAAACTCGATTTAGAAGTGATCTCTATACCTAAAAACCTGAAACGGCCAGATGGAAATAAACCCAACCTTTCATATCAACAACCCAGCTAAGCACTCATATGTCACTGAATATGTTTCAAAAGAAAGGATCTGGAATGCATCACATTACATTTATTTAAGGTTACAAGTTGTTGTGCTATATAATGTATAAGTCTAAAGGGAGTTGTTAGGCATGGCACACAGTTGCAACCCCCCTCAGCTCTGAATATATTTATAATAGTTGTACAAACATCTGAGCAGAAACAGGATTACTTTCCAAATCATAAACCTTACTAACATCTGCTAAACAGTGTTCTGAAAGGAAGCAGCTTAGCTAAGCATCATATGTGACTCGACTTATGAGGGAGACTCGATTTCAATAATTTGGCTAAAATGAGGTGTGGAAATGTATGAAAGCTTTCTTCCGCCACGAAATAAAAATGCCCAACTTTTATCTCACAATTCTGACTTGAGAAGATATAAACTTGCAATTGTAAGGAAAAATATTCAGAATTGTGAGAAAAAAAATAAATCACAATTATCTTTTTTAATTGCGAGTTTGTATCTCGGAATTCAGACTCTTTTCACACAATTTCGAGTTTATATCACAATTTTGAGAAAAAAGTCAGATTTGTGAGTAAAAAGGTCACAATTATCTTTTTTAATTGTGTTTTTATCTCACAATTCTTACTTTTTTCCTAACAATTTCGAGTTTTATACCTCACAATTCTAACTTTTTTTATATAAAGTCAGAATTGTGAGTTTATTTACTAGGTTTTGGATTAAAGAAACTGAGCAGACATTTTGTAGATGCAGTGTTATTTATTATTATTATTATTTATAAACTATAATTGTTTTTATTAATATTGTTAACCCTGGTGCTGCTTGTGTGGCGGGCAAAAATGACAGATTTTTAAAATGCAATTAAATGATTGTACTATATTTCAGTTTGCTAATATTTTTTTAATATATTTTGTGTTTTTAGGGGGTTTATGGTGTTAAATTATATTTATGTAATAGTTATTATCCATGTATTACCTGTTAATTACTTTTTGAGCATGAAAATGAAAATTCCAACCAGGATAACTCAGACCCGCCTCTCTCTGTAGGCAAGGGCGTGGTCACGCAGTACCACAACATCCAATAGGAAAATTCAACAGTAGCCACCGTTCAACCTGAAGAGGGCAGCACTCAGACATTTTTACACCATATATTGTAGAATTTTAACACTTTATACCCAAAAATTAACTAAAAAAGTTGTTTTAGGGTTTAGTTACCCTTTAAACGGTCGGAAATGCTTTAGAGCACAGACACTTTCACTTAGTATATATTTATGCCTTTGTTTTAGTTCTCATTTGTCGGTTCTCGTTAATGCTTTTGTTCAGTTTGGTGTAGTTCTCTTTCGGTTAATAAAGTCTGTTCACTTTTATCTTCGTCTTTGAATCATACCTACACCACACTCAGCCAAAGTGTGACAGGTGCAGTACCAAACCTTTCCACTAGATGAAATGAGCTTCCCATTCATTTCCAATGCAGTCTTTTTTTTTTCAGGGCCATTTTACCTTTTCGAATAATTCTTTTTATTTGGTGTTCACATAGCAAGTACCAAAACCTTTACCAAGTTTGGTACCATTCCGATGAAGTAAAAGATTCTAAAAAAACAAAACATAAAATAAAACAGCTGCTTCTGTGACTGACTTACAGTTTCTCTCTTTTTCTCTGCAGTTGTTGAAGACATCAATAAGCGAAGAGAGCCTCTCCCCTCTTTGGAGGCCATTTATCTGATCACCCCAACTGAGAAGGTACTCAAACATGATGATTTCAGAAGACACTAATAAAGCAAAATAACAGCTCCAGCGTAGACGTTTGTCTCGCAGTGTGGAGGCGGAACCTTCACACTGTACACACTAAACATATGTCACTCTATAACACATACACACACATACACACAACGCAGTACTATTGACACAGCCTACACAAACAGCTGAAAATCAAGTCATTTTTATTAGCCATTGTGGTTGCTATAACAAGACACACACACACTCTTATCTAAAGCTTGTTGTATTTCTCTTACCAGTCTGTGCAGACTCTCGTCAATGACTTCAAAGATCCCCATTCCACGAAATATAAAGGGGCTCATGTGTTCTTCACTGACTGTGAGTATCTGAGGGTACTCCACTGTACATCAAGGGCCCTGGAAGCATAATATATACTACAGTATTTATGGGA
This sequence comes from Chrosomus eos, assembly GCA_036326025.1. Taxonomy (NCBI): domain Eukaryota; kingdom Metazoa; phylum Chordata; class Actinopteri; order Cypriniformes; family Leuciscidae; genus Chrosomus; species Chrosomus eos. The sequence goes on from CM070834.1 coordinate 14,203,029, forward strand.
AAAATCTAGATACCACACAAGCACTCAGCCAGACACTTTCATAATGAATCTTAATGAAAAACAATGTTAAGTAACATCAGAAATAAATGTGACTCAGCTGAAATTATTTGTTATAGGGTAGTAGGTAAATACACAGCTTTCACGGCTCAAAATGATATGTCAACTATATGTGTTTCTTACAGCTTGCCCAGACCCCCTGTTTAATGAAGTGGTGAAGAGCCGTGCCTCCAAAACCATTAAAACCCTAACTGAGATTAACATCGCCTTCCTGCCCTATGAGTCCCAGGTGAGCAATTTCAGGAGTGGAGAGGAAGAGAGAAAAAACATCAGGGGGAATAATGACAGTCCATATAGAGAATCCAGAAGCAACTCTGTGAATGTAGAAATAGAGTGTTCCAGAACAGCTCTGAGGCTTGGGGGATGCGGTCTGGCCCACAATGCTTTGCTGCTGAGGCTGTCTGCTATGATTAATTTAGTGGAGTCAGAGGAGCAGTGCGTGATGCTGCAGCTCGATGCTTCGTGAACACGCCTCGTTCAGCAGCTCGTTGCGGCATCCATAGAGAGCCTCGGCCAATCAGAGGAGGTTATGAGAGGAAACAAGCATGAAGGGGAACCCATCTGCTGAACAGAAGGATCGTCATGTGACCTTGTGTGTGCCGACAGGGGGTGGGGAGGGGTGGTTGCGAAGACCTATACAGATAAACTGTCTGCCACAGTCAGAGAGATATAGCACAGACTCGGCCCGAGGAAAGACGGGGCGGAAGTTCATTCCTCATACACGTTTGGTAACACTAAGTACAGAGAAGCAAATTTTGTGGCATTTCTGTCACAGGTCTTCAGCATGTGACATGCATACAAAATCACACCGTCATTAATTCAATTATTTAGAAATATACTTCAAATTACTTCAAAATATATCCAAATATATTTTTTAACGAAATTAATACTTTTATTCAGCAAGGATGTATTGCATTGATCAAAAATAACAGTAAAGACATTTATAATGTTACAAAAATATTCTATTTCTAATAAATGCTGTTATTTTGAACTCTCTGTTCATCAAAGAATCCTGAAAAAATATATATATATCATAGTTTCCACAAAAATATTCAGCAGCACAGTTTTCAACAAAGACAATTATAATAATAATAATAATAATGTTTCTTGTGCTGCAAATCGGAATATTAGAATGATTTCTGAAGGATCATGTGACACTGAAGACTGGAGTAATGGATGCTTAAAATTCAGCTTTGCCATCCCAGGAATAAATTACATTTAAAAATATTTTAAATAAGAAAACAGTTGTTTTAAAATTACATTAATTAATTAATATAATTAAAATGTAATTGTTTTATGTGCCCCTAAAAACATAAAAAAAATGGCAAAATGTCAGCTGACCAATTAGCTTGTCCACAATACTGCTCTATCAGTAATGAGTATGAATGTGTGTGTGTGTTTAGGTGTTCTCCTTGGACAACCCTGATGCCTTCCAGAGCTTCTACAGCCCTCATAAGACACAGCTGAAGAACCCTGTGATGGAACGGTTGGCCGAACAGCTGGCAACTCTGTGTGCCACGCTGAAGGAATACCCTGCCGTCCGATACCGAGGGTAAGGCACGAGGGGCTGCCTGCGTTGGTCCGGAGTCTTGAACTAAGGCTCTTTATATCTGACCTGATGTTTCTGCCCCTTCACATATGCAATCATATTTATCCAACATATACAGTTACAACAGGAACTAGTGGACAAGACAGATAGCAGTCATCCCTGGATCAGATTCCAGGAAGTGGCTGCTTGTCAGGATCAACAGAGCTGTCTAAAGTTCGGTCTGTCTATCTGCTCTAATACTCTGATTCTCTGTGCACAGGGAGTATAAAGATAACGCCACTCTGGCTCAGTTGCTTCAAGACAAACTGGACGCCTACAAGGCAGATGATCCCACAATGGGGGAGGTGAGCAGCACATCTCAGTTACTACACTGCAGGAGATAATACATGGACCAATGAATATGCTAATACAGGGTAATGCACAGGGGAACAGAAGTAGCTTCCAGCCGCTTCCTGGAAATATTTTGATTTTGTTAACTAAACCCCATAAAAGAAGGAATGATGACTTACAAATATTAGCACAAAATTTACCAATATTAACCCTTCACTGCCCTGGTCTTGCTGTGAACATATGGCCACGTACACACTGTAAAGTTTCAGAAGTGGCAACCACATTTAAACGCGGAAGTGAATCCCCTAAGTTATCGTATAGATCAAGAGCGATGATTGACACCATGGAAAACCATATCAAGCTTTTGGTGTTTCGTGTGTTTGGTATCCGCTATTCTGACCATACAGTGACACAAAACTTATGTTCAGTAATTTTAAATAAGCATAATCGATGGAGGTGTCGAGTTTTGCTTATGCTTGGAAAGGCTGCTTCACGGAACGTGCTCTTGCAGTGTTGCCATGTTCACTAATTATAAGCCTTTTTGGGCTTGTTGTTTAAACTTGGCTCATAAAGCAATCGAGTTTATGGAGTTATTCAAGTTAACAGGTACGGATTGCGAAATTTTGGTCTTATTTTCAGCATAAAGTATTTGTTTGGCTGTTTTTCTAGCAAGATCTGGCAACACGAATGAGTCCAGGCTCATACTGCTTTCCCTGTGATTTATTGCACCGCACATACAGAAGAGAGAAACATTTCTGATGCACAGTAAAATACATCAGTTCAGTTCTGCACACTTCATAGAATGTTTGTCACTACCTGGATTTTAGAATGCGGATGTCACTCCTGTAAATTGCTGAAATGTGTGTGTACAGAACAGGATTAGGCACTAAAAGGTGAATTGACAACCGAATTTAGATGCTGCAGGTACTGTACGTGACCATTGATTTGGATTGGAATCATGTAATGCCAAAGAAAAAATAATATATTGCGTAATATACCAAAATGTAATTCTTCCTCTGAAGCGACTTCACAACATCCATATTGAGAAATTTTAGCTGCTTATGTCAGCTTCATTCTTGCCCACATAATTATGTTTGTGGGTGGCTTTGGTAATCTAAAAGCGTCTTGTGCTGAACATGAAACAAGAGTAGATTTTTTAGACATATTCTTTCTCTCTGCAGGGACCAGACAAGGCTCGCTCTCAGCTCATTATTCTGGACCGGGCTTTCGACCCTGTCTCTCCCGTCCTGCACGAGCTCACCTTCCAGGCTATGGCCTATGACCTGCTGCCCATCGAGAATGATGTTTACAAGTGAGTCAAAAATAAATAAATAAATTAGATTTCTCTCTCTCTCTCTCTCTCTCTCTCTCTCTCTCTCTCTCTCTCTCTCTCTCTCTCTCTCTCTCTCTCCTCTCTCTCTCTCTCTCCTCTCTCTATATATATATATATATATTAACATGTATATTCAAATAATATTTACTAAAATATTAACCTATTATATTATTATAATACATTCCTTATAATACAATATAAAAGAATTATACAATATAAATCATTAATATATATTAAAGAAAATTATACATTGTGCAAATGTATTATAATCATAGGATAATTATTAACAAATACTTTATATAGGCTAACCAATCCGTGGCCGATTAACAAGAGAATACACTGTATACATGTATAAATATCTAACACATGCATAGATAATCTATAAATACGTAATATATAATATATAAATATTTATTTGATTTGTATCTGGTAGGTATGACACCAGTGGGATAGGTGACTCAAAAGAGAAGGAAGTGCTACTGCATGAAGATGACGACCTTTGGGTGAATCTACGGCACAAACATATTGCGGAGGTCTCTCAGTGAGTGAAACCTTACACTTTCGACCATCAGCTCTGGTTTTCCTGTAATAGTCTTGGTCTGTAAATGTTCTCCCCCTCCTTTTCTCATTTCCCTCGCTGGCAGGGAGGTGACACGCTCCCTGAAGGAATTTTCTGCCAGTAAGCGGATGACCACTGGAGAGAAGGTATGCTGGAGTCTGGCTGAGGGGGAGGGGCCTGGAAGAGAGAGAAAAAAAGAGAGAATAGTGTAGTGTGGGCGAGGAAGGATAGCCTGGCGGATGAGATTGCGTTGGCAGCCGAATCTAAAGCGTGTGATGGCTGACTCATGTGAAAGCACTACAGCAGGATTAGTATTGATTGACTTGCTGACACAGCACAAGCAAACATGAACACACACATTTCTGCTGTGACGTACTATCTGCAATTATAGTGTATAATTAGGGTGATCAGATTTCTCATGGTGGAATACGGGATGGGATGGACAGGCACCACAACACATGCATGCAAACATAAAAGTATCTATTGGTGATAAGTGCTGATTTCCTACACATGCTACAAGAAATGCTAACCCCTAAACCTACCCTACACCCTAAACCAATGAAATTGACTGCAGGGTGGGATTTGCGCTGAATAGCGTGCTAAAGAAAATGGCAGTTCAGGAGATAAGCTGTTAAGATTATCATACGAAATGAAATCGCCGAGCCAGGCCGGGTGTAACTCCCCAACCGGACCTCACCTGACAACCAACGGGCCTTTTTAGTTGCACCCAGCATCACTGCCCCCTTATACCCTGTGAATCTCAAACCCTGGGACACCCCAGACCAAATTAAAACTTTCCCACATGTAAAAATAACTATTTTAGATCAACTAGAAACGTTAATAAATGTAAGTCAATGACAATTGGCTGAAGCCAGAACCAATGGCTCAAGTCTCTGCGTGTGGACTTTTGGAGGTTCTACTCACTTTTGGAGTTCACGCCCCATTTTGGAGATCTGCAGCTATACCTACTTGGAAATACGGGACTGTATTGGAAAAACAGGACATCTGGTCACCCTAATCTAATATAGCATAACAGCTTTTATATTGCACTGTGGCTCAGAGTCTGACCTCTGCTTAGCTGTCCTTTCTGAGAAAGTGCTTTGTTTCTTTCAGACCACCATGAGGGATTTGTCTCAAATGCTGAAGAAGATGCCGCAGTATCAGAAAGAGCTCAGCAAGGTGAGAGAAGTCACAGGAGATGTGCATTCCACCAAATAGGAGACACCTCATGGGAATTACTGTTCCAATATTTACCTTATTGACCCCTTAAAATGTGTCCCTTTAGTACTCAACCCATCTGCAGTTGGCCGAGGACTGCATGAAGCACTACCAGGGAACCGTGGACAAGCTGTGCCGTGTAGAGCAGGTACAGTTTCACCCCCGACATCGCTGCCACAGAATAGGGGGGTCTGTGAAAAATTTTAGAGAAAAACAGTCAGTGTTTGCACTTCAGAAATGTGTTTTCACCAAATTATTTAAATATTCACATTCACCAACTGTGATAATATTGTTACCATTTTATTCTGAGATTTATTGCAATGATTTTTTTGATTATTTATTTAATTCAAAACTAGTGCTGTCAAATGTAAGTAAAAAATATCAATATTTTTTAAATATTATTATTTTAATAATAAAAAATCTTTATTTTATTTTTTATTTACCAGATTATTTTAGTACAATGAGCCAATTATTGGAAATGAATAAACAATTATTTAATTTTGTTGCCTTTATATTATATACATATACACACACACACTGCAATATATGAATTATTTGAAAACAGAAAATGTGCATTATTACAAATAATAATACTTGATTGGGCTAATACTTTTGTTAATCGGGCAAAGTGTGGTTAGAGTATACAATTTACTTTTGTAAATATATACGGGCCTGTTACTAGTTAGTTTGTTAGTTATTTGGTTTGCCTGCTTGCTGCAAAGTCTGGTATGTGAAATAACATTATATATATTTACACCTAATATTGACGATTGTTGCCAAAAGACAAAGATCCTGATTTGAAATTGCCTAATAAACCAGCTAAAATTGCAACTGTGTATTTGTGAATATATTTTAGGAGCCAGGTCACATTTTTTTTAGTAATTTGATTGATTAAAGTAACACTATGTAGTTTTTCAACTCATAATATATTCATAATTCATAATATATTTCCTTCAAAATTAAGACCATTGTGATGGTACATCGACTTAAAATAAGTTAAATGACTCTTCTGCCATAGCCTGATGTGGTCTGTATCGCTTTTACTGGCACTATGTAACTTCGGGTTTCGGGTAGGAACCCGACCACAAAAAGAACTACAAAATTCGACCTTTACGTCAAGCGCTACAATAGTCATTATTCGTTTTTCTTCGTTTCTGATGTCGCAATACATCATCCTTTCATGAAATCATGAACATACTTTACCTTGTCTGTGGATATCGTTCATTCTAAAGCCGGTGCTGGATAAACAGCGAGTCGTGTGTGCGACGGTAGGCTAAATTATTTACGACAGCGGCAATGGACAATTTAGTTTCCAACCAGTAGGGCGACTGAAGAGGAAAAGCTACTTGGTGTTACTTTAACATAGGACTGCTGTACTATGCCTTCTTCGTTTATGGCAGATTAAAAAAGAAATTTTTCATGGGCTGTTCATTGTATTTCTATGGTGTAGGCTGAAAGCAGCCAAAGTGAGAGGAGGTGGCAGGGAGGGAAGTATAACACAAGAGCTGCTCGGAAAAGTTACCCACTACTTCATGATTCATTTTCAAGCAGAGCGAATTGGGAAGCAATCAAACTGCCACAATGAGTGATAGAGTAAGAAGTGTGTGTCTAATGCTGTGTGCCAACTTGACTATATCACCTTTACCAGGATCCATGGTTAAAACGATCTACCTAAGATAATGAGGTGCAAATAGAATAGCGTCTATTTACTACATGGTACTAAATTCATTGCTATTGATAAAATGACTTGAAGGCATCAAGGTAATTTCGGTTTTTATTACCGTCCTTTGAGCATAATTTATTAACTGCGCTCTATCACCTGGCAGGATCTCGCTATGGGAACAGACGCAGAGGGTGAAAAGATTAAAGACCCCATGAGGGCCATCGTGCCAATCTTGCTGGATGCCAACGTCACCACCTATGACAAGATCCGCATCATCCTGCTCTACATTTTCCTGAAGAATGGTTAGGGAGTCTTTGGCAGCCATTTTATACCTCAGTTTGCATTTTATTGCCTTGGTCAGCCATTTTGTAACGTGACTTGTGTGTGCATGTGTGGCAAAACAGGAATCACGGAGGAGAACCTTAACAAGCTGATCCAACACGCACAGATCCCTCCCGAGGACAGTGAGATCATCACCAACATGGCTCACCTGGGCGTCCCAATCGTCACAGATGTACGCTATCCGCTTCCTGTCTTGAGCAACGATTAAATCTCATTGGCTGATAACGCTTTTTACAGTTTATCTGACCTGCCATTGACCTTTTTTTGCTTTGTTTCTGTATGCTGCAGTCTACTCTCCGCAGAGGCAAGAAGCTCGACCGTAAGGAGCGCGTGAGCGAGCAGACCTATCAACTCTCTCGCTGGACCCCGCTGATCAAGGATATCATGGAGGTAAATCATGATCTATAGAATTCGAAGAAAAACAAAATCTGTGAGTAAAAATGTGATCTTACTTTGATTGTGAATCTTGCAGGATGCTATTGAGGAGAAGCTGGACACCAAACATTACCCGTACATCTCCACACGCTCATCCTCTTCCTTCAGCACTTCTGCAGTCAGGTACGCACCCTCACCAAACTTCAGAATTTAAGGCTCACTTTACATAATAAGGTGGAATTTCAATTGGCCACATCTTACAGGAATTTCAAATGGAATGACAGAAAGAGGATTTTACTAAACTCAAAATAAAATACATTCAGCTAGTTTTGTTCATTGAACAAAATGAGTAAGAACAGATGATTTTTTATGTTTTGTCTTGTAAACCTGCTTCTTGTTATTTGGGTACATTTTGAAGACTTAAAAAAATTTGACATACTACAGCATTCTGGGAAATTAAGTGTTCTTCCTTCATGTTCCATAAAATAAGTTAAAACATTTTTTTCAAAAGAATGTATTAAAATATCTAAAAGTACAATTTTATAATAATAAATAATACAAGTTATTACATATTATAAAATGATAATAAAAAACTTTACTAATAACATATAATGTTTCTGGGAATACCTTATATTTTGTGTATATGATGTATATTATGTTTATAGATAATTCACTGATAACTAAAATAAAAATTGTATTTTATTTTATTGGTAACGCTTTACAATAAGAACACACACACACACACACACACACACACACACACACACACACACACACACACACACACACACACACACACACACACACACACACACACAACACACACACACACACACACACACACACACACACACACACACACACACACACACACACACACACACACACAGATATTATACACAGGTGAATACATGCATTTTTGTATTGCACAAGTCCTAAGATAGAAGTAACTTAGATCAATAATCATTTGTACAGAGGGGTGGGGAGAACATTGAGATCAATACCGTGATTGGTGGGTGGTGCGATATGTGTTGGGGGTGAACATCAAGTCGCTTTATAAAAGCAGTGGAGTGGAGCAGTATTTCCTCAGGGTCAGCAGTAATGATCCCGGAAGGCTGTTCTGGTTTCAGGACAAACAAACCAGCACAGCTCCTGTAAACAGTAGCAGAGACACAGCTGAAAATCCCTGACACCCACAGGGGGAGAACTGGGAGCTGGTGGGTCCCATTGCGTAGCTATTGATTGGACTCGAGATCACCAGTGTTCACTACGCAATTTCCCCTCTCATTATGTTTGCAAATGACAAAGCGCCTCCACTTCCTTCCACTGTAGAAAAATAAAGGCAAAATATCCCAGAAATGGTCACTGTATCAAGGTCCCGCCCACATTCCCAATCACAAACACAGCTGTCAATCATGAAGTTAGACTCCATTTTATAGCATCAAATAACTAACTAAAACCAAACTTAAAGTGAACACTTGAACATACGTCTGAGTGACAAGAACTACCTAAAATGACAGAAACCATCTTTGGAAAAAAGTTATTTGAAGTGCAATTGGATTTTTAAGTTTGGCCTGCATCCCATTCGATTATATGGAGAGGGCGGGGTTTATAACCTAGACTGCAGCCAGCCACCAGGGGGGATCGAAATGTTTTTGCTTCACTTTTCAGGACGTGTGCGGCACACTTGCTGTACATACTTTGATTTAAGCTATAATTCAGTGGGCAAGTGTGGAAGAAGACTATACTTCATAATGTTTTTATTTTGTATTTTATTTCGTCTCTCTGTCAGCAATTACTAATGCATTGTTTGTTTAATTGTATGTTTTATTATGTTTCTATATTTGTGAAGCGCTTTGAGATAGCCTACTTTTTGAAGGCGCTATATAAAATAAAGTTTATTATTATTATAAGACGAAACATTGAGTAAAACAGCTAGAGCAGTCTCCAACTGCTGCCACTAGGCCATAAATGGTACTGCAACAAAGGATACCTTCAAATGACAATGCAAAAGCAATGTTGATTCCATCTTTTGGTTTGAAAAAAGAAACTATACCTTGAAGTTGACATGCTTGAATGTGTTTTTCCCATGGCAGTGCCCGATATGGCCACTGGCACAAGAATAAAACCCCTGGAGAGTACCGCACAGGCCCTCGCATCATGGTCTTCGTCATCGGAGGCGCGTCCTTTAGCGAGATGCGCTGTGCTTATGAGGTCACACAGGCCAATGGCAAATGGGAGGCCATCGTTGGTGAGTCTGCAGAGGATACTGCTAAAAATCGCTGTAAATTCAAGAGTTATTAAGCAACCACCCTTTAATGCCTTAGATTGATACCTTTAGCTCTAACTTTACATGTGTTGATATGTGTAATCAGACTGGCAAATCTGTCTTGCATATTTTTCCTGTGCTCTTGTCTTTTGTGCTTGTCATGTTTTAACTGCTTTTAAATTGCAGTCGTGAGCCTCTGCTGTGTTCATAAGTCTATGTTCGTAAGTTCTTCTGTGTGTCTGTTTTGTGTGCGTGTGATAGGGTTTATGCTTAAGAATCGTCTTTTTATCGTACCTTTAAGGATTATGGCAGCCAATACAGATATTTGTGGATGTTCACATTGAGATCGATTCAGTCGGCAAGTCGCTAATTGGTGTTTCTACCTGACCGTGAGCTCCACCGTCTGCTCTCCTATTGGTAGTTGCCGCATTGCATTGCTATACATTTGCAAATAATTTCTCAAATGATCGCTACATTAAAATGATCGGCTTTTGGTTACTCTGTCGCTGCAAATTACTGTCAGTGTGAACGCCCCTTTAAAGGTTAATTCTGAAGTACGTCAAAATAAAATAAAAAGTATCCGTCTGTTGTATTCCAGAAGAAAACTCGCATTGAATTTCTATTTGTTGGTATTGTACGGGTTATACATTTGTGTCGAATCATGAGGCCTTTATCAGTATCTGAAATGAGCAGTGCAGTTGAAAGACCTCAGTCAGACAATTGGCTACTAATTGCGAATCTTTGTGGAAAAAGTTACTATACATTTAGTTGATGAAATGAGGCCTACAAGTTGCAGAGGCTTCCTTCAAAGATACATCCACCCAGAGCTTCCAAAAATCATTTTTTGTCAGGGTTCTAGGTTAATATTTCTGAAACATCAGGATCTACAGATTTTAACCCTCTTTTGTCCCATAAAGATTAGCGGTGGTGAAAGAACGTGAGGTGCGGTGTGAGATTAATTCTGAGCGTGAAGCCACCTTTGTTCCTCCGCAGGTTCTACTCACTTGCTCACCCCAACCAATTTTCTAATGGACCTGCGGCACCCCGACTTCCGAGAATCCACTAAGGTGTCCTTTGAGGACCCTGACCCCTCAGAAGAGTGAGAGAGAGAAAGAGGGAAGGGTGGGAGAGAGAAATCACACTCTGACAAAGTAAAGGCAGCCGAACAAAGAAACCCTTTCTGAACCCCCACAGCACAAGGGCTTTCTTTTCTTGCTCCTGTTACCACACTCTACCGTTTTATAACGCCACCACGCCTCAGGGATGGGTGTCCGGCCCCTGCCTCACTGAAAAGCTGACCTGCAAGTCTCATTCAGGCTCCGCCTTCTATTGGGACCAGCCAATATGAATCTGTCTTGATTGGCTGGCTGAATGCCCCATTCAGAACTGCAGTGGGCGGAGCCTTTCTGAGTGACAGTAGGGTTCCTGACCCCATCCCTGTTGACCACATCCTCTCAATTGGGTGGATTAAACTGCGTTCTCCTCACTACGCGCCATTTAATTAAATGGAGCCTCCTCTTCCGACGAGGAAGGGCTTCCTCCATTTGCCCTCCCAAATTTTAAAGCTTCATTTTCCCGCAGATTTAATCTACCCTCAAGACTCACCATATTCCGATTATTTCTGAATAACAATCCAAGGCAATCACTCATATTAACTTTGTTTTTTTTTTCCAACTATGGAGAGGTCATTGTTGGATGCCAATTGCAGGATAATTTGTTTTTGTTTTTAATCTAGTTCCTCAAACTATCTCACATCACGTCTACATGACCAAGTGGCCGTCTGCAAAGAATATATGTTAAAATGACTTCCGCCAGAGAGCGACTGGCTCTTTTCTTTCAGTATAATTCTTCTGCAGATGCCCAAGCTTGAAATGTAGCTGTGCTCTTCAGATATGCTTTAGCACTAACGCTTCCCCCAAACACTAACCTTTTAAAACTAACTGGTTTGAGCCCTGGCTATGTCATTTCATGTTATGCCTCAGGTACTGTTTTCAGCATTAAAAAAATATTGTAGTAAATAGTTGATTATAAAGCTGAAATATCATAATTAGTCAATTTGACTATTGGTTTATGACTGATATTTTAAAATTGATGTTTTAAACAAGCTTAGCAACACTTTATATTACAGCACTGTAATTCCTGTGCAGGCTTGTGGTTAGATTAAGTGTTATAAATTACTCATTGTTACTTGTATAAAACCTATTATTAGTCATCTTCGCTCTTATAAGAATTGTTTGGGTTAAATACATTGCGACTTGTTTGTAAGAACTCGCTAAAAAAATGTTTGCAATGGAAGTCTATGGGGCAGTGCATCGTAACAATGTTCAAATACACACAGTCATGAAAGCATAGCTGTAAAACTTGAACATTATACGTGTACCTTTCCATACAAGTTTATATACAATATTTTAGTTTTTAATTTAAACACTTTGGAATACCTTGCCCCATAGAGTTCATTGTAAGAGGATTTCTGCAAATCTGTTTTTACAAACAAATGGAGTCAAATAGTTTTCTGTGGTACACAGATGCTTGTATTGAACCCGGCATATTCCTTTGAACCCAACACTGATCTAATCCGAAGCATTGCAAAGAGTAAGGTCCTGTAATACAAAGTGTCCTTCTATATACCTTTACTGACTAAACCATAGTACGAGAATGATCATTGATCGACCGTAGCAAGTATCCATCATTCAAGTGTCAGCCTGCTAAAGCTATATCCCTTTTAATTTCCCCCTTTTTTCTGTTGGTTTTTCGTGTTTGTAAATGATCACACCATATGCAGTATGCCAGTCCTAAACCATACTGCAACATGAAACACTTCTTGACTGTTCCAGCCATTATCGAACAATAATATGGTTTGTTTTCATAGATCTTTAGTTTAGACCCGTTCATCTAGTTGAAGAGCTACAAATCACATTGTGTATCTAATAAGCGATATCAAAGCTGCATGTTTGCATTTAGTTGACCTAGATTATATCAGCTGTGGTCAGAACAAGACATTTGATTTGTACTGTATGTTCAAAGCCAAGCGTGCAACTACACACTCAGTTCTGCTTATTCAATGCAGGCAGCGTTACTGAATGTAAAGGTATAATGTTACTCTCGTCAACTGTTTTTAATCAATTGATCTTTTTATTGCATTGCAGTGTAAACATGCAGCTCTGCTAAAAAAAAAGTAGTTTAACAGGGAGTAGAATAAACATTTGTTCCACAGGGCACAACAAATCAGAAATTATTTCAGTGGGTTTGGCGCCCTGTGCACAAATGTTTTTGGATAGTTTGAAGTTACAGTATGTGTAATGTGTTAGAAATGTGTCTTCAGCTAAATATCTTTATGTAATTATAATATTTTTTAGATTCAAAGCAATACACACTGTTTTTGAAAGAAGTCTCTAATGCTCACCAAGGCTGCATTTATTTGGTCAAAAACAGTAATGCTGCATGTGAAACATCATTACAATTTAAAAAAATATATATTCCATTTTAATATATTTAAAGGGTCCACTTTAGACATTCTGTTGACTAAGTAACATTGCACCTACATGTCATCTAACTCATAAGTAGTCTAGACAGTTAATAAGTTAATAGACTGTTAGGTTTCGGGTTAGTAGAGTTAGTTGACATGTGTTGCAAGTTAGTGGATAATCGAAATATTCTTTTTTTAATCGAAATATAACTTTTTTAATATTCTGATTCGTGGCACAAGAAACATTTCTTACTATTAACAGTTGTGCTGCTTAAAACTTTTGATTCTCGTTTTCATGATTATTTGATGAATAGAAAGTTCCAATAATATTTTTTTTAAATACATTTTTTTTGGTAACAACGTTAAGTCTTTACTGTCCCTTTTGATGCATCCTTGCTGAATAAGAGTATTCATTTCTTTAAAAAAAGATCTTTCTGAATCCAAACTTTGTAACGGTAGTGTTAGTGTATATTATGTGTGCGCATGTATATAGATAGATAGCTGAAAACACATTTTTACAACTAATCTAAAGTATATGTACAAATATTGAATTTTTTCTTTTTGTTTCTCTCCTCGGTGCTCATCTATGCAGGTTCAACCCATGTCGTCGCCCCCACCCAGCTTCTGGACGCTCTCAAGGCTATGAACAAACCCGAAGAGGAGCCGACAAGCTAAAATCACAACTTCCTCCCCCCCAAACCCCATCGCCCAGTTACCCTCTCCCTCCCTTCATCCGTCGCCCTGTAAATCTCACCCGCTCCTATATAAACTGTGTATGCATCTTGCTTGAGAAAAAAAAAATAGATGATTGGTTAAAGTAAAGAAAATTCTATAAATGTATACATATATATATATATATATATATATATATATATATATATATATATGTTGACATAAAAGAATCATTGCAAGTATTCTATTTTACAATGGATGCAAATGATTAGACTGTCAAACTGAGTTTTCATTATTAATTGCAATTTAAAAACCTGAAAGTACCAAATGTAATATTGTATGTTATGGAACCTGCTAGAATAGATCACTTTTTGCTTTCGTTCCTTATTTAACATTTTTTTTTTAATGGCTTAAAGTGGTTGGGGGAGGGACTGGTTTTTATGCAAATAGACCAGTGAGGCAAAATGATGCATATCACTTCCTACGCTGAAGGCTGAACTGAAGCCCGGTTTAGATGCTTGGGTTTAATTGTTGTCTCATTTTAGATGTGCATGCCATGGACGTGGCCCGTGTGGCCCTTTTGACGTGTGAAAACATTGAAAAATAAAGATTAAAACATGTTAAGATGTGTAAAAATGTAACATTGAGCATATTTTGGGACTCCAGTGATGAAGAGGAAGGAGGCCAAAGGAGTAACAGATCAAAGCCTCAAGCTGTAAAAGTGAAAGAGACACTGTACATACATGGCAAACGTCATCCCTCCTTCAGTCGAGATTCCGGGAGCATTTACTCTCCATATCCTTTTCTTTTCACGTCTCCTTCTACAGAGACCTCATGATTTAGTGTGAAGAAGGCCGTTGCTTGCAGATGTTTAAGAAATTCAAAAAAAGGGCCAGTTGTATTTCAGTATTGTATCTCGTCCAATTAAGTCTCATTATTGGTTAGTAAACAATGTTTAACCGGGACATGCACTGAGTAACGTGTTGTTGTATGCCATATGTTACTGTTTTTCCGTCTCACTGTTGACTGGTGAAAATTTCTGACTGTGAAGTAGTAAAACTTTCCTTTGCCAATGTGAAGCCACTGTGTTTGTGATGTATTAGCTGTAGCTGTGGTTAAACTGGGAAAAAAATAGGTTATATCTAGCTTTTGTTTGACTGTCTTGTAGTTTCTTTCTGATGCAATGTTTTATCTTCCACTGGTGACCGGCTTCGCAACAAAAAGCAATCCCCCTTTTGAACATTTTGGTTTCCGTTACCTCTTTACTCTGTTTTGGCAGAAAGGTTGTATATTGCACTACGCGTTTTCTGTGATACAAACGCTTCTATGGTCTCTTTTTATTTATTTATTATTTTTTAAACGATTCCCCCTATTTTGTGTTTACTGTTGTATAGCTGTGTCGACTAGATCGATTTCTATTAAATTTATTTTTCAGAGACTAACAATAAATAAGAACATAGTCTGTTTTAAACCTGTTGATCTTACTGGGATTATATGTTTGCGAGTGTTGAAGCACAAACTAAAGTATACTTCATGTGTACCGATGTAGTAAGGCTGTCTAATAAATTGGCTTCCATTACAAATACGGAATCAGTACATTTTTGTGACGCGCTCCATACATGACTTCCTCTATACCTCCGATCACACCTCTAGACTATGATAATCTCAGATTTACTTATTTGAAAAAAAAAACACACTAATTTATATGGAAATGTTCCCAAACCATTTTAACCATCCATTTTTTTTAATCACTTTTTCATAACTGTGCACAGATTACTGTACTGTAAGTTTCTAGCTGATATAAAATGCACAGGGGCTGGACAATGAAAACTGAAACACTGGCTAATATAGTGTCTGAGGTTTTATGCCTTATGTGCGGCCTGGTTGCCAATCTTTACTGATTTTAGCAGAGTGTGAATTAGCAGAGCGATAGCACAGCTGTACATAAAAATTGCAATCCACACAACTTAATGGGAGACATATCAGAGTTAAAAAGAGGACAAACTATTGGTACACGTCTCGCTGGCTCATCTGTGACCAGGACAGCAAGTCTTTGTGGTGTATCGAGAGCTATAGTATCCAGGGTAAAGTCAGCATACCAACACGTAGAATGAACCACATCCAACAGGAGAGACTGTTGATGCAAGAGGAAGCTGTCTGAAAGGGATGTCTGGGTACTAACCCGGATTGTATCCAGAAACATAAAACCACAGCTGCACAACTCACTGCAGTATTAAATGCACACCTAGACTCAACTTTTCCACCCAAACTGTTTGCCGGGAGCACCAGAGTCAATATTCAAGGTCGGGTTGCTATAGCCAAACCTTTGGTCCAACGCTGATAAAGAAGCGTTACACCTGGAGTGTTACTGCCCAGTGAAGCAGAGGGGGATCAGTGATGGTTTGGACTGCAAATATCATGGCATTCCCTACTGTGCTTGATGGTTGCGTCACTGCCAAAGACTACCGAATCATTCTGGAGGATCAGGTGCACCGAATGGTTCAAACATTGTACCCTGAAGTGAGTGCCGTGTACAGGTATCAGCATAATGCACCAACACACAGCCAGACAGAATGGTTTGATGAACATGAAAGTAAAGTTGAACATTGGTACAGTATTTTGGAGGAGCAAGTCAGAAAGTGTTATCCTCCACCAGCATCATCGTGACCTCAAAATGCCTCTGGCCACTGTGAAGGACTTGCATCTGTCATCCCCAAGACAAAATGATGCTGTATTGGCCGCAAAAGGAGGCCCTACACCATACTAATAAATGATTGTGGTCTAAAACCCGGTGTTTCAGTTTCATTCTCAAACCCCTGTATATAAAAAGAATATATTTTATTATTAATAAAAACATTTTGTTTAATTAATTACAGGTCTGGTAATGGCTACCTGTTATTTCCAGGTTTTCCATGACTGTGGGAACCATGTTACATTGAACAAAATGTTGCGGCATGGACCATTTGATTAGCCACCAACCTTGATCACTGGATTCTGAATGCATGATACACTAGCTGACTTTCATCTCAGATTTCTCTCCATACAAACACCTGCAGCATATCAAGAGAAATGGAGGAGGAGTGAAAGGTCCAGTTCGTTACGTAGCTGTAAGGAAAAACAGTAGCATGACACGGGTCAAATATAGAATCATTTATAGTAGTAAATAAAGTACAAAAGTACAGTTCTATAAATACAAAAACACATAAAAGAAACAAAGAAAACGCTACCATTACCAGTCGATAAAAACAAGCAGCACTAAAAAGACATTTTCCCAAGAAAACTATCTATAAAATATTTAGTAACAGTCAATATCTCACAACCCAAATAAAACGCGCACACCCATTTCATTATTGGTTCCATGAAGTGAAATGCATGTTGGTCTTTTCCCACTGACCTCAATGCTGCTACAAACACTTGTGGGATGCTATACACTGAATTAAATTTGAAATTTGGAAATTCCAGGTAAACAAAATACAGCACAAAAGTACTGTAATATGAATACAAACAAATCACCTAACAAAGTTCAAGAACAGCACTGTACTTATTCCCCCCTATTAGAAAAGATAAAGATTTAAAAACCTGTCACTGACAGTTATGAAAAACTAATCTGTTTCACATTCATACTGTGAAAGTAACTTTTCTTATTTGTTAAAACAAATATAAATCTACCACACTGTGGATGTTTGAAAAGACAATGACAATATCTGGACTTGCCAGAAAAAAGATCTAGTACAGTGGACCCAAAAAGCCGTTGGACATTTAAACCACACTTAAACATGCGTACACGTCTTTTCATTATTTTTTACATATATTTATTGGAGTTTTTTTTTTCATTTAAAACTTTTTAGTTCAAAAAAGCAATATTTCTTGTATTTTTTGCTTTCTAATTCAATGACATGCATACATCTTTAAGTGTGTATTAAGTTTCCAAATATTTCTGAGGTCACTGTATATACAAACCTGAATTGTTTAAGCTACCATAATGCAGTTATCAATCTCTAAAAGTCACCTGATGAATTTTTCTACTGCAGCGTTGCATGTCTGCATGTCATCAGTCACACTGCTATGAGAAAAAGTTGTTTTACGTAAACTAATAAAAACAAACAAACATCCCTTTATTTATGTGAAACAGCTGAGCAGCACAAATGTATTATTCCTCATTTGAAGTCACTTTGAATAAAAGCGTCAGCTGAATGAACAAATGCTGGTGTCAGTAGGTGCAGGATGTGGTGAGGAAGCTACTGCAGTGCAGCCCTGAGGACAGAGAGTGAGCCATGCGATGCGAGACCTCTTTCATGTTTCTAGCCGCTGTGAGGGCGCGGGTCAGAGAGCTGTTCAGAGAGAGCTGCTGATGGTCCAGAGAGAGAGAGCGTCTGCGATGACCTCTGACCCCATCTCTGCTGGGACTTGCTGTGATGTTAAAGGGTTGTGAGTAGGTCTGTGCCGTCACTGGGCTGGAGAAGTAACTGCAAGAAAATGAAACAGAGTGGGGGATTAATTGTATAATATAAATATATTATATACATTTCATCAAAGAATCCTGAAAAAAAAAAATGGCAGCTGAAAATTCAGCTTTGCCATCGCATACATAAATTCCATTTTAAAATATACTACAATAGAAGACAGTACTTTTAAATTATAATAATATTACACACTATTTCTGTTTTACCGTAGCCTTGGTGAGCATAAGAGATGTCTTTCAAAAACATTAAATAATCTTACTAACATCAAACTTTTCAACAGTAGTGTATATCAGCATAATACAAATCAAATCATCATAGAACAACTGCTTGTTCTAATGGAACAAATAAAAAAACAATATAAAAAGCAACAACAAAAAAGTAAAGTCCAAAACTCAGAGGCTACTATTTTTCCCCACTACAAATTATATTAAAGTATAAAAACACAACAATTGGAGTAAAATCAATTAAAAGGCAAAAAATTATATACTTCAAATTTCCACAGTGTTCTCAAACAAGTTTCATCCATTGAATGGAGATTGTTGAGATTGTTCTCATACATTTTTCTAGAGTCTGACTCATTGTCCAGGCAGAAGCAGAGGAGAAAGTACTCACAGAGCTGAAGGATAGATGGGCACATATGGGATAACTGGAACACCTCCATGCAATGTGGGGCGAGGAGCCACTGCCACATTTATGCCTCCTCTGTCCCTCTGAACGGATCTCATTGGCTCACTCCTTTTGGGGGTGGAAACTGGCACCTGATTGGCTAAATAACCACACATGTGAGTCAAAATGATTACCAAAATATTTCATATCTTCATTAGTTTATAGATAATGAAGTGCAAACCTGTTTGAGAGGCTCTTAATGCACCACACAATGAGCATTGGCTACAGGAAGATTGCATGAGACGTGGAGAGCTCCTGCTCCTCATTGGGCCTTTAATTAATAGTGTAAAGGACAGGAGGAGAGTTTATGAAATGTTAATCTCAGTAAGTGTCCGATTCCATTATCATGATAGAGGGAGGATGCTTACGTGTCGAGGCACCAGTGCGATCTGATATGCAGTGTTTACAGGTAGGTTCCGGTCCTCGGCTCGGCTCCATTTCATCGCTATTATCGGATCTCCCTGCTGATGTTTAATTAAAAAAGAGCACAAATTATTTTTGACTACCATATAAAAACCTGGTCATCTATGTTAAATTATGACAAAGATCTATTCTTACAGGTACTGTCCTCTTTGTGACGTTCAAATCCTCTGGTTTGTCTTCTCCCTCTTGGTGTCATAGGGGACATCGGGACATGTCTTAATGTTGATGGTCTTGGCTCAGACTGGATTTGCTCAGAATCAATTGCTGCAGCAGGGTTAATAAGGAGCATGGTGAAAAAATAATATAATCTCTCTATCTATGAGTTTAACTGATTCAAACTTGGCATCCACGTGTTTCGTTATTCAGGGCCGTTGAGAAAATCTCTTTGCATCCCTATCTTACAACAAAGACATGTGCCATATTTATCCTACACTGATTTGGAAAGACATGCATTGCAAGTACATACTCAGGTCAGATTCAGGTCGATGGCGAGGTAAAGATGCCGATCTCTCCCTCAGGATGGGTCTTGGTGAGTATCCTTTCTCTTTTTCTCCATTCCTCTCTCTCTCTGTCTGCCTTCTCCTCCTCTCTGACCTAATAAGAAATAAATATGGTCAAATCTTTTTGAAGTTGTAACACATCCGATTATTAACTACAAGTTCAAGGCAACATATATAATATTTTGATAGTCTAATCTACCTTAAATGAACCCACTGTGGTGTTGTGGTCTGTGGGTGTGCGTGATTGGTGGTGTTTTCTGTGGCAGAAGGGGGCGCTCTAGTAGGACTAGCAGGTTTGGAGAGTCTCAGATTCCCCTCTAGTCTCTCCTTTAGTTGGTTCACTTCTTGCTGTAGAGATTTAAAAGCCTCTCTGAAACACACAATGCATAAAAGGCAGTTTTTGTAGTTTAAAGAGGGATCAAAACATGAAATTCAATTAAAATCAGTCACTATCTGATTCAATTTTGATGTGTCAAATTAATGCTGCTTTGACCTTCTGTCCATCAAAAAATCTTTAAAAAGTTTTATTAAAAAAATATTAAGCAGCACGACTGTCTTCTAAAAGATCATGTGACACTGAAGATGGATGCTCATTCAGCTTTGCATCACAGGAATAAATTACATAATATATATTACAATAGAAAATAGTTCATTTGAAATGTGATAATATTTCACAATATTACTGTTTTTACCCTAATTTTGATCAAATAAATGCAGCCTTGGTGAACATAAGAGACTTCAAGTTTCATTCAAAAAAATATACAGACCGCAAACTTTTGAACGTGTACATTAAAACTAAAAGAGTAAAAGACGACAAAGCATGTCAAATATTTCCCTTCATGAACAATTTGAAGTTATAGTAGCAGGCCAAGTGTCCTCTTCAAAAGTCCTAAGTCATGTTGGGTCAGATGACATCAAGAAGTCATTATAAGTTTTAGTGTGGACCAGATTTTATACTGACTGTTAAACATCACAATTAGTCTTATGGTGTTTAGATGAAACTGTTCACATTGGCTCTAAAGATATTTTGAGTCTGTTAGAGTTCAGATCAACACAGGGTTTAGAAATAACCATTGCAGTTAGAAGCATTACAGGCACTGCCAGAAGTGGTGGGTGTGTGGATGTGGGTTGGTGAATATTTCAACCATCAAAAACACACAAGGGGTTTTATTAATAGCTAATGGTGATTAATGCTGGTATCTTGATGTGGATCAGAATACTGTACATACCAGCACTATCTTCAGCTAGTCTATTTGAGAGACAAACTCCTG
Organism: Chrosomus eos; assembly: GCA_036326025.1. Classification (NCBI taxonomy): domain Eukaryota; kingdom Metazoa; phylum Chordata; class Actinopteri; order Cypriniformes; family Leuciscidae; genus Chrosomus; species Chrosomus eos. Next base: position 14,224,185 of record CM070834.1, read on the forward strand.
CTGAATCAAAGAAAGGAAAGAATGAAAATTAAATCTAATTATCCAGATGGAAGTCTGGCTGCCATGAAGTGAAAAATGATTTTATGATTTTAGACCACTTAATACCACTGGATTTTTTCCCAGAACACCCTTACAGTAGAGCCCTGGCTCAAAAGAGCAGCCATAAATCTCTGCTTGTTTGTGCTGAAAGTGACCATGTCAGCCTTTAGGAAACTCACTGGTGATTTGTTAGCTGAAAGGAACTTTGGGCTTCGTGGTGATAAGGCACATGGAAGGAGCGGCTTCTGTGAGAGCGGAGCTGCAGATTGGCTGGTTGTGGGTATTGGCTATCCTGGTTTTTTCCTCCCCTGATAAGAAATGGACTGAAAAATGATGGATAAAAGCAGGATGCAGAGAGAGAAAAAGGATGAAAAGAGAAATGCAGGATAAGTATTAATGACGTGTTCAAATATCAGCATTATTCAAGATAAAATAAATGTTTTAATGGTAATGCTGTAAAAATCATATATACAGTATATTATAGCATATATTTCAATTTATTATACCAGTTTAATGTTAAATTATATACTATTGTTAATTACATTAAACATAAAATGTTCAAAACGTATTAGTATTTGTGGAAAATGACATTAACCTTAACCCATCTTCATAAACGGCATAAAAGTATTCACTTAATGCATTTAGTGTAACCATTTATTATGATTTCATAGAGAGAAACACAAGACAAACATATTAATACAAATGGACTATTAAAAAATATTTTGACATGCTTTTTGTATGAAATGTCAAACCTATTCTAATGCTGACACCCACCATGATCACTGCCACGATCTGATTGGCTGGTCAGACTGCTTGGCCAGGGGGGATGGTGCTATTAGGCCAATGAAGGGGGGAGATTGATGGAGAAAGGCTGGAAAAGGAATGCCTTTCCTCCCCTCCTCTCTCTCTAACTGGACCTGTGCATCCTCCAGACATGCTGAGGTGTTCTCCTAGGGTATTTGTAGAGGGTTGTGAACGAAGGTGGGGACGGCAAAAGGCTGCCCATGAGGAGGAGCAGACTCTGGTCTTTCTGTGTTCTTCATGTGCGAGACAGAAGGCGTGGAACTGGAGGAGATTTCAGAAAAAAATATAAAGGCGTATAAATTCCCTAGTATGGCAAAACATTTAACTAGAATTTAAAAATAAATGTGAGGGTTTTTTCCAAACTATTTCACCCATTTTATGATCAATCCGATGGAAAATTAGTCTAGTCACTAAAAAAGTAAAAGCACACCTCTCCTCATGTCTGTAGCACAAATAGTGCAGGATGAGTCCCTAACCCCAAGTATGAGCAAGTTAAAGTGATGCTTAATTTACTAAGCACCACTAACACATTACGGTTCACAGGTTTCTTGTCTAATAAAGGGTCACAGGATCAAAGTGGAAGTGCTAGAGAGTGAAGGCGCTTCATACCTCACCACTGCCCTCTGTTGTAGAGGACTGTGTACTGCAGGAGTGAGCTGACTGCTCTCAGAGCCCAAAAAGCCACTGTCTGTCTCTGGAGACATGACCCCATCCTGCAGTGTCAGAAATACATGTAAGAACTCTATTAAAATTATTAGTATTCATGCACATAAAGAATCCTTCAACTATATAGAGTCGTTCATCAAAAATAAAGTAGTCACTGACCAGAAGGGGTGATCTGACAGTCTTGGCCTTTGCTTTCAAGCCCATAGTTTTAGGCTCTGTACTCTCTGCCAGGCTGGTTAGGCTACTGCTTTGAGTTTTCCTGCTTCCTGACATTTTCTTCTCCATGCCCTGTTGCCCTGGCAACACAGAGGAGTGGCAAAGACCCTCAGGGTGAGTTTCCATAGAGTCACACACCTGTGACCTAACAGATGGGCTGGAGCGAGGGACACAATCTGCTGCTGGTTGCCTAAAGAAAGAGAGAATGGAGAGCTGAATGACAGAGCAAACAGCCAGGTGTTGATAATTGTGCAGTGTGGATTGAACTTTAAAAATGTTATCTTTAAAAATCTGATAACAACATACAGCTTTATGTTTAGATCACAAACACAGAAGTATTCTTACATCTGTGTCAATTACCTTAATTTATATAATTGAATTAGAATAAACTGATAGAATCTTAGGATTTCTAAAATAAATGGGGCTTATCAGCCAAGATTTTCTCTAACTGGTTCTAATGCATGGTACACCTGTCAAATCCTCCAGACATGCATGGCCCAAACACAGTGATGTCTGGGTAATGAAATATAATAATATAACATTCTTTTCTGTCTAAAGTTGCTGATTCTACAGATCTTCTAAACACTGCAAAAAATAATTTCAGTACAAATATCTAAACATTCTTAAATCAAGATACATTTTCTTGTGAAGCAAAATTGTCATGTTTTTTTAAAAACGTTATCAAAATTAAGTGAGTTTATACTTATAATATACTACTATATAAATAACACTACTTAAAATATGTGCTAGTGAGGTAATAAACGTAATTCAAAGGGAAGTGAATTTTTCTTACACCACTAGAAGATATTTTTCTTGTTTTCAGCATAAAGTCACAGAATTTTCATAAATTATTAAGTGTGGGTTTCTGCAGAGGCGGCTCATCAAAATTTTGGGGTGGAAAAAGCAGAAAGGACGATCTAATTTTAATCAAATTCCCAGTTATTCATGTAATTTCATGTCACAGAATGTGAATTTCTTGATTGTAATGTTCACCATCGTAACGGCATAAAATATTATTGAAGTTGGAACCACTGCTGCTTTTCCCAGAGATGTAAATTACGTAATATTAGTTTGAATATATGCTCCCGCTGATAATCTAGCAACCAGCTTAATTACGGAGAGTAGAGATATTGAATATTTGGTCGCCAACAAATTTACCAAGATTAAAAATGAAGGAAGACCCCACACCGAAGTTGGATATAGGCTACAGAATCACCAAATAAAAAAATAAATAAAAATAATAATATTTCCATTTTAAAACCCACCAGCACAACAATTCAAAACAACAATACCGAGTAAGAAAAACATTGCAGTGCATCTGTGAAGCTTATGTACTGAAATATTATTTGAAATAGGCTCAGGACTCACTGCTGAGCAGATTTTGTCATCTCATTCTCATTAATAGTCCTGTGTCGTTGTCTGACCATTACGCTTTTTTTCCCAGAGGGAACACAGTGTCCAAAATCCAGCAAGTCACGGCTCTTTAAAGTCACAGCTTGGTCCAGCATCCCAGGGAGCTCTTTAAAACTCTGATAGCTGGGTAAAAAGAAAATAAGAGATAGAGTCTGACATTTAAAGCTGTTTATATACAGTATATATATACATATAATATTATATATATATTATATATATATATTGTTTTGTGTTCTGTGTGTAAGGTTCAAAGGTCACTCACCAGCCCATTAGGTTACTGAAGTCTTTCTCCACATGCTTGTGTTTGTCATAGAGTGGATGAAGAACAAATGGGAGGATCTCTTCCTCCTCTCTGTCTGCATCACTCTCTCCGCTAACTGAACTGACCTCCACACCAACACAAGCCTCAGGATGGACAGCTGACAGTGGGCTCTGAGAAAGAATGGAGGAGAAATATCAATTCTGTCCTATCATAATCTGTGAGCTCATGAGGTCAGAGGTTAGCGAGGTTAAGTTTGAGGCACCTCAGGTAGAGGTTCAGTCTCCAGCATGGACACAAAGAGCACATCTGAAGGAGGGAGCGGGGTTAAAGAGACTCAGAAATGGGTTGGTTTTGTTCTGCTTGCTCCAGCCACTCCTTCATCTCATCCAATCGCATCCCTGACCTGAAGATCTGAACCTTCTAGGTCCCTGTGTCACACACAAACACACAGTATGCATATTCCATACATACTACAAACCAGTGGCACAGGAAGTAAACAGGAAGCACAGCTTTGTCAATGTTTGCATCGGCATCAAACAACAATGATGTTTATCTGTGAACAAATAAATAAAATATTCAATAAAAAATAGGTGTTTTTTAATATTTTAAGTCTTGTATGCTCACCAAGGCTGCATTAATTTGATCAAAAATAAATTAAAAACAGTAATATTGTGAAAAAAGTAATTTATTCATGTGATTCATGTATATATACACATATATTTAAAACATATGCTACCTGTCTGGGTCAAAGGTGACATGCCCGCCTTGTTGCTGCTGCAGCATCTGATACTGGGCTCGTGCATCTAGGTAAGCCCTCTCAAGAGACTCTTGCCCCTGTGCCAGTGTGGAGAGACCCTGTAGAGGATTCAGACTGAGTCAATCTGACTTGAAATTCAAGTTGTTGTTTTTAAACAAGCATCATCATACCTTTATCTGTTCACAGGGCTTGAGTTTCCCATTCTTTAGAAGTGCCTCAAAAGCATCAACCTGAACAAGAAAAAAATATTTTTTTCTGAATTATTTTTCTTGAGTTTGACATAATGATGGTCATTGTTACAGACACATCTAAAAGATCCAAATAGGTTCTTTAAAAGTTAGTTACCTGTAGCTGGAATCTATGAGTCTGTTTGGTGAGAGTCTCTGTTAGATGGTCTGCTGTGAGAGATCCAGAGCTGATGGAGCTCACAGAGGAAGGGCGAGGTACTGTTTTTCTGGAGTTTTCTGCAATGCAAACAAAACAATTTTGGGATGATTGAACAATTTTATTCAGTTTGACTGCAAAACCAATTTAGAAGAGTCCACATGTCCATAGCTCATAATAACTCTAGGAGCATTTTGCTAAATATATGCATTCATTTTCATTATAATTTTATTTAATGATGTCTATTTAAACAGTGACTGTAATAACAAACATACATTAAATGTTTATATTTAAACAACGAATTAGAGAAGAAACATATAATTAAAAACTATATCATTAAGAAGTTTATATAAAAACTTAATTTGTTAAAATTTGTTATTTTTAAAATGAATTTCATGAATTAATTTATTATTAAATAAACTATTTTTGTTTTTGGCCAAATAATAACTTTAACTTTGGTTTTGGTCAAATAAAAATCATTTCAGTGCATCAATAGAAAAAAAAGGATCACCCAAAAATAAAGATTCTACTGTTTTTTTAACCATTACAGATATATGATACATTTCAGAAAATATGTACTTCTGTTTGATTGTGATTAGTGTGATTTTTATGTACACTATACAAGTACACAGTTTCAAAGTGGTATTGTCAGTGTGGTATACCGGGGCCATTCTTCTGCTGGGGCAGGCTAGCAGATCCTGCACTGAACTCTGCCCTCTGTGCTTGAGGAAAACTGAGGGTTATGACCTTTGACCCTTCCTGAATAACACCTGACAGGATAGCTGTACTGGGCTTTGGGGGTTCAGAACAGAGATCAACCTAAAAAAAAAACAGCACATAGAAACAATCATGAGTTGTAAGTAATACTACTTTGACAATAATACAAAACTATGAGCCCATTTATATACATAATGCCTTATAATGAGTCATGTGTAAACACATTCATGTGCTGTACTATAAAATCTCTCTAAATCCATATTTACATGGTATACTGTACCTTTTAGAGAAAAAAAAACGTTACAAGTGGAGAAATAAAATGAGTATGTTTATATTATATTTATTTCTGGTTCAGGTGGAAGCAAACTTGGGTCGGGGTCTGTGTGACGATACACAGAGGGAAGAACACAACAAGGACTGTCGCCACCAACTGTGTTGATGCTGAGACCATCAGAGAAATACAGCCTTGACTTGCCTGCACACATAACAGATCCCTCAGATTTACCACAGACTAGTGGCTGAACCACAAAAGAGAATGGAGGAGACTCGCATACAATAAAGGGCTCATAAAACAGGCCATTTAATAAGTGTTTTCCCACTGCTGGACTTGCTGATAAGACACTGGATAGAGAAATACAACGAAAACACAATGTCAGTAGGCTGATATCCCTGAAACACACACATCACACACAATGAATAAAAGGGTATAATGGAGGCCAAATGACTGTCCCCACTTGATAAGCCCCCGAGACACTAAATCACACTAAACATAACCTCAACATGACCCGAGTGTTTCCAATAAAATAGCACCCATCCAATAAAATCGACCACAACCTTTATTATAAATCGATCAATACCAGAATCAGATCATCAGATGTCAATTAACAATGATACCAGCCTATACCTTCATTTTTACATAGGGGTGGGCGATAGGAGCAAATATACACAGTATATATATATATATATATATATATATATATATATATTAAACTTTCTTTTAAATAAACTCTTCATTTTCTGTCTGAATTTGGAAAGGCCATTTTTTAATAATGCCATTTGGAGAGTTTTATTATTTATCACCCAAACCCCCAAAACACCCCCCCCCCCCCCCCCCCCCCCCATTTACCACAACTAAGTCAATAAGGGTTATCATTGAAGTGAATGAAACCCGTCTTTCTGTTAAAGCAGAAGCAGATGGTCAGGTCATGTGAGGGAAGAACTTAATGAGCTTTAGAGCAAATGATGCAGGAGATGCGAAACCGAACAGAGAAATGGCCTACAAATAATAACCAACATTGCTCTGTAAAAGGTTACGGTACTACTGAAATGAGTTCAGATGAGGTCGTGACATGTAACACTGACCTCTTATGTAACAGCGAAGGTACGTGACATCACATCCTGTTTTAATTTTGGCTCAGGACCAGATTTGTTTCAGGTCACTTGTTTAGCTCACGGTGTTCATGTGTTTATTAAACGTTCAACACTGATGCAATGTATGATCTTATCAGACACATAAAATAGAGCTCATTTCATGAGAACGATAATAATGATAATGCCATTTAGGTTGTAAATTGATTAAAACATTTAATCATAATAAATTCCCAAAATTGCACCCAATTGCTTTTAAAGATGTGTAATTACTGTATTTGTGCAACAATTTATTGCGTAAAAAATGAAGTTAATAGTATTTACAGTTGCATACATTTACCCGTATAATATCAAGTATGCAGATAATTGAACAATTTGTGCATATAATGCTTTTGTATGCATACTGCTCATTGCCTTAGTTTGTTTGTCTGCTTGTTTGCTTTTCTCTTAAAGTGTTTGTGTCCTCTGAGGTAAACCTTTCATGGCAGGCCTTTTTATTTGCAGAAAAACTTCACAATTAGAGAGAGCCCTCAGATTGGAAATGAGCCTGTGCTTCTGTATGGCAGTGCTGCTAAACGGAGGGCTGTGATTATGGCCGTCACAAAAGAGATTCTGAATTTATATTGTGTTGACTCAGCCTGAGGAGTCTAAAAATAGCTCTCGTCAACATCAGAGCAGACGGAGAAAGGAGACAGGCCTGCTGATATAAAGGAGAGCATGGCACTGAATTCTTGTCAGCCTTTAAATGAAGGGAAAAAAAGCACATAACCATAAATGCAGTATGTGAAGCCAACCTTTGCTTTAAGGCGAAGTCGATCGATAGTATTTTCAGCTTCTGCATACTTGGTAAGCAGCCTGTTATAGTCCTCCTGTAAGAATAAGTGAGGGGAAAAATAAGAGATTTAATGCTTCATCTTTAATTTTAGCCTAAATTAAAATAAATCAGCATAATTTCAAGTGTGTCAGTATGTTCAGAATGCTATGCTATCCAGTTTTTTTGGTATGTATACTAGAGCTATAACCTACTACTTTTGTCAAAACATAGTGTAGATGTAGTGCACACTGCAAGGGAAAATGTTTCCCACAATATAATTCACTCATACTTCCCTATTTAATGTAAACAATAAACTATATGAATATCAACCGGATTTTACCATCTCAGACTACAAACAGTTAAGATACTTTTAACATAAAAAAAGCAAGAAATGTATTTCCAAGATGATCAAACATCAATATAGCGAGATCATGTAACAGCAATGTAGTATATAATAGCTTAAAATGTTTATTGTGGTATTTGGTTTCATATAAATAAACAGAATACACTACCGTTCAAAAGCTTAGGTTCAGTAAGTTATTTAGTTTAAAATTTTTAATAATATTTCACAATATTATTATTTTGCTGTTTTTTAATCAAATAAATTTATAAATAAAGCCACGTCCTCTGTCTGAAATTATGTTTTTAAAGGGAAGCTCCTTCAAGGCTTGTCAATAAACGGCCACTGTCGTGATTTGCCAGCGTCATAGCATAGGAAACAGTATCAATGCCCACTCGCTATTGCATGCGGAGTAAGTGTTTTGAAAACATAAATTCATATAAAACCGTAATTTACAGACTAAGCATTATGAAATAATTTACTTTGTTTGTTTTGGGTTGTGATGCAACTGCTGTCAGATCCAATACAGCTGACGTTGTCAATCAAACGTTTCTTTGCAAACTCTCCATTACACTGTGCCTCGCTTATAAAATGAAATGCTCTGAACAACACATACTGTATAATCCTCCAACGTGATCCAGGATGCCATTAAAATAAAGTATCCACTTGTTCCTGACACTGGTATCCTTCTAAACTCTGTCTACAGACTCAAGCAAGCGGTTTAAACTGGACGCGTCAAATTGAACATTCTTTCATTCTTCAATTTGTCCTGTTGTACATAATAAGTACAGATACTCAGGGTATTATTTTTTTTCAGGAAACTTGTTTTAATGGTACAAATACCCCTTATATGGCAAAAGGCAAATTTGATTTCTCATGTCATGACCCCTTTAAAAAAATCTTCCTAATCCCTAACATTTGAACAGTACTATACACTATGCAATGTGCAGTAAATAGTTTACTAGAATTTCATTCTGAACAGTGCGTTCACTCCTCTTTACGTACCTGCAGCTGCTGCACCAGTGTGCTGGCCTGCTGGGGGCAGCGGAACTCCTCTGGCACTGTACTGTGCAGGCGCTTGAGGGTCCCACTGGTGGAGGGACTTCCTGGAGACCCATCAGAGCTGCTCAACAGGACCTCTCTCACAATATCAGCAGGGGATTTGAACACTACAGGAAGATCTGGGTGTGAAGTTCTATCATGAGGGGGTCTACTGCTTTTAGGAGGTTTGTATCCACAGTTTTTCGGGAAACGAACCCTCGGCTTCACTTTGGAGAAATCAGGTAAGGGTGACTCAGCTGTCCTTTCCTAAGAATACATGCACAAAAAAAATTGATTAAAAAAAATGAGCTAAGTTGGACTAAATGTACAGTATGGACTGATCACATTATAATAATTTTTGCAAAATTTTTGTTTTAAATTCTAGTAAAATGTATACTTTACAACAATACAACAAATTACTTTTTTTTAAAGTTTATTTAAATAAATAAATCCACATTTCATACATGTACATTTATTGACTATTATTTATATATATTTTTGATATTATTTGCAGACAAACGTACATTATATACATTTATTTTATTTATGGGCCAACAAATCATGGGTGAAATTATTGGGTGAAAAATCACATGAATTTGTGTTCGTCCATTTTTCATCTCACCTGATGTCACCTGGATCAGTGTGAGAGGTTTTGGAGGTTCTGTGGTTCTTCATTGCTGAAGATCGGTGAGGTGTAGGAGGTGGCGTGTGCTCTGAGGGGGAGATGCTTGCTTTAGAAATGCACTGTGCTGGAATGGAAACCTGATCGTCACAGGAAGCAGGGTTTGTTTTTCTGGGAAAGGCCGTTGGAGGCTGCAGGTTGTGGTTAGGATTGTGTAACCTTCTTTCTAATTTTTTTCCACTTGTACTATCTTGGTCCATTTTTCCCAGTCTGGTTTCCCTCACAGGGCTTCTTGGTGAAGCTTGAGGTGTGGTCTTGTGTTTAATCTCCTCCCCCTTTGATCTAACAGTGTGGTATTTTTTAGGAGCGGGACTCTGGTACGTGCTAAGAGATGACTCTGCCCTAATGTCTAGCTCTGGAAATGTCTCTGCTTCAATATCACAGTTATTCATCATTTCCTCTGAAGACAAATGGGGAAAACTGATGGGATCAGAAGTGTTTCTAAAAGAACGATGTGAGACTGGGAGAAATTGCTCATCGGTTTCCTTGAGTTCCTCACAATCACTTTGCTCAGATCGCTCTGGGACTCCTGAAATTGGAATGTTTTGGGGCATCTCAGTCATTTCGTGACTGAAATCAAGACTCTTCACCATTCCAAACATAGATACCATCTCTTCTGTGACAGGAAATGTTTGGTCCATGAATCTCTGAGTATCTTCACATGTGTCCTCATCAGTCATGTCTAATGATGTCTCTCTCTTTGGGAAAGAGTTTAATTTGTGCCTTTGGATTGTTGGGCTTCCTGTTCCATCCTCATCATCAGTCCAATCTTCCAACAAATCACTCTGGTCTTCATCTGCTCTGTGTTCTTCCTCTAAAAAAAGACAGAATATGAATGAAGACTGTTTAGACCATATGACCATTTTTTATTATACTTACATTACTAATAAAAGTTTGGCGTCTGCAAGATTTTTAAAATGATTTTGAAAGAAGTCTCTTATGCTCACAAAGGCAATACAATAAAAACTGTACTGTGAAATATTATTACAATTTAAATTGCAAATGTATTTTTTTCCTGTGAAATTGTGAATACTGGAGTAATTCAGTGTAAATTCAGCGTTGGCATCAGTGTCACATGATCCTTCAGAAATCATTCTAATATGCTGAATTGGTTCTCAAGAAACATTTCTTATTGTCACTGCTGGAAACAGTTGCTGCTTAATATTTCTGTGAAAACTGTGATAAAAAAAAATGTCCAGGATTGTTTGATGAATAGATAGTGTACCTATGAACTAATTATCCCTGTTCACAAAATTAAAATCATTTCTACACAATTACTATAGTTTCATGCTATTAAATTCAGCTGTGGATGTTTAAATGAACGGAGTCCTTACGCAGAAATGCAGAGCGGCAGTCGTCTCCAGTGGCCTGAGAGAGCGGCTCAGAGTCCAGCAGCTCACTCAGGTGATAGCTTATCGCCTCTAGTGCAGGTGGAGGCCCATACTCAGGCTCGGGGGTCTTCACGTCCCACAACAGGTCCTCCGCAATCTCCTCCTCTCTTTCCTGATTCAGAGAATCATGATATGCTTATTAAAGAGTTTTGAAAAAAGTACAATTATTTAAGAAATAGGGCATAAAACAGATAAGAAATGTTTCTAATTAAATGCATTTGTCCTCTGACAAGCGTTTTTAAGAGTAATGAGACACTTCTGATGAAGAGTCCTGGTGAGTCTGCTCTAAATTACCAATAAATGGGCAGATATCAGTCAAACATTTCTGATGTCCTCACCTCCTGCTGCCCTTGACTCTCTCCCAGACCGATAATGCCGTTCTCATCCATCTGGCTTTGGAAGTCCTCATCCAGTTCTTCATCCCAGCTGAAGTCCGACCCCTCTGGGCTCGAGGGGTATGCTGGGGCTGGTGTCCAATCCAGAACTCCTGCAGTGGTACCACCTCTGCTCCGCTCCATTACCTTGTTCTTTTCTCTCTCTCTTTTATTCCACCTTGAGCTCCTTTACCACCCGCACCTCCTCCACGCTGACACTGAGGTCTTCTCTCATGGTTGACCAATTACGAATGTTTTTATGAACAGGTGTAATGTCCACTTATAGGTCATCAAGGTGATTGAACAAACTGAAAACCACAAAATAGTATGTTTTTTATTTTATTTTCTTTGAACGATAGAGGCGTTACTTTTCATGATTTTTCTGAGACATAAAACGGTGTTAAAGGAATTTCTTTGTTCCGTCAAATACAAAAGAAGATATTTAGAAGAATGTTGGTGACCAAACAGTTGCTGGTCCCCACTGACTTCCATAATATAAAAAAACATGAATGGAAGTCAATAGGAACCAGAAGATATATTGTTTTGTGTTCAACAGAAACTCAAACCGTTCTAAGCGAACATACCCATAAGCATCTGTGTAACTCCTTACAATAGCCTAATTAATTCTGTCATTCATGTACTGTAGCTCAGTGCTAATTGAGCATGATGAAAGGCTACGCAAAGTCTGTAAACAGCTGCTCTCAAGTGGAACCACAAAACATCTGAATAAATAATGTAGCTCTTCACCTGCTTCATACGCCCTGAAACAGAGCAACAGAGCATAAATGTAAAAACAGATATTTAAATGTCTATTATTTATCCTCAAATACTTATCCACTAAAATGCTAAAATAGTATTCCATCTGAAGTTGCATGTAAATGCCTTTGTAGCTGCCCTATCAGCTTATTTAATGTGTACAGTACATACATTTTTGACGTCAAGGCAGATGGAAAAAGGTTACTTCATTTTTTAAGTATAGTTACTTTAAAAGTAACTAATTGCATTACTTTGTTACAGTAGAGAAAATAATTATTTGATCCCTGATGATTTTTAAGTTTGCCCACTTACAAAAAAAATTAAAAGGTCTATAATTTCTTATGGTAGTTTCGTTTTAATGGATAGAGACAGAATATCAACCAAAACATATAAATTGATTAGCATTTGATTAAATGAAATAAGTATTTGATCCCCTACCAACCAGCAAGAATTCTGCCTCCAAAAGATTAGTTATGTGCCCATGTGAAACACAGATTAGTCCTGTCACTTTAAGAAAAACTCCTAATGTCAGCTCGTTATGTGTATAAAAGACACCTGTCTACAGAATCTCTATCATCCATTCCATCCTCTCCACCACCATGGGCAAGACCAAAGAGCTGTCAAAGGACATCAGGGACAAGATTGTAGACCAGCACAAGGCTGGAATGGGCTACAATACCATCAGCAAGGAGCTTGGTGAGAAGGAAACAACTATTCGGAAATGGAAGAAATACAAAATATCCATCAATCGCCCTCGGTCTGGAGCTCCATGCAAGATCTCACCTCATGGGTTAAGGATAATCATGAGAAAGGTGAGGGATCAGCCCAGAACTACACAAGAGGAGCTTGCTAATGATCTCAAGGCAGTTGGGACCACAGTCACCAAGCAAACCATTGTTAACACACTACACCGCAGTGGATTAAAATCCTGCAGCACCCACAAGGTCCCGCTGCACATGTACAACCCTCTGAGGTTTGCCAAAGAACATCTAATGATTCAGAGAAGGCTTGGGAGAAAGTGCTGTGGTCAGATGAGACCAAAATTGAGCTCTTTGGCATCAACTCAACTCGTTGTGTTTGGAGGAAAAGAAAGCTGACTATGACCCAAAGAGCACCATCTCTACAGTCAAGCACGGAAGTGGAAACATTATGCTTTGGGGCTGTTTCTCTGCTAAGGGTACAGGATGACTTCACCGTATTGAGGGGCTGATGGACGGGGCCATGTGCCATAAAATCTTGGACGAGAACTTCCTTCCCTCAGCCAGAACACTGAAGATGGGTCGTGGATGGGTCTTCCAGCATGACAATGACCCAAAACATACTGCCAAGGCAACAAAGGAGTGGCTCAAGAAGAAGCACTAAGGTCTTGGAGAGGCCTAGCCAGTCTTCAAACCATAATACTATAGAAAATCTGTGGAGGGAGCTGAAACTTCGAGTTGCAAAGCGACAGCCAAGAAACCTTAAGGATTTAAAGAGGATTTATAAAGAGGAATGGACCAAAATCCCTCCTGAGATGCTCTGCATTGCAGAAGAATGGGATGCAGGAAAAGAAAGTTCAACACTCTTACTCCAGCAATAATAATAAATTAATAAATAAATACATAAACACAAATATAGGGTTTATTTAAAGTCATTATTGATTTAGTATGGATGAATTGGATCATCGAATGTCAGCAGCAAAGACCTTGGACCCGTAATAAAGTGAGATTAAAATAAATAGATTTATCTGAGTAATTAAACATTTAATTATTACAGGTTTGCATTAATATTCTGAGTTTGCAATTTACTGTTCTCTTTACTTTGAGGAATACTGTAACCGAATACTAAACTGTTTTTGTGCAAGTGATATGATCAAATGCATGTTCACATTTAGTCTAGATCACACATGTTCACACAAGCCTCTGCACTTACTTCACATATTTCCACAAAAATATTAAGCATGCAGCAACACCATTTTCAACATGATAATAACAAGTTTCATGAGCAGCAAATCAGTGTCGAAGTAGTAAAATTTGAAAATAGAAAACATTTGTATTTGACCTGAAGGTCATTAATAATTGCATAATCAAAATGAGAGTTTCACTTTCGTTTCATTGCATATTATTGCTTTGGTAAAACAATAAGCAAACAACAGTCTGGGATGTGTGTGGTGTTCTTCAATCTCAAAAACAACCCAAAACCTTCACAGGGCCTTTGGTTGCCATGGTGACCACACAACAATCTCTGCCATGCGCTGCCGGCCACAGCCATCAACACATCATTCTAAGAACAGCCAATCAGCATTCAGAACACTGCTTCATACCAAAGATGAATAGCTGGGGAAGAACTTTCCTTCTGATCTATAAGAAAAGCTGCTTTTAAAAGAAAACTAAAAGCATCATTTAATTTTTCGAGACTAAATTTGGTTTACAATCCTTTAAAATGTGATGCTGCCACAATCAGAGCATAGTTGTGAACACTTGTCATTTTAAAAATAAGACAAGTGCATTAGGTCAAAGATAGACTAATCACAATCTGAGAAATCGCAAAGTGACCCTAACAAGAGACACACATTCATGCAGTTTCTTCATAAACTACAAGTACGGATGACATGTCGTCATGTCCTGTGTGTAGCAGACCTATTTGTGTGGGTGAAACTTTTGTTTGTAGCAAGCAACTATTCCATAAAGACTCACAAACCATAGCAATCTGTGAGCATCCTCCTCCGCCAGCATGCACACAAACGTACTCGCCGAGGGAGTCTGCTAATCTCCTGAGTGCAGTGCATTCTGCAGCATACGCTAATTAACCGCTTGTCTAGATCTCTGCCATCCATTCAGCAAGCCTGTGGTGAGCTCAGCCAAAAGCAACACGTATCCTATATATAGATCATTCACTGTTACTGCACTTAATAGGCTACATAACAGTGGCCACACACACAGCGTTGAACAGGATTAATAAGACCAAGCTCTAAAGCTCCTTATGGGCCAAGAAGATCCACAGTGTCTGAGGAAGAATATTTCTGTTGTGATCAGACAGGCCACAATATCGACTGTAATGTCTGCAATGAAATGAATGCGTCACTTTCAAACCATGAGCATCTCTTTTGGGTTGATTTGGAAGGATTGGGATTATTTGACCATCATTTGAAATAGGTTCTGTTAAAAGACATTTTTAGCACAGAAACACCTGACCACAGCCTAGAAAGTATTATCTTCCTTTTTTTTTACACATCAGATCTGTGATCACATCTTTTTAATATAATATATTAATATTATATTATAAATAACATATAATATAATATTAATATATTTTATTAATATTATAGTATAAATAAAATATAAATATTAGGCTACATTAAATAAAACAATAATCATAACAGCATATATCACATCACATAATAAATGTTGAATTGTAATATAAGGCTATATTGAATGCTATTAAATTAATGAAACAGTAATCATAAATGGTGTTTATAATAGTTTAACTGTCACTACTTCATGTCATGTTAACTACCATTTACTGTGTTTCATAACTTGTTTTTACTTAATTACCCTACTTTACTTTGCATATTAGTTACGACAAAAAGTTAATAGCATGTCCAATGTATATTGCATAATTATATCGGACTAGTATCTAGCTAAATTAATAAACATATCCAGCTTCTATGAAAAAAAAAAATAAAAAAAAAAATAATATATATATATATAATATATATATATATATATATATATATATATATATATATTATATATTATATATTAACATATAATATATATGAAGTTCTTGTTTCTGTCTAACGTTAGTTATTACACATTTTTCCAACTTGACTAATGAGCAGAAGGTGGTTTAACCTGTTGATCAAGAGCAAAGCCCTTTGAAAAGTTCCTTATTCTCTAAATACAAACACTGTGCTTTGAGACATGACATTTGTTGTTGTGGACTTTAATTAACCAGCAAAGTTCCACTGACTGTAGTATTTTAGGATTCCTTACCTTGGACATCTAAAAACAGCTCCTCTCTTCATGTGAATACATGAACTTCAGACTGTTTCCATGAGAGCAGCACACAAACGAACACCACCAGCCCGTCCCTCCATCACCAAGCGACGGGGCAAACATGGACTTCTCACCTGCTTCTTGACAAATGTAACTCAAGCTTCCAGGTCCCTTTTACTTTTGTTTTTGGTTCAGCTCTTTTTTTTACAGTCTATGGTTCAGCTCTTCAAATCGAGCGGGTGTTGCGTTGCGTGCCAAAATCTCAATTCACTCCTCCACGCGAGTCGCGACTTGTTTTATTTCACTTCATACATAAAAGTTCAAGTACAAAGCGAAAAGTGCAAGGTTTTTGTATTCTGGAGTGGACAACTTTATCTTTACTTTAAGAGAAAATCCCCGCAAGCTACAACAAAGACGCAGGATTAATTAAGTATACAGTTAAGAAGAGCGAGACGTTGATTTCAGGGCGGGGCTTCGTTGTCAAAATCAACAGAACTCTGAGTTTTGATTGGCTCAACATGGAAGAGGGCAGGGTTAAAAGTCCATCTTTCTCTTTTACTTTACCCAGAGCCGTTAAATAACTTTACCCTGCTGAAACTATTAGATAGCCTCTCTTTGGGATGTCATCATGTAACCGAATAATGACAGAGCAACAAGCTTATTTTTATAATCATAAATCAACGCACTGCAAAACGGTTGTTGTGATACCATTATGAGCCACATGATGGAGCCATATAACGGCTTTTTAAACTTTGTAGATCTTTAGTGGAAATATTCCTACATATTCTTAATATGTATCATGATTACAGTATTCTTGGAGCACCAGTAAATACCATTGTGCAAGAATATGGTAAACATAGATGACAGATCTATATATCAAATTACTATTATTACCATCCACTGGTTCCACAGTTAAAAAAACAAAGAAAACATGAACTTTTTTTATTCATATATGGCAATAATAGTGTTTTTATTTATTGATACATTCTTAAAAATATCACTCTGATGTTTTACTTATTTCAAATTATTTTAAACACAAACAAATACAGACCTATATGCAAAATGAAGCCTGCAATAAATTATTTCCTCATGATTTATTCATTCAGCCATACGCTTATATGGTTAATGAGGCTTTCTGCATTGTACACCTCTAATGGTTTTTCTCTGTGCTTTGACACCTAATGAATGAGAAACCACAAGATGCCTCCTGTTTGCAGATAACTAACCAGTCCAGATAATAATGTGTTTGTGTATGAATTGGTTTGATCAAATGGGTTTCAAGGCACGCTATAGGGAATTACTTCATATTTTAGTGAGAAGCAAGGGCCTATTAATTTTACATTATCTCACTGATTATAGTTAATGAGATTCGTACCTGCCACAAAGCACCAGAAAGTGTGGGGAGATGAAGAATAGAAAGACAAACGGGTTATTTTTCTTTCTTTTTTTCTGCACTTTATCTTTATTGGAAAATAAAACACATTTCTGTATAAATACCATGGCTGTGTAGTCTTTTCTTTAAACTGTACAAGAGACAGAGGAACAAAGGCAGCGGGTTGTTCAGGTAAAACATTTTTTAAAGGAATAAAATGAAATGACTAAACACATGATTCTGGGTAAAAAAGAGGTTTCAGCATAGTGTTTAAGTTAAAACACGAGTGATGCTGAGGGAATTATTTTGAATGGAGCTCAAGCTGAAATTTCTCTCAAATGCTGTCAGTCACTTACAACACCAGCAGATATCAGCAAGATGAAGGGTCTCAAACTTTATTTTCTTCACTTACGACTGCCAAGACATGTCACTTATGAAGTTAAATGTAGTTTTGAAAAGTCATCTAAACCTGCATTTGGCACTCTCCACAAATACACTTCACTTTGACTTTTTTTTAAAGCATTACCTCTATTTGCACCAAATGGTAATTTGGCCTGTCCAACACCTCAGAGGTCATGACCTTATTAATGGTATCTAAGAATTAAAAACATAAATCATAACATTCATTGTACTATTTAAATTATTAACACATTTTAATGGCAAAACCATAATATTTAGCGGTTTATCTTGCTCACAAATCTAGATATTTCTGCCATTACAAAATGTAACATTCTTTAACAATTTGAAGTAATCTCTCAAATTTTCTAAAAAAATTTCTACATATATAAATATGTTGAGTTGACTATTCATCAAGCTCAACCTTTAACCCTGTTACCAGTTAATATGATTTTATTAATAACATTTTGTTCCAAACTAGCATGACCTTTTCATTTAAGAGTAATCTGCAATGCTGTCAATAGTTCTGTTGTATTTGTTTTAATGTTGGTGGAAAAACATGAAATCAAGGTTGATTTTATATTATTTATTATTTTGAATTAGCTTTTATTTGGATATTTTCAGTTTTCATCACATTTTATATTTCTATTTCTATTTCGTAATTTTTTATTCGTTTTTTTCGCTTTAATTTGTTTTGATAAATTTAGGCTACTTAACTTAAGCTGACATTTTCCATCTAATACTTTATTTCAGCTTTGTTTCAATTACTCTAAACGATTTAAAGTCTTACTGATAACACTGAACTGTACTTATACAGTAACCAAATTTTGTTTACGTTACAAAAATGACAAACCTCATTGAAAAGGGACAGGAAATAAAGAAAAGTTAATTTGACTGAAGTTGGCAATCAACAAATAAGCATCATTTCATTTTTTTTTTAAACTTTGAGGTCGAATCCGGAACATGCGATCGTGATTAAATCTGTTTGGGGACTTGTGAATTATGTTTGTATATCTGAAGGTTGGTATGGTCAGAATACAGCTTTATTCTTTGATCTGTGTTCCCATCCACCTATGAAAAAACACAGCAGCTCCACATATGCGCTACACAGGAGTGTTCTCCATTTGAAGAGCTGCTTCGGTGGGATGAGATGCTGGTGCAAAGACCCCCCCTCTCTCTCTCTCTCTCTCCTCTCTCCACAGATGCCTTTCATACTGATACCTTTGAGCACTCAGGACTTTGCCGTGAACGTTCTCCGTGGGATGAGCACTGAAGCAATGCTTTGACAAAAGAGCACATGTCATTCCTAATGCTGTCAGACAGGTGTGTGCAGAACTGAGATTTCATGGAAGAAGATTTCACTGGATAAATTCTTTACTGCTTTCAAATGACTTATTTAAGTGCACATATACCCAACTGCGGGAAGTAAAAGAGATGAGGATAAAACAAATATGCATAAGTAAAATAAGAGATAAAATCGGAGCAGCAAATATTTCAAGATGAGATCTTTTTTTTCCCTTTTTTATAAATAATTTACTTAAAATATATAGATATACCATATATACACTGTTCAAATGTCTGAGTCTAGCAAGCAACACACTGTGTGGGTTTGTAGAGGAGTAAAATGGTGGCGTATGTGATCTAGGTGGGCTGTCATATTAGAGAAAGTGGGCAGGTGGGAATGCTGTGCTTGCACTAGTCAATATTTCAAAGCTTCAAGTAGATCTCTCTCTCTCTCTCTCTCTCTCTCTCTCACCACACCACACACACACACACACACACACACACACACACACACACACACACACACACACACACACACACACACACACACACACACACACACACCACACACACACACACACACACACACACACACCACACCACACACCCTCGGCTGTGGGACTGTTGCAGACACTGCCTCTGCATTCAAAGCCAGACACACTTACACACACATTACAATAACACCATTTCTCAATTTCCTCTCCCACTCGTTCCCCCTTATATAATATGACTGACACATTGTTGCTTTGTGTCACCACCTCTTCCCAGTCTGATTTTTTTCCCCTCAATGCATCAATCAGATCCCTCACGGAAGATCTAAACTTTTCATTAGTTTCGATGGCTGCTTGTCTCTGATTGCAATGTCAAGTTCCTGCTTCGCCTCTCATAACTGGATAAAGGGTCTCCTCATTTTCTCGCTCCATTTAAATAAATCTGAAAGGATATTTCTTTCTGAGACTCTTCACAATGCTGGCATGCTGTCAAAGGCTCTTCTCAAAACCTAGTGAGCAGCCTCGCTGTCTATGGCCTATATAAAACACATTCTTACTGAAACCTAAAGGGACAGTTCATTCAGAAATGAAAATGTTGTCATCATTTATTCACCCTCAAGTTGTTTCAAACCGGTATGAGTTCCTTTATTCTGCTGAACACAAAATAATATATTTCGAAGAATGTGGGTAACCAAACAGTTGATGGACCATATCTTTTATCTCCATATACTATGGAAGTCAATGGGGTCCATCAACTGTTTGGTTACCCATATTTTTAAGTGAACTATCCGTTTTAATGATTTGGAGTGGCACAAACTCATATAGCACACAGTGAGAGACTCGACTTGCAGTTGACTTCATTAGTATGCTGCTATTCTACAGTAAATGTTTTTAAGCAATACTGAATTAATTAGATTTAAAATATCAAACATTTATTGCTTTGTCCAACATTTTTCCTGCTTTGTACATCTCAGTGAATTCTGAGATTGCCTTCTACATGAAGGATAAATCAGAGCTCAACAGTAAGGTTTTTTTCTGCTGTCCATGTCAGTAGTTCAGATTTTTACTTGCCCTGCTAATGCTTTCACTGGCCCAAACACAAAAAAAATACAGTTAATATAACATCTTTATAATAAATATAATATAATTATACAGGAAATACTAAGAAAACCATAAATTCAAATACAATTTACCGGAAAATAATGATATACCCTACAAGTTTGGGGTCAGTAAGATTTTTGTTTTTTTAAAAAGAAATAATACTTTTATTCAGCAAGGATGCATTAAATTGATCAGAAGGGACAATAAAGATTTTTATATTGTTACAAAAAAAATTTATTTAAAATAAATGCGGTTCTTTTTAACTTTCTATTTATCGCCCTGAAGAAAAAAAAAAAAACAATTAAGCAGCACAACTGTTTTTAACATTGATATTAATCTGTTTCTTGAGCAGTAAAGCATAAGGAATAAATTACATTTTAAAATGTATTAAATAAGAAAACAGTTATTTTAAATTGTAATGATATTCCACAATATTACAGTTTTTACTGTATCTTTGATCAAATAAATGCAGGCTTAGTGAGCATAAGAGACTTTTAAAAAAATATGACGCCACCTTTTTTGAATGGTATGGGACAGTGAGGAATCCTTATTGTTGAGCCGTGATGCACGTGTTGCTGCCTTAAAATTTGGCCAAAACAAGCTCTTCTCTTCACATCAGAAGTGCCTGCTGTCTTAAAATGCTGTCTACGTAGGCAGCTCACTAGGTATTTGAACAGAGTAGCAATCTCTGAGGACTCCAGCATTTCTGCCCTAATGACTGATTGCCATGGTTTAGTAATTACTGCATGACGCAAAAAAACAACAACCAAAACAGCACAAACAATAATAAAATATTGAAACCGGCTGACTAGTTAAAAAAAAAGGCAGATGACAGATGTTTCAGCAGTTCTGCTCACAGCAAACTGTAGTGAGAAGCACTTTAGATCAAATTTCTAGTTAGTCTATTTACTAGAATCAGTAGTTATGTCCACCTCATAAACTTTACACATATATTTTAAACACATTTTATCCATTTGCACATATTTCTTATAAAATAGCTATGACTTTAAAAAAACAACGATGATTTCCATGACACATTCGCGCAGACTCTCACACCAGGACATGATGTCATATCGTGTATCAAAAACACTACACAGATCCAAGCCTATAATGAAGAGTCTCTTGCCATATTGCGGTTAGGTGACCAAATCTCACTATATTAGAAGCTCAAGGAATAAGCCAACTGAAATGATGGTCCAATCATCTAAAACAAACCGGCCAGAACAGACTGCTCTATCCTGGCATTTGCCGCTGGAAAGGTCAACATTGGGTTGGGTCCACACAGGATTGCCTTTCAATCAGTGACTGGTTTTAAAACATCACAGAAAGGGATGAGCTGAAGTGTATGAAACATAACAGGATTCTGAGGGTTAATCATGGCAAGACATGTTGTGGTATGTCCCAGTGCTTTTTATTCAATTTCCGCAGTCAGCATCATTGGACTCGAACGGTCCTATAGAGCCACGTTGAACTCTGTGATCAAGAAGTCAATGTAGTCCTTCTCTTTGGTTTTAAAGGCCTCCGCTATGAGACGTGCAGCTTCCCGATGTTCCTTTCCTCTGAGAGACACTCCGTTCACCTCTAGGATTACCTGACCCACCTTTAGCTGTCCACAGTTATGAGCCGAACCACCTCTCTGTGGGAAAGAGAATGAGAGATAGTTTGAGAAACTTTCATTTAACACAATGTGACAGACTGGCAGCGATTACAGAAGCGAAAAGTCGGTTGTCAATCAGTCTATTTTAGTTCTAAATATGGTTACAGTCACACACAATTTGGTGTGGCTGGTGGTTAGATTAGATTTGGCACTGAAGAGAAAGTAAAAAATGGATTTCAGATGGGAAATCACAGAAGGATGTAATCAACGGAGTTGAAAATTAAACTAGAATATCAATTCATCATTGAGTGATCCCAGGTGGAGAACTGATTGATAATTTGCTGAAAACCCAGTTTTAAACATTAAAGAGATTTGGGACACTGTTCGACTCTGAAATTAACTTGTTCATCAATAAGTAAACAATATGGTGTATTGATTGATTGTGTGGCACAAATTCAGACGGAGCTATCGCTGCTCTCTCGTCACTTCAATCTGGTCAAGAACACAACCATCAGTGATCAGTGGTGTTGTTAACTAAAACGATAAAAAAGTAAGCAATTCACCATTTCATTTGATAAAACTATTGTCAGAAGTTTGGTTTAACTTGAGGGAATTGTGACAGAAATATATTAGTATTGTACAGTAATAACACTTATAATAGTAATAGTTTATTAAATCATGTTTTTTAAAGGAAAACTATCAAACAATTTAAGTTTTAATTTAAACTGAACTTCTATTCAGCAGAGCTTAGCTTGCCAGTTGTTCAAATTTCAAATTTGATTACATTGTAAAAGATGAACTAGGTATATTTGCCCTATACTTGTATTCTTGTAATATTTTGATCGAGATATAGGCTACTTAAAAGTATTATTTAGTATTCTAAGTATATCCTATCCTGCTGGATCTGTCTGCTGCCTTTGACACAGTTAACCACCAAATCCTCTTGTCAATCCTGAAGATGAAGGGCATCTCGGGAACCGCACTCCAATGGTTCAAGTCTTACCTCTCAGGTAGGTCGTTCAGGGTGTCATGGAGGGGTGAGGTGTCTAAGACCCAACATCTAGCTACTGGAGTGCCTCAGGGCTCAGTGCTTGGACCACTCCTCTTCTCCATCTACATGACATAACTAGGATCTGTGATTCAGAAACATGGCTTTTCCTATCACTGCTACACTGATGACACACAACTCTACCTCTCATTCCAGCCTGATGATCCGACAGTAGCTGCTCGCATCTCAGCCTGCCTGACAGACATTTCTGGCTGGATAAAGAACCACCTCCTTCAACTAAACCTTGCGAAGACAGAGCTACTTGTGGTCCTGGCCAACCCAATACTTTATCACAACTTCACCATTCAGCTAGGCTCGTCATCCATAACTCCATCGAGGTCAGTCAGGAACTTGGAGTTGTAATTGATGATCAATTGAACTTCATAGACCACATTGCTAGAACTGCCCGGTCGTGCAGATTTGCCTTAAAGGAACACGCCGACTTTTTGGGACTTTAGCTTATTCACCGTATCCCCCAGAGTTAGATAAGTCCATACATACCTTTTTCATCTCCGTGCGTGCTGTAACTCTATTTGACGCACCCACCACTAGCCTAGCTTAACAGAAAAACTGGATGTAAATGGCTACAGCTGGCATACTAATCCCAATAAGATTGCTAAA
This sequence comes from Chrosomus eos, assembly GCA_036326025.1. NCBI lineage: Eukaryota > Metazoa > Chordata > Actinopteri > Cypriniformes > Leuciscidae > Chrosomus > Chrosomus eos. Next base: position 14,248,096 of record CM070834.1, read on the forward strand.
ATAGGCAAGCGGTGTGTGTGTCAAATAGAGTTACAGCACGCAAAAAAAGGTAAAGTCCAAAAAAGTTGGCGTGTTCCTTTAAACAACATCAGGAGGATCAGGCCCTTCCTATCAGAGCATGCTACACAACTCCTTGTCCAAGTGTTTGTTCTATCTAGACTGGACTATTGTAATGCTCTCCTGGCTGGTCTTCCAGCTTGCTCTGTCAAACCTCTGCAACTGATAAAAAATTCTGCTGCTAGAGTGGTCTTTAACAAGCCGAAGAGAGCAGACGTCACTCCTCTCCTCACAAAGTTGCACTGGTTGCCATTTGCCGCTAGCATTAAATCCAAGTCACTGACGTTCATGCTGGTGAAATGATCTGCCTAACTCAATCAGAGCTGCTGAGTCCATAGCCACTTTCAAGAAACGTCTAAAAAAAATAAAAAAATTACCTTCCATGTATTAGATTAAACTGAGAAGTCATATAGCACTTGCATATTGTTGTCTGACTGTTAGTTTAACTGCTCTATTTTTCTCATTTGTAAGAAGTATACCTACAAGTTCACTGTTGTAAACTATCTGTGTACTCAAAGTTTACTATTGTTACACTTAATAAGTAGAAATGTCTATATTAAGTATAACTTTACTTAAAGCCCCCTCAATAATTCTATCGACCAAAACGGTGAACGTGATTTCACCAAGTACCACATGATCCAAGATCAACATCTTTGTTGATCCTGGATCAACTTTCCAATCAACCAATCAGATTTGAGGGACAAGTTTACAGTTTATGTCATGTTTAGGCTTAGAACTAGGATGAAGTACTTAAACATCAGTGTTATTCACCTTTCATTACCCTCTGATTTTAGGGAAAAGTTATGGGTAGGGTTAGGTTTAGGGGTAGAAATTGGGTAAGGACTACATTTTGGGACAGGAATGTTGATCCAGGACCATGTCTTACTTGGGAAAATCACGGTGACCCCCTTAAAACACATCTTTGATCACCAAAAATTACATATTTTAAAGTTTTTTTCCTGTGAAAAAAAATCTTCATACCTTAGCTTAAATGAAACTCTACACCCTTGCTTCATTTAGTATATGCGAATCCATGAATATGCTGATTAGTCCAGCCTCCACTCACTCCAGCTCAGATTCACTTGGTCAATTTACTGAGATAAATGCTGCACAATGGAATTGCTCTTTACAACGTCGGACACATAGCGGTAATTAATATGATTAGCCTTTTGCTAGACTATGTTATCAAACAGCTAATATTGTGTTGCTAATGTTACGCAAACTATGTTCCCGTTCGCCATCTCTGAGTCAGGCAGCTTTCTAGCAAAAATCAGAAACACTTTGTACAACTCAGAGAACGTCAGTGGAGAAAGGCATATAGTTTATCATAACATTGTAATACATCATACACCAGACCGCTAAATTGCTAAATCTACCTGATTTTTCATATCAACAGAAAAATACCGGGGATAATCTGGCATCTGGCAGAGAGAGAGAGACACTCCTGCTAGTTTGCTGTTAATGATATGCTAAAGCCTGCCGTTTTTTTGGCGTGATTGGTTACAAGGTAGTTTGTGACATCAGAAACATTTTGAGACTGTCTTTGGTTCTCTGCAGTTTTAAAGAGAAAATACTCAGCAATGGTGTTGACTTACTGTATAAATTTGCCCATGGTTTGTCTACAAGAATATTAAAAACACCACATAGACATATAAACAACATTAAAAGCTTGATGTTCACCACAGGGGGACTTTAATAAAACGAACTTGAGGGCCAGATGACATCACGTACGCAACAGGAAGTAGTAAACTAATGGAGGCTTAAAATGTCATCCACTTAGATCTCACCAGCACCCCGTCTTCTTTCATTCAAAGCCTGATATTGATCGAAACAAAAGAGCACCACACATTATCTAATCCACGGCTGCTTTTGTTGTTGGATTTTCATTATGACACTGATGAACCGCCTGCAGCTGTGGAATTAAAACCCATTCATTTCTCTTATATTCCTTTTTTTGCTCAGTCTCTCCTGTTCCCCTGTCCCTGCTCTTCGTATCTCAATCTTTTATTAAGAAGGAGCTGATTTGCTGCTAAATCAAAGGCAATCAGTTGCACTGTTATTTCAGCCTTCCCCTCCTTAGAACACACTTCATTTCCTCTCCAGCACGGGTGGACATAGAAACACTGAGAGCCTTTTCACATATCATCAACTCGGTCTACAAATTGAACACCTAACTGCACGCATTCCCACAAGACTGTTCAACAGAGTGCTTGAGATTTTTAGCAAAAGAAAATACAGAATAAGGAAAAATCTGCTGCCACAATGGCGTCAAACATCAACACCAACTTTCTGCTCTACACTGGCCCACAACTGGAGGTTCATGTACTGCTGTGCTTCTGTGCTCATTATTTAATTCACTCATAGACATTTATATGACTGATGGCAGTAAGCTCATGATTGGGACTCATTTTGTTTCTGTCATAGTCTCAGGCTCCGTACCGGCTTCAGACCTGAGGGTTTTGAAATTGTACAATCAACTGTAAAACCTGGAAGCCGCCCAATATGAAGAACCACAGGGTACTATTGTGATTCATCAGATTCAGTATTGAAAATGTGTGGCGCTTACCCATACAAAAACTATTGCCATGTTTCTAGGATGTTTGCCAAGGTGCTATCCTGTTGCTAAGTAACATTTAAATCGCTATGTGGTTGCTAGGGTTTTCTGGGTGGATGTTTTCTATCCCCAGTAAGAAATGCCCACCAACAAGTTTCTAGTCCCTATATATTCTTGCTCCCATTTTACCAGGCGACAATGAAACAAAAAGTAAGAGACATATCTCTCCTCAAGCTTCACAATTTGAGGTGTCGTTCATGTTTGTAGCACAAACGGTGCGGGATTAGTTAAGTATAATACTTAAAAGTACATCCAGCAATTTTTAGAAGTCTAAACAAATGCATATAAAATTTGTTCAAAATCATGTTCACTCACATATGAGTAACCTAATAAAAGCTGTTTTATTTCACATGCAGTGGGCATTCTCATGGGAGCTACCATGTTGAGATCACATGACCAGCTGAATATTACCTACTTTACCCCAGTAACATCTTCTATCATTTGACACTTTTGCTCATGGAATAAACTGAACATAGCTGATAAAAAAGGGAATTTCTACAATGCCAACGGTATCATCTGTACTTCAGCACAATGCTACATCCATGTCATTAGGTGTCAGTATAAATTCAAAACGAAGCAAAAATAATAAACAAAAAAAGATAGTATATATTTAACAAGTATAACCTCATGACATTCACATTTATGAACATATTAAAATGCCTAAGATTAAAACAATCAAAATTCCGTTCACATTCACAGCTCTATAGGTGTGTGCATTTGCAGTTCTCTCTGCTGTCAGATGTGAGGGGCCTCATGATCTTATCGACCCCAAAATTATATTATTTAATATAATACAACCCTGTATATAATAGAAAACTGTATGGGCCACTCACTTGTATGGTAACGATGCGTGGGAGGGGCTGCCGTGTGTTTGCCCCGCCTTCTATCGCAATGCCCAGAGTGCTGGCACTTTTTGCCACCCTCACTAGAGAGGAGGTCGGCTCCAACAGACCCGGCTGCAAGGTAGATTTAGAGACAGATTAGAGACAGGACGGGAAAGATGAGGAGAGAGCGAGAGAGAGAAGAGAGACAGGAAAGTAGCAAATCAAAGAGAGGGAGAGAGAATGAAAGAGAACAGAGATAGGAAGACACATTTGGCTTTGATGATAGACATTGCTTTGTGTCTGACAGCCTAAAATAAGGCCACAGGAAGTGGCTTGTGCCCAACCGCACTGTCCTCAGATGGCACTATTAGTTCAATCTATGAGAACAACAACACAGCTCATGCGTATAAGAAAAGCCGAGAAGCATATAGCTAAAGGACGGGCAGAAGGAAGACGGACGCGTCTTGACTCAGCACACTGAGATTGGTTTTTCAGAGAGCTGTTGGATCAGTGATATGAGATGAGATGAAGTGGACGAGTCAACAAAGAAAGAACAGAAAAAACTAAAGAAAATATATGTACCAAAAGAAGAAAAGTGAAAATTAATTGTTAAAAGTCAAGCACTCTCAGTCACAGGGAGAGGGAGGAGACAGATTTACGTGACTGCACTCTTCTGTCAACACTCTTTTACTCTCATTCACACTTTTTTAATACCATCCCTCTGTCACTGTCATTAACTCTCACACACCCATCTCTCTCTCTCTCTCTCTCTCTCTCTCTCTCTCTCTCTCTCTCTCTCTCTCTCTCTCTCTCTCTCTCTCACCGGTTTGGCAGATGTTTCTCCTCCTCCGTGCCCATCCCGTGGGGCTCTGGTCCGGGCGGGACGTGGGCTGCTTTCCTTACTTAGACGTCCAGATTCAGCAATATCCACACCGCTGTCCTCGCTGAGGGTCTGTCCGCTGTCTGAGAGCTGGGACAACGTCCCTCCTGAAAGAAGACAATAAGAAAGTTTAGATGCAGTTAGAATCGAGCCACAGCAGGTTTTTGTGTAGTCGAGCTGCAGTCTCCATCTGTTTGTCCAAAAATGCATGACAACACAAGGACGTAATGGAATATATATATATGCCTTTCGGAGCATGTGCAGCGTCAAGGCATGATTATCTTATACATGCTGGATGAAGCTGAGCTACAATCACATTATAGTCCTTTTGCCAGGATTTTTGGTCCTGATTTGCAGTCTGGAGGTGTTGACAGATTTCACAGAAAATTATTAGTATATGATGAGCACAGACTCAGGTTTTTAGCTTCAGGCTATGAGTTAGAGGATATCAAACATGTTTTATATTTTGAGCTGATTTTAGAACACCTATGCAGCATCCAAAATCGCATACTGTCTGAGTAGGGACTATTCGTTAAAAGAGTCAGTGTTGTGCCTGAACGCGTTCAATGAACGATAGTTCATGAACTCGTTCATATTTTGGGCGAACGTGAACTGAACGTACTGAATTACTGCCTGATGAACGTTAACGTGAACGCGTTCATTCTGGTGTCTGTGAACGCACGCTCTCTCAGTTTAACTTCGTTCAATAGGGTGCCAGATTTCTATAGAGCCTTCCTGGCGAAAACCCGGCTAAAACACACCGTAAACAGGCCTTAATATGTAGCGAAAAAAACACCCAATCTGGCAACATCAGCCACCAGTGTCGCACGCACCGCCGCATGCGTCATCAAAACAAAAAGCAGCATGTAGTCGACAACGCAGCGAGCGAGGAGGCGTCGTATGATCATTTAAACGAGTTTTATGACAAGGTCGGTGAGGATGGGAAAAATCTTACATTTCTGTGCAAACTTTGCCAGTCGATAAAATAATTGCTGTCTGTGGTTGTATATGGGCTGTGGCAATAATAAAAAAAGAAGCTTGCAGCAACATGGACTATGAACTAGAAAAAAAGAACTACGAACTAGTTCATTTTTTGAAGTATGAACTATGAACTGAACTAGTTCATTTTAAAATTTGTGAACTGAACTTTGAACTAGTTCATGTAGAAAATGAACTTTCCCAACACTGAGTGTGTTATATATAGTATGAATATGAATATGGGTAGTATAAATGAAATTCGGACGTACTACATCCGGCAACCACCCTGTTGTTACTGTTATGTGACCTACCAGCATCAGTTGCATCGCTTCACTTCCATTCCTAAATCCTCTTCCGTGGCCTCATGGGATAGTAAAGTGTCCATTGAATACGCACTTCAGAATTTCGGTGGAAGTAATAAGTCACACGGGGACTTTTCGCCTAATGTTTCTCAAATACTATTGCTGCGTCCTAATTTGCCTACTTATACTTTGCCCTAACCTAACAGTATGCACTGTTTTTGTGAAAACTTTGAGTGTGTAGCAGCTTTGGAACATACTACTTCGTCATAATTGCATCTTTACGGACTGCTCTGTCGTTTAGTTACGCGTATTCTGTCACCATTTAAACTGCCCATCTTGTCACAGTTAAAATCCTCCACATTCAATACATTTCCTACAGTTTCGGACAGAAATGTAGTAGCACATTAATCGGCCAGTCGTGGGTCTTTTAATGCGGAGACTCTCATGTGTTTGCAATTTGCATAATGATGCATTTAAAAGTTAATGACCAAACGTTTCTTCATAAAAGTTTACAATGCTGATGCAGATGAAATATAATGTGGATAAGACTGAATAAATATATTTTTGTCAGGTTAGATACTGATTACTAATCACTCAAACCCCTTTATCTAAACCTCTTTACTTGCCCATCAAACTAGTTTTGTTAAAGTTTAAACCCTGTGGTGAAAGTCAAACTTTAATGTTGTTTATGTCTACTGTAAGTGGTATTTTTAAAATGCTTTCAGACAATCCATGTGGCAAATTCACAAGTCAACACCATTGCTGAGTATTTTCTCCTCAAAACTGCAGTGAACCAAAGACAGTCTGCTGGTGTTTCTGACATCACAAACTACCCTGTAGCCAATCACGTCAATGTGTGGGCGGACTTTAGCATTTAACTACTGTGAAGCTGAGAGCCATACCGGTATATTTTTTTGTTGATATGAAAAATCGTGTACATTCAGCAATATAGCAGGTAAATCATGTATATGATGGATGTATATTATGATGTTATGTGATTATGAACTATATGCCTTTCTCCACTGACGATCTATAATGTTCAAAGTGTTTCTAAGGATGCTGATTTTTAGAAGGCAGACTGAGATGGCGAACGGGAACATGGTTTGTGTAACATTAGCAACACATTGATAGCTATTTGATAACATAGTCAAGCAAAAGCCAAATCATATTACCTACCATCATGTATACGACATTGTAAAGAGCGATACCTTTGTGAAAAGTGTACTATAAAAGTTGGCTGAGTGGGTCAGTGATCTTGTTTGAATGGAGAAGCTAATTTGCATATTCATGGCTACTAAATGAAGCAAAGGTCCAGGGTAACATTCAAGGTATTTTAAAGCATACTACGATTTGGAACACACTAATTCTAATTTTGAATACTATTTAGGATGGATAGTATGCAAATTGGGACGCAGCATATGTAGGCATACTACTGTTTTAGCGTACTGTTTTTTGCTATATAGTGGGGAAGTATTCCCTGTAGGGGATGCCCTGTTACTTTATCCGCTACAGTAAAAGACCTGGGCGTTACATTAGACTGCAACCTGTCTTTTGAAAAGCATATTTCATATGTTACAAAAACGGCCTTTTTCCACCTTAGAAACATTGCTAAGCTACGTAATATGCTATCAGTCTCTGATGCAGAAAAGTTAGTTCATGCATTCATGACCTCGAGACTAGATTACTGTAATGCTTTATTAGCTGGTTGTCCTGCATCTTCACTAAACAAGCTACAGTTAGTTCAAAATGCAGCCGCTAGAGTTCTTACTAGATCAAGAAAATATGATCATATAACACCAATTTTATCATCACTTCATTGGTTACCTATAAAGTTCCGTATTAATTACAAGGTATTGCTTTTGACTTATAAAGCTCTAAATGGTTTAGCTCCAGTCTATTTAACGGATCTTCTATCGCCCTACAATCCATCGCGCTCTTTAAGATTAAGATTAAGATCACTGAAGGCTGACCACCGAGGCTTCTGGTCATTCCTAGGATATCCAGATCCACCAAAGGAGGCAGAGCATTTTCACATCTAGCTCCGAAGCTCTGGAATAGCCTTCCTGATATTGTTCGTTGCTCAGACTCGCTCTCCCAGTTTAAAACTAGACTGAAGACGCATCTATTTAGCCAGGCATTCATATAAATTTTTTATCTTAAAGTTATTGTAAATTCGGCCTCTGGTTCATAAACGCCAGAGGAGAACTGGCCCCCGACTGAGCCTGGGTTCTCCCAAGGTTTTTTTTTCTCCATTGGGTGATCTGATGGAGTTTTAGGACACCATTAGGTGACTTGATGGAGTTTTTTGGTTCCTTGCCACTGTTGCCTTTGGCTTGCTCAGTTGGGGATATTCAAATTAATTAACCAATCATACCATTGATCAACTCTACCAAACTTGGATGTCCTTTTTTTTTCCAGTAATAAACAAACATTGTTGAGTTGTTTTGATTGATACTGTAAAGCAGCTTTGATACAATCTGTATTGTGAAAAGCGCTATATAAATATATTTGACTTGACTTTACTTGACTATTCGATTTTGGACATGCATCGCATAGCAACGAAGCACATGATTCTGCATTAGTTTGCTGATTTAGGGAAACTCCACTTTGTAAACTCCATTTCTAAAGTCAGCAAGTGGAAGATGTAAGATAGCGTAATATGTTCACATTTTAAAAGTGTAGTGTATTGCAGCTATTATATGATTTGAGTTGGACTAAAATGCTTTACATGACATTTTAAAAAGAAAAAATGTCTTTGGTTAGACTGAAATTGAACTTTTAAAGTGCATGTAAAGACTGATAATTCATAAGTTAATAGATGCATAAACTTACAGAATCTGCAAAATGTTAAGAATTTTAACAATCATAATAACATTTATTCTTTTTAAGAACCAAGTGTATGTAAACTTTTGAACAGGGTCGTTTTTTTATAAATGCAGCTATTATTTTGTATTATGGACTATGTAAATCTGTTATGTGAAAGAGCTTAAGCAAGGGTCACATTAGACTTTGAGCATGCAAAATCTCTATGGACACTGCAACGGTCATAATACTGCAACAAAAAAAAAAACATAATTAAACAATATATTCAAAACCAAAATATGCAATCTACTCCACTTTACTGCAATCCTGCAGCTTGTAATTGTGTTTCCCGCAATGGTATGCGTATGAATGAAAGTCAATGGAAATGCAGTGTGATTGCTCCCTTATTCAGGACAGAACAACATAAAACACAAGCAGGTTTATTTTTACAATCCCTCTTATTTTGTGAAATTTAACATTGCAGATTCTGCAAGGTGTATTTACATTTATGAACGCAACTGTAGTAGTTCTCAAAAAAAAAAAAAACATGTGGTTCCCAAACCATGGGGTTATTTTATCCATGTAAAACATAAGGAAAGTGATTTAATTATTGAATTTTGATATCTGGTTGAGAGAGGTGTAAAGTCCAGAAAGGTCAGAAAGTAAATGTCCTGCCATATGATTATTCCACCCATGAACTCAGCCGGCCTATTTCACCAATTAGTTCTTCCTGGCTGAAAAACTGCGCTAATTAGCAAATCGAGGTGGAACAAAATACTGAGGAGGACTTTTACTTTCTGAACCTGGGCCCGTATTCATAAAGATTCTAAGAATCCTCTCAGAAAACTCTTAATTTAGCTTTAAATCTTTTACATAGGAGTCTTAGCTTAAGAGCGATTCGGGACTGATCTGAGAGCAACTCTGAGTAAGGAAAAGACAAAAACGTTCATCTTAGTGAGGAGGCGGGGCTGACCCCATTGCTATGTATGACACAATCTTTTGAAGACTGTGATTGGTTGGTTGTCCAAGAAGGAAAAAAGAAAGATTTTAAGTATAGGGTCTAAGCCTTCACTTTAAAATGACATGCCTAATTTTTCCTATTTGACCGTTCTCACACACACACACACACATTATATATGTGTATATAAATCCTTTTATTTATTTACCATGCTGTTAATTTCCTATAAGGTATTTGATTGGCTTAGAATGATCATAAGATCAGTCACAAACATGATCCCTGCACGATGTAATAGTGTCTTATTAACTCACTGTCATCCATTGTCTTTAACATTTTTCTTCTCCCTCTTCGTCTTTCTGCCATTTTCTCCACTGCTAAAGAAACTCTTAAGCCTCTTAAAAGTCCTCGTCCGTGCTCCTAACAATTTTGACCTTAAGACCTCTTTTAAGGGTTAATTACTTTTTTCTTTACTAGGATTTTTTTCTTGAATTTTAGGAGTAAACGCCCACATTTCTAAGAATTTTCTTAGAATTCTGTCACTAGGAGCTACTCTTTTCATTAAGATTCTTTATGAATACGGGCCCTGGACTTTACACCTCTGCTGGCTGAACTGTTTCCTTTAACATTGCGGATAATGACTGTTTAGCGATTAAATGAGTGAAAATAACCAAATTGAATAGAAATCGGCAGCTGGTTAATGACACATTAAATATTTGCAGCTGCCCCACAATGCATCAAATCCGTGCAGTCTCACCTCGTGCCTGTGGCAGCGGCCGCACCTCGTTCACATCAGGTTCTGCGTTGGGCCTGTGCACCTCCACCATGACAAAATGCTGATTGGATGCTGGGGACGAAGGGGCGGGCTTATCTGGGCAGGGGGGCGGAGGAGGAGGCGGCCCAGGCGGTGCAGGTACATTAGGGGCGGGTGGAGGATTCGGAGACGAGGACTGGACAGCAGGCTTTCCCTTATTAGGAGACTGGACCCGAGGGAACGGTCCGATAGGGTGCTGGCTCATGATCTTGAGGGTGTCAGGAGGAGATGTGCGAGGTTTGGGAGTTTTAGGGTGTTTGGGTTCTTTGGTATGGGAACGAGAAGGGGCGGTGAAATACAAGCCCGATTGGGAGGAGCTGGAAGAGAGACGTTTACTAAGTGTGGATTTTCGACTGGGACGGTGCTGAAGCCCTGGGGGAGGAGGAGGTTTAAAGGAAGGAGGGGAATCTGAGGTGGAATGAACCTCATCCTAGGATGAAAGAGGAGAGCGTTAGTGATGACATATTTCAGGTTATATTTCAAAGGAGATCAAGAAAACATTCCGCATTCAATAACAATCATCGCAACTTAATGCACCATATTCACATACTTCATACACGCACATACATATAAAACATACGACAATTGATTTGAGGACAAGAACAATTTCTCTCAGAACAATCGGTTCATTCAGACCAAGAGGCAAAGCAAGAAACAAAACAAAACAAAAAAGAAAAGAAAATGAACAAACTAAGGCTGAACAGGGTGAGCAGAAGCCAGATGAATGAGGTGTCAGTGCCATCAGAAAGTAATCAAACCAAGATGCGAGTCATCTGTGTGTGTTTTTTATCTAGGCCTAAACATTCTTTGGAAATGTTACTTTCACGCGCTTCTGACTTGTTGCCGTCTGCGCCTGATAGAGCTGTGCCGGTGCTTCATCAGTTTATCAATAGCAAACTCTCTGAGAAAGACCCTAATCTGAGCCATCTCTCTCACAACGAGCAACCATCAGCAACAGTGTCATCAACTCCTCTATTTCTCTCCTTCACTCTTTCCTTCAAACAACCATCAACTGTCTGAGTAGTCAAGCCTTTAGAACCGTTTGAGATAGGGCTGGGCGGCATGACAGTATAAAATGTGTCAACTGGTAGAGATTTTGCTGTACTGTGGCACTGTAGATATGCAGGACTACGTTATCTTCACAGTGACAACAAACATGGAGTAATGTGAAAATAAGGATTAGGATTGAAGGATTAATCATTCTGGTCCACTCAAAGCACAGTTTAGTTAGTTTAGTTTGTATAGTCCTGGTCAAAATTATTGGCACCCTTAAATATGATAAATATGAACAAAGAAGCCTGTGAAAATCTAAAAAATCTAAAAGACAATAATTTTGTCAATAATATAAAATAAAAAAAATAATCTATCCTTTCATTGAAGTAAAACAATTGGTAATAAGGGGGGGGGGGGTCTCATTATGCAATAAATTATTTTCTACAATAAACATTGGCCACAATTAATGCCCCCCTTTTATTCAATATTTCTTGCAACCTCTTTTTGCCAAGATAACAGCTCTGAGTCTCTTATAATGCCTGATGAGTTTGGAGAACAACTGACAAAAAATTTGAGACCATTCCTACAGAATCTCTCCAGAACCTTTACATTCCCAAGTCCATGTTGATACACTCTCCTCTTCAGTTTTCAATAGGGTTTAGGTTAGGGGACTGGGGTGGACACTAGAGTTTATGAACTCTACTGGAGTTTATTTGTGGATTTTTTGTGAAACCCTCCCATACAACTTGCGGTGATATACTGTAGGTGCTGTTTAATTTTTTTTTTTCACTTTTTTTTTAGGCTTCCTGATCCCGAAGCCTTAACTATTTTCTGCAATTCTCCATCTGTGATCCTTGAACAGTCTTTGGCCACTATTCTCCTCGCCATGCATTAAGACAATTCTGTCAGGACCACAATCGTCAAATTGAGAGTCAGCTGATGCGAGCTTGACTAACATGACATGCAAGAACTGACGCTTTGCTTTATTATAGACACGTGTCCTATTTTCTTACAGCTACTTTCTTTTTTGTGAAGCTCAACAATCTTTTGCTGCACATCAGAACTGTATTTTTTGGTTTTACCCATTGTGATGGATGATTAAGGGAATTTGGCCTTTGTGTTAAACTCATATTTATACATTTGAGTCTGTGCAAAAACTTGTAAATATGAAGGGGAATAAACTTCAGATATATTTCATAATAATTTATAGGGGTACCAATAATCGGGGCCAATGTGTATTAGAGAAAAACATTTATTTCATAATGTGATTTCCGCTCCACGTTGATTAGTTTTACTTCAATGGAAGGTTAGATTTTTGTTATTTTTTCTTAATGAAAGAACACAAGGATAAACAATGCAGATTTATTTTCACAGCCTTCTTTGATCATATTTACCAAGGGTGCCAAAAATTCTGACCGCAACGGTATTATAGTATACACACAAGCAAAATTACTTGAATTACTCTACCGTGACATAACATTGGTCATACCGCCCACCGCTACAGTATGTTGACAGTTTCATACAAAAGCCATCATCACACTGGTCAAAATCTGCCCATGGCAATTTTCAAGGTGTTCAATGCCAGTTCTCAATGTCATCCATGCACACCTATAACACTCTCCTTTTTCTCTGTTCTCCCTCTTTTATCTTTCCTGTTCTCCTCAAACCGAAGGGCTTACCAGAGAGATGTCTGGCAGGGCATTGCTACGCTCGAGAGACTGTTCCCCGTTGTTCTCTGCCACACCGTCATTCTGGGAGAGAGAAAGAACAAAAGAGAGAAAACAAGAACAAGAGACTATAAACAAAGAAAAACACAGCTGTGTGTTTATCCCTTCAACAAATGTTCAATTCAAATTGCATTTTGTTGAGCACCCATTTCACAGAGCGGCATCAAATCAATTGCATTTACAGTCCTACGTTTCAATCTCACATCCAACCTCATTTTCAGTCCAACACTCGTCTCGCGAACAACCATCGCACAGAACAAGAAAAGCCCTGATTTAGCATGTGCGTGTGCTCAGTTGCAATGAGAGAGAGGTGATTTCATGACTTTGGTAGTTCAATACATTCAGACCTGTGATTCACCTCATTAAAACTCCCCTCGACCAAAACAAAAGCCTCATCAATTCACTTTATTTACTATACCTGCACACCACTTACAAGGCTAATTTGTTTGCTACTTGATCAGCTAATATTATTTAACATTTGAAAACAGTTGAAACTATTTGTGAAAAAGATATTATAAATAATGGAGCAGAATTATTTTCACATTTATAGGCCGTATATTGTGAAATAATAGCAAGACACGTCTTACTATAGAGTTGTGTGTTGATTTTTTTCCATGCAGCTCATGAAGACAATGCAAACAAATGACTCTTGTTATGAGTCGGTAGTTATGAGTTGTGAGTTGGTAGTTGTTCAAAAAAGTTAAGGCCAATTCACACAAAACATGTTTTTCCATTTCACTGTGCATCTTTTCCAGTGTTTTTCAATGTAAACGTGCGCTAAACGGACGTGCTTGACCTTTGTGCTTGCGTCTGACGTATGACCCGGCATTCTAAAAATGCGGAACTAGAGTTACATTTTTGTTACTCTTGCGTCTTGCCTTTTTAATAGTGTTAAACACATAAAATAAAAGGTATACAAAAAAATTAAAATGCGAGTTACTGTGCATGACGGTCAGTCCGTGTGAACTGAATGCATACAGGAGAGTTCATTTTCACTTGATGCACGATCGACAAACTTTAAACCCTTGATTTCAAACTGTGCTGCATTATATTCAGTTGCCCACTCTGTCATATTGGTGTCTTTTTTACTTTTTAGATGTTTGTAAAAATAGTGTTACCAAGTCTTTATTTAAAAAAAAAAAAAAAGATTCCCAATGTGCACAAACTTACCAGATTACTGAGTGCCTTAGTTACAGTGTTTACTTCCTTTTGATTTGATTTCCAAAAATGTCTTTATTTGTGAAAAATACTGTAATAAGATCTCAGAATCAGGAAGTTGCTATTTAAAGTATAAGTCTGTTTATTTTACAGATTTATTTTTAAATCCATTTTCAAATGATTTATATCTAATTTATTAAATATGAAGTGAAATAAATATAAATTATGAATATGTCGTCTTTATATCTTTATAAGACACCAGCATCGTTCATCAAAAAAATCAACATCGGTGAACCACTATTTAACTGTCAAAAACATGTTCTGTGTGAACTGGCCCTTACAATTTTAAATTAGTCTGATGAATCCTTTAATGAAATGAATCCATTACAGGATTTACTGAATAAGCAGCAAACTGAATATAAAAGAATCAATTTCTAAATAAATAAATAAATAAAGTAACTAACTTACAAATCCCAAACTTTTGAATGATATTTGAGTGACCTGTGCAACAATTAGCCAATGACATCAAATCACTTTTGACCCATATGACAAATCTGGCTGGACGATGTCATTAATTTCTTCTTCAAACTAAAACAGACAGAAGAGCAGACTCAGAGAGCACAGACATTGTACTGTGCTGGCTCAGGTCCTTCACCTTCCCACAATCCCCTACTGTGCTCCACTGGAGCATAAATCAGGATGCTCTGCGAGACTTCTTTTTTTTTTTTTTTTTTTTTTCTGTCTGGGGGGCTTATCTGCGGTGACAGCTCTGCATATGGCTGATGAGATGCGGTACCAGGATGAGAGTCCCAGAGTGAACGTTTCGTCTGCGGTGCTCCGCAGGGCTACGGTGTGGGCCGCCGCTGCTTCTTGTAATTACTGGAGCCAGAGCTGGCAAGCTTACAACAACACCGATCCACAGAGGAGGGCCACGAACAAAGCTTGCATACAAATATGTTCGCTCATTTCCAAAGTGCACACACACACACATACTCACACATACAGACAAATGACCCATGATGAAGAGGTACAAAGTCACAGCGGACACATTTCTGATTTGCTACATGCATGCACTTACTGTACGTCTGATCACTGCAACCCACACATATACACACAGAGAGACATCAGACGTGAGGGATTTTCAGAGGGATCAATCCATGCAGAGAATAAAGAATGTGCTTCCTGTATGTGTGCGTGAGTATTCAAAAGAAACCAAAGATAGAAAAAGCAAACTCATTCTTTAATATGTGTGTGTTTGCAATAGAGACAAACCCAATCCCAAAACACACGTACTATATACTATATGCATGTACGTTTGTGATCATGCATGTTTACATACCCTTACAAAATATTGCCATCGTAACCATATTTTCCACTAAGATTTCATAGGTATTAAAAAATAAACTATAATTTGAGTGTCGCTGAATTAATTCTAGGGTGTTGTGGGTAGTTTCTAGGGAGTTAATAAGGTGGTCTGGTAGTATTATTTTTTTTTGTTGCGTTTAATGCTGTTGCTAACAAGCTCTACGTATATATTTTTAGTGTTCCTACGTAGTTCTGGGTGGTTGGTTACTTGACAAAAAATATCCCCATTATAAGGCTCTATGATATTCTGGTCCCTAAAAATATTGTTCAAGTACCTCCTGCAATGTAAATAATATAAGTGATTTTTTTCAACAATTTTATTACTTACAAAATAATGTCTAATCGCTTTGTAATGTAATAGCACACTTCTCAGTATTCCGTATCATTCATATTTGCAGAACAAATGATGCAGGACAAACCGCGCTGAATATTACAGTACTTAGTTATGTGGATACTAATGGTATTTTGTATGGTATTACAGTGGAAACGATGGTTACTATGGTACATTTTGTAAATTTAAGAGAGAGATTGTTTAACCTACCTCCATCATATCTATCAGCCAGAGCAGTCTTTCCTGTTTTATTGAGAGGGATAGGGAATTGGTGTTAAACTGTTCCTGCAATTTACACTGGGAGTCAGCAGGCTTAAAAATCCGTCAAGAAACACTTCTCCATCTGTCACACCAACACCCCTGAGACAAGTACAAATCTAAACAGCTGCACTTTCACAACGAGACGTAGATGAGTTGAGGTGAGACATGCCTAGACGGAGTGAGACAGGAGGACAGACAGGTTTCGAGCGATGGGCATAAAAGCCTCCAACAAAAAGGACAAAAACTGTTTCCCAATTCCCACAGCAACTTTAGAGCCCTTCATCTTGTATCCTTGTAATCTGCACACGCCTTCTTTGTGCCCAAATTGCCCAGCAATTTTGTGAACAGCTTTTTATGTCTATGTCACACACCCAGACGAACACACACAACAACAATGCCTTCCACTCATCCCACACAAATACAGACGCAGAGCCTTAATCACTTATTGATTATAGATTATAGATAGGCCTACAGACACTGGGTGTTATTCAATAATAATTGCGGCACAAGTGTCCCTGCGTTATGTGCGAAGAAAGTTGTTATCTCATTGTAAATGCTCTTACCCGTGCAGAGCTGAGAGTGGTGTTGGTCATGAAGCTGGCCGAGGAGGAGGCCAGCGTATCAGGGTACGAGACCATGGAGAAGGAGTCCTGAAATCCAGCTCCACCCCCTTGCCTTGCCTTCAGGGCTTCAATCTCTCGTTTCAGAACCAGGCCGTCAAACCTCTCCACATCCTGAGGGGTCACGAGTCCCCTCACCTCTGACAGCAGAGAGAACTGCAAATACACACACACGTACAGAGCTGTGAATGTGACCGGGCTCGTCGTGTTGATTGCTTTAATCTCAGGGGTTTTACTATATTAATAGTGTGAATGTAATATGAGGTTATACTTGCTGTAAATCACCAGACAATGATGGCCCATAATACTGATAATGTCAGTATTATGTGTTTTATTAATAATAATTCATTCAGCCAATAAAAATCTTTAATAAAAAAAAGATTGCGAATCATTCAAAATTTGATCAAAAATAAGGAAAACACATAAGTATTGTAATATATTATTACAATTTAACATAACTATTTTCTGTTATAATATATTTGAATGTATGTAATTTATTCATGTGATGGCAAAGCTGAATTTTCAGTATCGTTACTCCAGTCTTCTGCCATCAAATAATTCTAATATGCTGATTTAGTGCTCATGAAACATGAATTATTATTATCATTATCAATTCTAAAATGATCAACAAATCCATTTTTATCAGTATTCTTATTCTGATTAATAGAACGTTCAAAAGAACATAATTTACTTAGTAGAGATCATTTGTACCATTATAAAAGTCTTTACTTTCACTTTTGATCAATTCAATGCACCCTTGCTAAAACATGGTATTAAAAAAAAAAAAAAAAAAAAAATACTGACAATTCCAAACTTTTTAAACAGTAGCGTACCTATATCACACTTATCATATATCATACTTTTTTTTTTTTTACTGCAACCATTTCTACAAAAAATACTATACATTTTCTACAAAAAAACTATAATAACAACATGGTATTATCTAGCATTATCAGCATAAAACAAACTAAAAAGATTCATAAAACGTATAGTTTTATTATACCATATAATAATACCCTATTATTGTAATTGTATTTAAAAATAATTCAAACAAAAGTAAATCAAGTTAAAATGTTAAAATAGGCTAAAATAAATTCGATTTCTTTTTTAAATTCTACAAAATCACTAATAATAATTTATTATAATGATTTTGGTAAAAACTATGACCATTATTTAATTATTATTTTTTGTGAAATATAAACATGGTTCTAAAAATTAAGTCAAGATCAAAACTGTTGGTGGCATATTATTATTAATTAAGTCCGAACAAGATCACATGTATGTTTTTTGATGAGCATGGTGCCAAGTGCTCGATTCCCAGTGGATGCATTAACGATACAAATACACAGTACACCTTAAATACTATGCAAGTCGTTTTGGATGATATTGTCTGCCAAATGCATAAATGTAAAAGTAAAAGTAAATGTCTCCACCTTGGCATGTGTATTGAAGAGCTCAAAGAGGGCCATGACGAGCTGCTCAACACCGATGTGTCCATCACGGTACTCTTGGATGTAGTAACCCATGGTCTGCCTCTCTGGTTCGGTCAGCAGATGTCTCGCCTGTTCCTCCAGCATAGCCCTGCTCTGGTTCACCAAACTGGACAGAGTCACCTGAGATCCCGCCACACCTTTATAAAAGCCACCCTGAGGAGAGGGAAAGTGAAAAGTGTGAAAAGAAGAAATGCAAATATTTTAAGAGCAGACTAATATTAATATTAAACTTCAGACACCTGTCGGTGGCTCACCGAGTCTCAAAGCACACACTTTAAATCTTCCATCTTCATTTTTTTTAAATGAGAACATGGCTTCATTGCTACTACCATAACTCACATCTCCATAAAAGAGAGTGACTAGTGCAGTCTTTAACCCTCCTCCCTATTTTCTCTCTCACACGCTCTCTCTCAGGTTTCAGCCTCTCTTCTCGAGAGCAGCTTTCCCTTTAATTATTCTCCTAATCAAAAAGCACTGCTCCAGAGTAACATGATCATCGATCTGTGTTACGCTCAGCTTAGGAGTGGCATGCTCTCCAGCCAAAGGATGAAACCACAACACTTTTGCAAACCATTCTGAAAAACTAGCTAACTAAACTAACTTGCTCACTACATACTTACCTATTCAGGATTGCACAGATCAGTTGATTAGTTTGATGTTAATTTTGGGTCAATTAGAGAAATATCACATGCCTTAAATTCATTTGATCTAGTTACGTCTGCTTGAACAGTCTATTGACGGTCTTGTTGGGTGGAGATGTATGTTTGTTGGCTGTCTGGTTTGCAGATGCGGTCAAGCTGCACTAGTGTCCATGTCATCAAACCATCTAAAGCCACAAGGATTTAAACTCAGCTGGATCAATACAGACAGAAACAGTGGGTGAGGTGAGTGAATGCTGATCATGCCTGAACTATTCTTGCCCTTATTCTTTTCTTTCTCTTTAGAACAATGTGTGAGCTCGATGAGAGCTTAGATGAGCTCTTTTGTAGAGCACTCCATAAGGAACTAATGCATTTTGGTTGCATCACACGACAGACCACTTATTTTCACAGTATTTCTGAGGAAAACTCCCTGACTGGTTTGACCATGAGGCTAATGTTGACATTGAGGAATAGCTAGTCTAGAAAGTTGCTTACAAACGCAAGGAAGAGACAGAAAAAGAAGGAGATTAAGAACAAGATTGGCAAAGTGAACAAATAGATAGAAAATTATTAAATATAATTAGTTTTTTTTAGAAAGTTCCACAATGCACGGTGCAAAAAATAATTCCTGTCCTGACCTAATATATTACCGTCGTCACCAGGGCCAGAATCCAAGAGAGTAACTTAAGACTATGATGTATGGGATCCATTTCCTTTATTTCCTTTTTCTCTTCGTTTTAGTCTGAAAATCCATGGATTTCACATAGATTCCCTTGGTTAGAAATTCTTGAGGTTGCTTTACATTTGAACTCATATTCATCCTCACCTGGAGTACAAACTGTTTCTGATACACTCCTTGGACTTACTTCTTCAGCCAAGATAAATACTGCACTGTAAAAAATATTTTAGCAATTTAGTTATTTCAACTTATTTTTTTAACTAGATTGTCCAGACAACAAGAAATTTTAAGTTTTCTTGTCCTCAACTTATCGAAATAAGTTAGTTAAACTAAAAAAAACCCATGCAAAAAGATAACTCAAAATAATGAGTTAACTTTTTTTACAGTGTGAGTCTTCAGATCAGGGTTAGAGTGAAAACTAAGAGATAACTAACTTTACTAAATATATATATTTTATATTATATATACAGTATATAGATAAATATTAAGGACGATACGTTTTTAAAATAATTCTTTTGTGTTCACCAAGGCTGCATTTATTTTGTAAAAACTGTAAAAGAGTAAAACTGTAATATTATTACAATTTAATATAACATTTTTATATATTTTAAAATGTAATTAATTCCTGTGATGAATTTCAGCATCATTACACTTACACAATCATTTCATAATTAGAATTATTCTAATATGCTGATTTTAAGAGACATTTTATTATAATTATCAATGTTGAAAACATTTGTGCTGCTTAATATTTTTGTGGGAACTGTACTGCGTTTTTTCAGGGTTCTTTGTTGAATAGAAAGTGCAAAAGAACAGCATTTTTTTTTTGTCAATTTTGACATTTTTTGACTTTACTGTCAATTTTGACCAATTTCTTTAAAAAACAGCAACTTTTGAACAGTAGTTTATATATTTATAAAACTCAGATGAGAACACAAGTGTCTTTATCTAGTCTGATGATGAGAGGTTCTGAAGCTCTTTCCTCCAGAGCACTCTGGGACTGCTCAATTACAAAAAAGCAAAAGTTGTGCAGAATGTCTCTAACAAAAGATGATCAATAAAACTAGCAAGAGAAAAATGTGTCTATAATTCTTTAAGAATGATAGCGACCAAGACGGGATCGATCATGCGGCATCTCTGATGTTACAACCTCCATGAATACCCATTATGACATCACTCGACTGACAGCATCTTTAATCACGGGAACACATAATTGCTGATCAATATCATAACTTTAAGACAGCACAATCAGGACAAGAGTATTATCTGCCGGAACTTTGCAGCATTGTGTGACAGAAACTCCAGCCGCGTCCCAACACATCACACCCCAGTGAATTTGAATAGGGCCTGAATGAGATCATTTAGCCCCAGATTGAGCTTTATCTTAAATGAACTGGAGATAACTCAGGGCAAGTCTAAAAAAGGGCAGAAAGGCACTCTCTCTTAAATCAAATAGACCACAAATATAAAAATGAGAAAATAAAGTGTCATAGGGGATATGATTCTGGACTGAAAGAAAGCTTGTCCTTGCAGTGATTGAGCAACATGAAGGTCAGGGAAGTGCAGTAAAGGGTTGGAGCCAGGAAGAAATTGTGTCAATGATGTATAATAATTGATACAACCAAAAACTGCACTTAGTTATAGACAGACAGACACAGACAGATGATTAGATAGATCGACAGACAGACAGACATAATGAAAGATGGATAGAATAATATAGACAGATAGACAAATAGATAGATAGACAGACAGTCAGAACAATAGAACGAGATAGAATGATAGATAGAATGATAAAGATAGATAGATAGATAGATAGATAGATAGATAGATAGATAGATAGATAGATAGATAGATAAAATGAGATAGATAGAATTAAAGATAGGAAGATAGGTAGAACGATATCAATGTAGAAAGACAGACAGACAAAGCGATAGTACGAGATAGATAGACAAATAGATAGACATTCAGACATAATGAATGAGATATACATATATAGATAGATAGATAGATGGATAGATAGATAGATAGATAGATAGATAGATAGATAGATAGATAGATAGATAGATAGATAGATAGATAGATAGATAGAATTAAAGATAGAAAGATAGATCAATAGAAAGACAGACAGACAGAATGATAGTTAGAACGATAGAACAAGATAGATAGATAGATAGATAGATAGATAGATAGATAAATAGATAGATAGATAAAATGAGATAGATAGAATTAAAGATAGAAAGATACATAGAACGATAGATCAATGTAGAAAGACAGACAGACAGAGCGATAGAACGAGATAGACAGATAGATAGACAGACAGACAGACATAATGAATGAGATACATATAGATAGATAGATAGATAGATAGATAGATAGATAGATAGATAGAATTAAACATAGAATTAAAGATAGAAAGATAGATAGAACGATAGATCAATGTAGAAAGACAGACAGAATCATAGTAGGAACGATAGAACGAGATAACGAGATAGATAGATAGATAGATAGATAGATAGATAGATAGATAGATAGAATGAGATAGATAGATAGATAGATAGATAGATAGATAGATAGATAGATAGATAGATAGATAGATAGATAGATAGATAGATAGATAGATAGATAGATAGAATTAAAGATAGAATATATGATATGAATATATGATGATGATGAACATAATGTCGGCTCTATTTATTCATTATATAATTTTATTTCTTCGTCAGATATCATCAATATTAAAATTAGGGGTGGAACGGTACACATAAGTCACGGTTCGGTTCATACCTCGGTTCAGACGTCACGGTTCGGTACGATTTCGGTACAATGGAGTGAAAAGCAAAACAAAAATGCAGAAGGCATTTTTATAAATGTCTTAAGCCTTGTATTTTTTAAATAAGTTTTATTAATAAAGGCATAGAACCAGTTTATTTGTAGTGCACTGACAGGAGTTTTATATAATTAGTTTATTAATTAAATTATTAAAAAGATGAAAAGACCTTGAGATATGTTTGGTAATTGTACCTGAATGAATTTAAAATTAATTTGCTCTTTCAGATCAATATATTTGTTTTCCTTCATTTTAGTTAACCCTAACTTTATTCTCATCTGAATTATAAATAATTTATTTCCGTATAAAATAATACTACCTTTAAAAACTTTTGTTAACATTTGTAGGTTACAGTTTGACAAGAGTTTAGAGTGTAACAAAAGCACAATGTTGTGTTTTATTGCAAGTGTACACAAAAATATAAGTAAACATTAAACAATTTGCAGTTTTAATGATGTCCTGTATGAAAAAATGACGGAGTATGTTTCCACTGTTTGATCGCGCACGAGAGATCTCTCTCGCACGCGCGCAAACACACACACACACACACACACTGTTCATCGCGCCTCTCTCTCGCACACGCGCGCGCAGACACACACAGTGGGCGCCTCTCTCTCTCTCTCTCTCTCTCTCTCTCTCTCTCTCTCTCTCTCTCTCTCTCTCTCTCTCTCTCTCTCTCTCTTCTCTCTCTCTCTCTCTCTCTCTCGCGCGCGCGCCGTTTTTGTACCGTGTATTCTACGTGCAAATTCGTGCACCGAACCGTGACGCCCGTACCGTTTCGGTTCGATACGAATACATGTACCGTTCCACCCCTAATTAAAATGAAATGAAAGCATGCCAAAAATTGGTGCACAAATCGTAGCTCAAGTAGATCAGAAAAACATGAGGAGAAGTGTTAGCATAATATAAATATCTGCAATCCCAGACATTCACATTCGGACGGGATTAGATTTCTCAGAGGACCGTTGAGTTTGCCAAAAAACACTAGGTAATTTGGCCTGGAATTTTTACTGAGGTTGTGTGAGAAAAACACACACATTGCCGATTCGGACAGGATTAAAATGTACATGAAGTTCCATGAATGATGAATTTCTCTATAACGTCCTCCATGAAAACTAGTCCTGTCCGCATTGTGTTTATGGCAGACTACTAAAACGTTAGCGTTGTGTTTTAAAGTCATTCTCCTCCATCAAAATTAAGCAAAAACAAATTAATTTCACTCCTCCTGTCACATTACCTCTAACTACTAAAAACATAAGGCCATTGAGCAATAAATGAAATAATTAGATGATCAAGATGAGTGTCACCTTGGTTAGACGTTAATTAAATTGACAAATGTTTGGGTTCGGGAGCTGGTGTCGGTTACAGCTCTATCTGTCTCATTATCAGAGTTTTAATATGCTAACCGACAACATGGGGAAAATGACTAAGCTTTTCACCAAGGCACAGGATCTCAGTTCTCAGACTATATCACCGTCCCAGCCTGACTGCGGCTCATGTCGAAATTGGAGCTTCATTTCCTCCCTCTTGAGCTACATTAAGTCCTGCGCTTGGAAGAGCACGTCTCTCCCGAAGAGATGATAGATTTTTACAGCTCTTTTTAGAACAGTGGCAGAGCGGAGCAGTCAATAGATGTCCTAAAGGCTCACCGGAGATAAGCTCTCTGAGATAAGCAATCTTTCTTATATACAGACCAAACCAAACATAAAAACAACCTGTGAGTGCAGGTGTCCGTAGAAGTTTTCAAACAAATCTCAAAATGGTGACAGTGTTGAAGACGAGGGAAAATGCACTTTACAGCCATTACAGCTATTTACAATCATTCTTGTTTAAGTTATTATATATTATAATTAGTGCTGTCAAACGATTAAAATATTTAATTGCGATTAATCGCATTAATGTCATAGTTAACTTGCGATTAATCGCAATTAATCGCACATTTTTATCTATTCTAAATGTCTCGATTTATTTTTGTCCCATTATTTTTTCTAACTTTAATGCTCTTATCAACATAAAAAAAGTGGATCGGCTTGCTTTGTGCAAATGTTTTTTTATTGAAAACAACATTGACAATACTGTGTTCAATTTCAAAATAATTGAAATTTCATAGCGCAGTGTCGAGCCCTGTTGCAAAAGCATGTGAAAAAAACGACAAAGTTTGCTAGACCAAAAAGCGCGTTAATCTCGCGATAAAAAAATGAATCGCGTTAAAATGGGTTTGCGTTAATGCCATTAATAACGCGTTTAACTGACAGCCCTAATTATAATATATTATAATTATATTATAATTATAATATAGGAATAAGGAATATAATTGTGGCAAGGACAGCTGGGACGAGTGCTAATGAGTGTCACAAGCGCGTCCCACTGAGGAGTTAAAAGGAGGAGTGACAACAGTGAAGGATGAGAGAGGACCAGGCCTGGACTTTATGTTGCTGTTTTGTTTTAGTTTAGTTTATGCGGCAGTCGTCCGTGAGGGGCTTTAGTTTTGTTTTGTTTTCTTCGGGAAAGTCTTTGGGATGTGCTGGAGTAGACTTTACAGAGTGCATCACAACAACATCACAACATTTATTTCCATCAAGAGGTGCATACATTTTTGGTCAAGATCTTGTATTGTCAAGAGTCAAGCTTTTTGTAAAGTCTATTCCAGGTAGGGCTGCACGATTAATCGAAATGAAACCGCACGCGATTTAGCAATGGCTGCATTTATTTCATGCTCAGTTTGTCAGTGCAGAACGGCTGATTGGTAGTAAATGCTGCTCCATCTGAAAGGCAGAGGGCGCTCTCGTGCAGACACGCCAAATATGCCGAACAAACTAGCGGAATAAACAGAAGATTGAAACACTTTGAATGATTAAACATGACTAATAAACACACGACTGCCTTATTCTGTGTATAAGCCACATCATCTCACAGAAGGATACTCAACTGTCATTACGAAGTGGGTTTGTTTGTTAGTTGTTTGTTGGACAAGAGGTTCATAAATGCTTCTCATGTATGAAAAGATCTTTGACGCATGTTGCTTTTTCAAATGTACATTATGCAAGTGACTCAAACTTGCAGTGCTTTCAGATGGAGCAGCGTTTACAGAGCCGTACATCAGTGATAAGCTGCGCATAAAAAATAATCGCAGCCTTTGCGATTTCAAAATTTTGGTTTTAGGTTTAAAATCGGTTTAAGCGCGATTTCATGAAAATTGCGATGAATCGTGCAGCCCTAATTCCAGCACATCCCAAAGACTTTCAATGGATATAAGGTCTGGACTCAGAGGTGCCAATTCATGTGTGAAAATGATTCTTCATGCTCCCTCCCAACCATTCTTTCACAATTTGAGCCTGATGAATCTTGACATTGTCATGCTGGAATATTGCCATGATTTGTCTTCCTACATGGATGTTTAAGAAATGAAAGGCTACACACTCCATCAGTTGGGTTGGAAGAACTGTTACCAAACACATAACATGCTAGAAACATAATCATTGCATTAATGATCCAATCATAGACTCATTTGCCAGACTCAAAGCATTTGCCAATTTAAATCCAAACGTGTGGGGCAAATATGGTTATGACTTTTGATTTGGCTGAACTATACACTTGGTGTCAGTAGCGGAATATAAATGATAAATGTCACGTTTAGGTGACACAATTCCCCAAGAGACCCTCGGGTCACCAATATCCTGAAATATTTTTTAGAAATATTAAATCTTTTTTGTGCTTTGTTTACTTGGCTAATGCCGTTGTACTGAGCCCCCAAAGGGCCACCGTAGTTCTGGTCTTAAATGGCCAATGTCAATTTGGAGAATTCAATCAGCTTCAAAATGAGAGCCGCTGAAATGGGTTTAAGCGCCAATGAGTTGGCAAGGACGGGGCTGGCGTCAAACAACGTAAGCCTCGCTTGGGATATATAGTGTTTTCACATCAGGCAATGGAAATAAGTGCCTTACTCAGCGAAGATCGACAAGGTCACACAGCAAGGAATTTTGGCCTTTAAATAAGCTAAAAAACTTCAGCACACAACAGCAGAAAACTTCTGAGGCAGAATAATTATAATATTTGAAGACTTTGCCAAGTTCTCTCATATGACCGAGACAGACCGCAGTTTGATTCGTTTCTATTTTGTGAGCGTTGTGAGTGTTAAATTAGGCAGAAAGTGTCAATTACAACCAGATGTAAACTCACTCTCAAATAACTGAACCAGAAATTAGTTTTTACTACAGTTTCTGAAAAATAACTAACCAAAACAAACATCGTAATTTTCTGTGTTTGCCACATTTATGCTTAACTTGCTCATATGTGACCTACAATTAATCAACCCCCCTCACCCCCGCATTGAGCTACGAGCAATTACTTTCCCAATTATTAAGTGTTTACAGGGAGCTTTAAATGTATACTGATGAAAATAATGACGCATTTATGTGATTATTAATTTATATGCTTGGATCGTTCTGCAGACAAACACTGGGAAATCTTCTTAGGGAACTGAAAGACTAAAAAACAATTTGATGTATAACCACGAACATATCATTAATAAATATATAAATATTCATGTTAAGCAATGCACGTTTGATGCAACGTGTGCTTTTTTACTGCAGCTACTAAGAACTCAAGTAATTACAATAATAACTGTAATTTTAATGTTATTTCATAGGAAATGCATAACTCACGAGTGTCCACGTACAATTACACACTTATGTCAACAGATCAGGAGTGATTTATGGCTGACTCTGCCTTTCTCGCAAAAACTGATGTATGTAACTTATCAATGTCCTCCGAAGCATCGCAGAGCTGTGAGTCTTTGGAATACAAAGTGAGTAGTTTACAGCAAAAGCTCATAGCCCACAGCCATAAGCCCAGACACTTCATCTAACTGTGTCCTTTAGCCTGTCATTCCCACTGTATGCAATAATCAGTTCATACACTTTATAGGAATCCGTTGTTTTGTGCATAAACCTTGTAAAACCCTGTTCACCGGGTGGGTCACCTTGCTGTTTTTATTCATCTCATCACTCTCACCGCCTATTTCTTATCCTGTCTTTTTATTTTTGTCTTTGTCTTGCGCTCTCTTCTGTCCATATTTTTAATCCTCCTATTATTAGTTCCTGTTATGCAGACCATTTTCATGGGAAAGTTCAGTCAAAAAGGAAAATTCTGTCATCATTTTCTCACCAAGCCGTTTTGGTTACCATTGACATCCATTGTATGGACAAAAGAAAAAAGAAAAACCACTGAGACATTTCTTAAATTATCTTCTTTTATGTTCCACAGAATAAAGAAAATAATACAGGTTTTGGAACAACTTGAAGGTGAGTGAATGACGACAGAATTTTCATCTTTGGGTGAAATATCATTTTAATATAGGCCTACTGTTACGGGTGTGGTATCCAGGAAGCACGAGGAGATGCGGAATGACTAGAAACAGGATTTATTAATTAAAACTCAGGAGCACATACACACACTTGACATAAACGATAACCGACCAGGAGTGAGGGAGAACACAGGGTTTAAATACACATAGAACAGAATGGGGAAACAAGGCACAGCTGGGGCAAATGAACTGAACACAGGTAAATGAACTGAACACTAACGAGGAGCGGGAAAACTGGAACACAGGACTGAACCAAAAACACAAAGCAGGGGGAAACACAGGACACACATGTAACACCTACTTGTTAAAATATTATACTAACAATTTTTAAAGATGGAAAACATATTAGTTTGTTTCCATAGGCCAGGGTGGAGACGCCCCTTCGGGTGGGGTCCTATATCCCCCCCCCAAAATTTTCTTGGGGAGAGTGACAGGTTTGGGAGGGCTGGACGGGACCGGCGGAGAAGGCTCTGCAGGGCTGGACGGGACCAGCGGAGAAGGCGGCTCTGGCGGGCAGGCGACGGGCTCAGGCTCTGGCGGGCAGGCGACGGGCTCAGGCTCTGGCGGGCAGGCGACGGGCTCAGGCTCTGGCGGGCAGGCGACGGGCTCAGGCTCTGGCGGGCAGGCGACGGGCTCAGGCTCTGGCGGGCAGGCGACGGGCTCAGGCTCTGGCGGGCAGGCGACGGGCTCAGGCTCTGGCGGGCAGGCGACGGGCTCAGGCTCTGGCGGGCAGGCGACGGGCTCAGGCTCTGGCGGGCAGGCGACGGGCTCAGGCTCTGGCGGGCAGGCGACGGGCTCAGGCTCTGGCGGGCAGGCGACGGGCTCAGGCTCTGGCGGGCAGGCGACGGGCTCAGGCTCTGGCGGGCAGGCGACGGGCTCAGGCTCTGGCGGGCAGGCGACGGGCTCAGGCTCTGGCGGGCAGGCGACGGGCTCAGGCTCTGGCGGGCAGGCGACGGGCTCAGGCTCTGGCGGGCAGGCGACGGGCTCAGGCTCTGGCGGGCAGGCGACGGGCTCAGGCTCTGGCGGGCAGGCGACGGGCTCAGGCTCTGGCGGGCAGGCGACGGGCTCAGGCTCTGGCGGGCAGGCGACGGGCTCAGGCTCTGGCGGGCAGGCGACGGGCTCAGGCTCTGGCGGCAGGCGACGGGCTCAGGCTCTGGCGGGCAGGCGACGGGCTCAGGCTCTGGCGGGCAGGCGACGGGCTCAGGCTCTGGCGGGCAGGCGACGGGCTCAGGCTCTGGCGGGCAGGCGACGGGCTCAGGCTCTGGCGGGCAGGCGACGGGCTCAGGCTCTGGCGGGCAGGCGACGGTTTCTGCATTGAGGCCAGAATGGAAGAAAACACTCAATGAGCGGTCGGGAAAAGAGCTAAGGCACGCCAGGTCGAGATAAGCCGCGGTGTGAGCCTCGAGAGATTGCTGGCCTTGTTCCAGCAAAATCAGCTGCATTGTGGCATCCATAGTTGGTTGGGTCGGTTATTCTGTTACGGGTGTGGTATCCAGGAAGCACGAGGAGATGCGGAATGACTAGAAACAGGATTTATTAACCAAAACTCAGGAGCACATACACACACTTGACATAAACGATAACCGACCAGGAGTGAGGGAGAACACAGGGTTTAAATACACATAGAACAGAATGGGGAAACAAGGCACAGCTGGGGCAAATGAACTGAACACAGGTGAATGAACTGAACACTAACGAGGAGCGGGAAAACTGGAACACAGGACTGAACCAAAAACACAAAGCAGGGGGAAACACAGGACACACATGTAACACCTACTTGTTAAAATATTATACTAACAATTTTTAAAGATGGAAAACATATTAGTTTGTTTCCATACAATTAAATTCACTTATATTTTTGCAATGTTCCCAGGTGCTGTACTAATAAACTGACAATTTAATAAAAGGTGTTTCTTCATATTTTTTCTTTTCTCCAAATGAAGGTTTCAAACAAAACAAAGCAAAACATTTTTAATTGATAAACAATTTATAAATGTCCTCAATATCTCTTTACATTTTGTAAATCTTTTGCAAATCACTTTATTATTATTATTATTAAATAAATACCTATAACAAAAGCCAATTCATTTCACATCATCCTCTGGGAAGTGACTGGTCTAAAAACAACAGCACAATTATAGAAATCAATATGATAATATAAATATTTCAAAAGATGATTAAATGTCAAAATGTATTCTCAATCTATCACTTGCAATGGCTAAGTTTAGTGCTTTATTTAATCAAGTTATAATTAATAATAAAATTAAAGATTAAACATCTGAAAGTGTGGTACATGCTTTTCTGGAAGTTCAAAAGGTAATGCATTACAGAAATGACCCTTCTATTTTTCCCTGTTCACTCATATATTTTATAATTTTGCTCTACGCCAGTCACACACACACACACACACACACACACACACACACACACACACACACACACACACACACACACACACACGAGGATGGTTAGAATGCTAAGTGCATGAAACTTTTGAGGAAACCAGTCTGAATACAGATCAGTGTGGATACCATATGCCCAGGGGATCAAAGCTTTCTGGCAGCATCTACCTGACACACTCTTTACCCAGAGTCCCAGACCAAGACGAAAATTTACAGCGATACCACCTTCCTCTTTCATCCCATTCTCTTCCATCTCTTGCCCTTCCTGTGTCTTTCAGTTCTCCTGCTCTCCTCATTACGTACGCGCATCCCCCGTCTTCTTTCCTTGTGGTCCGCAGTACGGGAACAGGTGCATGATTGCCTAACAAGAGTCAGAGCCACAATCGCCCTGTTCCCATATCAACCTTGCCTCGGAAATAATGATAGCGACTCTGTCCAAATATGATATGATCTGTAATTCTGACTCATTTTTTTTTTTTTTGATTAGTCTGGCTACAATAGACAAAAGCACACACAGACTGGTTCTTTAGATTATCAAAGTAATGCAAATACATGAGTCTGATCTATTATGCAGCTTAATCGCTGGCTGACTCATTTGCATAACGACAATATATATATATATATTCGCTATTGAGGACAAAAGGGAGGCTCTTTGAACATAAATGGACCAGCAGAAAAAATCCTGGAGGCATTTTAATATGTGGAATTCCTGTTATGCAGTACTTTTTGAACTCTGTAACTTTTTAAGAATAGGGAAGTGTTTAAGAATAGGGAAGTGTTTAAGAACGTAGGGAAGTGTTCAAAGAGTACACCATACTTTCAGAAATATGTTTTGGTCAAGATATGGCACTTACCAAGTGTCTTGGTGTGAGTGCGGCAATCCTGAAGTCACTTTTCCAATGTTTATAATTAATAATGTAATGTCTTTGAATTTCCTTTATTTAATGGCTCTGCAAATAATTACAATTTTAATTAATGTAATATAATTAATACATTTTAATTGAATATTGTATATGCAGTTGAGCACCAGTGACCGATTTCTGTCTTTTTTATATGGGTCTTTATTTAATCTCGACAAACTACATAATTGAAAGGTGAGGTCAAGGTCTTTCTGACCTCTGTTAGAAATATTTTATAGTGACAATAATTTCAAATTTTTGTATGAATTAAAAAAAATTACAAAAATTTACAAAAATTATGAATTCGTATGATATGGATATGAAAATGTACGGCATGGTAGAAATGACCCTTATGGGTTTTCGTGAGCAAGACAGCTCTATAATGACAATAAAATGGGTACAGTCTGAAGGCCACCAGGATTTGCCAAGATTACTTCAAAAATCACCTTCACGATTTAGCTCACTCTTTTAATACTGCTGAAACCAAACAGTTGAGAACATCCTGTTCAAATATAGAAACAAAGTACTCACCTTTCCTGAAGCTGATGCTCCCTGGTCCATAGAGAGGCTGTGAGAGAGAAGTAAATATGGACAAATCAATACCAGATACATGCTCTACAGCCTCTTCAAGAATCCACAAATACATGCAGAATCATACATGCAGAGACTCTGACACACCTGGCATGTATGAAACTAATCTAGTTTCAGATCTAAGGGTGATGGAATATTCATCAAAGGATCTTGAACAAAAAATGTATCATGGTTTCCAAAAAATATTAAGCAGCACAACTGTTTTTAAAATTGAAAATAATAATAATAAATGATTCTTGAGCAGTGTATCAGCATATTATGATTTCTGAAGGATCATGTGACACTGAAGACTGATGATCGAGTAATGATGCTGAAAATTTAGCTTTGCCACACAGGAATAAATTACATTTTAAAGTATATTTAAATAGAAAACAGCTCTTTTAAATTGTAATAATATTTCACAATATTTATGTTTTTACTGTATTTTTTATTAAATAAATGCAGCCTTGGTGAGCAAGAGATAAAAAACATTACAAATATTTTCACCAATCCCATGTATTATTATATTATAATCATATTATACACAAAGCTGAATGGTCATTTGCTGTAATGCCAGGTCAAATATGGTTATATAAATAACCACTAAATTTTTTTGAGTTTAGTTTTTAAATTGTGCCAGACAACCGAATTCCAACATAGCTGTGCTAGATTCACATTCACTCTCTAGCCCTTTTGCAATCAAATCAAGAACAGCAATTTATCAAAAAGTCAATTTGGTCTGTAACAATGATAGGTGCAAACACTTCCCTGTGCCAGTTCTGCCCTTGGCTTTAACTTGAGTTCGTACCCCAGACCATCAGAAGCTTGATAATAAGCCTTTTTATAAAATGCCACCTTGCATTTTTCCCCTGGCATGAGAGCAGAGCAACCGGCTCACTTCATCAGCTAACCTCCATTAAAGAGAAGGTCCAGAGAGCTGGCACAAGACACACCTGAGCTGCTTTATGATCCTGTTAGTGTGCTGACCGTACACACACACACGCACACGTTCATATTCTCCAAACAGCCTGTAAAAGACCAGCAGTGTCTGGAATAATACCATGAACAGACTCCTTACAGTTTACAGTCCACCAAGAGCGAGTGGAAAGATGCTAATATTCAGAACAAAATAATTAAAGCTCAGCTACATTGTATTTTCTGCTCTTAAAACAATAAATTGCACTAAGCTTGGAAGCTTCACCTCAGTCCTAATTAAATTACTTTGGCTGAAATGTACAGTACATATTTAATTTATTAAACAAGTATGTTAAGTCACACCACCAAGATGCGATTGGTGCTATATCTAAAAACAAATGAACAAATCAGCAACTATTTGTCAGTCTTAGTTTGCATATTGCTTAATTTACAAGACAGGGACATGGAAACACGTCTTGAAATATATTATAGGCCAAAGCATACTCATAAGTCTGTATTAAAAAAATATGATTTCCTCAGGCTTTTCAGTTACGGTACTGCTACTTTTGGTGGCTTCACACTTCTTCCCTGCATGGCGGATGTTGGAAACCATCAAGTCTGTCTATAAATGACATGCCAAGACCTTATGAATCTAGTTAGAGACCTTGGATATTTCCTTTTCACTGCTCCGTTAACACTAGCCAGATAACACACAAAGAGACCAGCAGTGCAGTCTGACTAGATTTAGCAAAGCCCAAATTTTTCAATATTTTTTATCATTATTTTTCAGCCTTTTGGCATGATTCAATACATCTAACTTATATGAATTTAAGTTTAAATTTAAGTTTTCTGTTTAACATGTTAAACATATTCAAAGCAATTAATGCAGAATCCTTTTTTTCTCGAATGTCCCCCCACATTCTTTGGCTAGCTATTTGCAACAAGCCTATTTGCAACAAGATAATTGCTGCCAAGACCGGCAACACCACAAATCTGATGAAGCACTCGACAGTGCACGGAATAAACTTACGAGCAGAAAGTTGCTCCGTCTTCGACTGCAAGAAGAACTGGATTGCGTGAACCAAAAGTCAGCGTATACTTGCCTCACAGACAAGAGAAATAGCCATATAGAAAGCTTGAAATGTCTACTTTTAAATAAACCAATTCGAATCGAAAACAAATACTCTCTAATTATATATAATCCAAATGAAAAGTTTGCTTTGCGGCAACTAAGTATGTATATGCTTGAGTGCAGAATAAGCTAGGCCTATATATTACACTTATATATTAAAGGTTCATTATGGTTTAGTATTAACCCCAGTATATATTTAAGTAATTAAATGAATATAAACGTGCGATTAGTCAACTAATGGCTTAAATGAACGACTAGTCGTCTAGAAAATATTTAGTCAGGGGAAGCTCTAATTGATAACAAATGTTTTAACTAGTAATAGGATACTAATAAGCTTTTACTAATAGCTTTCCAATCTATTCACATGACTCCCTTCTCTCTCTCTCTTTCCTCATTTCCTCACATTCCCATCACCCCTTCACACTCACCCTGTGACACTGCTGCTGGCAGAACTCTCTGTGATCTGCGAGCTTGCGATCCACTTGGTCTCGCCCACTACGGTGCGGGCATGAGGCAGTCGCCCGACATCCTTTACCGTCATCATCAGATGGTGTGAAGACTTCAGCACTCGTACGGCTTCATCGTGTGGGATGCCGAGGAAACTCCGCCCGTTCACCTCGAGGATCTGATCTCCCACCTGTGGAAAAGACGGGGCAGAGACAGGAGAAGGTGGGTGGGCCGGTGGTGGCAGAGCAGGCAGGGAGGTGAAGGGGGGTCGTGACGGGGCAGTCTGGACATCGAATATGGTAGAGCGGTGTGGTCAGGCCAAATTTGTGGAACAATAGAGAAGGTTTTGGTGAGATAAACAGAAAGTCCATTATGGCATAGTATGATTACAAAGAACACATTAATAGACAAACACATTTTAAATATTCATGCCCACTCTAAAAAGAGAATACAAAAAGAGCACAAGTTAAAGAAATTGCACAAAATATGCCTTCTCCAAAAAAATAACTATATAGCCTAAATTTCCAAAAACAAAAATAAAGACCATAAAAAGCCTAAAGACTAGGGTTTTTTCAAGCATTGTTGTTATTGTTTAATACAACTTAAACTTTTAAGAATCATGAGGCTAGTTATGCTCTTATTCAACTTGCTTATTCAACAATCAAATAATTTTATAGGAAAATATAAATTTGCAAACCTGAAATAATATGTTGGAGTACTAAACTAAAATATATATATATATATATATATATATATATATATATATATATAATAATGACAAATGCACATAACAAATATACTACTTCAACTAATAATAATCTTTTTTTTTCAAAATATTAATAAATTCTATAATAGTATATCAATTATATTTAAAGCTACACTGTGTAACTTTTTTAGTTTATTCTTAGTTAAAAACACTTAGTTCTTTCAAAAATATATGTGCTCATTAATGTATATTTACTTCGTTCAAGTAATAAAGTATTCTCGTGAGTGTATAATATGCCATTGAAAATACATACGGGTAAGGGGTTCTAACATAGACATAATATAATACATAGACGCCCTATTGGCCGCTGGAGCGCACGTCAACGGCGCCGCCATATTGGGGATGGCAACTTTCCCATACCTCTCATACTGGGAATGAGAAAAATGCCTGTTTTGTGCGCTGCTTGGGGCTGTACAAATCGCCACACAATTGAAAAAAGCTTTCGAGGAATTATCTTTCACAGGCAAGACTGAACGTTTTTTTTTGGTTGTATTTGGTCATTATTTAATTAGTAATAGTAACGTTCAGAGGATAAATTAAAAAATACTACTGTTATTGTGTCACGAAATGTAGTTTTAATAGTTTTTCAGTCGACAATGTAGTTGTTTAAAGCTTAAATATGTGGTTTGTTTATAAAGATAGCGCCTATTTAAAAATTTGATCGGACGGTTTCGGAGTTGTACGACGCGATCACCGGGCGCTCGGCGCTCATTAAGCCCGCAGAGGACAGCCTTACCTCGGCCAGAGCGTCTGAAGTTTGCCGCCGGCTCGGATGTCTCTAGTCTAGTGATTAAACATGAGATATTATTCGTCTTGTGTATATCTAACGGGCGATCTTTGGTCTCATTAATCTATAAATGGTTCCCTGGTAAATCGTTTTGGCTGAGGGCAAAGTGAAGTTTCATAACTTTATATTTAGGCTTTTTTAACGTTGTATCCTGCTGTATGTTTGACTGAAGCTACTTCTGCTATTACTGATCAATAAAACTGAAATTTAACAAAAAGAGTTAAATATTAAATATAAGTCACTATTTAACTTATTTTTTATTGTGTATATTCTGTAATTGATATTTCTTATTCTATTGCTATTATTATAGTATTATTAATAAACCATATGCTATTATCAATATTTTTGTGATTGTATTATTGTATGATATTATATAATTATACTATTCATTACTATTTTATTTGCTGTATACTATTTGTTTATGTTATTGATTAAACTATTTACTATTACTTCTCACAAATGTTAGTTGTACCATAACATATGTATTATGGATCCATCAGTTATCTTTGTTATTGCTCAAATCTGGTCAATCACAGAAAATGCTTTTTCCACAATAAGAAAACTTAAATTATATCTCAGTATGGGGGTCTTCATCATTCTTATCCAAGAATAAAAAGCCAGATACATGACAAGTCTGAGCTTTGACCATTCTTTATTAAAACAAATATTTTACAAGTGTAACTATTGAGATTTTAAATAACTAGAGATGGAACTTTTTGTACACATACAAACCACTGAAATCGGTTGATAAATATAAAAACAGTTTTTGTTTTTATCCAGAAAAAAACGCAGCTCACCCTTGATTACAGTGCAGTCTTGCCCTCCGCAAAATGGCGGACCCGTTGACGTATCGCAGCAACGTCCAAAGCGGCCAATAGGGCGTCTATGTATTATATTATGTCTATGGGTTCTAATGTCGGTCGCCATGTTGCCCCTCCATCTTGAAAGTACATTAGCCAAAGAGGGACATAGGCCGTTAATTCAAGCTTCGCCTTTCGCGTTTTAACACTCGATGGCACCGTGTCGAATGTGGACGAGGTCGTACTGGAAGCCATGTTAATCTTAGATCTTATTGGCCACCGTAGGAGTTAAACCAAAATCGGAATTAGGGATGCACCGATACCGATACCAGTATCGGTATCGGGCCCGATACTGAGCTCATGTACTTGTACTCGTACTCTTAAAAATGCCCCGATACCAACAACCGATACCAGGCAGCATGTGTACAGTGTCAGAAATTATAATTGGGATAAAAAAAGAAGGCTGTATATGAAGTAAATGTATCTTATCAGTGGAATATTAAACAGAATATATTAACGCGTCGTCTATATGGTGCGCAAGCTGATATGAGAAAAACGTGCAGTGGATTGAGCGCGCTACTAGCTACACAGACGCGTGAGCTGGTCGAGCGCATCCCTTTTTCACAGACGTCAGTGGAAAGTTTGTAGTTCAGTCGATGTCAATGGCAAATAAAGTAAAACGAGACATGTAGCTTATTAATAACGTTAACTGACCAGAGAGAGAGAGAGAGAGAGAGAGAGAGGAGAGAGAGAGAGAGAGAGAGAGAGAGAGAGAGAGAGAGAGAGAGAGCGCACTTCTGTTGAATGCTGTTGGTTGCGGATCGTTCACTCAGCACGTGTTATTTGGATTAAAACTAAATCGTATATGTAAGTAAACATGAACTGTTACCTTACTTATGTTTAACGTAGGGCTGGGCGATAAATCGATTTTATCGATTAACTCGAATGTGTAGCTTACGCGAGTTTACGCCGATTTTTTTGAATGAAAATCGGTTTTCTCTTTAACAACCGCCGACGCGCCCATATGGGCTCCCGTAGTTCCGACCGCACTCAGCGCTTGCCATGATAGAGATACACAAACAACATGGCAAATGAACAAAACCGCGGCAGCAGAAGCACACCCGGCGAAAACATTTACAAACTGAATCTGCAGGGCCGGCAACTCTCACGAGTTCACTGAGAGACACGCAATTGTCACTTTTTACACGCTCTCACACACACATCCATTTCCTCACGCAGAGAAACATCGCGAAGCAAAGAGGACACTGACACCGACAGACAACACAGAGCAGGTTACTATTGATATGAAACAGATTCTCGGCTCTCAGATTCTGTTATTTTTATTACGCAATTCCAACAATAAACACCGTTTTGGCGCTTGTAAATGTGACGTGAAAGATCGCTGACAGATCTCAGTTCAAGCGGCACATGAACCGATCATCTGTTACTCTTCACTACTAACTTACCCAAATGTAGCTAATAAAATCAATCCATCAGTGTTTTTCAACCGCGGAAAGATGTCCATAAAACAGCTGGAGAACAACATGTGTCACGTAACGTTACATTTACCTCAGGATGCCTTTTAATGACCCATAGCACGCATGTTAGTTGGACTTAAAATAATTGCAATAGGCTAGAGAGGAGTATTTGGCTAAATATGATAACTATATTACACATTTATTATATTTTACCTATATCATTAAAATATTATAACGTAGTTTGTTATTATAAAAAACGCATTATGTTTAATTTGAGTTAGTTTTAACCTTTAATAATACCAGCTGACAGGGCTCTCTATGTTTACAGCATTAGGTGATTTATTTTTGGAGAACAATTAACATAACACATTAACATATCTACTGTACCTAATATTTATCCAAAGGAATTGATATTGAATCAATATCAGAATCAAAATCACATGAATTGAATTGAAATTGTGAAATTTGTGTTAAGCAATCAGTGTTTCCCACAGAATTAGATTCTATGTGTGGTGGTGTTTTTTTTTTTTTTTGTGGGGGGGGGGTGACACAATGTCATTGCCATTGCTACATTGCTACACTTCTGTGACTGCTCCACAGACTTCTTGTTGCATATTTTGCACCCTTTGTTTGAACATTTTATTTTACGGGCCTTTCTGAAAAAATATTCCAATGCCCTATCATATTGGCGTGTTTGTGTGATAGACTACAGGCTCTGTACTAAATGTAACAATTATTAAACACACTATATTAAATTTAAATAACAAATTAGATTTATAAATAACCAGCTTTTCAAAACAACATTTGCAATGTGCAATTTTAACAAACTATACAAATATTTTAAAATATTTGTGCTAAAAAGTGCAAAACATAACAACTGAAACAACAACTAAATTTTAACAAACACTATACAACTATAAAACAATGAAGTGCAAAATAAAGTGCAAAACAACATTGTCAAAATGCAGAAGAGCGAATTTACAAACAACTGTTAATTTAACATAAAAGCATAGGCTACTTTTGCCATTGTATGGTTTGCCATAACTGAATGTTAATAATCCCTAAAGCTGACATCATCGCGATCTATTATTATCAATGAAGCTGATTGCACAATGAATATTTCACAATATCTACACTTTGTTTGTTATAAACAGAGGATTTGGCAGCATGCAGAATTCAGCACTGAACAAAAAGTCAGTTTTGAGCGGTGATGGGAGTCTATCTTAAATGCTTCTGATTGGCCGTTGTGTTTAAGAAATCAACACATATGTCTGTGATTGGCTACATCGCTCACGCTGGAAACATGTTACAAATAGAAACTCTGGCCAGTAAATCGTTTCAATTTTGTTTAGTTGTTCTTTTCTGCAACAGATTAATAACAATTTATTAGTTTTTATATGTTTTATTCATTGATATTCATAATTTGCGGGAGTCCTGTGAATCGTTTTATTCTCCCACAGCCCGCACACACAGAGTGCATTACCACCCGCTCCTGCGCTCGCACTCGGCGATCAAATCTAGTCCCGCGCCGCACGTCTCTAGATCAAGTGCCCGGCCCGAGGATGGCGGCGGGTAATATCAGCCCAAGTTCTGCCTCGGGCAGAGAACTTAAGCTATAAACAGGACAGAGTAACAAGGCAGGCTTCGCTCATACATTTTTTGATGACGTAACGTTAGTTAAGGCGTGTGATGCTTAAGGCCAATTTATACTTCTGCGTCGGGTGCGCGCGGTAGGTACGGCGTAGCACACGCACAGACGCGTGCCCTTCGCAGTACCCTTCGCCGTAATCTGACGCGCACCTCCTCAAAAATGTAACTACGCGTCGCGGCGACGCGGACCGCAAGATCTGTGATTGGTCGGCTTGGTAGCATCGCGTTTCCTCCTACGCATTTCCGGCGTGTTTTTCTGCACCGCCCGCCATTTTTAAATTCTAAGTACAGCGAAACTGTTAAAAAAACTAAAAACTTACTGCTTTTCCACCTCGATAAGCTCCAACTCCAATGTGATCCGCTCTCTTTCAATCGCCATTGCTTGTAGTAGCCTAAACTCAAATCAGTCGCGAGGAATCTTCTTCTTCTCTAGGAACCGCGCGGAATCTAAACACAGTGGAACATTAAAACCCTCCGCTGCCAACTAGCGTTTCGGCGCTGTACTGCAGAGCAACGCAGACCTAAACGCAGAAGTATAAATGCTCACGATGGCATCGCCTACGTGCGTAGCCTACGCCCTACACTACGGCGTACACTCGACGCAGAAGTATAAATTGGCCTTTAGGCGGCCGCCTTACAAAGTGCTGCGAGAAACCCTGAATCTGTAATGGAAACGCGACAGCGTTTAACATAGAATAACTTATCAGAGTTGTTTTGCAGCAGTGTTCATTACAACCATTCAACTCCGGATTGATTCTGGAATATTCGCTGGGAAAATAAGCTCCGCAGTGACCGCAACAATCCGTCCTCCAACGCATGCTCATGTTGTTTTGAGACTGTGCTCGAAGAGGAGGCGGGGCGATTCGCGCGCACCTCCGTTGTCAGTTTGTGAGAGAGAGGGGGAGCAAGCTGCGCGCAGCTCTACAATAAAATACAATTTTACCCATATTAAATAGTTTAAAAATCTGAAAATCAATCCGTGGCGGTCAGCGTTGATATTGTGGCGGCCCGCCACAAATTAATGAATGTATGGGAAACCCTGGCAATAATAAAAACAGTAGCATACCAGTCTTTATGCATGTAAACATTGTGTTTACATAGTTAATAAACTTGATAAAATGATGTTTAGTTACCAAATAATTTGACAATCACAATAAACTTCTTGTGATGCAAGTTTTTTTTCTTTACACATCCCCCCCAATCCACCCATTTTATGTTATGTTACATTTACACTAGGCTATTTACAATGACAGGACCCTCTGGTCTTTTTGGCTTGTTGTTTCTGATTGCACTTTAATCCAGATAATATCCCAGAAGGGAATATCAAAACAAAATAAAGTAAAAACTTGTTTTGAACAATTTCTTTGTCATCTGAGGATTGATTTTAAGTAGGGAGAGAAAAAAAATCGATTTAAATCGTAAATCGGATTTTTTGTCAAAAAATCGGGGATTTTTTTTTTAGGCCATATCGCCCAGCCCTAGTTTAACGAGTGGTTGCCTACATTATTACTGGACATTTGCAGGTCAAGAATTTACATGAACTTCAAACATCCACAGCGCGCGCCCCGAAAACCACCAGACAGCGCGCGAACACTGAATGGAAGTCTTTCACGTATTGCGCTTGTACGGACGAATTCACACAAAACTATGTCTTGGCGAGTATCCTAGTAAAAGTCTGTTATATATCTCAAGTGAACGTAGACAGTATAATTCAAATGGCGTCCGTGCGTTCGGTCTTAAAGGAGCAGCAAATAAATCTGCTGCTGTGTTTTAATGTTAATCAAACGAATGACAAACAAAAAAACTGTCTGCTCTTGTCTATATAGGCTACCTCTTTCAACTTTACAAAAAGATCCATCTATATTTAATTTATACAGTAATGAATATGCAGTGCATGAAATATATATTTGATGAACTAATTAAGTTTAAATTTAATAAACAACTAATATGATTGATATTATTTTGGTTTCTCTACCAATACATTTAAAATTTACAAATGCATGAATTGAAAATTAAAAATACAGGTATCGGTTATGGTATCGGTATCGGCGAGTACCAAAAATGAAAGTATCGGTATCGGACTCGGTCTGGGAAAAAGTGGTATCGGTGCATCCCTAATCGGAATTGAGAAGAACAGAAACTAATATTCACTGGATGGTCATATACCGTTTAACCGCTAGATGGGGGTAAAAATCACACAGTGTAGCTTTAAATACGGTAATAATACTTTTTTCCAAGGACCCCCAAATATGACGATTTCCTTGCAAGGTCCCCTTTCCAAACATATAAAGCCACTAAATTTAAGGCAATAAATATTTAAAAGCAATATGTTGTTTTGAAAATGTAAATAGTGAAATAAAAAGGATCTCATGATTTCCAACCAACCAGTAGAATGAAAAAAGTAATATTGTAAATGTTTTATTAAACATATTAAATCAATATCTTAATGTATTAATGTTAAAATATACATACCTAAACACACTTTGTAAAAAAAAAAAAAAAAATTATATATATATATATATATATATATATATATATATATATATATATATATATATATATATATATATATTTTTTTTTTTTTACAAAGTATATATATATAGGAACTGACGCGCTACAGCGACCTGTCACATTTCAAAGAGCCAAAACCTTATTAATTGTGTGAATCTCGTAAAAATATTGACAGAATCTGACAGCTGTGGATTTGTTCCATATCAAAAGTAACCTCTGTCTTGTCTGTCGGTGTAAGTGTCCTCTTTGTCCGCGATTTTTCACTGCGTGAGAAAATGGATGTGTGGCGTGAGAGTGTGTGAAAAGGGTCAATTGCGTGAGTCTCACGCTCAATGCGTGAGATTTGGCAGCCCTTCTACAAAGCCTATAATAAAAGATATAATGAATTTCAAACCAATTTTTTTTCAAAGATCAACAGTCTGTCATTAGTCTTTAGTCTGCCACTAAAAAACAGCGTGTTGGGGTTCCGGTACACCAGTCATGTCAACGTAACGAATGAATGACATTTTGCTTATCAATGTAGGCCCTATATCTAAATTCGCGCCTACATCTTTCTAGAATCTAGAACTTCAAAAAAGAAACAGAAAATGAGCCGCCGGCAGGGGCCGACTCAACCTCCATGGACAGTTTTTAATATTTTATCAGACAACTACTCAAGATTTTGCTTTAGTATAATTTTCGGGACAATTAGGGTCGGATTCGGGATTCGGGACAACAGCTTAGATTTCGGGACTGTCCCGAATTTTTCGGGACGTCTGG
This sequence comes from Chrosomus eos, assembly GCA_036326025.1. Lineage (NCBI taxonomy): Eukaryota > Metazoa > Chordata > Actinopteri > Cypriniformes > Leuciscidae > Chrosomus > Chrosomus eos. Next base: position 14,290,898 of record CM070834.1, read on the forward strand.
TCACCCTAATTTAAAGGGGTCATATAATGCCATTTTTGTACAAGCTAATATGATTCTTTAGGGTCTAAATTAAAAGTTTATAATATACTTTAATTAAAAATTCTTATTAGTATTGTAAGAAAACACTTATTTTACCTGGTCAAAAACAGCTCTGTTGTTAACACGCCGTTTCAGTGTATGTGCCTTTAAATGATAATGAGCTTTGCTCACCCCGCCCCTCTGTTCTGTGCGTACACCGTTTGTAACACAATAACACAACCATAACGCGTTGTTCATTATAAACGTGGGATTAAGAATTATATTGAGAACGTCTCACATAGAAAACATGCCATAATGTTCCCTGAGTGTAAACCTTAGCCGCATTCATCGTGAAGCAAGCGATTTACAAAGATTAATATAAATATGAATATAAAGGTTAATAAAACGCTACACTCACTTCAGTTCTTCTGGACGTGCAGGAACACGAATAGTTGGTATCAATTCCTTTTTTCAGGAGCAGCTTCTTAGCAAAACCAGCTTTATACTCCTCGTTTATAAAGCAGTCTGGTGTGTGAAATGATTCACGCAAACATGAAAGCACGTGACGTTGATCGTGGGTAATATTCCCTTCAAAGACAAACTCAGCCACTCTGCGTCTTCAGCGGTTCGGATTTAGGAACATTAATGACTGCTGTGTTCGTTATTACACCCAAGAGAACACCACTTCGCTTAGACTCCATTCTGCTCATAGACTGTGCGTACTTTTCGGCACAACACCGGTCCGCGCGCGCATGATTGACAGCTCGCTCACGAACGAGGGCGGGTCTGTGTTGAAACGCTCCTGTCAATCAACAATCGTGGGAGGGGCGTCCGAGCCTGTGACGTCACAGGCTCGAACGGCTCAATTTGAGGCAGGGGAAAACATATAAGGAGATTAAAACAAAATCACTGGATGGATTTTTATCATTATATGATGGCTGTGTACAGGCGCTGCCAACACACATTTCAGTACAATCAACTTGTAAAAGTGCATTCACCATTATATGACCCCTTTAATACATCAATCACTTCATTTCTCAGTATTGGATGAGAAACTGAATTGTTGCCAAAAAGCAGAGACATGCCGCAGCTTTAGTTCAGTCCTGAGCTACAAATGTGTCACATTTCTTCTGCATCGTTTTGACAGTCTACCAAGTCAATCTCCTCATCTTATCTCATCTCATCCATTCATCTTCCCACTCGTTGATCTGCTCTTTATCTTTTTCCCATGCTCCCTCTGCTTGTCACTCATTTATCTCACTCATTGTTTCTTCTTTTGCCAGTCTGACTCTGAGTAAAATATTTCTATTTGTGAAGCTCTTACTGTGGGATTAACTCGTCGCAACAGCAAACTGGCTCCATTTCTCTTTAGCTCACTCTCTTTCTGTTTTCATCAATATCTTCTTCTCTCAGTTTCATTCCAGGTCTCTTTATAGATCAATATCCGCACTGCCCCTATGCCCGCCCAAAGATGCTCGAGGGTAATTAAAGAGGCTTTGGAGTAATTATGATATTAATAAATTATGGTGTTGTGCAGCTTTGTTTTCCCAAAGAACACAAGAAAGGTATTTGAAATCAATGCGACAGATACAAGCTCTTGCTTTCCCCAGCAAAATATCTGATCATTAGCCTCAGGTTTATCTCCCGGTGTTTCAATCTTTTCGGTGCATCACTCCAGAGTGTTCAAACACCATGAGATACCGGATACGGTTATTACAGGAAACGCATCAAACCACTGAGGAATGTGAGTGAGGACTGATTAAGTGAAAAAAAGACTTCACCTCAAAATTAAAGTTGTTCCAAACCTGTATGCCTTACTTTCTTCTGTGAAACACAAAAAGAGAGAATCTCAAGAATGTCCACGCAATATTTTATTAATTGTTTTACAAAAAACAGTGCTAAGCAGCTATAAAACTCCAAAAAGGACAACAAAAAAAACACTTTAAATGAATTGGAATCGCATATATTCAAACTTGACTTCAGTCTGTTCCTCTCGCAAAACAAAAATAAATAAAACATTTTAACTGAACTTTAAACTGAACTAATAAAGGAAGTTGAAGTACTAAAATTACTAAATCTAAAACTTTCAAACTTTGTATCTTTTTTTCTATTCTATTTATATGTGCTATTGCTATTTTTTATTGATAAATGTTAACTTGTCTGTAAAACTCTTTTGAAATTTATATTAGTAGTTTTAGGTGTGGTATCGAAATTGGAGAATTAGGAATCGAGAATTGTTAAATTCACTGGTATAGTTGTTATTCGATCTGCATCATCAATGTTTGCGGCGGCCATTTTGTTGACATAGAAACGAATCGGTTACCTAACGTAACCTCGGTTCTCTCTAGATGAGGGAACGAGTATTGCGTAAGCTAGCTTACGCTACGGGAAAGATTCCATCTTTCTGAGAAATTGAAGCCAAAAATTATCCTATAATTTTGTATCCATTGTCAACGCAGTTCAGCTGCAGCAGACCATGAGAAGGCTAGCTAGCCGCTCATTGGTTCGCTCACGGAGAACTGCTTAAGCCTATGAGGGAGCGCGGATGAACCCGCGACCAATGAGAGCCTGACTCGCTCTCCCTACGTCACCGCCCCCGAAGCGGGCGTGGACGAGGCTATAAATACCCCGAATAGGCTGAAATAAATCTGGTTTTTTCAATTCTGAAGCGAACATCGCCAGTAGCACAAGCACGGCCAGGAACGCAATACTCGTTCCCTCATCTAGAGAGAACCGAGGTTACGTTAGGTAACCGATTCGTTCTCTTACGAGAGGTTCTCTCGTATTGCGTAAGCTAGCTTACGCTACGGGAACCCATTGTCAACGCCGTGCGTGCTAAGCATCCACTATTAGTCCCGCGGGGCATCCCGGGGAACACCGAAAGTGAGAATGAATATATGTATCAGTGACAAACGGCCAGCGGAGCGGGCCGATGATTGTGTAGTACATAAGCACATAAAAGAGAGGGACAGAACGAACTCGGTCTGTGTGAATTAACCCCCTATAGTGCAGCTCAACCAGAAGAGCTGAAACATACTAGACTGCTAGTAGTTTAGCCTGCAAAGCGGGTACTTCCAGATTGTAAAATCTGACAAAGGTGGAGGGGGAAGCCCATCCCGCTGCCACGCAAATGTCATGAATGGAAATCCCACTGGACCATGCCCACGATGAGGCCATGCCTCTAGTGGAATGAGCCCTGATGCCCAAAGGGCATGGCAGGTCCTTCGATGCGTATGCTGCTGCAATGGCATCAACAATCCATCTGGATAGGGACTGTTTCGAGGCGGCCAACCCTCTGGTGCGCCCGCCGAACGAAACAAAAAGCTGCTCGGATCGTCTGACCGGAGCTGTGCGAGTGACATATAATCTCAGAGCCCTGACCGGGCATAGGAGATTAGAATCCGATTCGCTATCGGAAGCAGGCAGCGCCGATAGGGATATAACTTGTGCCCTGAACGGGGTGCCAATCGCCTTGGGGACATAGCCATGCCTAGGTTTAAGAACGACTAATGAGTCATTAGGTCCAAACTCAAGACAGGACGCGCTGGTGGACAGCGCGTGTAGGTCTCCCACCCGTTTTACTGACGCGAGCGCGAGTAGAAAAACGGTCTTTAGCGACAGGTACTTTAGGTCCACGGTGTTTAACGGTTCGAATGGGGGAGCTTTCATAGCATCAAGAACTATGGAAAGGTCCCAAATCGGCACCGAAGGGGGGCGCGGGGGATTCATCCTTCTAGCTCCCCTGAGGAAGCGGACTACCAGCCCGTCTTTGCCCAGTGACTGGCCGCGTCGGGGTTCAGCAAACGCCGCGACAGCTGCCACATATACCTTGAGAGTGGACGGGGATCTGCCCTTGTCCAGCATCTCTTGGAGAAAATTTAGTAAGGAGGGAACCTCGCATAACCGCGGGTCCAGACCCCTCTCTGTGCACCACTTCGAGAACACAGACCATTTTGACGCATAGAGCCTTCTGGTAGAAGCCGCTCTAGCCTGTATGATCGTGTTAATCACTCCCTCTGGCAAAGCAACGGGTAGTCGTTGATCACCCACGCGTGAAGCGCCCAGCGCTCTGGGTGGGGATGCCAGATCGAGCCGCGAGCTTGAGAGAGGAGATCTGCTCTGACTGGAATGGGCCACGGCGCTGTCTGAGACAGCTGCGTGAGCTCCGGAAACCAAGTCTGACCCTCCCAGTGCGGGGCTATGAGGAGCACCGAGTGCTGCGCTTCTCTGATTCTCTGGAGCACCTGTGGTAACAGAGAGACCGGAGGGAAGGCATAAAGCGGGCGGCTGGGCCAGGTCTGGGCTAGCGCGTCCTCGCTCTTTGAGAAAAATATTGGGCAGTGGGTGTTCTCCGCCGAGGCAAAGAGGTCCACCTCTGCTCTGCCGAATAGACGCCACAGTTTCTGGACTGTAAGAGGGTGCAGGGACCATTCCCCGGGGGGAATGGGGTTCCTGGACAGGCTGTCTGGACCGTCGTTCAGCTGTCCCGGCACGTGCGACGCTCTGAGCGAGAGCAGGTGACACTGAGACCAAACTAGAATGCGCTCTGTCAGCCGGAAAAGATTCCTGGATCTGACTCCGCCCTGACGGTTTAGATAGGAGACCACGGACATATTGTCCGAACGGATCAGCACATGATGGCCCTGAATGCGCGGGAGAAAACCGCCTGAGCGCGTTCTCGACCGCCAACATCTCCAAACAGTTTATGTGTAGGAGGCTCTCTTGAGCTGACCAAAGGCCGAAGGCCGGTGAGCCCTCGCAGACCGCCCCCACCCCGTGTTGGAGGCGTCTGTCGAGATGACTATTCGGCATGAAACAGTCCCCATAGAGACGCCGCGCTGAAACCATTCTGCCACTAACCATGGCTGCAGAGCTGTAATACAGGTCTGCGTTACCCTTATCAGCTGGTGGCCCGAGGTCCACGCTCGGTGAGACACACGGCTCTTCAACCAGAGCTGAAGCGGGCGCATGCGCAGTAACCCCAGCTGGAGCACCGCAGAGGCTGAGGCCATACAACCCAACGCTCTCTGAAAAGTTTTCAAAGGCGTGAGTCTGTTCATCTGAAAAGATGCGGCGAGGCGCTGCACACGGTGCGCGCGCTGCGTCGATAGACGCGCCGTCATCGTGACCGAGTCCAGCTCTATACCCAAGAAGGAGATAGTCTGACTGGGTTGTAGTACGCTCTTTGTCCAGTTGACAGAGAGGCCCAAAGCTTTCAGATGGTCGAGGAGAACTGTACGATGAGACAGTAACTCCTCCTGAGACTGTGCCAGAATCAGCCAATCGTCCAAGTAGTTCAGAATTCGCAGCCCCTGACTCCGCAGGGGGGCGAGCGCCGTATCCATGCACTTCGTGAACGTACGGGGTGCCAAGGATAGGCCGAACGGGAGGACGGTGTATTGATAAACCTGGCCTTCGAAGGCGAAACGTAAGAATGGCCTGTGAAGGGGATTTATCTGGATCTGGAAGTATGCATCCTTCAGATCTAGTGATATGAGCCAGTCCCCCTGGCGCACATGCGCGAGGAGTTTTCTGATAGTGAGCATTTTGAACGGTCTCTTTATGAGAGCTTTGTTCAAAAATCTGAGGTCTAATATTGGTCTGAGACCGCCGTCTTTCTTGGGAACAAGAAAATAACGGCCGTAGAACCCCGACTCGCTCATAGCCAGAGGCACTCTCTCTATAGCCTTCTTGCACAACAGACTTGCTATCTCTGAACGGAGCAGTGACACTGCTTCTGGGTTCACCGTAGTTTCTAGCCGCGCTCGGAAGCGAGGGGGGCGGCGACGAAACTGTAAGCGATAGCCTAGCTTTATTGTGTTTAACACCCACTGGGAGATTCCCGGAATAGCTTTCCACGCCTTGAAGCGTGACGCTAGGGGTGAATGGCTACATGGTCCCCATTGTCGCACTTCGCGGGCTGCGTGAGCGCGCTGATAGTGCTTATAACAGCGGGACTTACACTTGGAGAGGAGCTTAAGGGCCCTGTAACAGAGTGAGCAGAGGTGGGACGCGCACACGGGCTCGTGGGCGCGCTTATGTACTCTGGGACTCGAACGGGCTTGGCCCGTTTTATGAGAGTGGACTCTGTGTGAGACAGGGGAACTGGAGTGCTTTTGTGTATGAGTGAACACAGTGTTGCGGGCACATTTCGTACACAAGAGGCTTTTATGCTCTTTTTGAGATTTCTCTGGGTCGCCGTGAAAACGGCGTTTGTGCTCATGCAAGCGGGAAGTGAGACCGGCTTGGTTATGGCAGAAAACACTGCTGTAGTAACCGCCTGGGCGGGGACTAACAGAGGGCAGAGCTTTGACGGCGGTCCGGCCGCAGCGGGAGAGCGCCGTCTTTTTCTTCTCAGCTGTGCTAGGCAGACTTTGGTTGCTCAGGTTTCAACGTGATTCTAGGCCGAGGCCCCGAGGAGGCGGCGGTCTGTGGCGGCTGTCGGAGCGGGAACGCGGGCGGCCGCCCTGGCGTCGTTGAGCAGTCTGGTTGTGCTGAGCTGTGCGCTGGGGTGGGGCTCGTGCAGGAGGCCGATCACGTGGGCGGCCTGCAGAGGAGCTAGCGCGACGAGGCAGGAAGAGGTCCATGGCCTGCGAGGCTTTCTGTACTTCGGAGAAGCGGTCGACGATACCCGTGACAGCGGATCCGAAGAGGCCGGCTGGAGAGAGCGGGGCGTTGAGAAAGGCGGCGCGCTCGGAATCTCCCATGTCGGCGAGAGTGAGCCATAGGTGTCTCTCAGACACGCAGATGGCGGCCATGCATTTCCCCAAGGCTAGAGCAGCAGACTTTGTAGCGCGAAGGGCAAGGTCCGTGGCGCTTCTCAAATCCGCGACTGACGGGGGGTTCTTCCCGCCCTCATCCCACTCACGCAGCAAATCGCCCTGCAGGATTTGCAGCACAGACATCGAGTGAAGCGCAGACGCTGCCTGGCCGGCCGCTGAGTATGCACGGCCGTGAAAACTTGAAGTCGCTCTGCAGGCTTTCGAGGGAAGCACAGGTGATGAGCGCCATCTAGCAGAGGGCGGGCATAAGTGTGCGGCGACCAAGTGTTCAACCGGCGGGATGGTGAGGTAGCCCTTCTCTGCGGCTCCGTCCACAACGCGGAGCGGGGTGGAGGAATCAGAGCTAGACCTGGCAGAGAGCGGGGCATTCCAAGACTTTGAGAGCTCAGCGTGCAGCTCGGGCAGGAAGGGCGCAGCCCGTTTGGCAGCGGGAGTCGAGCGCTGGCGGAAATAGCTGCCGTCCATGCGGTTGATGGTCTGCTCGGGGGGAGGGGACCACTCGAGACCGAGGCGCTCGACGGCCTGCGTGAGGAGGCGCATTAGTTCCTCTTCAATGCCCGCGCGAGTCCTGGAGGATTCGCGGTTCGACGAGACCTGAGAACCGGACCAATCCTCACTGTCGGAAGCGAGAAGCAAACATGAGTCCTTGATGTCCGCGGCGTCATCGGAGACAACAGAGCGGCCACTCGGCGGCAACTGTTCGTCCGGAAGCGGCGGAGAAGGAGAGCGGGAGGTTACAGGCTCCGGCGGGATGAACGCTTCTTGCTGGGGCTCCGGCGGCCTCTGGGCGCGGCGTTTCTTCTTCCGCGGCGCAGACAGAGGTGGCTTGGGAGCGCTTTTTGCAGCCAACAGTCGAGCCCGCAGGGTCAACATAGGCATAGAATCACAGAAGTCGCAGCCGCCGTCGGCGAGGGCGACTTCAGCGTGCTCCGGTCCGAGGCAAACGGCGCAGATGACATGGCGGTCTCCAGCCTCGAGAGGAGCGCGGCAAGAGCCGCAGGAATTTCGAGACATCTTTAAAAAGACGCTCGCTCTTTTAGATACAATAGGATTTTTTTATAAAGCTCTGAGTAAAAGGATACGCTCCGTCGGATGGCGCTAGCTCACAGGACGGCTGAAGGTGGCGAAGACGGCCGGCTTCCTCAGTCTCCCAAACGCTCGCTAGAAGGTGCCTTTTCAAACGACGGCGGCTTCTCTCTCAGGATCAGCAGATGCAGGTGCGTCGCTGAAGGATGAAAAAATCAGATTTATTTCAGCCTATTCGGGGTATTTATAGCCTCGTCCACGCCCGCTTCGGGGGCGGTGACGTAGGGAGAGCGAGTCAGGCTCTCATTGGTCGCGGGTTCATCCGCGCTCCCTCATAGGCTTAAGCAGTTCTCCGTGAGCGAACCAATGAGCGGCTAGCTAGCTTCTCATGGTCTGCTGCAGCTGAACTGCGTTGACAATGGATACAAAATTATAGGATAATTTTTGGCTTCAATTTCTCAGAAAGATGGAATCTTTCCCGTAGCGTAAGCTAGCTTACGCAATACGAGAGAACCTCTCGTAAGAGAACCACGGCAACTGTCATTCTGTCAATTGACCAGCGAGGCAGCGTCGGTATTATCCATAGTATTATCGCTGTATTTTTTTTTTAAAACAGTGCGATGGTGTGTTGTGTAATACACTGCTGTTCTAACAACAGGAATAAGAACCCCGGAGTTAATTTTTATGCGATACCGACTGTCAGAAAATGTGAAGTGAGTGAGACAGAGGAGTTGAGCCAGCGCAGGAGAGACTTGTGGCTAACTTAGCTAGGATAAAGAGGCTAAACTGCCAACTCCCCACAGCAAAGTCTGTTCCTATCATTTTACCACAGGTAACGTTATTGATATATGCCTCATTGATACTAGGTAGGGAATTAGTGCTTGTGTGATACTGTGTTATTTTGTTACAACGATCCTAGTAAAAGTTAGTCTGGAGCCCTGCGAAGCATTATGCAGATACTGTATGAACGAGATAGTTAACGTTATAAATATCCGGATAAGTTACGGCTGGCAATAAGGACGGATCTTTACTTAAGGCTATAGGGTCTATTTGATATGGGTCCACACCAATCAAGTTTATCTTCTCTTGATACCGACGAGATGAAGCCATTAGGCTACTGCTCACCTCAACTCAACTCAAATCTGCGTGCGGCTAGGGTCAGGACAGATGTCATGTCAACAATATGGCCGCGGTTAGCTACTTCCGGTGTTTGCGAATAAGGCCTATACTGGTAAATAAGGATACATGGTTCGAAAACAATAATTATTTTATTAATTTATTACTTTTTTGTGGTGGGGCCAGTAAAAATGTTATCATTAAATTAATTGAATCGAGAATCGAATCGAATTGAGACCTTGTGAATCGAAATCGAATCTGGCCACCTGTATCGATACCTAGCCCTACTCACTAGTCCACATTCACAGCCTCGTTGTGTTTGTAATCGCGCTCTTGCAAACTATTATAACTCGAACATTCAGAGAAGATGCTTTTAAATATAGACGGAAAGAGTTGCCGGTGATGCTGAAGTCATGCAACCGCGGTGTAGCTTACATTTAGCTCTTGACTTCTGACGACTGAATAACATAACAGTTGTTCATTTTTGATTTCAGATTATCACGATGAACAAAATGCTGAAGAATCATAAGCTTTTGTTAGTCAAAAGACCTTATTTTCTGCAATAATCCAAAAGCCAGTGGAAAAATCCTATTGGATTTTTGTTGAGGGAACCATGGTGATGCTAACTTCCGGGTTGGCCCACAAAAATACACCACTCTATAATCCCTCTCTTTCTTTTTTAAAAATTCCTTCATCTCTTCCTTTCATTGCATTTTGCACTTCTTGCCCTGAAGGAAAGACAGCGATTTGTAGCATCAAAGCAACCTGCAGTCATTCATTTTCAACGAAAGACATCGATTTCCAACAACATGAGAGACAACTTCATGCAAATGAGCAGCGGGTCATGCTGCGACTACCAATGGGAAAGCATGCAGTCGACTAGAAAGTTGAGCAGTCAACAAGAAACCGACAGCAAAGACTCGAAGGCCTCCAGAGATTTCATCGCCGTCTGTGCGAACGCCCTTGAGAGTGATGAGAAAAATGCTTGGCATTTGGAAAAATGCCTGCCCTGACCACGGCATCCCTGACATTTCTCTCCATCCCGCTTCTCTATAGTGATGGAGGATGAAGAAGATGATGAAAGAGAAGAAGGATGAGAAATCGGCTTGGCTGCTTGTTTTCCCCAAATGACTCCAATATCCGTACAGCAATCAGGAACAGCGGGCTAATGCACACAGCAATCACGCTTTGTTACAAATCCAGGTCTGTGAGAGGAATAACATCTGCTCTACGTCAAATGTCAGAACACAGTGCATCACTCATTCTTCATTTAGCAAAGTAATTTAGAGGTTGATGCCGTAAGCCAAATACAAGAATATAAATATCGATCTTTACACATACTCACTTTGTCCCCATTGTGGTTTTAGGCCTGGTTTCACAGACAGGGCTTAGATTAAGCCTTAGTTCAATTAAGACATTTAAGTATCGTTTTTAAATGTGCCTTAGAAAAAAACATTACTGGTGTGCATCTTGAGACAAAACAACGGCACTGACACTGAAATTTTAAGATATGTCAGTACAAGTTGCTTTCAGTTAAAAGCAAAGCCTTGTCTAAATGTTTGGGAATGTGTAAGACGTGTGTATTGTCACACAGAGGTGCATTTATGTGTGCATTTATTCAGCAAACGCAATTGCAAATATAGTCGAGATCCTTGTTTGGATTTATTATAGTTCATCACAAACAGCTGAAGAACACAGACTGACTGAATTACACTTTCATTTAAGCAGAATATCTCAAATGGAGTTTGCTGAACTCCAGCTATTTTTTTCTGTGTTTTCAGATCATTGGCGGAACTTCCGAAGGGTAGAGAAAGCGCGTGCACATGGTCGCCAGATTGCAAATATTAAGTAAAACACCGGGCAGAAAATTTATCATTTTAACAGAAAAGCTACAATTGGGGGATTAAAAATCTTTAAATCTGGCAACCGCTAAGATGAAAGCTTAAAGGGTACATATGTTTGAAAATTACCTTTCATGTAGTGTGTAACATAGATCTAAGTGAACAAAAACATCCTGCAAAGTTTTAAATATGAAAGTTCACCGTATACAAGTTATTGTCACTCAAAAGTAAGAGTCGACTCTGAGTCGCTGATATGAATCGATAGACGAACGATGCACTTTCGTACGTCACTTGTACAAGTTATTTGAATTCGACACGCCCACTCAGTGCGCGCGCCGAGCAGACAGAGAAACCTGACAACAACATGTCGACGAGACTCTGTTCTGAAGTGCGAATCAAAAGCAAACTTTTTTTTCACTGCCCAGGGACAAGCATGTGAAGACTCAGTGGCTAGAGTTTATATTTACAACTATACCACACAAGTATAGCCACCTTGTTATTTTAATGACGATCGCTTCACAAACACAAATGCTTTCAAGTGTGTATTCGCGAGTCGCCTGATACTGAAGGAACGTTCAATACCAAGTTTATTTGGATCAGCTTCCTCCTCCGAATCACAACCTGTAAGTACTATTAATAATTGTTGCTTTTATGTGTGTGTGTGTGTGTGTGTGTGTGTGTGTGTGTGTGTGTGTGTGTGGTGTGTGTGTGTGTGTGTGTGGTGCGTTGTGTGTGTGTGTGAGGTGAGAGTATCGCTCAGCAGCTTCTAGGTCTCCAATGTCATTTTTTTAGTTTTTTGAAATATGTGAAATTATGTGAAGCGTATTGTAGTACTGCAGTGCTTTATCAATATGTTTAAGCTTTGGGCTAACGCAAAATATAACTGACTGGGTCATCTGACCAATCACCGCCGATTAGCGTCACGCAAAGGAGGGGTTTGGACAAATGAGTCGTCAAACGAATCATTAGGGAGTCGGTGAGCAAATCAGGTAAAAATAAATGCATATTATAAGACAACAAAAGTGTTTTTTGTCATTGCATGCATGTAAAACTGTTGTTGGGGACTCCCAGAACATTATTAGGAACATTTTAAATGCCATAATAGGTACCCTTTAATATCTGTAATATTTTGTCGCCTCTTATAAGTCAACAAAAACAAAGAGAGGTTTTAGTAAAGTAAAATTTTTGTCTCGTCTTTTTTCATCAAAGATATTGCATGTTGATAGTCACAGATATTGTTCAGTGATATTGGTCTCATCTCATCTTAGTCGTGGAAAAAAAGGTTGCTTTTCATCATAGATTTTGTTAATGAAATTAACACTAAACAGAATAAAGTCCCAAGTTCTTCACTAGCTTTTGTCGGTTAGTATGAATTATTACATCAAATGCAGCAGGCAGGTAAAAATATAGGCTAACTGTAAAAACGGTTTTAAAATACTCTGTAAAAATAACTGTCATAAAATGTGTACTTTTAAAAAATGTCATGTCAATCAATGTCTTTTAAGAGCCCTCAAATAAAATTAATTCTCCTATAAAGCTTAACAAAATTGACTGCAGAAGTTCAGAATAAAGTTTAATAACAGCAATATGAAGATGTTTGATTTTTTTCAATCATCAGATTTACACTATTCTTTATACATTCCATATACATGTATGTCTTATTCTTTAGGTTTTTTATATAGACAACTATTCTGCATTTTCTTTCTTTATGTTATTTTAGTTTTTCAAACACTGTTTTAAGTTTAGGTTTGTTTCACATAAGGTTCTAAAAACTTTTTTAAATCGATTTTTGATGTATTCAGAGATATGGTCACTAGAAAAAAGATATTTTTTTATCTCTTTTGTCTTTCAATCTGTCATGTCATCATTCTTTTATATCCATTTTAATCACTGTCTGTCCTTCTCACTCTCCATCTTTCTTTCTGCCATTCTCTGATGACCTGTCATGCTCTGAATACGGACATAGCGGTGCTTAGCCCATCCGTTCATTCATTCATCATTGTACTTAATGAGCTTTTTAGACTTACGGCAACACCAAGAGTACTTAAAAGTTTGAGTAATACTCACTCACAGCGGCATGAGCAGCACAGATCTGCCCACAGTGCAGATGCTTCTTCATTAAAACTACCATATTTGTCAATCACACAGAGGCGTGACCATTTCAAAGTGGATTACAAATGTGCAAAAGTAGTCACGTTCACAGTCTAAAAGGCTTTTTTTTTTTGTCCAGAGGGACTTTTCTTATGATGAACAGCCTACTTTTTCTGAAAGACTGCCTATGGGTATCCGTCTGTGGATGTGGCTATGTGCTTCAAGAGTTGAAAACTTGAAAACTGAAAAAGTTCCCAAATATCACAGTAAAAGTGTACGACTCCCCTGGGCGAAAGTTTCCACGGCACATTTCTTCTAAAACTCCTCAAGGACCAAAGTGAATTGGCTTTATGTGACGCAGGGTGAGCTGAATAGAGAAGGAACCGGCCGCTCAATATGACTGATAAGAATCTTGACAGCTTTAAAAAGTATGGGCTATAAAATATTATTAAGGTGAAAAGCGCGTCGGGCAAAGGTGAGGGGACATCTAACTGCAGATCTTAGATATTCAAGCAATTTGCAAGTACAAGACAGCACTGTAGAAAAGCCTCTGAGGTCCTGCGATTATTTTCAAGGAAACTGGCAGGGCAATGTTATATGATTTTAACTTAAAGATCAGCTTCAGACTTTTCACACTTTACACAGACTTTTAAACATCTTGTCAAAGAATTTACTTCACAGTAAAATAAATAATTAAAATGCAATTTTTTGCAATGTACATGACGGTTACTAAAAATGATGCATTTTATCTAGAAGGGAATGATAGATTCGAAAAAAAAAATAATTAAAAAAAATTATGAGAACATATGAGAGATATGAGAAAACAGAGTTATTGAATGAAAAATAATTAGTAACTGTGTTTGAATCTCATAGGCCTCAGGTTGACATATCAGCTAATGGAGAAGTGGCTCTTCAAAATGCGAGTTTCACTAAAAACTGTGCTAAATTAAGTCCTAAAAAGCCTTTATCCTTTTTATAGGTTTTAGTAATATGACCATTACAAACTACAACACTGCTCCCATAATAATAAAGTATCGTATCATCCTGCAGCCAAGAAGAGCCTTAATTGCATTGTTCATTATCCATTTAGTACAGTTATAGAAGCAGCCCACAGTGAGACTATAAAGTAGCACAGCCAGTAAGACATATACGTACACATAAAATAAAAACACCACAGAAAAGCACATCGAAGATAGGAGGAAGAGAAAAGCAGAAATAGACGCTAAGGCTTCAGTGAGTGCACACTGATTAACTCCAGCTCTTCTGAGGTCAGAAGGGGTTTTGTGCTCTGAAACACTGAGGACCAGAGACCGCTCAGTGCGCAAGCCCATTATTCCATCCAATTAAAACTCAATGAGCTGTATCTGCCTCAAAGACCTCTAACATTTTACATCTTTGGTTCAACTTCTTAAACCCCAGGGTTTGAGATAAAGATAAATGCAAGGAGTGATATAGGACAACAGATGTTGTTTGCAAACAAGTGTTGATGTTGCCTGTGGAAGAATGTGCTATGCGGTCATAATCATTTCAGAGATAAGACTAAATTCATCCATCACCACTATCCTGAGTGTATGATAAGCACATTCCTCTATGGCAGAATAAACAACATTAGACCCCATTGTCTTTTATTGTACGCTATCAGACAAAGTACCCATGAGACGTTTTTCAAAATATCTTGAGTTCCACAGAATATAGAAATGCATGCAGGTTGGACATTTTCAGTAGCTATTTTCCAAACTTCCAACAAGTATGGGTGTCACAAAATCTATGTTGCTGTTGTTAATGTCACACTGTATTGTAAACACAGTGAACTGAAGCAATAATCAAACGCTCTCAATGACTATTTCTCTGTCTGATATGTTACAGTGGGGAGTGTTTCATTTTCAGTGAATCAGTTCATTTGGACATGAGCTTTCAAGAAAACAATTCACAGATTTTTTTTTATTGCCATATATTCAGTGAAATACCGCTGTGATTTACCCAATGTGGTAACACTTTACAATAAGGTCCCTTTTCCCTTATGCTTTTTCAAATAATACCATTCACGCAGTGTCATTTAGCGGTTTGTGAATGTAAAAAGTTCTACAAAGGCCTGAAATAGTTTGGTTCGTCTTGTCGACATGTCAAGTTGCGAATCCACTTTCCATGCACTTCAAAAGGATGAGGACTCGCGTTGGAATTGAAACGGATTCGTAACATTCGTATATATCAGTGTGTATCAAACGCTCCGGAGCTTCCAGAGCTGAAATTCAGATATGGTAACAAGCGTTTTGTTTCCAACACATACTTTTAAGTGATAGACCAATCACAGCAGAGTAGGCTCGCGAAAGCAGTGGTTTAGAAATAAGAGAAATAAGGTGATGTGAAATTATGAGTAAATCAAAGTGTTTTTTGAACTTGGTTGCTAAGTGTCATGAGTAAGCAACTGAGTAGACTAAACTAAGACTCGGTCAAGAGTGAACGCCAGCGTCTTGCTTATTGTAAACCCATCCAACATATCTGCACCGGGAACATTTTCGACATGATGCACCACAACTGTTTGAGACAGTTTACAGTGGACACAAAGTAAACATTATAAACTGGAACATTTGTCTTTCTGAAAGGGTGAATGAAGTGTCTACTGTAGCACGTTGCATTGCAATGCCCCGTTCGCTTTGACATGTTCATGACCTTTGAAGGTCTAAATGCAGCTAATTTTGGCATGCACTCCTTTACCCGAAGCTGAATATTTTTTCATATGTAGGCCTAATGCATCAGCCATGATCTGACACCGGCTAAACACCCTCTGGCTACAGTACAGTGAAACACACTGCTATAGTAGCTACGCCTCAAACTCACGCTATTGGCTGAGCTGGTAAGAGACAGATCTGAGCGGACCACTCTCAATGTTTAATGGTGTCTGGGAGGCTCAATGTTTACACTATTGGGGGAGATAAACCCATGAATGACATACTAGTAATCATTGAACAATAAACTGGGTAAAGAGAATATATTTTAACATAAAAAAATTATAATTCACCTTTAACATTGTTTAATGCAATAATTAACAATAACTAATAACGAACAATACATTTGTTACAGTATTTATTAAATACATTAGTAAATGATGGAATTAACATTATCTATGGATTGATAAACTCTTCCATTGTTCATGTCAACTATAATGTAGTTAAAGGCACAGTATGTCATTTTTGCAGCTAGGGGTTGCATTTTAAAAACAACAATAAAGGTTTAGCTTGATGATGCTGTGAAAGAGCGTGGAATGATGGGAGTTGTTGTCTTCACCTCCACAGCCGATGGAAATCAATCCGAAGGGACTCACAAATATGTTCATGAATGAACAGTGAACAGTTAAAATAGCAAATTTCTCTGGATTTGGAAATATTTGGAATAATAAGTACACAAGTCAACAAAATATATAACACTGTGCTAGAGGATATTTGAATGCAAAAATCTTACAAATTGTGCCTTTAACTAATGTTAACAAATGGAACTTTATTGTAAAAAGTTACCCTGCGTTTTTATAAATTAGGGTGTTTCTGCTATAATTAGCCAACTAATTTAGGACTTTTTAGTAAACTGAATCAAAAGATTTAAGTCACTGGCAAAAATCAAAACCGTAAAATAAACACTTATTGAAATAATAAATTATATCATCTGATAATTATTCTTATATAAAGTATATGTATAAAGACACTGTCCCAATGAAGCTTCAGTGTAGTTTTGTTGTGTACTTAAAATAATTTGAGATTGACTATAGTTAAATATTGAGTAGCTTCCCCAACACTGGATAACAGAAAGCATTTTAACATCAAAATCTGTCTCTGCTATGCAACATCCCATCAAACAACACATATTGGCAAAGTCAATTTGTGATTTCGGATTTGAAAGTCTCAAAACTGGAAATTTGATCCAGGTCTGAAATTCTAGTTTTCTCAATTGAATGGAACACAGCATTAATATTTATGAAGTCCAGTAATTCCAAAATGGATCACTTCCTCTCCTCCTGCTTTGAACAAATAGGGATTTGTTGCCAATACCAATTTATACTTCTTTTCTGGCAGTATAGTATATATATGGAGCTGCACATATTGAAAGCAATCTCTCTACAGACCTCCTGGCCTTACATCCATCCATGGGAAGTGTTGGGAAATAGATGGCTCATCCACCTGGTTCCATTGATCTCTGTTTCTGTTTGTGTGTGTCTATATTGGGGTGTCGGGTCAGGGGTTCATCAGCTGCTAACACTATAATAACACAATCACTCTGAGTGTCGGGCTATTTGGATGAAAGCTATTTTCTCACTCTGGAGTGGTGGCTCAACTCAGGGCTTACCTGCCAATTTTACAGTGAAAGTTCATAGCGACCACAGCTGTAAAGCTACAAAAAGGACAAAATAACATACTAAAAATAGTTGTGTTGCACACACAATGCTTCAGTTTTCATATTGATGCATGGACATTAGCTGTGTAAAGAGTCTTCAAAAGTTTTGTGTTTCAAAGAAAAGAATAACAGTCTACAGGTTTAGGGTGAATAAATGATCACAGAATCTTAATTTTTGGGTAAACTATTTTATTAGAGTTCAAAAGTCTGGGGTTGGTAAGATATTTTTAATGTTTTGATAGAAGTCTCTTATATTATTACACTTTAAAATTACAGTTTTCCATTTTAATGTCCTTCGGATGAGACGTTAAACCGAGGTCCT
This sequence comes from Chrosomus eos, assembly GCA_036326025.1. Lineage (NCBI taxonomy): Eukaryota > Metazoa > Chordata > Actinopteri > Cypriniformes > Leuciscidae > Chrosomus > Chrosomus eos. Next base: position 14,308,477 of record CM070834.1, read on the forward strand.
GACTCTCTGTGGTCACAAAAAATCCCAGGATGTCTTTCGAAAGAGTAGGGTGTAACCCCGGCATCCTGGCCAAATCTGCCCAGTGGCCTCTGTCCATCATGGCCACCTAATCATCCCTATATACTGATTGGCTTCATCACTGTCTCCTCTCCACCAGTAAGCTGGTGTGTGGTGGGCGTACTGGTGCAATATGGCTGCCGTCGCATCATCCAGGTGGATGCTGCACATTGGTGGTGGTTGAGGAGATTCCCCCTTCTATGTAAAGCGCTTTGAGTGCCTAGAAAAGCGCTATATAAATGTAAAAGAATTATTATTATTAATGTTTTAAAATGTAATTTATTCCTGTGATGGCAAAGCTGAATTACTCCATTCTTCGGTGTCACATGATCCTTCAGAAATCATTCTAATATTCTGATTTACTGCTCAAGAAACATTTCTTATTTTTGATCAATGTTGAAAATAGTTGTGCTGCTTAATATTTCTGAGGAAACTGTAGTAATTTTTTTTCACGATTCTTTGATGAATAGAAAGTACAAACGAAATAAAAATGGTTTAAATGTCACTTTTGATCAAAATAATGCCTCTGCTGCAGAATAAAAGTATTGATTTCTTTAAAATCTTACTGACCCCAAACATTTGAACAGTACTGTATGAGTTTATCATAAATATGCCATGGTTTTTTATATATGTGCCATGATAAATGCTGCTGCTTTCATGTTTGTGTCCGCTACCGCCCAGAAATCCATCTCACATCTCTCTTCTGAACAGACAATATGGCCTGAAGATAAAACATCCAACACTCTCTCCAACTCTCTCTCTCTCTCTCTCTCTCTCTCTCCCACAGAGCGTATCTGGATCGCCCTCCCTTTAAACTGCCTTCTCCTCTCAATCCCATCATGAATCTAAAGGCCAGGCACAAAGCGAACTGCCAGCTTGAAAAGAGCTTAAAACTTTCTCTACCACCACATAATAATGATATTCACCACAAATTGTGGCAAAAATGAATAAAGGGAATAAACGCAGGATGTCTGGGTCTATTATCAAACAGGAGAATAGCTGGAGAAAAATCACACGCAGTTCACAGTGAACTCTGATAATTCTTTTTTCATCTTTCATGCACAAAGACACTTGACGGATTTGCTCAACTGAAAGCAGGTAGAGTAAAACCAGCTGGACACTTCAGATGGAAATTAAAACATACATGTTTTATCAATCAACAAACCCAAACCGTCGGGTTTATGGGGTGGCTGTTGGATAGTGGGTAAAGGAAGAACGATACATCTTGATTGGGACTATTCACTGACTTCTATTGTTTTTACACTGAGCTAATGATATATTCTAGTAAATTGCTGTTTACTAAGTTACTTTCCTCATGGACCCCAATGGCTGCTGCTAACAAATGTAGGTAAACCCTGATAAAAGACTAAAAGCTAAAAAGCTTAAAAAAATTGGAAAGAGAAAATCAACTTGATAATTAACATGTGAGAGTTGTGGATCAATTAATGCATGAAATGAGAGAGAAAGATAGACTACGGGAGTGTGAAATGCTCTCAACAGTGAGACAGTTAGTGGTCACGGTAAAACAAATTAAGGAAAAAAAAAGCTATAAAAATAGATCAAATGAAAGGATGTGGGTAAAATAGGCATAAATTGTACCTTTAGTCCTCCACACTCCGCTGCAGATCCTCTGTCTACACCTGTAATGTAGATACCCAGAGAGTATTCAGCTCCTCCACGGATCATGAGACCCAGAGAACGGCCGTCATCCAGCACCAAGTTTACCTGTGAAGAGGAAGGCATTGTCTGATTGAAAGCTAAATCAAATTAATTTCGTTTCGGTTTCGTTTACCTTCATTTGTGGATTTTGCTTTCTTTATTTTTTTTATTTAATAAAGTAGCCTAACGATCTGCTTCCCCTGCCTCAACTTCAGCCTGAAACGTTACAGTTTCTGCTCAATTTCTTTAAATGAATGCACATGTTTGACATTGTATCTAATGCAATAACAATCAGACATTTTAAAGAGTGCCATAAGTTACCAAAAACATTACACAGGCTGCTTTACACACCCAAACAAATCTCTGAAATGTGGCATTGACATTGAGATGTGACAAGGAAATTAATATATTTCCCAAACACAATGCGTTGTTACAATTCACCTCTCAAACCTAGAGCAGCCATTACTGTGCCTTACAACTATAATTCTCGACTATAACAACCCATGCGCCATAGCGAATGGCAGATCTGCTGAACCAGCAGAAGGACTAACGTGACTCCCACGACCTCTTAACAAAAGCAACAATAGTGCTGTGATTAGAATGCATCATAGAATCCCAGCAGAGCCAATCAAACGGGGTCACCGGAGCGCCTGTGCGCTCTGGGAGATCAATGCAGCAGGGCGTCATCTCTTCCAAATACCAGAACCCACCAAAAGCATCTGTCGCTCGCTAGCATGCTGCTTAAAGGTCAGTACTAGCCATCCCTGAAAGGTCAAGGTGGCGTAGGGCCATACTGTGTCATTGTTCATAATGCCACACATTTATAAATGTCTCTCCCATGAATGGCTCCTTATATTTATGTTTTATTCTTCTTTAGGAGCGTGCTAGAGGCTAAATAGATTTTGGCTTCCAACAGAGCTTTCGACGCAACTTTTGTATCAGTACCCAGGAATTTGTCAGAATTACCCTGCAAATTGCTTCACCGTGATGCGAGACCCGGGCAAGAAGGGTAGTAAATCAGGGCGGCCCGATGGAGATTTCTGCTGCGCTGTGCAGTACTGATGAAGCCGCGCGCCGCGCTAGCGCTCTCGCTTCCAACGGCCGCAGGGCCCTAGAAAGAGCGTGCGCTCTCCAATAGCCTTGGAAGATTTACACCTGGATGAACAGCTCATAAAACTCTCCCTATAATCACATTTAACAAATTCTGGCACACAGGTGAGAGTATAAGAAAATACAGGGGTGAGGAATAGTGCTAGGGTAAATTTGGGCTGCAGACAGAAAAAGGTTCTCATTTAAAATGAGCCAAAATGGACAATGTTCAGTGATTGATTGCTTAATTTATCCGACTAACAGTGTGTGTTCACAGTTCCTTAGGCAAATAATGATGTGAAAACAAAATAATTTTTTCCCCTCACCCTTCATTGATTTATATATTTAATTCAGAGTTTAAAATTCATAACAGGGCACCTGCATACACCTGGAGACGTCTTAGTTTTGTTCAGGTCTGATGGAGACTGAGCAACTGTGGAACAGACTCTCTTGTATTTGCTGCCACTAAATGTTTCATACATATTCAATAATTGTCAGATAAAAAGACACCTTGCCCAAAACACTAATCCACCGGTTTGGATTTGCCCCAATAGACGGTATTGTTCTAAATGGAAATGCATCGGCGTAAAGGGTTTATCAGCAGAGTACACATTGTGTATGTTTACCAGAAAGACTTCTGTAAAATGCAAATCGAACACACAGCCACACACCAATGCACAACATCTTGTTGCTCTGGGGTTTTTTTTTTTTAAATCAAATCAAATCAAATCAAGGTAGCAACAAACGCTTATCAGAAGTACAAAAAAAAAAACATCCCAGGTGAATCAAATCAGGGCTAGTTTATAAATCCCCTTCTTAAAGTGCTACTGCCCATTAGCTATGGGAGATGATCACAGATAGTTTAGCCCAGAGATATGCATGCGTGACAGCGGATAAATTATGACTTATAGAAAAGGGCAGCGGTCCAATGGCACTTCAGCATCATTGGGGTTGTCATCACAAATAAGATAAAGAGCTTTGGTTTACAGAAATAATAGCATAAACAGCATTTCATGAAAGACAAGGCAAATTCTTCATTCGCTCCTCTCTTGCACACCAGTGAAAACTCATTTCTGCACTCAACCTATCCAGGAGCAGAGCACTTAAAATGACATCCATTTATTGAAGCTGGTGAGCTGTAAACAACGTAGCTTTAGCATTGAGTTTTTGAAGGCTCTTGGACATGCAAATGATCAGAAGTTCTCAATCCATACTGTATTTGAACAACTAACTGTCGCCCACACCTTTTTTTTAAATCTGTTTTTCCTTCTTCAGGGACAACATTACTTTATCAACTGTTTACATGGACAATACACTACTACTTTTTTGTGGTGGGGCAAGTAAAAAATGTACAACTGGCCCGGAAAATAATTCTTAGTGTTGAGGCCTGACTTCTTTCAAAAACATGAAAACATGAAATTATCATAAAGATCCCATACTTTTGAACAGTAGGGTATATTATCTTAATCAGAATTGGGTCATATCCTCATTTCACAAGCATAATGTAAACACATTAAACTCAATTAAGGACTGCTATAAATGTGAATCTTCACCTTCTTCTCATCTCCGTCCTGCAGAAGCTGCATGTGGCTGCGGCCCTGACTGTTAGTCCTGCGCAGAGTGGCACTGCGATGCTCAGCCAGCAGGTCAGGGGGTGGGGACACACTGCGCCCCTGTGGATCCACCCAGGTGTAGACATGATTTGTGACATAACCGCCTGGGATACGGCCCACAGAACGCACTGACATGGAGAGCTTTTTGCTGCCCTTCAGCACCTGTGAGAGAGAGAGACAGTGACAGAGAGATGAAGAGGTACAATCAGTCTAGCGTGTCTGCTAAGCTATAAAAGGCAGAAGCAGTTATGGGAATGTAAAGATATTCATGTGAAAATGCTAACATTTCCACTCCATATGATAAAGAGCTCAATCGATACTCGAGCAGCAAACAACAAACACAAGAAGCTACCTGGAAACTGACGCTTACCAAGCTACACATCATTAAAGCAGTTCAACACTGCAAGTTTCCAGCTAAAACCAGCTAAATAAATACATTGAAGCTGAAGGAAATATCTTTAAATAATAATACATAAATAAATAGTATCTGATGATATATGAATGAGAGCAGTATTTATCTGGCACAAAACAAACAATAAGGATCTTTAAGACGTGCAAACGTAAGCAGATTTTGATTCATCCCATGCAGTAAATTGAATCTTTTGATTCAGTTCAGCAAAGGACTCAGATTCAAATAGGGTTCAGTTTAGATTCATTGAATAATATACACTAAATGCAACTAATAACTCAAAACACCCTAATTAATCTAAAACATAGTGATGAACAATGAACTAAATATTTCATAAAATGTGATGCAAGCAATTGGTGAATTGGTGAATAATTTTAGGAAGCAGTTCACTTTCATGAATCATTTGAATTAACTAAAATGAATCAGACTTTCATATGCTAATGGAAAAAAATAACTATATTTTTCAGTATTTCAGCTCTTTTTAAATAACATAGCTAAGTTAGCAGTGTTACTCCTTTAACTAGGCTAGTCCCTAACACTTCTAAAACGCAAGGGCAGATCTCTTTTCAGAGACATACAATACAGAGGAACATGGTGCGGAGATGAAAGTCCTATTTGTGGTGTTTGCCTCATTGGTCTCTGATGGTCTGCTATGCTCACCATCACTCCACAGATCAAGTCTAGTGCAACTGGCACTGCGGGATGCCACAATTTCAGCTGAGTGTGAAATGACACCATTATCTCCTACCACACACACACACACACAAACATACACTAAGTCGGCATTAAACGCACACATTCCAATGCAACAACTTATAATTGGGCTGAACTCAAAGAACTTCCTGTTCTCAGGGTGGCCTCACAGTATCTACTTCCCATGCAGCTCAGACTCCCTCGCAATGCACTTCAGAAACGGTTAGGGAGTTTGTGTCCGCAGGCGTGCTCTGTTGCGTATCTCTGACCTAGTTCTGCGGAATGTTTATTGAGTTGCAAAATACAGTAGTCCAGATTTTAAGTGTAACAAAATAAAACTGTTTATTCGTGAGTCAATCCCTCTGTTGAAAATAAACACCAATGGTGCTTCGTTAATCCCCAGAAATGTTTCAAAGCCCAAAGTTTGGATTTATTTAGGAGTTAATCTGGTCCGTAAGCATCTGGATTCCTTTCTTTCCTGGGCCAGTATTTGCCTGGGTTTTTTAAGCGAGTGACAAGTTGTTTTTTAAGGTAGAGGAATGCAAAGCAAAGACTAATAAAATGAAGACACATTGGAATGAACAGAAAATAAAAAATAGGAGAAAGCGAAGAGATGAAAGACAGAATACAAATTACTCTAAGGGAAAAAAATTTAATTCTGTTTTCTCAACCTCCTGATTGACCAAGCCTTCCTAATGTGGAACACAAAAAGGGACATTTTAAAGAACTTCCCAGGATTCTCTTTTCCATGAAATCATAATGAATCCAGAGTAACACTTTCAAGTTTGAAAAGGACATGCACTCAAAGGCCCTGTCCCAAATGAAACCCTATGCCCTTGCGATCTTGCTTTGAGTCCACACTTTCTTTGTGTAATGCCACTTTGACAGTCGGGTGGAAGTCTCCTGTGGGGCTCACTGGAGGGCACTTGAGTGAGGGCTCGGCAAAAAGTGTGCATATTGGCTGCAAAGGGGGCGCTCGCGAGCACCCTTCTTAAACTTAAAATGACAAATGGAACACCCTACGGTCTTGTGGACTTAACCAAAGTCCTTTTAGGCAAGTCCTGCCACTCGGCCGCCATCTTGGCAACGCCTCCGGGGAGCTATTTCTGAATAACAAGACCAGGCTTCTATCTAAATGAATGGGCAGAGAGTCAGAACTGCAGTTTCACTGGTCACCGGTACATAAAAACTGCAGTATAGAAACAGGAGTAAAATATGATAAAAATCGCTGAAAAAGTTGGACGACTTTGCCCCAAAATAAGGTTTAAAACGCCTTTTCCCCCACCGGTTATACTTTTACTGCGCATGCGCAAGAGTTCACACACCAACACGCAGGTCTCTCGCTCTCTTCCGTACGGTGCGCGCGCTACACGGTTTGAAGCACACTCGCTCTAGATTCGGGGAGATTTTAACTAATTGCGGGCATCAGGGAGCCGCTATCAATATGCGGGAGACTTGGGATGTCTGATATTTACACAACGCACACATACAGTACATTTCAAATCTTCCGCCTTTTCAAACAGTAACGTATTCTCCGCTGTCGCAAACCTCAACTGTGCGCATGCGTCAGAGGAACCAGACGATAGGCTTAAATGTTTCCCGGCTTGACTGTTAAAAGAAGACGATTGGCTGTCAAGCCGGAAGGGCGGGACATGTGCATACAACCGCCATCTTTGGCGTTACAGGTTTTCCCAATATAGTTCTATTGAGGATTGAGGAAGTGACATGTCTCATATAAATTGTCTCTGACTTAACGGACACGTGCACTCGGCGGCCATTGTAATTCCACAAGACCGCAAATGCATATGAAGTGTGCCATTTGGGACAGGGCCAAGAACTTTTCATTCAAGTATCATAATACACTGCCTGGTCTAAAATAATTTAAATACATTTACATTTACATTTAGTCATTTAGCAGACGCTTTTATCCAAAGCGACTTACAACTGAGGACAAAACCAAGCAAGTCATCGTGAAAAGGCAAAAACAACGCAAGAAGTGCTCAAAATACAAAGTTCACACATAGCTCGGAGTAGTATAAGCCAGGCAAGCGAGGATTTAAAAGGAAAGGGAAAGGAATTTTTTTTTTTTTAATTTTTTTTATTTATTTATTAATTTTTTGTTGTTATGTTAAGTGCTCCCTGAAGAGAAGCAAATAGGCAAATGCTTCAGAGTCTATGACTGGATCATTATTATGCAGTGATTATTATGTTTCTAGCATGTTATATGTTTGGCAACCATTATTCTAACCCTAACTGATGGAGTGTGTAGCTATTCATTTCTTAAACAACCATGTAGGAAGACAAATCATGGCCATATTCCAGGATGACAATGTCAAGATTCATCAGGCTAAAATTGTTAAAGAATGGTTGGGAAGGAGCATAAATAATCATTTTCACATGAATTGGCACCTCTGAGTCCAGTCCTAAAATTCATTGAAAGTCTTTGGGATGTGCTGGAGGAGACTTTACACAGTGCTGGACTCTTGCATTGTCAATACAAGATCTTGACCAAAAATGTATGTACGTCTTGATGGAAATAACATCACAACATTTATTTCCATCAAGGTGCATTAGCCTATATTATAATTTGATGCTTTTGTTTACTTCTTGAAGGTTGAAATCCTCATTAATTGTAATGCATGGAAAAAAACATTACATACATTTACATTTATTTATTTAGCAGACACTTTTATCCAAAGCGACGTACAAATGAGGAGAGTATAGAAGCAAATAAATTAACAATAGGACAACAATATGCAAGTGCTGTGACCCTTCTCAGTTTAGTCTAACGCAGTATACACAATTGTATTTAATAGATATAGAATATAAAAGATAGATAAGTGTTGCCGAAAAAGATGCGTCTTCAGCCGTTTCTTGAAAATGGCTACGGACTCAGCCGATCTGGTTGAGTAAGGCAGATCATTTCACCAGTCAAGGTCATTTTAACAGTCAAGGTGAAGGTCAGGTGCCTCTTCGAGATGTAACAACTAGTACATTCTTTAAAATGCTTCCTTTTATGTTCCACAGAAGAAATAAAGAGATACGGGTATGGAACAACATGAGGGTGAGTAAATGATTTTCCTTTTAGGGTGAACTACTCCTTTAAGAGACTACAGGAGAAGATAAAAAACAGCTTTGTCCCTGCTGTGAATACTAACAAATAAAAGAGCGCCTGGCAGCGAGATTCTTAATGCACCATCGCTGCTCTAAAGTGCTGACTGTGACACTGTCTGATGGAGTGTGTCAACAAATGAGTGGAGTAACTGTTGGATGAGAGAGAGAGAGATGGAGGGATGGAGAAAGACAGCAAGCAAGCATCTTATATGATATGCTACAATGTCACCTTAGGAAAGCCAATAATGCCAATAATGTGGAAAAATGCATGTATAGCCCCAAGCAAGAGCAGGAGCACATAATTAAAGAAAGTTTCATGCTGCTTAGAGAGATGCAAAATGTTGGACTTATTATCTAGAAGACTTAAACTCAACATAAAACATTTGTAAGCCTTTTGACTTCCATGTGATGTTTCAGAAGGTCGAGCAACACAATACAACAAGGAACTTGCATTAAGAATTCATATTGACTTTAAAGTCGGCATGAAACGGAAGTCTTTTCATCCCTATTGTGACAAATATCCGATTGAAACGGCTTGAACAAATGTAGGTCGGGACTTGATTTTGTCCATTGGGATTTGATCGGATCATTGTGGTTTGCTATTTCTTCAGATAAATCATCTATAATAAATACTGCATAAAAAAATGCAAATTTTCCATTATGATTTCATGTTGACTTTAAAGGCCATGAACACTTAAAGCTAATTGCTCCAAGTAATTTCACATCTGAGCCTGATGGCCCTACCAATTCACATGAAACCCAGCGCGCGCACACACACACTGAGCTGCCTGGCATTCTGTTTATTTACTGTCATTTCCAATGGGACCGATAAAGCATCCGAGAGCAGAATGAGAAATCAAGTCATAAATGCCGAATGTTTGAGCATGTGAAGCTCAGTGTGCACTGACCAGCTGGCATGGATACTGAAGCAAACAGAAAACGCATACATAAACAGACAATCTGCGATTGTTGCTTTGAATTAGCATTACAAAAAGGGGCCAATTAGATGATCACAAAGGGTAATTGGGTCTGGTTAGCAGTGCCGTGTGCTCAGAATGCGTTTATGAGATTACGCAGACGAGCTCGGAAGGGACACGGGAGACATTTGCATGTGATTGAGCGATTCTGGATGAAGACCAGGAGGACAATGAATCTAAGAGATTTAAGAATCGCTGTAGTACAATTAGATGGATCTGAGTCAGTTCTTGTGCTCATATATAGCGGATTATGCGTAGGTGTGTTTATTTTTATTTTTTTAAAGTAGCTAGTATGTGTAGGTGTTCATTTGTGAACAGTAGTATTCTGAATGTCATCCCAACAAATATACAGCTCTTTCATACAGTACTGAGTTATGATATTTGAACAAATATACACTACCATTCAGATTGATAAGAGTTTTAATGTTTTAAAAAGAATACTCATCAAGGCTGCAATTATATGATCAAAAATAGTAAAATAGTAGTAATATTTTGAAATATTATTACATTTTTTAAAACAACTGTTTTCAATTTGAATATGTTTTAAAATGTAATTTATTTTTGTGATGGCAAAGCTGAATTTTTGGCAACCATTACACCAGTCTTCAGTGTCACATGAAAATCATTATAATATGCTAATCAACATTGAAAACAGTTGTACAGCTAAGTAATGTTGTGCAAACCATAATCATTTTCTTCAATATTTTGTAACATTGTTTTTACAGTCACTTTTGATCATTTTAATGCATTCAACTGTATTGTATTCTTCACAGCCATCCCTCCCCGCACCCGAATTATTTTAACCCAAACTTTTGAAAGATAGTGTATCTTAAAGATTCATTTCAAGTTACTCTGTCAGATGTTTCTCGTAAAAGAAAAAAAAAAGGTAGATTTAAATGGTTAGTTCACCTAAAAATTAAAATTCTGTCATTAATTACTCTATTACTCAGTATTGTCCCGACTCATGAGTCAGCATCACACCCATAATTCTTGGTGCTCACGTGAACAGCGTCAGAGACGAGAAGAAATAGTTGAATAAACACTTTTGTTTCATTGAGCACAAAAAGTATTCTCGTTGCTTCATAACATTAAGGTTGAACCACTGTAGTCACATGGACTATTTTAACGACATGTTTACTACCTTTCTGGACTTTGAAGGTGGCAATTACGTTTCAGTCTATAGGTGAGGTCAAAAAGCTCTCGGATTTCATCAAAAATATCGACATGAGGGTGAGTAATTAATGAATTTTAATTTTTGGGTGAAACAACCCTTTAAATTTCATCAATTTACAGCTATAAAACTAATATGAATAGCACAGCTGAGATAATTAGGATTTAAAAGAATTTGATGAGAAAAGTTTGAGTTCAAATTAAAATCTATTACTTTTGATTACAGATTTGGCACATGCGAGATTACTAGGATGTTTCGGAGGACAAAATAAAATCTGACAAGTCTTCCCATTAAAAGTTTCCATTTAATCTCCTTTTCAAATGTTTTTTACACTACTTATCTCAAAGTTTAACCCTGGGTAAAACAAAGTTGTTTGAGCTTTTATCAACGTGCCTTAGATAAAAAAAAACGCAAGACAAAACAATGGCACTGACGTATTTTAAGATATATAAGTGAGAGTTGCTTTTAGTTAAGACAGTTTGAACATGCATTTTAGTCTTGTCTCAAGTACACTCGAGCCTTGTGAAACGGGCTTTTCACACTGTGCTTAACCCCGGGTTATCTTTATTCTAAACCACGATTTTAACTCCACAGCAGGGTTTCGAACCACTTTTGCTGTGTTTACCCAACATTGCAGTGCTAATCCTGAGTAGTGTGAAATGTCTGCGGTGTTAGAATGTTACCAACAGCGCACCTCATTTGGACAGTCACGGACAAAATGTAACATTTTGCTCTTCAAACGCTGAAATGACACATGGCGTGCAGAGGTCGTTTCAGCGTTTAAAGAGAAAAATGTCAAATGGTGATAAAAACATCAATAGGAGTGAAGAAGAGACTGTTTAATTCTTACCCTTATATCTGAAAAAGTCAATTTAGGAAAAACTTTATAGTACAGTCGGCAATTTAAATACCAGGATACACAATGCTAGAGCCTTAAATGTAAACAGGTAGCATGCTCCATTCGTCCAATCAGTGCTGACATTAACATTAACCCAGGGTGTACACTGTAAACGTCATCTTATGAATATCCAGGATTAATTGCAGTGTGAAATGTGTTAACCCATGATTCCATTTACCTGTGGTTTAGAATAGCCCAGGGTTAAAGATGCCGTAAGTAATATCGACAGCTAGCAGTTGAAATTAGCACTGCAGTCCAAAATACTGGAGAGTTGTTTCCCCCGCCCCCTCCTCCTCGGACTACGTGCTCACGCAGGTTGCCAAATTGAGGACATGATACAGGAACAAGCGCAGTTGACAATGGAAGGCAAAGAGCCTTACATTGTAATTTGATGAGTTTATTTATCCGTGTTTAATATGTTGTATTTGGACAAACTGGACAGATGGATGCTGAGGTTTTTTGGTTGGGAAGAATCTGCAATTTCTGACCCAGTTTGTTGCGTCGATGGATGAAATAAGCTGTGTTTTCCTCCAACTGGCAACCCAGGGATGTCGAAATACTAATGGATAAGGCAGTGGGTGAAATCTCACAGACCGAAAACATAGCATGTTTCATAAATATCTGCAAACATATTATGGTATTTTTATGCTTTAGCTCGGTCCAAAAAAAAATTACAAACAGCACCTTTAAAGGGGGGGTGAAATGCTATTTCATGAATAGTGATTTTTTTACACTATTATCCATTAATTGGATCCCCATGCTAAACATGGACAAAGTTTCAAAAATTAAGTTGTACGTTTGATTAAGTATTTCTGTTCTCAAAATACTCCTTCCGGTTTGTCACAAGTTTCGGAAAGTTTTTTTCGAGTACGGGCCTGTGTGACGTCAGCTAGGCCGGAATTTCCTTATACGGGTCCTAAGGGCAGTTCTCCCGGAAGGGCGCGCGCGCAGCTGTAGCCTAGAGCGAGAGAAGTAACGTTATGCCTATCAGAGCGCTGTGCTCGGCTTTATGGAAGTCATCGGCTGTGATTGTTTTATAAACAAGGCCCAGTTCGATGCCAGATTTGCAGATCGTCTAATGCTTAAGGATGGAGCAGTCCCAACGATAAAGGTTTACGGTCGTGCGTTGGAACTGCAGGCGGTGAGTAAAACTGCTTCAAATGTCTGTGAGTTGTTAACTATCGCCGTGTATTAAAGGTTGTGTAGGTAAGACATTTAAAAAAAAAAAATTCAAAATTTGTTTAGACTTTCTATATATATCAATGCATAATTAAAATCTAAGTACTCTGAAAAAGAAAGTATAAAAATCGAGTGTCTGTAGACCTCTCACGACTGTTTTAAAGACAGCTCATTATTTCCATTCACTTCACCCCCTCCCTTCTGGTCTCCTTCCAAAGCCACACCCCCAAAACACATGAACGCGCAACTCTGGCAGCTGAGCTGAAGACGCATTATTTACCTGAGACGAGCGAAGAGTAGAGGAACGAGTGCATGTAGTGACATCATGTCAGACACACATGTAAATAAAAAAATCTAACTTTATCATTATGAAGTTAAACAAATAAGTTGTATTTTATTACTCACTATCAAACTAGCATATTGATATTGGTAAACTTTACAATATATATTTATTGATTCGCTAACGAGCTAGTTATCTATAAGGCAAAGCTAAACACAGGTTGCGTGATACACGTTGTTCCATTGCCATCATTTACACTGTGATGTAGATGAATTTCGTGTAAGATTTATAACATATATATGATGTTCTGCATGTAAGAGTTTGCTTGATGAAAGCATAGTTGATTCTGATGAGGACTACACTCCCGGGACAAGTACCACATCGTCAGCTCGAGGACAGAACCGTGGTCGAGGGCGAAGCAGAGGAGGTCGTGCAAGAGGTCGTGCTACTAGGGTATTCGCCGATATTCACCCGAGTTTTATTTCTTTGTTTATCCAACAACTTTTTGTTCATTACCTTTTCTTGTAATGTAAATGACTTCCTTTTTTTGACTGGGTTGCCTTCGTGAACTGCAAATGTGGACTTTGGTCTTTCTCTGCCATTGTTTTGGTAATCCTAGGTTCCGTGGCTCTTGAATTACACAAACCAAACGAGTGCGCGCAAAAGGGCAGGTCCTGTGTGGCGAAGGGGTGGTTGCCATGGTTGCGAGAGAGTGACAGTCGCCTAGGCCAATCCGTTGTTTCGTCCCGGTTCGAAATAATGAGCTGTGTTTAATGCAGATTAAACGGTCTAGAGTCAATCGATTTTTATACTCTTTTTTTTCAGAGTACTTAGATTTTAATTATGCATTGATATATATAAAAAAGTTTAAACAAATTTGGAAAAAAGTTTTTTATAAATGTCTTACCTACACAACCTTTAAGCACTACAAGTAAACGACATGATCACGTACAGTTAATGTAAAACTACACTTCCCACATGTACACCTTCAAAAGAAATATGACGACATAAAGTGAAAATTAGTCATTTACAAAAACCGCTAAGCAAATATAAGTTATACAGTTCCAGTACACACCGCTTAGAGACGTCCTGCTGTAGTCGTTGCTGCTGCTGCTCGTCTTCAATTTCAGCCTCGGGATCTGATTCGGGATCAAAAATGTATGGCTGAATCTGATTGTTAGCAATGTTTTGTTTTTGGGATATCACAGCTTCCAGAAGCTCTCAATGTAAGCTTCGCGCGCTCGTGCTTATTTAGCTCCGCCCACACGGCACGCCTCCACCCGCTCGTTTTTTTCCGGAAAGACTCGGTACAGCCTATCTTTCTTTTATAAATATAATAAAACTAAAGACTTTTTGGATATATGAATGATGCAATACTACTCTATGTACTCAAGATTAACATGAGATTGACTGAAACTGAGTGTTTCACCCCCCCTTTAACTATTTCGAGTGTGAAAAGCCCTACAGAGGGTTAATGTTTCTGCCAGCAACAGACAATAAATTATAAACAAAACAATGCAACCTCGTTAGATATTCAAGCACTTTCTAAAGCCGCAGAAAATTTCACATTGTAGAGTCTGAGTGGAAGCCATTAAAAATGTTAAAAAATGATGACAAACATATTAACTGGAGCATCTAAACAGGTTACATGATTGCTTCAAGCTGTACTTCAGCCTAATGTTATGAGATTTGTAAATATTCAAGTACATTTTAAAAGTAACATGTTTCAATACTGTTATTCGAACTAATTTTAAAATGTAACTAATTACAGTGCAAAAAAAAAGGTTATATGCCAAGTTACCTTTGTGTTCCTTTATTAAAGCGCTATGCTCAAATTGCAGGGAGTTTTTACATTGGAAGTGCGTGCTATCACAAGTAGGCAATACCATAAAAGAAGATGATGTCTAGGAAGAAATATTGATACTAAAGAGGTCTCATTTTCGATGGGAAATAATAAAGTAAGATACGCTAACAGGTCACAAAATGCACCTGATTCTCTCTATTTGAGCCTCCACACTGACCATCCACCTGTGACTCATGACTCATGTTCCCCTTAGGCGTAACTGCATAAGCAAAATCGTATCTGTCAAAGAAATAACAAAACAAATTCTCATTTAGTCCCTTTAATGAGAGACCCTGAGACCAAACAGGGTAAAGTGAAATTTTAATGAAAGTTTGTCACTGAAGGATATTGAAATTATGTCAGAAATGCCAGCTGCAGAAAGACATGCATTTAAGGCAGTGAGGTCTGATATAGTTTGACAGCTCTAGACAACACTGACATCTTTCAACAGTTCTGTCCAGAGCTGTGGCATCTTATGCTGAAGGGATCGATCGGACTACAACAAGCAGCTACAACAAACATTTCTCGCTCTCTCTACACTTCTTTCCATTTATCAGCTTTACAACTTGTCTCATCTCTCATTCTTATTTATGAGTTATATAGCAGGGGTCGCCACCACATGGGATGAAGAGGGATGTAAAAGGAAAGAGAGGAGGAGAGAGAGAGAGAGAGAGAGAGAGAGAGAGAGAGAGAGAGAGAGAGAGAGAGAGAGAGAGAGAGAGAGAGAGAGAGAGAGAGAGAGAGAGAGAGAGAGAGAGAGAGAGAGAGAGAGAGAGAGATTGACTTAAGGGCAGATTTTGTGCTTGAATAAGGGGGAGATTAAGGGAGATTTTTCACTCTTTGACGGAAACATGAGAGAATACTTTAAGAGGTTTTGCGAACAACAAAAACAGACAAAGCATGGTGGGACATACAAATATAGTACCGACAAACAACAATATCATCTCTCCGGGCTTGTTGAAGGCGTCTATGTCAGGGAGAATTGTTTCAGTTAAATCAAAGCTGACAGGAGACCGGATAAACATACTAATGCTCTCCTCAAAATGCAAAAACAGCGTGAATCAGACTCTCAAATGCATGCAAATACCGTACGAAGCCTGTCAAAGCACAACACTGCAAAAAAATCATTTCTTAATCAGTATTTATGTCTCGTTTTCCATTGAAAACCATCTAAATATCCTTAAAACAAGATCAGTTTACTGGGGAAGCAAAACTGCTAAATATATAAAGACTTGATGACTGTAATGTCTTGAGAAATGAGATTGGATAACTACTTTATACGCTGAAGAACCAAGTACAGTTGAATGTAGCATCCCAAGAGAGATTCATACTTGGTCCAGGTGACTTTCTGTGCTGTATGTTACTGTTGCACCATCTGCTGTAATCAACTCCACCCAGCCGCCACTAGTGCTGTCACACTAAAGGTGATTTGCTCTCCCCAACAGACTGTAGCATGGCTACTTGTTCCTACATATCAGAACAAATGATTTAAAGACACACAAACCAACACATCTACAAGAATACATATACGTATAACGTTTATACGACATTATCAAAGCACATAAAACCCTATGCATTCTTATGAACATTTGTTTTGTGTCGAGATACGCAATCATCTTTCCCACTAGCTCAGTTTTAGATCAAAAATGCATAACAAGAAAAGACAGTAATTACAACAGGGGGATGTAGTCCTGTTGGGCAAACTCAAATAAGATTTAGTCTCTGAGATCTTATTATTGTGTTGGCAAACGGTGCCACCAGCAACGCTCGCCGGTGCTGTATTATACATGTGGTTATGGAATGATATCTGATTTTCTCTCTGCCTGGAAGTGAGGGAAAGATGAAGAAATTGAGAAAGAAAGAAATTGAAAAAAAATCCATATGTCCATGACCTGTTGTCTATTTGCTCCTAGACCATCCGGTTTGTATTTGCTTTGCTGAGGTGAATGGTGTCAGAATAAAAAAATGGCAGAATTTTAATTTTTGGGTAAATTATGCCTTTAACAGTGGAGTATGTAATTGTCCTCAATTCTGCACATCACCTTATTTCACAAAGAGTCTGAAAATGATTTGTTCGAAGATTACTGTAAGTCTCTCTAGCCCTCGCGTTTTTGAGAGCTACTCTGGTCAAATTGCTCAGTCTGTTGTGATTGGTCGACCGCTTACAGCACGTGCCGGAAACGAAACGCCCCATACCATAACTCAATTTCAGCTCCGGAACCTTCCTAAATCCTCAGCAATTGTACACACTGTAAAGACAGTAACAATGGCTTCAATTTTAACCATATCAATTTGATAAAATAAAAACAATCATAATAAAAAAGGATTTTATGCTACCTCTTACAGTATATCCAATTTTCCCAAGACAACGACAACTAGTACTTCAATGAGAAAAAAAAGTTAATGTGGTAATTTAAAATGAGAAATATTTTGACTTTTAGTAGTTTTAGTTTATTTTAATGCTTGTTTTGTATAATTTTAAGTCATCTTGAGGCCACTGGTTGAAAGTCACTGGTGTAGAGACTATAAGTAAGCCATTTGTAGGCCAATTTCCCTGAAAAGGGAAACACTGTTATATTTGGTTTTGTTTAGTGGCTTAACCAAGGGTGTGAATTTTTCCCGGGACAATGTTTAATCATTATTATTTATCAAGATCCTATAAATCTCACAAAAAATATAACTAATATAAATATAAATAGAAGATAGATACCACACTTTTAAGTCAACAACAGCTTGACAGCTTTCCACAGTTCAGTTCACCTCTCTGTTCCCCATCTCCCACTGCACAGGCTACCTCAGTTCATTATTTGTGCTCTGCTTGTGCTGGCAAGATAGAGTGACCCAAGGACTATTCCGCAAGTTTGTGTAAATGGCTAGCTGGGAAGAGCTGTTGACCCTGAGCTCAAAACCATCCATCTCCTCTACCGGGACTGGAGAGGGAACACAGAGGCATGAAACTCTTTCTTTATTACGTAAAAAGTGTAGTTAATCACTCTTTCTCCTAATAAGATGAGGAGCGGAGGAGAAGAGAGCGGAACAGCAGTGATTTTGATAACTCTTAAATCACAGCAATAGCATGAATCAGACTGCCTTTGTTTATGATCGCTGCCTTGAGCAGCCAAACACAGCTGAAAGTTAAAAAAAGAAGCTTCTCAAGGGCCCAAACTGCTCTCAGAGGAGAATCCATACATACTACTCAGTTGCCTTTTTCACACATGTTTTTCACTATACATAGTAGGGAAGTATTTGATTTCAGACGCAGCATCTCTTCACAACTGTGACCAAAACAAGAAGACAAGAAGAAGAAGCACAAGGTGAAGAATAATAATAAGGACAAGAAGGAGGACACAAAAAAAGTAGTAGTAGAAGGACAAGAAGAACAAGAATTATAATTACTATTACTCAGTTTGACTAAACAATAATAAAAACTATTATTATTAATTAATAATATAAACTACTGTGTGATATTAGGGGTGTGTAGGGGGTGCATGCACGCATACACACACCTTTGCATGCACACGCTTACACGCTGAAAATGTTAAAATAGTGGGTGCATTTTTTGTTACACGCTTTTGTGTTTTGCTTCCCTATGCCAATTTAGCAGGAGAAGCGCGTATGCGACGAATGACGTCAGAGAAACGTCAGTAGGCTTTGAACGATTATTACTGCATCGATGCAGTATCGTCCGCATCGCGATGCATCATAGAATATGATGTATATACTGTATATATAGATTACATAAAAAATACATATAATGCAACATACTGTTTTGAATTGTGACCCTGTTCGGTCCCACTTTATATTAAGTGGCCCTAATACCTGTGAACTTACATGGTTACTAGATATGTACTTAGTATGTAACTACAGTGTAATTACACATTGGTACATAGTATTTACAACGGTAATATTTGTGTAACTACACATATGTAACAACCCACGGAAAGGTATGTGTAAGTACAAATGTGTAACAGGACATTGGTAACAACACTTTTTCCACTACAGTAAGTACACATGTGTAACAGGCATTGTGTAACTACATTTTGTAACAACAATATGTATTCACACAAGTTGTTCCACTTCCACACGCAGTCTTCCATACTGTAGTTACCAGTTAAGAACACACTGAAACCATGGTGATTCCTATGTGGATACCATGTATTTACTGTCCGACAGGACTTATGTTGAATCACAGCTAAAGTTTTCCTTTGTGGTACCAGTGTACTTACATGGTTACTCCTCGGGAACTCTGCACTTGATACAATGTGTTCAATTGTCATAACTTACTGTGTATTATGCAAAACCCAAACCTCTGTGCAACACTGTATTAACAGTGTACTTACATGGTAACTCCTCAGGAACTGTCTACTTAATATAAAGTGTAAAATGGTCATAACTTACTCTATAATATGCAAAACCCAAACCTATGTGCAACACTGTATTAACAGTGTACTTACATGGTAACTCCTCAGGAACTGTCCACTTAATATAAAGTGTAAAATGGTCATAACTTACTCTATAATATGCAAAACCCAAACCTATGTGCAACACTGTATTAACAGTGTACTTACATGGTAACTCCTCAGGAACTGTCCACTTAATATAAAGTGTAAAATGGTCATAACTTACTCTGTTAATACAGTGTTGCACATAGGTTTGGGTTTTGCATATTACAGAGTAAGTTATGACCATTTTACACTTTATATTAAGTAGACAGTTCCTGAGGAGTTACCATGTAAGTACACTGTTTATACAGTGTTGCAAAGAGGTCTTGGTTTTGCATATTATAGAGTAAGTTATGACCATTTTACACTTTATATTAAGTAGACAGTTCCTGAGGAGTTACCATTTAAGTACACTGTTAATACAGTGTTGCACATAGGTTTGGGTTTTGCATATTATAGAGTAAGTTATAACTATTTTACACTTTATATTAAGTGGACAGTTCCTGAGGAGTTACCATGTAAGTACACTGTTAATACAGTGTTGCACATAGGTTTGGGTTTTGCATATTACAGAGTAAGTTATGACCATTTTACACTTTATATTAAGTAGACAGTTCCTGAGGAGTTACCATGTAAGTACACTGTTTATACAGTGTTGCAAAGAGGTTTGGGTTTTGCATATTACAGAGTAAGTTATGACCATTTTAAGTAGACAGTTCCTGAGGAGTTACCATGTAAGTACACTGTTAATACAGTGTTGCACATAGGTTTGGGTTTTGCATATTATAGAGTAAGTTATGACTATTTTACACTTTATATTAAGTGGACAGTTCCTGAGGAGTTACCATGTAAGTACACTGTTAATACAGTGTTGCACAGAGGTTTGGGTTTTGCATATTACAGAGTAAGTTATGACTATTTTACACTTTATATTAAGTAGACAGTTCCTGAGGAGTTACCATGTAAGTACACTGTTAATACAATGTTGCACAGAGGTTTGGGTTTTGCATAATACACAGTAAGTTATGATAATTGAACACATTGTATCAAGTGCAGAGTTCCTGAGGAGTAACCATGTAAGTACACTGGTACCACAAGGGAAAACTTTAGCTGTAATTCAACATAAGTCCTGTCGGACATATAGTAAATACATGGTATACACATAGGAATCACCATGGTTTCAGTGTGTTCTTAACTGGTAACTACAGTATGGAAGACTGCGTGTGAAAGTGGAACAACTTGTGTGAATACATATTGTTGTTACAAAATGTAGTTACACAATGCCTGTTACACATGTGTACTTACTGTAGTGGAAAAAGTGTTGTTACCAATGTCCTATTACACATTTGTACTTACACATACCTTTCCGTGGGTTGTTACATATGTAGTTACATAGATATTACCGTTGTAAATACTATGTACCAATGTGCATTTACACTGTAGTTACATACTAAGTACATATCTAGTAACCATGTAAGTTCACAGGTATTAGGGCCACTTAATATAAAGTGGGACCTGCTGGGTCCTTTAATGCATTGAACGGTTATCTGATTTTCAGCATCTTCTGAGGGAGGTGTATGAATCCAGAGTGTGTTTATGTATCAGGACAGAGATGAAGTGTTGCCTCTAGATCTACACTGCCACAGGCTGCTTTCTCTGGTACGTTCAGTGGTCACCTGTGCGTAAAATTAACTCCACCACCTGGGTCTCCACCAGAAGGGATGCTTACCTACAAAACACACACATAAAGTAACATGACCCCACACGATGCAAGCAGTGGTCTTGGTGTCAGCAATGTAACATTTGTATAGGCCTACTTAATATTAGTTGGTTTTAACAAAAATCAAGGAGTATTTTTGAAATATTGCATGATAGAGATAAAAAGGAAGTTTTCTAAAATGCTGTAGCATAAAAAAAAACACCCATTCATGTCTGAAATTGGTCAGACCAACGGGGGTCACCCTTTTGACTTTTTCCTATGGAACAAAAAGCTGATCACTGCCTGTTAAGTTCAGTCAAAGCAATAATAATGATACAATTTCAGATTACAACCAGCCACAAGATCTCAGATGTAAAGTATATAATTGATGCTTGAAAAAAAAAAAAAAAACGCTTTCTCTCATAATATACATTGCACATCTCCACATTTCTCTAAGAGTCTGAAAACGATTAGTTTGAAGATTCGGCCGCTCCAAACCACTCCTTACCGTGATTACTCTGATTGGACATACGGCCCAGTCGGCCCGGAGGCTTCATCGGCACTTGATACACAGTGATATAAACGATGCCGTCAGTTTTTCTATATCAATTCTAATGAGAGTCCTCCCTTGCAATGCTTCAAAACTGTGTCTTTTATTATCATTTGTTAAATGTCACTGTCCGTAACTGAAATTACCTTGTATTAATCTGTAATTTAATTTTTTAACACAATATACTGGTATGATGATCCATATGATGTGTTTAACCCTATTCTGAGCCATACTATTTAGTTTCTCCATGTTGTCTGGTTGTGAACTATCTGCTGTTGTAAAAGTCACAATGCTGAAAATCTTTGCTGAAATTTCATTGCTTTTTCATAGTCCTATTTCCAATCTTTTTGTCTTTTTCTCACAAACCAAAAATTCCAGAACACCTGAATGATTAGGCCTACATCTACCCTGATTTCCAATAGAAGAGCAGATAATATTCTTAAGTACATTAACCAATTACCATTTATCTATTGCTGTTATTCTGTTATACCTTATGAAGCTTTCGAACTGTGTCATTGCTGGCAATGACCGAAATAACGTCCACCACCATATCAGTGTCCTAATAAACTATTTGCACCCTACATTGACATTTCTCTTTGTCATCTGTTCTTTGACCATGTGTTGCACTGTGTAGCTGGATGATACAAAATGATGATCAAATGCATGATCTATTTTGTTGCACAACAAACACTCATTCAACATTTTTTTTACAAGTCATAAAGTTTCTTAAACATGTATTTTCTTAATTGGGCTTTTAGACTTGAACTCTTGAAAAATGAAACCTTTAAACTTAGTTGGATCTATGTTAAAACATGACATTCAGCATTTTCATCACTTAAGATTTGTATGACAAAAGTTTGGAATCACTATGATTTAAAAATGTTATACTTTTATAGCAAGCAAGGATGCATTGAATTGATCACCAATGACAGCAAATACATTTATAATATTACAAATAATTTGTATTTAAAATAAATGCTGTTATTTTGAACTTGCTATTCATAAACAATCCTGAAAACCAATGCTGCATAACAATCTTCAACTGTGATAATAATAAGAAATGTTTCTTGAGCAGCAAATCAGTAAATTAGAAAGATTTCTGAAGGATCGTGTGACACAGGAATCTGGAGTATGAGCTCTGCCATCACAATATTTGTTTTAAAACATTAAAATAGAAAACAGTTGGGAAACAAATATTTCACAATATTACAGTTTTTTTAATAAGATAAATTTTGGTGAACATAAAGAACCTTACTAATACCAAACTTTTGAACAATATTGTTATATCAAAAACCAGCACAAGCACACTTTGCAATCAAAACATTAAAAAATAATAATTTGTAACATTTTGCCAGTATGTATTTGTAAATATAAAATTTGTGAAAATCAAATTGGTTGCTTATACTATTCTGTAAAAGAATGTTAAGTGTTTTTCTCATTTACAGTAACCTAATGTAATTTATACACTTTTGTCCATACGATTTTGTTTAATCCACTTATGTATTAAAGGGGTGGTATAATGCCGTTTTCACAAGATGTAAAATATCTGGTGTCCCCAGAGTGTGTATGTTAAGTTTTAGCTTCTAGGTTTTTTTAGCTTTTAGGGTTGGTGATGTCACTAACACGCGAGGAATGTCGTGTAGTCCCTACCAGCCGTTTGTTGTAGTCCTTAAAAAATGATTTCTTTCAACTTTGAGCATCGTAACTTTGCAGATGTTGTTTATGCTCAAACAGCAACATTACACACTAACTAAAGTTAGAAAAGTGAAATCATAATCAACCACCCCTTTAAAAAAACACATTCATGCTTGTGTATGTGGTCTTAAATTATTTGGCTTATTTAAATGAACAAGAATTTAAAAACACAGGACATATAAACTTGTTAGCCCACAGATAAATGTACGCAGGTTTATTTCAGTAATTGCATTCAACAAATGATAACAATTAGTAAAAGACTCAGTTTTAAAGGGTACCTATTATGGCATTTAAAATGTTCCTAATAATGTTCTGGGAGTCCCCAACAACAGTTTTACATGCATGCAATGACAAAAAACACTTTTGTTGTCTTATAATATGCATTTATTTTTACCTGATTTGCTCATCGATTCCCAAATGATTCGTTTGACGACTCATTTTTCAAACCCCTCCTTTGCGTGACGCTAATCCGCTGTGATTGGTCAGACGACCCAGTCAGTTATTTTTCGCATTAACCCAATATTGATAAAGCACTGCAGTACTACAATACGCTATTCTTTATGACAACTCCAATAACAACGACAAACTGACACACACGCGTAACTGACACACACACACACACACACACACACACACACACACACACACACACACACACACACAGCTTGGAGACCTAAGCTGCGTTGAGCGTAACTGACACAAACACACACACACACACACTTATTGAGCATGCTACAAAACCCAATAAAAGCAACAATTATTAACAGTACTTACAGGTTGTGATTCGGAGGATGAAGCCGATCCAAATAAACTTGGAACTAAACGTTCCTTCAGTACAGTGGCGGCTGCTGGTCTTTCAAAGAGGGGAAGCTCATTTTTTTAAACTCGACTGTCAGGTGTGGGGATGGTGAAAAGAGCGAGGACTCCGGTGCAGAGTACAGTCTATGGTGCAGAGTTGGTCTTTATTTTAATAATAATATAAAATAAAAAATACAAACAAAAACTACGAACCAGCACAGGACTGCAAACACAAGGAGAATAAATAGGGAGCAAACAAGGCAGGTAACAAGGAAGGACAGGTGGGTTAAAAAATAACTATCAGAAAACACGTCGACACAATCTACACATATGGCACAAGGAAAACACATGACAAGCCATGTGCTCACACCAAACATGACAAAAACACGCACATGGCCAGTAAAATAAATTACAAGCAATGTGCTCTAGTCTCACACAAAACGAGACATGAAGAACAACACTCATACTGTAAGCCACATGTTCACACAGAACATGACAACATGAAAGCACACAGCTAGTTTAAAACACAAGCTGTGCTGTGTGCTACACAGCACAAGACAAAACATGACATGAAAGCACGCGGCCGATGTAAACAAGAACCACGTCCTACACAAAACACAACACACGTGGACAAACACAACACACGTGGACAGACCGAACACGAAACCGCACGCTTACACGACAAGACAGAACGTTATGCACGAACGAGTGGAAGCTTATCATGTGCGCTCACAAAAGAAAACAAACATGAGGAGCATGAATGTCCGAATCCCGACACAAAACCGAAACCACACTACTAGACAGATGTGCCGTGATTCAAACACCACCACGCCCCGCACATGTAACAAGGCACCTGACATCGACGGAGGAAATGTAGGAATTAGGTTAAACTGTGAAATGTATGATGAAAATTGCAAATACCAAGAAATATGTTAGGCTACAGGTTACAGCAGTTTGTCTTTCGAGTACACTTTAAAAATCCGCGATGGGACTGAACTCGAAATCTCGAATAGCTTCCTAACTTTTTATTGTACGAAATCGCTGTCAATCAAAAGGAGATGCGGTCCTCCAATCATCACGCAGACGCCCGGACTCCAGGCCCGCCCACTTCCCTATTCACCCCAGAGACGCTGAGCGTCCGTGGGCGGGACATAATCGCAGCATTTATCCAATGACCGTCTAGTTTCGAAGAACTGAAAAAAACTTTTCAAAGCAGCCCCATTGAAGTCAATGGACGCTCGGCTTCAACGGGGAAATGCACTGTGACGCTACTATACGGAAATGTATGAGAAGAAAATCGAGTCGAGAAAATCTTCGAGATGGACGTGTTCTAACGCATTTTTAGTCAATAAAATGTTTACACAATACAATAGTAATAGTACATATTTGACCATTCATTTTTTGACATTATAGGGGAAGCTGAGCTTCCCTTGCAGTCTTAAAGAAATCCCCACTGCTTCAGTATCAACCGACTCGCGAATCCACACTTGAAAGCATTTATGTTTGTAATGGAATCCTCATTAAAATAACGCGAACACAGCTCAAGGTGGCTATACTTGTGTGGTATAGTTGTAAATATAAACTCTAGCCAGATTCTTCACATGCTTGTCCCTGGGCAGTGAAAAAAAAGTTCGCTTTTGATTCGCACTTCAGAACAGCTCGTCGACATGTTGTTTTCACTGTTTTCTGGCGCGCGCAATGAGTGGGCGTGTCTTATTCAAATAACTTGTACAAGTGACGTACTAAAGTTAGAGAAAATGCATCGTTCGTCTATCGATTCATATCAGCGACTCAGAGTCGACTCTTACTTTTGAGAGACAATAACTTTGTATATGGTGAACTTTCATATTTAAAACTTTGCAGGATGTTTTCGTTCACTTAGATCTATGTTACACACTACATGAAGGGCAATTTTCAAAATTCCATGATAGGTACCCTCGCAAGGTACAATGTATACGACTAGTTTAAGTTATATAGTGAATGCACAAAACGTGCAAACTAATAAAACATTATGAACCTTACGAAACGAAAAATAATAGTAGTTTATGTTCACACTGAAACTATATTTACCTTTTATGAAATAATCCTCTAAACCTGCCGAGAAACAAGGAACGTGAGCTAAAATTCAAACGTGGCTCAACCAATCATAACCAAGGATCGGAACTATCCGTTTTATAACAGATGTTTTACCAAAACCTGATTCTTTTTCGACACTCTCAAAGGCGTGAAATACTTTTATATACATACACATATATATATATATATATATATATATATATATATATATATATATATATATATATATATATATATATATATATATATACATATATATATATATATATATATATATATATGTATGAGAAACAAGAAAGGAGAAGAATGAACATCTGCATTGTCGGACCTTGGGGGACAAGCCATGCTAACTGTTGTTTCCTTGAATATCTATGGGTCTATTAGTATAATGGTGGACAATAACTAACCTGACTCCGCCAGATGGATTTGCTCCGCATATCCATCTGGAAACCTTCCGTTGAAGTAGTTTTGGTAAGGGGCGAAAATACTGGTTAGCTGATTGGCCTATGTTGGTGATAGACGGGCCAAATCAACCAATCAGATCAACGAAGCATATGAGAGCGACGACGAAAACACAACCACAAGCCAGGCTACTCTTGCTGCTGCAGGTAAAGGCTCGTTAGCTCTGTAATTCCGTAATAACTCTGTAATTCAGATAAAACTTGCTCGATAGCCACACTGATGCTAGTTTCATCCGCTGAAGCCGCCATGTTCTTAAGACTGAACTGTCGCGCTTCTCGTTGCGTCACACCTCAACCCGCCTCAAAGCCAACGCTGATTGGACGTTCGTTTGGTGAACTGCTCCCAAATTTTCTTTAACGGAAAGTATCCAGACTGATCTGCGAGTGAAACCTTGAAAGCTCGCGAGATCAGGATGGTCTCACGAGGCTAGACAATAACAGCCTTAATGTCAAAAAGAAGCCGTACTGAATGAAAGTAGCTTTTTCCAATGACTTCCTAGAAAAGACTAGGACTCCATGAGGTGCCTGTGTGGAATCCAGCGGCATTGACTTCTCCGAAACCCTTATTTCATTTTTGAACACATTGTGCTTTGTGGGATGTGTTTATGTGAGAAATCAGGCTGTAATTGTGTTTCTAGCCCTGATTTCTGTCTCCTGGAGTGTTATTTCCTTTTCTGTGGGTTCAGCCAGTTAGGTTGAGCACATAAAGATGGGCTGACTGTCCGAATCACTTCATTAGTGGCTTGTCAGTGTCACTTGTGGCCTTTTCAACCGGGTCCAATTATGGTCCACCCACCAGCTCGAGAGAGACGAAGGAGCAGCCGTGCTTGAGTCATGCGCGGCCGCGTTAGCGCAGGGGATCAAATCACACACGGCAAATGGCAGCCAAATTTAATTACACAAGAGATAATCTGCTAGATATCTGCTCGCCGTTCAGACACACTTCGATACATATGTCCACCTACTGTACAGGTGCAGACAGGATGCAACAATCCTTATGCAAAACTGAAGTGGACTAATTCAACTGTGTAAGAGGCAATTTAGTCAAGTTTAATCCAAATACACACCAGTGAAAATCATTATATCTTCTCCAGTAAAAATCTCGAAATATCCTTAAAATACAGCTTTAGTGACACTGACAAGCAAATCTGTATAAGATATTAAGACTTTCAGAGAATATACAATTAATCTTAGGCTATATACAGCCATGGTCAGAATTATTGGCAACCTTGGTAAACATGATCAAAGGCCAATATCCTTAATCATCCATCACAATGAGCAAAACAAAAGCATATAGTTCTGATGTGCAGCAAAAGATTGTTGGGCTTCACAAAAAAACAAAATGGCTATAAGAAAATGGCTAAAGCACTGAAAATGACCATTTCTACCATCAGGGCAATCGTTAATAAGTAATAGTTAATAACTTAACAAGAAGAATTGCAGAAACTAGTTTCAGTCTTAGGGTCAGATAGCCTAAAAAAATCATCAGCATATTCAGTTGTCAGACACAACTATATTTTAATTGAATTGAATTGAACATTTTGCCAGCAAACCCCTGAAATGGTTCTGGTGCACACAAAAGTACCCCATAAGTATGATTAAATACTGTACACTGCTGGATCTTTAATGTTGTGGGCCTATATTTCTGCTGGAGGCCCTGGACATCTTGTTCAGATATATGGCCAGGCATCATGGATTCTATAAAATATCAACAGGTACATTTTTTTTACCTGAACGCCTCTGCTAGAAATCTTATAATGGGCCGTGGTTTGATCTTCCATCAGGACAATAATCCAAAATCAACACAAAAATGGGTCACTAAGCACAAAATAAAGCTTCTGCCATGTCCACCCCAGTCCCCTAACCTGAACCCTATTGAAAACTGAAGAGGAGAGTGTACTGTATGAACATGGACTTGGGAATGTAAAGATTCTGGAGAGATTCTATATGGAGGAATGGTCTCTGAGCTCTTGTCAGTTGTTCTTCAAACTCATCAGGCATTATAAGAGACTCAGAGCTGTTATCTTGGCAAAAGGAGGTAGCAAGAAATATTGAACAAAAGGGGGGCATTAATTGTGGCCAGTGTGGATTAGAGAAAAATATATTTCATAATGAGATTTTCCCTCCATCTTCAATTATTTTACTTCAATAAAAGGTTATATTTTTTGTGAATTTTTTTATTTTTTAAATAAAAGATCAAACGGATTAACAAGGCTGATTTTTTTTTTACAGGCTTCTTTGTTCATTTTTAACAGGGGTGCCAATCAGTGTTCGAACTACCGTGTGCTTTGGGGGAGCCCACTTTTTTGGGGTGGGGGGGGGGGGGGGGGGGGGGGGGGGGGGGGTTGGTGTGTTCGTGCACTTGCGCGAACATTTCCTGACTATATACAGGATTTACCCTATTATACTTTATCGACACAAATTGATAAGTCAAGCAGCAAACAGACACCCACAAATAGTTGGCTGTTTTTGAGTTCGTTTGAACAAGGGTTAAATAACTCGTCAAGGCAACGAAAGAATACCATAATTCCTCTGTTCATTTAGGCCTAAGACATCGAGAGTCACGCAGCCCTAACCCAGCCACAACACATAGTTAGGAATAAAATGCCTTACCTTAACACAGAATGGATTTCAAGGACACGCGAAGATCAATGGACTCGTTTCTATTTTTTCTACGAATTTTTGAGTTAACATGTACTAAACATGATTGTAATCTGCACCGCAGCGCCACCACACCTTGATGCTCATGACAAGAATAGCATATAGTTATCTTTATTGAAGTGAATTAGGTTTAAATCGCCGTAATGCATGAATGATTGATATTTTTGCTATTTTACACATAATAATCAATGGAGATCACATTACACAAAACTGAAATTGCACGTCAAAATAAAACATTGTCAATATTTTTTGGGACCCCCCAAAATTTCACGAATCGGGAGCCCATGTCTTATTAAGAGGAGCCGAGCTCCCCCTAGCTCCCCCGTAGTTCGCACCCTGGTGCCAATAAATTCTGACCAGGATTATGCGTGTATGTATATTTTACTTGAAGAATCCTGAAAAAAAAGATCAGTTTCTACAAAAATATGAAGCAGCACAACTGTTTTCAACATTGATAATAATAAGAAATGTTTCTTGAGCACCAAATCAGCATATGAGAATGATTGAAGACTGTAATGTCACTGAAGACTGTAATGTAGTAGGCTAATGGCCTTTTAATATTAATTATATATTGACTACAATATATAGGCCTAGCTGAGCAATTTAATCTTGCAGCAATATATGCAGCAGTATGTGGGAGTACAGTAAGAGTTGCTTATTTGTTGTTTTCAATGGAACTATAGAATCCTCTGTAACACACACTTAAAAACAT
This sequence comes from Chrosomus eos, assembly GCA_036326025.1. NCBI lineage: Eukaryota > Metazoa > Chordata > Actinopteri > Cypriniformes > Leuciscidae > Chrosomus > Chrosomus eos. Next base: position 14,338,553 of record CM070834.1, read on the forward strand.
CCTAAGACATCGCCAAGGTAATAGAAAAGTCGAGGTGAGATATCTTCCACATAATCTAACACTGCAATCTCACCCAGCAACACAAACTGAAGCAAAAATATTTCCAAAACAGCTGTGGGCTGGACTGACCGTCCACCGATCAATTTCCTTCACATCAAGCTCCTCGCAAAGATGAAATAGAAAATGAGAGTAAGAAAAAGAAAAACAAAGAGAAAAAAAAGGGAAAAGATGGACTAGCTTGTTAACTCAGCTCTTCAATTACATGCTCCCTTCCCCAGTGGTGCTTTAATTTTACGTTCAATCCAGTGGCGTCGCACTGCACGTCTCGTCGGGTCTGTCTGGGTGATAAGACAGAGTCCGCTTATCACTTCAGCCATCACACACGACACGCACACGCACACGCGCAGCACACACACACACACACACACACACACACACACACACCACACACACACACACACACACACACACACACACACACACACACACACACACACACACACACACACACACACAAAGCCTCATCCAATCAACCTCACTGAATTCACTGCCAAAAGCTTAAGCTCTCCTCAAACAGAGATACAGCAGGTTTTACTGGATAATTTCCACTCTCCACTTGCTCCTTAACTCTCTGTTTACCTTATCTTAACCCTCACCCTCAGGGTTGTGACTAGTACTCAACAATCTGATAAAGACTGTACAGAAGGCTATAGTGGGTTTGTATTTGGTCAATAGACATTAAAGTAATGAGAGTCTGCATTAGGCTAATCTAGAAACGGCATGACAAATACATGGACTACTTGTAGAAAAATGAAAGAGAGAAAATTCAAAGCTCAATACAGAAGCTGCAAGAAAGTAAATTTGACCTTAATTAAAAAGTTAAAAGAGACAATTAACTTTTATTCTAGAATATACACCAGCTGGACCATCTGAAAAAAATGCATGTTTTAAAAAGTAATTAAAACCAAATTAAGCGAAATTTATGACACCATATGTCCATAGATTTGATAATTTCTTATTCAAGTAGATATGAGCTACACATAGAAAATACTGCAGCTGTCTGTGAGCCATGCAAAGATGGCCAGAGTGAGTTGTTTAAAAGAGTCATCTTTTGATTCCGTTCACCAAAAGGGTTCATTTAAATTTGTTACATTTAAAGGAGCTGTATGTAAGAAATGTATTTCAATTAATCATAAAATGGCCCTGATATGTCACTAGACATTAAGAAATCATGTTAATCTCAAATACTTATATCACTGACAACAGTAATTCGGCCAGGATATTGTCATTTAAAAAGTGAAGTTGCAGCCCTCAACTGATGTTGATGTTGTCATGTTGTGTTTTGGTCTGATGCTCCACCCTCCACCTAGCTACCAATCACGGAGTCAGTAGTGTTGCGGCATCCGGGTTGCCAGCTCTGCTCTAGTTACCACAGCTGCAGCTACACACGATCCTGCTGGATCCTGAAGCCTATCTGGCAACCTCAAGTCAGGGAGGAGGGGGAGGGGATGCAGTAATTTGAAATTGATTGCAGTACCAGTTTTGGCCACAATCTTACATACAGCTCCTTTAAGGCACTTTCCACTGCATGGAACGACTCGGCATGACTTGGGTCGCTTTACTTTGGCTTGGTTTGCTTTTCCACTGCAGTTTAATACGGCTTCATAGTAGGTGGGATTATAGACTGAACGTTATAGTTGTGCCGCCTCTACTGACGTGACATCATTGTAAACACTGGATCCGCTCCTCATCAGCAACGAGAGGAACGTCTGCACTTCGTCTACTGACCCCGATACAGCCATTTCTTTGTCGTTTAAAAAAGCCATGCGAAAGGATACTGTGGTGGCTGTTGCTGAATATTTAAATCTAGCGGGTTTGGCGTCTCGTGTCGCAAATCCAATGACGCTGTTGATTCTCTTTTCATGTGAACATCACATTTTAGGCCCTGTCCCAAATGGCGCACTTCATGTGGACTTTCGGTCTCGTGGACTTAAATTGCGCGTCCCATTCATAATTTTAACGCTCTGAGGTATGCTCAGCAACGACCCCTTGTATCCTTGAAGCGGTCTTCGGCGAAGCCTGCACGGATGCAGGCTCCACACACTTTAACTACCCAGGAATCCTTGCGAAAGGCCAATCAGACAACGGATGGGAAGGTGATTTCGCTCACGGACAATTGTTAACATGGCTGAGAAGAAAATATTTAAGTGTAACTATCATTACGGTTTTTATGACCTAGGTGTACATTTTACCAGTTATTACAGTTTATACAAACATTATGGTTATCGACCAGTGGTTGATGTCTCAAACATAGGCTAATAATAGCGCACGGAATAATACGATCACATTATGATTTATAGGCAACAACAACAACAACAACAGGCAGCATATTTCCCCGAACCTGCAGCTCCTGTCCATAACAAAGACAGTCTTCCTATTTCCGGCTTGATGATAGAGTCTGTTTCAAAAATACCTCTCAATGTGCCTTCGTGGATTCGCGCCAAGGGCCCTATAGGTCTACACTACATGACGTCACCAAAGTCCGGAGTGTGCCAGTTTGGGACAGGGCCTATCAGTGCGGCTTGCTTGAAACCTCAACCAAGGTGGTACTAAGAACGTACCAGGTACTGGAGATGCGGTATTAACATTAAGTGACATGGCATCTGATGCACAGAAGCCAATGGCACGTCACTATGCGTACTGGCACATCCGTTGGCACGGTCTTCATTGGCATGTGCCAGTGGATAGTGGCATGTGTCACTGACATTATTGGCATGTGCCAGTGGATAGTGGTATGTGTCACTGACATTATCGCAACACACTGACACTGACATGACACCTGACTGACACAGAGTCACAGAACATGTCACCGTATGTTGTGACACCTCCTGTGACTGACAGATTAATCGAGCACCTAACGTAATTGTGACACAAAATCCTAAATAAATAGCCTAATTTTTTGATATTTTAAATATCAGTTAAACACATTAAAGTCAGTAGGCCTAATAATTTTTCAAACATGTAATTTATGTTACATCTGTATTTGATTGGTATGTGCCACTGAATGTTTTGTAATACTAGTGCTACTTTATGTTGTTTATCTCAGTCACAAACAACTGCCCATTCTAGGAAAGGCACGAAATAAATCTATCATGGGTCACTAGTACTACGAATAACGTCGAGTCTGTTACTGTAAACCTTTATTTTTGCGTGATGCTACACGGACGCACGCCAGTAGTTGTCAGTATAAGTGAGTCTAACACTGGCCAGCGCAAAGTGAGCTGTATCAAGCCGTACCATGCAGAGGAAAAGTGCCAACAGAGTGGAAAACAGCTCTAAACATCAGCATTTAACGGAAAAATATAATTTTGCTTGGGTTCATTGACATTTCCAAACACACCGATTCCCTGAAATTATTTGCACTATATGAAAACGATAGTTTAGTAGAGTGTGCTCTATTGTTGCATCCATCCGTAACACTTTATTTTACTTTGTCTGTTAACCATGTTACATGGAATTATTAATGCATAATTACATCCAACTAACCCTAAACCAGGTTGCATTTTATTTTACAGTGCTGTTCCCCATCTACATACTATGTACTTATTACAGTAATTACAATAACTGGGTAATAACTACAGTAGATACGAACCATGAACCTACACATAAACCTAACCCCTGTAGTTACCTTATTACCAGTATTTTCTTAGGGAATGTACACTCACCTAAAGGATTATTAGGAACAACTCTTCAATTTCTCATTAATGCAATTATCTAATCAACCAATCACATGGCAGTTGCTTCAATGGATTTAAGGGTGTGGTCCTGGTCAAGACAATCTCCTGAACTCCAAACTGAATGTCAGAATGAGAAAGAAAGGTGATTTAAGCAATTTTGAGCGTGGCATGGTTGTTGGTGCCAGACGGGCCGGTCTGAGTATTTCACAATCTGCTCAGTTACTGGGATTTTCACGCACAATCATTTCTAGGGTTTACAAAGAATGGTGTGAAAAGGGAAAAACATCCAGTATGCGGCAGTCCTGTGGGTGAAAATGCCTTGTTGATGCTAGAGGTCAGAGGAGAATGGGCCGACTGATTCAAGCTGATAGAAGAGCAACTTTGACTGAAATAACCACTCGTTACAACCCAGGTATGCAGCAAAGCATGTGTGAAGCTACAACACGCACAACCTTGAGGCGGATGGGCTACAACTGCAGAAGACCTCACCGGGAACCACTCATTTCCACTACAAATAGGAAAAAGAGGCTACAATTTGCAAGTGCTCACCAAAATTGGACAGTTGAAGACTGGAAAAATGTTGCCTGGTCTGATGAGTCTCGATTTCTGTTGAGACATTCAGATGGTAGAGAATTTGGCGTAAACAGAATGAGAACATGGATCCATCATGCCTCGTAACCACTGTGCAGGCTGGTGGTGGTGGTGTACTGGTGTGGAGGATGTTTTCTTGGCACACTTTAGGGCATTGTTTAAATGCCACGGCCTACCTGAGCATTGTTTCTGACCATGTCCATCCCTTTATGGCCACCATGTACCCATCCTCTGATGGCTACTTCCAGCCACAAAGCTCAAATAATTTCAAATTGGTTTCTTGAACATGGCAATGAGTTCACTGTACTAAAATGGCCCCCGTCACCAGATCTCAACCCAATAGAGCATCTTTGGGATGTGGTGGAACAGGAGCTTCGTGCCCTGGATGTGCATCCCACAAATCTCCCTCAACTGCAAGATGCTATCCTATCAATATGGGCCAACATTTCTAAAGAACGCTTTCAGCACCTTGTTGAATCAATGCCACGTAGAATTAAGGCAGTTCTGAAGGCGAAAGGGGGTCAAACACAGTATTAGTATGGTGTTCCTAATAATCCTTTAGGTGAGTGTGTTCACGTACTGTAAAATAAAGAGCAACCCCAAACTGTAATCCTAAGCCTAACCCTATAGTAAGTGCATTTTGTTAATTAGGCTAATATTACTCAGTACTTAAAATTACACTGTAACAAGGACATCTTAAAATAAAGTGTAACCCATCTGTTACATCCTGCCCTGTATGGGGTAGAGGAGGGGGAACAGTTATAAAAATTAAGAAAATTAAATAAATTAAACAAATTAGCATTGCAGAGCCCCTGTCTACCGTTCCAGCAGTTTTCAATAAACAACACAGTTTTAGTTAACTAAATCTACTAAAACGGACTCCCTCTCTAACAATAAACAGGAGAAACAATACATACAATATAATTGTCGCTCCCTCCCTACAGCTTCCTTAAATTTACAATTTTTACATAAAGAAGTAAACACAAGAAAATGCAACACGCCCTGCACTCATTAAATAAATATCCATTTACAATCAGTGCCACAAATCTTCCTTGCAATAGTATCACACACTAAAATACCTTACACGCTACACAAACACAAAGAAAATTTATCAAATGCCTTGGAACAGTAAGAGAGACGTCAGGGGAAACTCCAGCCTCGCGTTTCTGCTGTAACTCCAAACTGGACAGATGTTATATCAGAGCACATAGCCACAGGCGCTAATCTGAAGGAGGGAGACGCTCAAGCGTTGATTAGCAACGGTGACCGATTAGCAACAGGTGCTACTTCTCATGCTAGCAGAGCAGAGTGCAAAACACACAAGCAAACATGTATGCACAAAACATTTACAAAAATAAGCTCTGGAACGTAACATACATCTGCTGTGCTGCAAAGCTGTGCGAGCAACATAACAAAACATTAAAAACAGCAGTGCAGTTTTTTTCCCACATTAGAGCTCATTGGAAAAAATCTAATAAATGAGAGGAAATATTTCAAAAGAATATTCACACTGAATCAACATATTTGATGTTTAATCCACGGTTATGCTTAGCTAGATGTGGACCAATGAGATTTCATGGTGGTTACATGGGACCACATCGCACAATGATATGAAATACTTGGAAAAAAAAGTGCCATCTCAGAATTCAAACAATACATGCCAATAGAAGATCGGCAACATGATTGGTCCCATTGCACAGAAATGACTGGTTGCACTGTAGTGAAAAAGCACTCTAATAAAAACACAGCTCTGCTATGAAGCAAGCAATATTATAATCACAGAAGAGCAGCCACTGGCCTCCACAACAAAATTAATCAATAACCATTTACGGGCAATTTTTTGTTCTTGTTTCGTCTTCGCTAATGCAAGCCACTTTCTAAGGATGAAGGACGGGTCAATATTTCCAACCCCACAAATTCACTTGCCCAAGGAAAAAAAAAAAACAGGAACTTCCCTGCAAAGACTGATTTCCTAATTCCTATTTACAAAAAATGAAACCACAAACAGCATTGATTAACATCATAACTGCACCCAAAAGTGACATGACGAGTTTTGTTCTTCTCCATTCGGCAGGCTCGTTCATTAGGCATAAAGCCTATGAGGAAGTCATTAGGTAATGACTGGACTATGAGAGACCAATAAACAAGGCTTGTACAATAGGCCCCAGCAGAGAGAGACTTAACAGCAATTTATGTTGAGGACATCAGGAGACCGATAATCTTTTTATAGCATTCATTCTTTCAGCTTAATCCATTACTAAATACACTGGTGGCTTGCAACACACAAGAGGAGAGGGAAAAAAGGTAAGTGTTCTTTCACACTCTATCAAGTATTAGTGATACACAACTGAGGGTCAGATTTCACTATACAGTATAATAAAGCTTGAGTTTTGGTCCTGTAATCTAATAGGAAAAATTGCGTTACAAGTGAATTTTCCATAATACAAAAAAAAAAAAAAATTTACATGGAACTTTTTTCTAGCTGCTCATAACTACTGCTAAAAGAAATATGTAGAAAAAATAAATAATAATTTCTTGCTCTGCAATGCCGTGAAATTCTAAGGGAATCAACCTTTTGATTCAAGGCATTTCTATCAACCGTGTAACGGCGATGTTTATTTTCATTTCTCAAATCTAAAATGAAATTTTAGAAGCCATGCTAGTTATATGTAACTTTGAATGTCACCGCCTGGTTTACAGCTTGATTACAGTGTAAAAAAAACATTTTGGAGTGCTGCATGCAAGACCGATGTCTGCTGTATTCCATTAAAGGAGGATGCTTTTGCTAATGCATGATATTAGAAGTCACTTCCACCCTGCACTGTACTCGCCCACTCCATCCTATAGAGAGTCTGAGAGTGCATAATTACAAAGGAGCAATGGCATAAAATAAGCACTCCTGGATTGACAAACAGGGAGGTGGGTGGGTGGATGGATAGATTGACAGAAGGAGGAATAGATGTATGTAGAAGTGAGATAGATAAAACGACAGACAGATAGACAGACAGACAGACAGACAGACAGACAGACAGACAGACAGACAATTATTGGTAGAATGCTAAATAAAACTGTAGATTGAAAAAAAGACAACTGAAAGAATGAGACAAATAGATAGAAAGGTAGAGGACATATATAAAAAGAAAGAACCATAGATAGAACAATGGATAGAAAGATATAGGTAAAATGACAGATGGATGGATGGTACCTAAACTTTGAAATCTTCCTAACATTGTCCAAGAAGCAGACACAGTCTGTCAGTTTAAATCTAGACTAAAAATGCATCTCTTTAACCTGGCATTCATATAGAACAATATACATTTCTATTATTCAAATAATAGATAATAGGCTGCATAGATTAGGTCAGCCGGAACCGAGGACACTTCCTATAACACCCGATGTACTTGTTACAACATAAGAAGAATGGCCTCTACGCTAATGTTAGTCTTTCTGTTTATTCCGAGGTTTACTGAAGTCAGCCGGATCCAGATCAGATGGAGGACCTGTGCCTAGACACGACCATAACGCATGATGTAGTCAGCCTCATCAGCCCTGTGAAGGCCTCATCGACACGACAACCATCGGCACTGATCCTTAACAACTCGTCTCCATACCGGCGTGATGACCTGGATAAAATTTCTGAATGTTCTGATCCAATCTGACTTTTGACCTGTAATGCTGCCTGAATTATAATTATACACTGTTCGTTCATTGGCCAGAGGAGAACTGCCCCCCAACTGAGCCTGGGTTCTCCCAAGGTTTTTTTCTCCATTCTGTCACCTGATGGAGTTTTGGTTCCTTGCCACTATCGCCTTGGCTTTTGGCTTGCTTAGTTGGGGACATTTAATATTCAACAATATTATTGATCTGCCTTATTTAAGGTGGACGATGACGCAATTTTCTTCTCGAAACAAACTTTGTTGTATTATTTTCATGTTATCACTGTGAACGTACTCGGTTACTGACGTAACCTCGGTTCTCTCTAGAGAGGGAACGAGTACTGCGTAATATCTTACGCTATGGGGAAAACTCTTTTCCACGAGATATTGAAGCCAAAAATTATCCTTAATTTTTTATTAATGTAAAACGCTTTGCAGCAGCAAGCAGACATAGGCGAGACAGCTCGCGCGCCTATTGGCTGCCCTGCGGCAATAGCAGCAGCCTATCGAGAGAGGCTCTGCGTGACGTCACGACGAATGGGGGCCTTTCGCGCCCATATCGTCACGTCCCGCCAGAAAGGGCGTGGTCTCGCCCCATATCTAGGCTCGATAGCTGCTCTTACGTTGGTTTTCATCGCCGAAGCGAACCAGAGCGTATTCCAAGCACGGCAAGATACGCAGTACTCGTTCCCTCTCTAGAGAGAACCGAGGTTACGTCAGTAACCGAGTACGTTCTCTTACGAGAGTATCTCTCGTACTGCGTAATATCTTACGCTATGGGGAACACAATGCAACACGCCGTGCTGGTAGGGATCCAACACCAAAGTCCCAGGGGCCGAAGCCCGGGGCGCATATAGTGCATAATCACCATAAACTCACAGAGAGTGAGGGAAGAGAGGCTAGAAGCATCATTCCCTGTAAATAGCATCCGAAGGAGCTGATCATGTGACAAATAGACCATACCGTCAGGGTGAACATTCAGCCTGAACTGGGTGGCCACAAGTGTGTCGACATTTTAATGAGCTGCTGTACCGGTCAGTGACCAATACGCAGGTCAAACTCAGTATCTGAGCCGCACAGCGGGCAGATAGCACTGAACTTTATACCGCCAAAAGCTTAGCTTGCAAGGCGGGAACCTCCAAGTTATAGTATTTTATAAATGTAGACGGCGAGGCCCAGCCCGCGGCCATACAATATCTTGCAGGGTAACCCCGCTAGACCATGCCCACGAGGAGGCCATGCCTCTTGTGGAGTGCGCTCCAACACCCAAAGGGCACTGTAGGCCCTTAGAAGTGTAAGCCAGCGCTATGGCACCAACTATCCATCTGGATAGGCTCTGTTTCGAAGCGACAAGTCCCTTAGCACGGCCGCCAAACGAAACGAAAAGCTGCTCAGTCTGTCTGAAACCAGACGAGCGGGACACATAAGCCCTTAGTGCCCTAACAGGGCAAAGGAGACTCGCGTCCTTCTCCTCATTGAGAACCGGACGGGCAGACAGGGAAATCACCTGGGCCCTGAACGGTGTGTTGAGGGATTTTGGCACGTAGCCGTGCTTCGGTTTGAGTATGACCTTAGAGTCATTAGGTCCAAACTCCATGCATGACGCGCTCACTGAGAGCGCTTGCAAGTCCCCTACGCGCTTCACTGAAGCGAGAGCCATAAGAAACGCTGTCTTGAAGACAAGTGTTTCATGTCTGACGACTGGATTGGCTCGAATGGGGCACCTTTCATGGCCTCCAAGACCGTGGAAAGGTCCCATGTCGGGACTGAAGGGGGCCTGGGAGGGTTTAGCCTCCGAGCTCCTCTAAGGAAACGCACGACTAAGTCGTTCTTTCCTAGTGACTGGCCAGACACCGGTTTTACAAACGTTGCTATGGCCGCCACGTATACTTTGAGCGTGGAAGGGGTCCTGCCCTTATCCAGTAGCTCCTGAAGGAAGGAAAGCACTTCCGTAACCCCGCAGTCTACAGGTGAAAAGCTCTGCGCTTGACACCAAGCAGAGAACACAGACCACTTCGAGGTGTAGAGCCGTCTGGTAGACGGGGCTCTAGCCTGCGCGATCGTGTTTAACACTCCCTCTGGGAGGTCAGCGGGTACCCGTTGATGGCCCCTGCGTGCAGGGACCACAAATCCGGGCGAGGATGCCAAATCGAGCCTCCCGCCTGAGAGAGGAGGTCTCTCCTCAACGGTAAAGGCCATGGGGCAGCGCTGGTCAGCTGCATCAGGACAGGGAACCACGACTGGTTTGTCCAGAGCGGAGCTATGAGTAGCACTGGGCATCCCTCCCTCCTGATTCGCTCCAACACCTGAGGCAGGAGTGAGACAGGGGGAAAAGCATATAGGGGGCGGCGGGGCCAAACATGGGCCAGCGCCTCCCGGCATTTCGAGAAGAATCTCGGGCAGTGAGCGTTTTCTTGGGACGCGAACAGGTCCACCTGCGCTTTGCCAAACGTTTCCCACAGCAGCTGGATCGTCTGCGGGTGCAGAGACCATTCTCCTGCTGGGACGTTGTTTCTGGACAGCTTGTCTGGCCCCACATTTAGGTGACCAGGCACATGCGCCGCTCTCAGCGAGAGCAGGTTGTGCTGAGCCCAGACCAGGAGGCGTTCCGTCAGCCTGTAAAGGTTTCGGGACCTGACGCCGCCCTGGTGATTTAAGTACGCCACCACTGACATGTTGTCCGACCGGACCAATACGTGGTGGCCTTTTATCTGGGGACAGAAGCGCCGTAGCGCTTTGTCGACTGCTATTAATTCCAAGCAGTTTATGTGAAGGAGCTTCTCCCGTACTGACCATAGGCCAGCTAGCGGTCTGCCTTCGAGCAGCGCTCCCTGCCCCGAAGTGGAGGCGTCCGTAGACACCACCTTCACACTCGAGGGGATCCCCAGACTCACACCTGACTGATACCAGTCGGTTGCTTTCCATGGTTTCAGAGCCGAAATGCACTGAAGGTCGACCCTGAGGCGAAATAGACCTGCGGTCCACGCCCTGGGGGGGACTCGTGCTTTTAGCCATAGCTGCAGTGGGCGCATGCGGAGCAGGCCCAACTGGAGTACGGAGGCTGCTGAGGCCATCAGACCCAGCATTTTCTGAAACCTTCTGAGCGGGACTATAGAGCCGTGGCGGAAGGATCTCGGGACGTGCTGAATATTCAATCCGCGCTCCGGTGACAGGCGCGCTGTCATGGATAGCGAGTCTAACACTGTTCCCAGAAAGGAAATTCTCCGACTGGGGAGCAGTGAGCTTTTCGCCCAACTGACTGTAAGGCCCAGCTCCTCGAGGTGCTCGAGTAATGCGGCCCTGTGTTCTATGAGCTCCGTTCGTGAACGAGCTAGAATCAGCCAATCGTCCAACTAGTTCAAAAACTCGCATGCCCCGAAGTCTCAGGGGGGGCGAGGGCCGCGTCCATGCACTTCGTGAACGTACGGGGTGCTAGGGACAGGCTGAACGGCAGGACTGTGTATTGATATGCCTGGCCCTCGAAGGCGAATCTCAAGAATCGCCTGTGATGGGACGCTATTTGTATTTGAAAATAGGCGTCTTTCAGATCTATTGACATGAACCAGTCTCCTTGGCGCACTTGCGCGAGGATTTTCCTGGTCGTAAGCATTCTGAACTGGCGCTTCACAAGCGTTCTGTTCAGCAGTCGCAGATCTAGAATGGGTCTGAGCCCACCATCTTTTTTCGGTACCAGAAAATATCTGCTGTATAAGCCCCCTTCGCCCTGAGATAGAGGTTCTATAGCCCCTTCTCTCAGTAGTTTCGCTATCTCGGCTCGAAGTAGATGAAACACTTCGCTTTACACCGTAGTTTCGACTCGCGCCGTATAACGGCGGGGGCGTCGAGCGAACTGTAGCGAACAGCCTCTCGTTATAGTGTTCAACACCCATTCTGATACCCCGGGAAGCCTTGACCACGCATCTGCGTGAATAGCTAGGGGTAGAATGAAATCTGGGCTCTGGCCGCGGCAGGACGGCGGCTCGAGAGCCCCTGTGTACTGGGAACACAACACCGTGTTTACAGCGTTCGAGGCGGGGGGCGCGCTGATCACAGCGGGCAGCCTGGCCGCGCTCAGCTTCTCTATGGCGGGACGCGCAGAGAAAGCGAGCGGGGCGAATCCCGTGGGATTCGGCGCGTGTGAGGGAATGTGGGCACATTTACTACATGCGGGCACATTTACTACACTGAGAATACTGTCAGCTCGCGCCGACTAAATCACTGCTGTGTTTACAGTGTGCGAGGCGCGCGCTGATCACAGCTGGCAGCCTGGCCGCGCTCAGCTTCTCTGTGACGGGTTGTGCAGAGAAAACGAGCGGGGGCGAATCCCGTGAGATTCGGAGTGTCTGTGAGAAATGCGGGCGCGAGACAGCGGGCACATTTTCAGCACGTAGAACACTCGGCTCGGGCCGACTGAATCAACGCTGTGTTCACAGCGTGCGGGGTGCGCGCTAATCACAGCGGGCAGCCTGGCCGCGCTCAGCTTCTCTGTGACGGGTTGTGCATAGAAAGCGAGCGGGGGTGAATCCCGTGGGATTCGGCGTGTCAGTGAGGAAATGCGGGACAGCGGGCACATTTACTGCACTGAGAACACTGTCGGCTCGCGCCGACTAAATGTGTGTTAGTTTCGTTTTTACAGAAACCAAGGGACACGCATCATGTAGTGTAAGCGGGCATTGTATGGGCGCGTTCACTACATTTTCTGCACAACCAACATGAGTTGGTTTTATTTGAGCTAGCCCTGCACCATGGCGGGCTGTGTCTGGGTGTGGGAATGGGCACTGGGACGTGGGCATTCTTACAACACTCGTAACACCATCGGCCGTGGCCGGGACACCAGAAAATGCACTCTTTATTGGATTTATCTGGGTAGCCATAGAAACGGCTTTTGTGCGCAGGCAAGCGGGCTGAGACACCGGCTGCTTCACTGCGAAATACACTGGGACAGTCACAACGCATGGAACTGAACGAGCGAGAAGTTTTGGTGGAAATCCGGCCGCAGCGGGATCTGAACACCGTCACTTTCCTAGAGAGACTAGGAAGGCCTTGAGACCTCGGGCTTTACCTCAATCCTCGGCCGGGGCCCGCGCTGAGGGGGGCGGCGTCCAGCAGAGCGAGAGCGCGGTGTTTGATCTCGGGCCTGGCGGCGCTGCTAGTTAGCCGAAACGACGGCCTTTGTGCGCAGGCAAGCGGGCTGTGGAACCAGCTTGCTCACTGCGAAATACACTGGAACAGTCACATTGCTTGGAACTGAACGAGCGAGAAGTTTTGGTGGAAATCCGGCCGCAGCGGGAACTGAACACCGTCGCTTTCCTAGAGAGACTAGGAAGGCCTTGAGACCTCGGGCTTTATCTCAATCCTCGGCCGGGGCCCGCGCTGAGGGGGGCGGCGTCCAGCAGAGCGAGAACGTCGAGGAACACGGAGCGCTCAGCTTCCGTCATCTCGGATAGTTAGCCACAAATGTTTCTCACCATTCAGGGGGGAAAGGCGCGGGTCTCGACTGTGACGGAGCTTCGTCTTTCCCGAGAAAGCGTCCGTCCAGCCTATTGCGCGTTAGTTGCGCGAACGCCTTTCAGTCGAGGCCGATGTAATCCACGGCTTGAGAGAGCGGACGCATCGGCTCAGTTTCAATGCCGTCTCCGGTAAGTTCGTCGAGCTCAAGTGCGGACGCGGCGGCAGACGGCGGCCACTGTCCGTCCGTGGGCGACTCGAGCGAAGCCGGCGAAGCTGGCGGGCGAACCGGCGAGCTTTGGCGGGCTGGAAATAGCTCGGGCGCGCGCTGGGCGCGGCGCTTCTTGCGGCGCGGCGTCACGGCAGGCTGGGATGCGGGCTCGGATAACGCAGCTAGGCGAGTCCGCAGAGTCACCATAGGCAAACGTTCACAATGATGGCATCCGCCGTCAGCGAGCGCGATGGCCGCGTGATCCTCACCCAGGCAGGACACGCAGATGACATGGCGGTCCTCATCGCTGAGTAGGGCTCGGCAAGAACCACAGGAAGGCATCTTTAAAAAGACGCCGCTCTTTTAGAGGGGTGGGAAAAAAAGGCAGATAATGCAATCACACACACTCTAAGCAGAGGAAAGGATATGTACGCAGGAAAGCGCAGCAGGTACGGCGGCTGAAGGCGGCGAGGCCAGCGACTCCAGGCTCGATGGCACGTCCCGCTGAAGGCTACAGGTCGACGGCGCGGCTTCTCACTCTGGATCCAGCGATGCGGGAGGCTTCGCTGAAGAGATGAAAATCAACGTAAGAGCAGCTATCGAGCCTAGATATGGGGCGAGACCACGCCCTTTCTGGCGGGACGTGACGATATGGGCGCGAAAGGCCCCCATTCGTCGTGACGTCACGCAGAGCCTCTCTCGATAGGCTGCTGCTATTGCCGCAGGGCAGCCAATAGGCGCGCGAGCTGTCTCGCCTATGTCTGCTTGCTGCTGCAAAGCGTTTTACATTAATAAAAAATTAAGGATAATTTTTGGCTTCAATATCTCGTGGAAAAGAGTTTTCCCCATAGCGTAAGATATTACGCAGTACGAGAGATACTCTCGTAAGAGAATCTGCTTTAATACAATCTGTATTGTAAAACGCGCTATATAAATAAAGATGGATGGATGGATGGATGGATGGATGGATGGATGGATGGATCTTTGCTCTCATTCTACTGTTTCTTTCATGTGTTCGATTCTGAAGCCTTTCCTTCAGGTGTCACTGTGTAAAACACTACAACAACCACATTATCAATATGAATACTGATCCTCGTTTGGCCTATGCAGCCCAGTCTCTTTTTGTGGATAAGCCCACCTCTAAATTAATTATTGAGATTTTAATAAAATTCTTATGGAAAAATAAGCCTCATTATATGAGAAAGTCAGTCATATTAAACTCCTATAATAATGGTGGTCTGAATTTTATTGATTTTGATTCCCTCAACAATACATTTAAAATTAATTGGCTAAATCAGTACCTAACCAAACCATCTTCTATTTGGAATGTTTTTCCTCAACTTGTTTTTTCACAACTTGGTGGCATTAATTTTCTCTTAATGTGTAATTATGATATATCTAAACTCCCTATCAAACTCTCCAACTTTCATCGTCAGGTTCTCTTAGCATGGGCTCTAATTTCTAAACATAATTTTTCACCACATATATGTTATATTTGGAACAATAAGAACATCTTATTCAAGAATAAGTCTTTATTTTATGAGAATTGGTTCAGTAATGGTTTATTTCTAGTGGAGCAGTTGTTTGATAAACAAGGTCTTCTGTTCAGATATTCAGAATTTCTTTCTGAATATCAAATACCAATAACCCCAAAAGAATTCGCTACAGTAATGGGAGCTATTCCCTCGGGTTTATGTATGCTTTTTAAAAAACTGTAATTACTCTTCCGCAGTATCTACTGCATCCCTTCCTAAACCTTGTGATACTTCTGTTGGTCAAATCTGTTTTTCTGAGTCGAAAGCTAAAAACTATAAAATAAGATCTTTATTTCTTAAGGATTTGATTTCTGTTCCACCTGTTATTTCCTTTTGGAATAATTTGTTTGTTAACCTTAATTGGAAAAAAATATGGTCTTTACAACAGAAATTCTTTCTCACAAATAAAGTGAAAGAAATTTCCTTTAAGCTCATGCACAAGTTCTATCCTGTTAAGACATTTATACAAAGATTCAAATCTGACATTGAGATAACATGCTCTTTTTGTTTGAATTCTGATGAAACAATGGTTCACTTATTTTGGTCGTGTCACTACACTCAGAAACTTTGGAATGATATTGATGTATTTATCAAGTGTAAGATTTGGCCAGGCTTCTCAATACATATGAGAAACATTATATTTGGGTATTTTGACTCAGACCCCACAAACGAAAATGGCTGCTTTGTTATTAATCTAATTCTTTTCCTAAGCAAATTTTACATTCACAAATGCAAATTTTCAAACTGTAAACCTGTCTTCTCTGTTCTCTTAAAAGAGATAGAAAATTATATAAATGTGATTTCAGTATCTACTAATATGAAAGCCATAAGAACTGTTAGAGTCTGTACTGCCTTTGATCTCTTCGTGTGAAAAAATTAATGTGATGTAATGGCCCTACCTCTTTCTTTTCTTAATCTTTTTTTTTTTCTTTTTTTTTTTTTTTTCTTTTGCTATTGTCTCCTGTATTGTTTTGGTTGATATTATGTGATGTATGTATGCTTTCTCTTTTGTATGTTCCCGTTCTCAGCATTAATAAAAAAAATAAAAAAAAAAAAATAAAAAAAAAATATATGAATACTGATCTAGGATCCATAAGGAATATTTCAGTTCCGTGTCTATTTTAGCCTGCAAAATCTTTTTTTTAACTGGTTATTTACCCAAATCTGTTTGCCTTTTCTTTCTTTTGTGGAACAAATAAGAAGATATTTTGAAAAAGTATAGGCCTAGGTTTTAATTTTTTTTTGTCCATATAATCAAAGTCAGTGGGGGTCCTATGTTGTTTTGGACCCCATTTACTTTCATTCTATGGACTAAAACTTTTTAAATATTTGTAAATATTGCAGAAGATTAGAATGTATATTTCTTGCTTCACACAATTACTGATAGTTGTTGAAAAAGTGCTGGAAAACCTACACTGTTGCTGCTGTCACGCTATTGAAAAATGTAAAGTTAGCAGTATTACAGCTTTTAATTAGTTACTGTAAGCAAGTTAGTTAATTGAAGTTAATGAGTGTGTGAGCAGGGTTAAGCTGATTAGCGCACGGGACATTGTTCTTCCTGTGCATGTCGTGTGTTCCTGCTGTCCAGAGCAGCACTTCTGGGCTTTAAGTTGAAATGCAGCAAACCATTAGTTCTACTTAAAAGCCAACACATCTTTTCCTACAAAGGAAACGAGTGGGAGCGGAAGAGCGAAAAAAAAAAATAAGAATAATTGAACAGTCTGATCCCTAGGTTACACCTAATCCTGTTTAATTAACTAAAAATCCTCTAGCGTTTCATCAAAGCCAGCCAGAAAAGGAAGAGAAATGACAAATCGTGCAGTATGTCGTTTTAAAAGCTCCGTCTACGCTCTCCTTTCCTTTCCCCCCGTGTTCTCCTCTGGTTTGGAGAGTCCACCTGCTGTGAGTATTTCTATTGTAGCTCAGAGCTCTTCACGCAGCCAGCCGCGTGGCTCAAAGTGCCTCTTAACCCCTCCGCTGCACCTGTCTTCCCAGCATGCTCCACTCTGCCTATGTGACAATAAGAGCGGTGTTCAGAGTATCAGCACACATGGGCTCCGCAGTGCAGGGTTTGAGCAGCACTGAATGTTCTTTACAGAGAAAAGATAATGTGTTAGTGTCTCGCCCTCTCTGAAAAGAAAAAACACTATAGAATATAGAAATAGCTTTATGAAATTTAAATCTATAACCACACCCATGCACATATAAAAATGCCGGTTTCACAATTGTAATGGGGGCGAATACATCGTGCAACTCATTTGTGAAACTTTTAAATTGTTGGTCTAAATGTATGATGTGTTAGACAGGAGTGTCAGGCTCTAAAACAACACTTTATGTGGGGGGATTTTTGTTAAGCAGTGGAGAGTGCTTTTTTGGAGCTAAGGAAGTCAACATAAAATCAGCATTTTGCTGATTTAATAACCAAAATTGGGGTAAAGCGTGAAATTGAAATTGTGTATGTAATCTAAAAAATAATATTAATCTAATCAATATTTGACATGAAAAAAAAATGCTCACCAATCAATAACTATAAAATACTAAATGAACATTAACAGAGTTAGGTTGAAAATTATTCATCTAAATTACAAGCTTATTAATACAACATTAATAAAACCATAAAGAAAATCAATTATTTATTACATTTTATTGATATTATTGTCGTGAACAACTAAAAAACAACAACTTCAAAGTAGAAAGTGTTTCATGAATGCTGAATACAAAGGTTCTGCTGCTTTAAGATACGAGTTATAATACAATTCTCAACAAAATAAAAAATATATCACTTTCAAATGTTTGGGATTGGTGAGATTTCTTAAATGTTTTTTAAAACTTTCACCAAGGCTGTATTTATTTTATTTTAAAAAACACAGTAAAAACAGTAATACTGTGAAAATTCATTATTATTTAAAATAACTATTTTCCATATTTTAAAAAGATATTTATTCCTGTGATGGAAAGCTGAATATTCTTTTCAGGATTATTTGATAAATAGAAACTTTAAAAGAACAGCATGTGTCTGAAATAGAAAGCTTTTGTAACATTATAAATGTATTCACTGTCACTTTTAATCTATTTAATGGATCATTCCTGAATAAAAGTATTAATTTCTTTCAAAAGAAAAAATAATTCTTACTTACTCCAAACTTTTGGTAGTGTATAATGTTACAAAATCTTTATATTTCAGATGAATGCTGTTCTTTTGAATATTCAATATTGAATATTCTAATATTGAATATTTCATCAAAGAATCCTGAATAAAATTTACACAAATGTTTTCAACATTGATAATAATAATATTAAATGTTTCTTGGGCAGTAAATCAGTATATTAGAATGATTTCTGAAGGATCATTTGACAATGAAAGACACTGAAAGCTGAAAATTCAGCTTTGCCATCACAGGAATAAATTACATTTTAAAATACATTGAAATAGAAAAATAGTTAAATTAAAAACAATATTATTGTCAAATATTATTACACTGTATTTTGGATTGAATAAATGCAGCCTTGTTGAGACTTCTTTTAAAGACATTAAAAAATCTTATTGATCCCAAACTTTTGAATGGTGGTGTACACACAGTACTGTACAATTTAATTGCAATTTTATTTCCTCAAGTCATCTTACAAGGCACAATGAACTACTAGAGGCCACGTTTGACAGCCTTGTACTCTACAAAGGAGGCTTACTGCGGCGCAAACAATTCCCTCTCTTGTGGAGTGCCACTGTTTTATTCTCAAGTTTTCAGCAATAGAGAAGGGGAAGGTTATGCTTACTCAGCACGTCTCCTACTTCAGGCCCATGTGGGTGGGTTAATGCAGGTCAGAACCAAGGGCGAGATCTACTTTAACATTAACGGTCTTCCTTCTCAACTAGAATGTTGAAAACAGTGAGAGAACAGCATGAAGTGGTCTAGAGATGCATTTCAAGTACAAGCGAGACAGATGGACGCTATGTTTTAAATCTCAGAAATGTGTTAAAAACATAAACTGGCTGAAATTTATCTCAAAAAGCAACTTGTACACATTAGTGAATGAGAGTAGCAACTGTAACATGATTTGTCTGCTACAATTTTTAGCTAACACACTTTATGCTGTAACAAGTAACAGGCTAAGACGTTTAAAAATCGTGTTATGTTCAATTCTGCTACACTCCATTTAACTGTTTTGAACGCTAGAAAAAAAAAACATTTCCAAATCTCTGGTCTCCTCTCCATATCTCCATGTTCCCTCACATTAATCCCTCTATCTAATCTGCAGTCCATCTCACTCCCCCTTTATTTCCATCTGATTCATGCTCCAATGTTCTTTGTTAGAGGAGCTTGATCCTCCTCATATCCATCTCTCCCACCATTTTCCTATTGTCTCATCCATCACACCCTCTTATAATGTTCCCGTTGGCCTTGAGGTTGAGAGTTAGGATAGAGGGGAAAGCAAGAAGGACAGAGAAAGAAAGCAGAAGGGTTTTTTTTTTCTGGGGAAGCTCTATCCATACCTGTATCTAGCATGTACTTTTTAAAAGTGCTCTTCAAGAGATATTGCCTTTAAAAAAAATACCAGATAATGGCCAAACCGATTCGCCATCTCCAAAAAGCCAAGCCAATATTAGGCTATACACAGAGGAAGTTTTGTGCTCTTTAAATAACAGTTTCTCCATGTTGAATCCAATGATGTCGTTTTATTACGAGCCTCTTACTCAAATATCTGTTTGCCGTTTTTTTTAAATTCTCTGGAGGTTCAAACTTTAGTGTGCTTCATGTCAACCTTTCTCGCTTGTTGTGGCAACTACATATGTCGCGTTACAATCATTTTGTTACTTTTGAAATGAAACAAAGTCTCAGCTTTCAAATTCTGTCCATTTTATCACAAAATTCAAACAATAAAATACCGTTTTGGCGCTCTTGCTCAATGTAGCGCGAGAGATCACTGTAGCATGTAAGAACGCAATCATCCCTTCCTCACTACTTATAGAACGAAATAAACATGAATGAACATAAGAAAAAATGCAATCTTTACTGAAAACCGTATCGTGTCTCTCATGTTATTGCTCAATCCGTGTTTCAACCGCAATAAAACAGCTTGTAAACAATGTAATTTGCCATTCGTTGACCATTATCTTTATAAGCAAGATAAACTCGCACACTCAAGTTTAAGATAAACTTCTTTCACTCGCCACCAAGTGGACAGGGGTTAGAATTACAGTTACAATAATTTCACCCTCAGTGTAATCTGTCAAAATACGAACGGCACTTTCCGTCACTGCTAAAAAATATTACGTCAATGATGGAACATTTTCAGTTAACGCATCCTTTGTTTCCACACCACACACTTCAAAGTAACTTTTCTCTATGTTTACGCATGACGTGTGTGCCTACGCAATTTCTCGACAGGTCTAAAACATAAACACTTATAATAGGCTCACTATAGTGAAATCAGGGTAAGACAAAAACACTTTTTGGAAGAAGGATTGATGATGTAGGCTATTGACTTAAATAATATTATACATTTTGTTGATTTTGAACAAAATAAATGACAATAAATTTTCAGTATAAAAAATGACAGTTTAAAGCTGAGACTTTGTTTCATATCAAAAGTAAAGCTAATTGCGATTAGTGTATGGTAGGTGCGCTAGAAATAATGTTTCGTGAAGCTTTGTCACATATCAACTGAAAATACTATCATAGACTACACTAGATTATCCATGTTCTATGCACGAAACAGTCAAAATGCCCCTTTTGGGAAACGCTAATTAAACATCACCGTTTCGGTCAATGATTTCACCCCTCCAAAACTGTTTCAGCCAAAACAAAAAAGTAATTTCAACATTTTCTGTTGCCAAAATTTCAGTGTGTCCCTATTTTACATTTTTGCAGAGTTCAACTTACTGCTTTGATGTTTGTGTTTAAGTATTTTCCCATTCTGTTCTCTAAAGCATCATTTACACTGGTGGAGTTGTGTTGAGAGCCGTACACCTGAGTCCTGCCACACAGCTGTTCCCATCTCTCCTGGGAAACATCCTGTCACACAGAAACACTGACACACAGCATGATGGCCATCAGGGACAAGCTAACCATATCCTTCACCTGACATGTAAGTGCTCTCTGTACGTTCAAAGAGTGTTTACAACAGCACAACCCTTCTTGACATGAAGGCTCAAATCAGAAGAAAAAACAGTAGAACATACTGTAGACACAGCCTAAACCATCAGCATGCAAGTTAAAGCCAAAATCACTATTCAGAATAAGACCTTGAGTTGAGACCTGACTAGGAGCACCATAAAACAAGCCAAAAAAGTGAAATAAGCCAATAAACAAAACAACGCAGAAGGCCTAGTTCTTTATGTAATTTAATGTTCTATCCTGACCTAATATTTTTATAAAAAACCAAGAAAAGTTGCAACTGAACTTGACAGCCAGCCAGCTTGACAACACATGTCACACCATGTATTTTAATTATATGGAAAAATCAGCTTTGACATGATACGTTTTTTTGTGTTTCTACAATAAGGATCAAAAGACCATTTGGGATGTTGCATTCCAAATTAAATTTGAGATTTTTGCAAAAAAATTATGTATCTGATTAAATTATATAGCCTAATATTTAAACAGTATTTAAAATTATATTTACATTAAAATATTTTTTATAGCCTAAAAATGATATTAAAATAGATTACCAACTAGAACTTAAACCTGAAAAACTGACTGAATACAGCCTAGGGCCAAAGAGGGTTTTTTTCCAGAGGCTAGCTTAGGCTATTTATCAGTCGCGTTTTTTAAAAGCAGCAGCGTGAGGAGGCGCTGAGGGTCTATTTCATGCTGAGTGTTCTGAGTTTTTACCATAGATAGTAAAAGAAATGGACACAGCGACCCCATAGATTGTAAAGGAGAAAAGTGAAGCTCTTTAGAAGCACTCACTTCCTGATGGCTGAGCGACTGCGCATGGTCAAACTGAGCTTGACGACGGAGATGTGACGTGAGCAACCTAGTAGCTGTGCCAAGAGAAATCTGAATCATTCCCTTCCGAATTTTGCAGAGACGGATAGCGTGAGTAGGAGCCGTCCATGAGCTAGCAGCAGGATCAACTTTATGACTCTCTATGGGCTTCTCCCTTGACTTTATGCCTCCACGTCCGCCGATTGCCTGCGAGCTTCTCCTCCTGTCTATACGGTAGTTTCTCTAGTGTGCGGCAGAGAATCGCTTGGTTATGATGCAATCGTTAGCCTAATTTTACAAAAACAGCTTCTAAATCGGCCATAACGTAAGATACAAAGGAATGGAGCCTTTTATACATTGTCGTATTTCTTTAGAAATAAATAATGGACAAATGGAGTCTTTGGAGGCCTCAGATGTACAGTTTTTCGCTGTTAAAGTGACGCCAAAATGAATGGGAGTCAATGGAATGCTAACAGCAGGTGATGGTCTGCTACAATGGCGGCGCCCAGGGAGGCTTCAGTTTCCGGTTGATGGATAACCCCCTTGGTTTTTACCGCTCGCAGAGAGTTAAAGAATGTTCAACTTTGAGTAAAAAGCAGCACTCATCTCTGACTGTCACCTTTTACCCAGCCGTCCAATCACAGTGGAAGAGAGGTGGGACAAATACCACACAATCACCGACACATTCTGCTTGTACAACGATAACAAACGACAGCAACAAGCACATTTCGATAATTTATTCGAAACTAATGACAGAGCAAGTACGTTACCTTGTGTCGACATTTGTGAAATTAACTACTTGCGATATCAGATACTAGTAACAGTTCAGCGGATATTCCATTAGATAGCACATTTAGCGTCTCAACGGGAAAAAAAAACTGCAGATGAGTTTTCAGATGAGCGCTGAAACCATGAGCGAGCATGATTGGCATTATATAATATCTGCTGCCAAAAAAGGAAAAAAAAACTCAATAAAGCAAGGTTCACATTCCTTCTGCATGACTTTATTACTGCATGCATGTGCCTTGGATCTGTAAACAGCACGGGGAGGGAGGAATAATATACATGGAAATTGAGAGGGACAAATACGATTTGGTGTCTCGCCAGCATTCCTCAAAGTGCAATTCTTTGCTAAAGTAGATATAATAGAGAGATGTTAAAAACAGATGGCTAATGCTTCAGTCCCTGATTCTTTTACTTTTTCAGTAAGAGCAAGAAAGGAGATTTTGCTTACTCTGCAGCACCTATGCAGATGGGTTAATGTGGGTCAGAACCAAGGTTGAGATCTACATTAACATTACTGGGCCTCCTGCCCACAGTTGAACAGAGAGGAGAAATGTAAAAGAGGCACACACCTAAGTTCTCTAGCGATGCATTTCAAAAGGACAGTGATATTAGACAACATTCACTATCAATACATTGAAAGTAAGTTATTTACAGCATGCAAGTTATTTATTGTAATTGTTGCAATCTTGATTCAAACACCCATGATCCTAAATGACATTGATTCAGCTATGTCTGTTAAAACTTTTTCAAGTACGATCATAGCGAACAATCAAATCAATAGGTTACTGTAGGGCTGGGCGATATGGCCAAAAAAAAATATCACGATATTTTTTTTTATATCAGTCGATATCGATAATTATCGATATCGATTATTATCACGATAAATGTCCAATTTTTATTTCTTTCAAGTTTAAAGGCAGATTTTTGCTCCTAAGTGAAAGTTGTAGAAACCAGAGCATTAATTGTGGTTTTAAACTAGGCCCTACTCTTTATTTTCAGAACATATCATGACAAACACTTGCCAAACAGGTGAACATTTCACAAATCTGAGGTAGAACATTCAAACATTGTAATTTTTCCTTAACAAAATAAATATCTGAATAGAAAAATATTTCTTCAGCACAGTTGGCACTGCAGTGCAGGCTGCAATATTAATATTACATGTTTTGTCTCAAAATGCATATTTGACTGTGAGTTGACAATAAATCTGCATCCTAACTCAAACTAATACTACGTTAAATGTATGTTCATTAACAAAACCAGTAACATCTGTTTTAAAAAAACATTTGGTACATTTGGTAAAATGTAATATGCTGACTGTTTTGAGTTTTATTAAAATTAACCATTGGCAGGTCATCCAGTATCATGCATTTAGATCATGATAACCACAGATAAACCCAGGCATAGCCTATAACTTAGCACCTCACTATCATGGCAATATGTAACTATGGTTGCTATGGTATTTGTATGAAAAACAGTACTTGTCTAACAGTTAAATACATTATTAAATACTGTAATTATAATCCATTAGTCATTTATACATTGTCTTCATTAATAATATAATACAATTCAATATGTATATCCCACATTTCATGGTGCAGTTAATATTACTAGGCTAACGTTACAGTAAACCCATGGTAAATGGATTCAGTATCAATTCAGATTATGACTGTATCGTTGCGCACAGTGTTTCTCCTGTTTGTCAGCGCTGTTTCATCTGCCTTTAAACTGAGACATTTGTGTCCTTCGCTGAACTCAAGCGCATCTCACTGGATCTCGTGAGCGAGACAATCAGAGTAAACGCGTCTGCGGTCTGCTCTAGTGAGCTCGCGCTGCGCTGCCGACTGTTTGGACTTTGAGCCGAGCAGATTAACGGTCCGTGTGGCGCGCGCGGTTCAAATGAGTTTCGTTCCGCTTTTGACGCATACACATTATCGAACATTTATCGACCTCTTGATATCGTTTTATCGAGAAAAATTATATCGCGATAATTATCGTTATCGTTTTATCGCCCAGCCCTAGGTTACTGTCGTAACCCCGGTTCTCGGAAACATCGAGTGTGGAGATCCACCTATAGGAAGGGCATGCATACCTGACCTCTGCAGAAGCATCCAATTGCACCAAGTCTGGCTAGACAGACAGAAGCATGCAGCCAATGCCAGGTTGCCGCACGAGAAGCGAATATTCATTTATTTTGTTGCACATTTTCTTTTTGTAAAAAATAAATCTTATTTTTGAGCCCTCACGCTTTCACTGCAGTGGCTTTTACACAGACAGACAACACTCTAAAATCTAGTTGTGGGAATAATTTCCCTTGAAGCAACTTCAAGCAAAGTTTCTTGCTCAAGGGCACAATAGTGAAATCTTATGACTCTTGCAGAAATCAAACCAACTACAGTTTGATTACAGGTTCACAGCTTTAACCTCTCCACCACACCACCCTTGGGAGTGACGAGTGTCATATGATGTAACGATGGAAATAAATAAATAAATAAATCACAGTCCGAAACTACAAAACCTCTTTATAACCACCAGATATGAAACATGTTATTTTGACTGGATCACTGTATTATCAGCTGTGAGCAGTCTGTATCTGTCAGTAACCCACACCGCTCATGAGCAACATATGAGCATGTTGTCTACTGATCCTGAGTGGCAGAACAATTATATCACCTATCAAATCCATGCTCTCTCATTATAGTGCCGTTCAATCATAAATCTCAACAGCCCGCCACCCCCATCCTCCTCTAGCCAGAAAATTCCCCAGATGCTGTTATTTTCCCTGATGCAAGGCCTTTAAGGTACAGCCAGCCTGTGGAGATGAGTGTTCTTGGCAGCATCCACTGGCAGCGGTCCACAGGGAAAAACTCATCAGCCAGTGTCCGTGGTTCAGGATGCAGCGTTTTGCGGGGACAACAAGGTCCAGACTTCTCCCGGATGGGATGAAAGATTTCTACCTCTGACACTGATCTGAAGGCTAGACTTCATAGCCACGAACAGAACTCATTTTTTTGGACATTCGCAGAAACATAAATCTCAGATCGGAATCAATTATCTGGACCCGGAGCAGACTTAAATCCTTCGGTACGGTGGCTTCTGCCGCTCTGTTATAATCCAGGGGAGTTATAATAAAACATAGCGCTCCTTCGTGACCCTGCACACATCGTTGCAGAATTAATATCTCCATATGGCTCTGACCCCTTACCTATTATTCATTTTCTTCATATGAGAGGGGAAAACAGTCAGCGGGGAATTAAATTGAGTCCTTTTGAAGGCACATCCTCACTAATCTGCCCGAAACATCTTAATTATCTCTCTAAATCTAAATCCTCGGTGACCAAACAATGTGTCATCCCTCTATATCTGAATATATGCGTGCTTTCAAATCTGCCAATTTCCTTTTAATAAGATAACAGACCTGATCCTTCTGGGAGGAGGACAGCTTTAAGTACTTTCAAGCACTATTCTATAACAGAGTCCCAGTACGTCAACAGATTAAAAGGATATATTCCTTAAATCTGACTGAAAATTCAAGCCATCACAGTTATAATCAAATGTATCTAAATTTAACAGTAATTTTAAATGTTTCATAGTTAAAATGTTAGCCAGGAATCAAAATTTGCCATTTTTAGCTATTGAAGAGGTCTTCAAATGGAGTTGCGCCAATATTAAAAAATTCTAAATAACTTAAAATATATATATATATATATATATATATATATATATATATTATATATATATATATCAAAATGAATGCCACAGCTGAATTTATTCATCACAATATAATACAAAAATATTCATTTTGAGATTTGCTAAAGATGACATCTCTAACATTGTTAAATTCATAGTATTCTAGAGATAAACAACTTCATGACATGACAAATTAAATGTACAAATAGAAAATATAGATGCATTTAATTAATTTAAATTAGTTTTAATTTTTTTTAAAAAGTAGTACATTACATTTTAGTTTTACATTTTGCAGCTTCATAAATGTTGCTTTCAACATTGCATTTTTGTTTGATCCACATTTTTACAAAATAAATAAAATAAACATACATAATTTACTTTATATTAAAATGTGCATTATAATTACAGTTTTAAAATGTACAATTCAAATTTATAATAAAACAATACAATTATTTAAATATTTAATTTAAATGTACAAAAAAAGAAAATTAAAATATGGACAGTTAAAGATAAAATGTAAAAAAAAAAAAAAAAAAAAAAGGTAGGCCTAGTTGTAATTTTTTAAAATTAGTAGCCTACATTCAATTTTATTTTTACATAAAGGCCTACATAATTTACCTAAATAAAATTAAAAATTAATAAATGTAGTATTAAAATGTACAATTACAATTTATATTAAAACACTTTGTATTACACAAAATTGTATTAGTTTAAAATAAAGGTACTTAAAAATGGTAAAACAGAATGTTTGGACAAAAGGTTAAAACAGGCCAAAGGTTATTTTGTCATTCAACATCGGACTCTGATAAACGGCATAGAATAGTGCACAAGTACTGTACTCAAATTGGGACGCACCTAAAATCTCCACAATAGTGTTGTGTTGTGATATTTCATTGCTGTTTGTTGACAAACGAGTCACGGAGCTGGTGCCCATGGGCCCAGTCACCCAACCTAGCATGAAAACAAACCATAGAAAGAGAGTGTCAATTAGCAGATGCATCTGGTGAACAGTGCCAGCTATAAACCCGTCGAGCAAATCAGAAACGATGTCCGCTGCCAATAAACTCCAGATCGATAGGCCGAGAGCTGATGATTAATCTGGATGCTGAATACATACAGAAAACAACTGGGGCAGATGACAGTGACAGAGGCTGGATGGCACAAAGATAAAAGAGAAAAACTACATGAAAGTAGGCTAACCTTTGTAGGTCAATTACCTCCATCCCTCACATGCAGCGGTGAAAATTGGCAAGTGCAGGCACTCTGGGTAAGAGTGGTTCAAGTTCGTAGAGAAGTCACATGCACATCGACTAAGGCTCAGTGTGAAGTTCACTCAGAGAGCGATGGCCATTTAGTTATTTAATGGGTTTTACCCAGCAGACAGTCTCAGCAGGAAAAGCTCATACTGTTACTTTTGCAGCTATATTCAACTAACGCTAAAGACCAGTCATTAGAGAGTCACATGACAGTACAAACCAGATGGAACAAACAAAACAAACCCACATAGTGACGATTCATGTTGTGCTTGCTAATTTCCTGTGCTCTTGCCAGCGATCATGCACACAAGTACACTCGCACAGTATAATTCAGGCCGTGTTCGTCTCACACATGATGTAGTTTTGCCCTGGGCGCTGTGTGTGCTGTGCGTCCTGACAAATGTCATTCGGATCAATAAAAATCTTCTATAAAAACTATATACTCAGATGGATGCACCCGAGTTTATGCCTATGTGTGCATTATTGTGTGTGCGTTTGAGTGTGTGGATGTTTGCATATATGGTGTATCCATGTGTGTCCAACCGTGCATTTACAGATGAACATCACAGTATGATGCAGGGGAAAAATGGATTTTGCATTCAAGGCATGTGTGCAGGTAAAACAGTCTAATCAAATGAAAAAAAAGTTGAAAGAGGAGAGAGGGGGCTGGGAAATTATCAAATACACGTTATTCTTTTGGATTATATTGTGTGTAGGAATAAATGTTTAATACATTAAATATATATTCTATAACAATTCTATTGTTCATTCATTTTTTTTCATTTGGAAATAGCCTGACATTGGAAATAATACTCAGAACTTTAGACAAAACGGACAATAAAAGTCAAAAATAAATGTGCATGTGTTTTTGTTTAGAATTATATTTGACCACGCTTTTATGGCTGATATATGATTATATAGGAGAACAGGTGAGGTGGAAAAAAACTCCAAGATTATCAAAAATATGCAATTTGTTGCAGTTGCTGATATTTAAAAAATAAAGATGACATTCTGATAGCTTGTCATGAAAATCAATGAGATCTTTCTAACAGAATAGCAGAGAACTGCTTATAAATATCAGTTGGCAGTGACTCCTCTCTCAAAAAACGGCTTAGTTTGATGTATTTAAATGCTTAGTTTTATGATCAAAGCTCTGTAGTTTTTATTGTGGGGTCAAAACATTTGCAATGCAATAATGATGGAGAGAATGAACGTTCCTCAAAAGTATATCTATTGTATGCTCACATTTGAACTAGCCTTACACCTTTAACTAGGTTACACCGTGTTTACACTGTACACAGATTACATAACTATTCCACCGCGGCACAACCGCGGCGCCCCAAATACTGATAGCGGCTCCCTGATACCTGAAAATGTTATGCCCACACACACACACACGAGAGGAGAGAGAGAGAGAGAGAGGAGAGGGAGAGAGAGAGAGAGAGAGAGAGAGAGAGAGGAGAGAGAGAGAGAGAGAGAGAGAGAGAGAGAGGAGAGAGAGAGAGAGAGAGAGAGAGAGAGGAGAGAGAGAGAGGAGAGAGAGAGAGGGGGAGAGAGAGAGAGAGAGGGAGAGGAGAGAGGAAGAGAGAGAGAGGAGAGAGAGAGAGGAGAGAGAGAGAGAGAGAGAGAGAGAGAAGAGAGAGAGGGGAGAGAGAGAGAGGAGAGAGAAGGAGGAGGGGAGAGAGAGAGAGAGAGAGAGAAGAGAGGAGAGAGAGAGAGTACGCAAATGTAAAAGTGAAAAAGCGAGCGAGCATAGGTTTTTCAGCTGCTGATCATGCTGATAAATTAGAGGCCTTAGAAAATTTGTGCATCAAATATGATACAGCAGGCTTTATAGGATTTAATGAATACAATAATACATAATTAAAACAAATAATCTATTTAGGCCTATTCCTGCAACAGTACATCCCACACTGTTCTCTTTTCCTCTCTCTCTGTCTGACTGACATTAGTGTTGAGACAAGGTGGAGCTTCTTCAATAATTTACCTACAGGAGTCCATGAAAGAGGTGTCAGCCAATCAGAGGCCAAAGTCAAGAGACCGGCCAATGGGAAAGGATCACTGCATCATCAATACTGCACTGCCTTATTAGAGGAGATGTGGACAAACTGAATATTCTCTGCCATAAGACTATGAGTGGCGAGTCATGCTGTAGATACAAGAGCTTGTGCAACAGATGGTCTGGGTCCAGACAGGACAATGGGACGCAGGGTATGAGAGGCGGGGGAGGGGGAGGGGCCAGGCTCAAGTGTATTAAATGACTTTAAGGCTAAAAAGAAGACAGAGGAGATGAAAGGCAAAAACAGGGTGGCGAGTCCTATTAATTATCTACAAGCTTCTACTGCTCAAAATCGCAAATTATATT
This sequence comes from Chrosomus eos, assembly GCA_036326025.1. Lineage (NCBI taxonomy): Eukaryota > Metazoa > Chordata > Actinopteri > Cypriniformes > Leuciscidae > Chrosomus > Chrosomus eos. Next base: position 14,368,757 of record CM070834.1, read on the forward strand.
GCAACCACAAAACACAGACGAACAAGTCACTTGTGAGCAGATGTTAGTTGTAAACACTTGGTACCCTTATGTTACTGTATGTCTGTTACGACAAACAGGTTAACAGTTTCCCACTCAGTATGCAAATACAATTTGTTAATTCAGCTGGCACTTCTTAGTAGTCCACTGTATGAAGAAACTTTTGGGTATAATATGTCACAGTTTACTTTATTTAGCTATCCTCATAAATTAACTATAGTGTCCTGTACCCACTAGTAAAAAAAATATAAAAATTATATCTGGTGTCTGAATAATTTTTGGTTTGACTGCGCGCGCGTGTGTGTGTGTGTGTGTGTGTGTGTGTGTGTGTGTGTGTGTGTGTGTGTGTGTGTGTGTGTGTGTATATAGATATAGTATATAGGTCTATATCACATAAAATACTGTATATTTTCTTTGAAAGCAATGGATAAAAGCATAAATATACATAAATATTACTGTGATCCAGTTCCAATATCTTAGTAAGGGAAATGGGTCTAAATTCTCAATATGCTCCTGTTTTGTATCCAGACTTTCTTGGGATCTTTACAAATGCTGTTGTAAAGAACAACCGATTATTTTTGATCTACATTATACAAGGATTGTGTAACCAGACTAAAGCTCAAGCTCATTTCTATTGTTTGTGGAGGATTTTATGCTGTATGTTTCTCACTGTGTTAGTCTAAAAAAAATGGGGGAAAAAATGTAAAACCGTCAAGACTTCTGTGCATCATGGAAGAGAGACTGTGTGTGTGTGTGTGTGTGTGTGTGTGTGTGTGTGTGTGTGTGTGTGTGTGTGTGTGTGTGTGTGTGTGTGTGTGTGTGTGTGTGTGTGTGTGTGTGTGTGTGTGTGTGTGTGTGTTTTGTGTGTGTGTGTGTGTGTGTGTGTGTGTGTGTGTGTGTGTGTGAGTGAATGAATGAGAAGCAGAATGTGAGCAAGAGGTTCATTCTTCTAAAATTGCTTTATATGTGTAGTTATTTCAAAAGCATAAATGGCTTAGGAGCCATAAAATGTCTAGAAAGTATTTTAGCAGGTGAATAACTAAAATTATACTGCACTGTTCTTTCACATGCTACAATATGCCAGAACACTCATACTGAATGCAAATACATATCAGAAATTCTGCAGCTTCTGACTTTCATTAAAAAAAGGTCAAATCCATTTGACATATGATAAAATACCCAGGCCGAAAACCATGACGCTACAGGCATGTGATTTCTTTTCACAAACACCAAAGCGACAGAGCTGGGATCAGTATCACAAAGATATCATGTGCTAAGAGGGGGAGGTCTTAAAATCACAGAAATGTGGACCAATGATCCACAGTCAGTCAGTCATATATCAACAGGTCTCCAACAGTGTGTAATGACTGAGCATCCATCCTGCCCTGCCTCAAATTGATGAGGTCTGTCAGAGAAAGGCAGTGTATATTCTCCGCTTTATGGTGGAGCTAAATCAAGATGAAGAATACAACGGACAGTCAGTCACCTGCTCTAAGCCCATGTAATGAACAAGAGATTATTGGAACAGAGGCCAAAACATTTGTGCCGCCTACTCAGTCAGAGACAATTAGCAGAGGGGCTGAGAAATGAAATAAAGCTGATATGCAGCTTTAAATTTTATTTAATGAAGAAAATCCAGTGAATAAGATCATGGAGGGATGGAGGAAAAGCTCTCCCTCCCTTCCTCCATTCTCTTATTACCTTGTGTTTCCTTCATTGGGAGAATGGGCAGGAATCTCTTATCCTAGGTTTCTACTTGTGCGTAAGAAACTGTTGTGGTTTCTCTCTTTGTGAAAAATCGCTTCTCAAAGTCGTGGATGCCAGATTTAGACTTTATTATTCAAAGAAACAAAGCCGACAAGGTTTCTTGGGGCTCCAGATTTCTGCCCCGTTCTCAATATATACCTATACATCCTTCACACACCCTTAGGCAAAGTTATTTTTACCATGTGACACACTAGAATAGAATTTCTTGCTGTAAACAACATATACCAAGCCTCTGTTCACATTTCATTTCCAGCACACAGACACCACACAGCTAGATAAATAATAGTGTTCACACAAATAGCTATATTATATTAAATTACTTATTTTATGTAATTCAATTATACATGCTAACATGTTAATTTCAACAGCTATAAAAAAAAATCCTGCTAAATTTACAGATAAAAATGTCAGCTGTTGTTGCCAAAAATTCACCATAAAAACATTCTGTGACAATGTTTCATGGATGGCATATTGGTGCCTGTATATTTTACAGCTTATAACTGTATTTTGGTGTGGCACAGTGGCTCAGTTTGCATGGTTTTCCTGTGTCTCCATGGGTTTCCACCGGGTGCTCCGGTTTTCCTCCGTTTTAGAAAAGTATATTTTATTAAGTAATATAAATTTTAATACCAAGCTACTCTAAAATTCTAACTTTAACTTGCAAAAACATAAATTTGACAGCATTTTACAGTAAAATTACATATGCGTTAAACCATTCACAATACAAGGTAACTTATAATAAACAGCTTTTTACTGTAGCAATTTTTTTTTTTTTACAATGTACTGTTAAGTCATCTGATTGGCGTCAATTGTGCAAATGTGTGCACAATTAGTTTATTTTGACTTGACAAAGTAGCCTATACATCTCACCTCATTTTTTGCCTCGCATTTGCATTAAGTTCAGCATTTGAAACTTTTGGTGCACTCTCTCACTGCATGCACCTCTCTGCTGTCAATACCACAATGCCCCAAACGAACTTTCTGCTCAGCTAGCGTGAGTAAATTGAACACGCTCACTCAGCTCAGCTAAGCACAAGTGGACAGGTATACGGTTAGAGGCAATGTTTATGAATCTTCTCGCTTGGCTCTAACTGAGATTACAAAGCAGCGTTTGACTGTCAGCTGGTAAACACGGTCTTAATCATCTTTCGGTGTCAGGACAAAGGCAAGAGGCAACCTCCTCTAAGTTTGAGCCATGGCAGCTTGCATGAGAGTCACAACAGCATTAAAATTCAAATCAACTCGACTAACAGGTGCTCTTATATGCGGTCAACCTTGAAGCAGGAGATGAGGAAAGATCGTTGATCATATGGGCTATCATAGCAGCACAGTGAACAAACACTGAAGGCCATGCGGATAGACCAACCAATCACGAGATGCCAAAGGGGATCACACGCATTCAATGTAGCCTATAAAGATGGTGTGGACAGGTCACCTAGAGCATGTACAATCCATCCTCATCATTGAGTCTGTAGACGCAGAGAGAGAGATGGAGACAGCTCAGACATCTGGACATATATAAGAGAAATAATTATGTCAGTCCAACTGGAGTGATTCCTCGATCGACCTCATTACAAAAACCAAAAACATCATGAATATTAACTAATACACGTGTCACAATTCGGATTGATACAAGATACTGATTTCACCATGCAATACTCTCACTTACTTTGAACAAAGCCAAAGTAGAGTTAAAATGGAACTTTAAAAAAAAAGGCTATATATATATATTTTGTTTTTTTTTTTACTTTGAAACAAATGCGGTAAACAAAAAAAAAACAAAAAAAATTCTAAATTTGGCATTACATCAAATTTTGCACAGGATAATGGTGACACCAGAATAGAAATGTTAATTTATTTTCTAGAAATATTCATCATTCTGCTTATCTAGAAATACAGAATTATGTTAGATACATATCCCTGAATGCATACATTAAAGAAGTTTTAAACATGTTATTTTATTAAATAATAGGGCTGCACAATTAATCGAATTTGTAATCGCAATTACAATTACGGATGCCACAATCATGTAATCGTTCAAAGGAGCAATTACACAAAAAAAATCCACTTACATTATTCTGTGTGCTTAAGATGTTTTTTTTTTATAACATTATAATAGAACGCATATTTTACTTTGGTTTGGTTTCTTTAAATAAAAAAAATGGATATTTGACATTTGAGGCTTAATGCTACAGAAAAGCAATACGTTTTTCAGTAAGAGTGTTTTCCGCTTGTTTATTTTGACATAACAATATCCATGCATTCGATTCAAACAATGGAAATAAAGCTATTTAAAACATAATTCAATGTAAATTGTGATAATCGTAATTAATAATCGCAATTACAATTTCAAGGTAATAACATTTACTATTTTTGTCATAATCGTGCAGCCCTATTAAATAATGTATTTTATTTTTAATTTTTGAATAATAATTAATAAACATTGACCATATTTACCATATTTGATGAACCCTTTCCATTTCTAATGCTAAATCTGTCTAAAGTTTTATTTTGAGTGAACTATGCAGGAAAGATATTGTCGCAATTCTCAAATGACGCTGTGCGTCACATCATGACGTACATAGTGACAGTGATAAATGTAGAACATCCGAATTGCATTAACACTACACATGTCAAACTATATAGAACATACTTTTTAATGGTCACAAATACTTGCTCAAAAAAAGTACCTACTCAAAGAGTATTTAGTTTCAGATAGAGCCACTGTTACTTTTTCCATGAGTTTTACCAACTAGCATTGTAACATGCAAACTGAAAATTATTATTGTAGTGTTTATGTCTGAAAACTTTAAGATACAACAAAATAATACAAGAAAGAAAAAGAAGAACAAAACAAATAATGTTCAGGGTTCATTTACAAAGGTCAAAACAGAGTCTGAGGAAATCCTCACTGTCCCTAATTCTGCTATAAAAATGAGGGATAACTGAGGGAGAGGCACCGATTAAAAGGACACTGTGCTGAAATGATCTGCACCTAGCAAAATCACAGTCAAATCGCTCTCCGTTCTGGCTGCTTATACAGTTTGTGTCTTCACCCAGGCTATGTCTGCAACTCTGCATTACATGAGAACAAGAGCATCAAGACAAGCGGAAGGTCATGTTCAGCCTGGGGAGAGGCCCGTTCATTTACTCATGCAGATCAATATGATTAACTGGGAGGAAGCAGCCTTCCCCACTGCCAGCTTCTGTTTAAGAAAGAATTTATACCCTGCTGTTCAACTGTGCCAGTTTTCCCCCGGCGAAGGGAAACAATGACACAGAAAGGAGGCAAACTGGTCATGTTCAGTTTCTCTTTCTCTTGGCACACACAACTCTACAGAGATTCACAAACATGGGAATATAGAAGAGTCAAACAGGAAAGTATCAGTGGAACGGAGTTCCTAGTCGTATGCCAACTTTGAAATATGCCACGCTCGGGATCTCCACTGTCAGATGCTTCCATGTTTTGTAATTTAGTTCAAAATATGATCACTGTGATAATGAAATCTTTTGAGGTTCCACGCTGGTGGAAGCCTTTGGAGAAACTAAGTCTTAAGACTTTTTGAAGATGACTCAAAGTGTACTAAACTAAGCAAGTGCATCAAAGCCTTTTCCTTCTTATGATGGCAAATGTTTAGTTTCTTGAATAAACTAATAGGTTCCTCAGAGAACTGTTCTTTTAAAAGTGTGCCTATAGAGGGTTTCACCACATCAGTGTCTGTGGCATGTGAAAACTAGTGATCTTGCCACAAACAGTGTGTTTGTACAACTTGACAGAATGCAATCTATAATGAATAGCTGGATTCAGCACCATGGACAGCACACACAATCTCCGTAACAAGGTCCAACACGCAGGATTACTTTCTATTAATTATGATTACAGTTCTATTACAGCTAATATGTTAAGGGTCAGGCAAAATCAGCTCTTCTTCTAAATGACAACTATAGACCTGCAAGGAAATGCTTCTACACTGAAACCTGCGTATGACAGCAAGTATTACTGATACAAAATCGACAAGCCACGTCTAATCATTCAACTACATCTAATCCATACACACTGATCAATAACATCAACATTTGTACAGGCCTTCCTGGCTAACACATCTCAATAAAAGCCAGCATTTATCATTCTGGTCCTTCAAGGGACACTTTCGGCTGCTTGTCTTGCATTAATAATCAATCAAGGAGAAGGAGTTGCAGTCTGTTTGCCTGTGGTCTAATGACTGGCCAGAAGCTGGTGATCTCAACACAGTTATGATATCTGTGGTTATGGGTAATATTGAGGAAAGAAAAAAATAGCTCACGCATTATACCAACAACAACAGCATAATTGAATCAACATTTAATTTAACATAATATTTAATCACATATTTAATCTAATTCACTTAAACATTACACAAAATTAAATAAGTATACCTTACCTTAACTGCCTCTGCGTGCGTGACCCGGTCGAACACTTTGTCGTTAACTTTCATTATTTGGTCTCCTATTCTCAAACCCTCCTTTTCTGCCAGTGAACCCGGTTCCACCAGTGACACATAGATCCCAACTCCATGCTCGGAACCTCCGCGGATGCTAAATCCCAAACCCTCGTTACTCTTGTGACGCTTGAGGATCACCTGTCGGATCTCTCCAGGGGGCTCCGGTAAGAAATTTCTGCCCAGTAAAGGAATAAGTGTCGCTGTCCCATCGCTGCTGGTGCTGATACTGTCAGGAGATCCGCGCAGAGCGGCTTGAGGCGCGGAAGCAGGCGAGAAATTAGCCCCGTGTGTTGAACTGGAATTAGCAGCCTCGTGGGAGCCGTCCGGGTCACCATTGCGCGCAAGAACATCAGATTTCAAGTAGAGCCCCTCTGATGTGTACTGATCGAACAGAAGCTGATCCGAGCGCGGGATGACCAGCCGCAGCATGGGCAGGAGCTGACGCTTGCTCGGGACGTTCAGTATAACCTTAAGCGTCTGGACCAGGTCGTACACATTGCGCTTGGAGTGGTACACGTTGAGGCAGTGGATGAACTGCTCTCTCTCGAGGTCGCTGAGCAGCAGGTTGAGAGCGTTGTGAAGCTTCTTCACGTTGGCGGACAGAGAACGCGCGCTGGAAGCCACGGAGTTGCCCGAGGAAGAGTTGAGCGACAGGCGCTCCAGGTCTGTGCTCATCCTCGCGCCCTTTGCCTGGATCACAGAGCCACGCGGAAGCGGAGGGGTCCGGCGAGCATTGCAGTAGCACCGGAACCGAGACTACAGGAGCCTGCGGAGCGGCGCATGGCACTGTGATGCCTCGATGTTCACGGTCATACTCAATATTGTATCAAACGAGTCACACAGGACCTACAAAACCAAACACATAAATCTAATTAGCTAAAAAAAAAAAAAAGTTTGGAATTGAAAAAAACACTTTCAATTTTAAATGCTACTATGTAAATTAAAATGTTAAGACCTGTGTAAATCAATACTAATAATTTTACTCTAAAATATTGAAAAAGTTACTACAACGTAGTATGACTGAACATATTACATATTAAATGTATGAGGAAAATTAAATCAAATCTGTTTTGTTCTCAGAGGTACATTGGAGTGTTTTACATTACATGTTGTGTTGTTTAGTTAGCTAATGTTTGCTGCATTCATTTAATGTCATGTGTTACCTGGAAGGTGTGTGATCAGTCATTAATCACAGTTGCTGGAGAGATCCTTTTTTTACTTATATCAACTTGTGGCATTCAACAGTACACGGTATATTATTGGAACATATATTTTACAATGGCAAACAGATTAAATAACTCACGATAGTCTATTTTGGAATATTAACCTAATAGCCCTACTGAATGAAAAATGACATATACGATTATGAATTTTAAAATATGGTCATCAAAATTCATTCCCATCATCATAACATTTCATATTTATAAAAAAAAATGTGAAATTCAGATTTCAAGGTAAAAACAGAACTTTAAAGTAAAAAAAAAAAAACCCTATATTCGAGCTCAAAGTGCACCTTCCCAATAACGGTGGCAGAAAGCTGCGCGCTCCGGTGCGTCTCGTGCTCGTGTAAAGGGGTCAAGTGGCCAGTGCGTCTTCTCCAATATCTGTCGTCAACAGCGAATCCCTCATGAAGGAGTTCAGGATCTGTGCCCAGAAATCCAAAGCTTTACAACGACCACAATCATACGAATGCGTTCCCGTTGATTAGTTTTTAAAGTAGAGCACCGGATCAGCGTTCAGTTCTAATCCACTCGTCCCTGTATTTGGAGGATATGGCACCCAAACTAAGATGCAAAGTTGTTTTCCTTTGGCACGCTCAAATCAGAAAGTTGAAACGCGCTCAGTCCCTTGGAAAGTGCGCTGGATGAATTCCACAGACAAATAAATCAAACAGGTTGGAAAGTTATTTGTTGCGTTCGTGCGCAAAGAAAGAAAGTAAAACGGCACGGACTCGACTGTGTCTCCGTCTAGCCTTCAGCTGTCGGAGGGGATCGACTGAACTGGCTCGCTTCAACGAGTCCCTACACAGGAAATGACGCAGCTTATGTGGTGCGCGTAAGTTGCTTAGTAACCAACAACACACGAGTCATGCCGGGTGCGCGCAGGACTTGCAAATGACCAATGCTTATTTTAAGAGCAGTGTTATAGACCTTATTCAGGGCAGCGCCATGGCAGGTATAAAAGCAAGGCTGTGAGGGATAGACTTGCTGTGTTTTCAATGGCATCCACTGTAAAAATAGATAAATAATAATAATAATGTAAAAAAACTGTAATAATTTTAAAATATATTAAACAGCTCATGCTGTCTGTTTTTTTTTTTTTGTCTGCTGAAATTTCTTGGAAATATATTTGCAGTGTTTCGAATCCCACAGTACAAAATATGAGTAGCCATCCCAGAGCCTCACTTTCTTCCTAAAAAATATGATATACCGGTAGCTGCTGTGAATTAGGTCTATTTATTATCATTGAGACATTTTTTTATTCATATATTGATATTATTTTAATTTTAGTAATTTTGTTGTGATAAAATGTCTATTTATTTTTGTTTCAGTTTATTTTATATTTTAGTAGCTACATCAAGTTTAAAGGGCACCTATTATGCCCTTTTTACAAGATGTGATATTGGTCTTGGGTGTCCCCAGAATGTATTTGTGAAGTTTCAGCACAAAATACCCTACAGTTAATTTATTATAACCATTTGAAAATGTCATTTTGGGGGTCTGTTTTAAAAAGAGCTGTTTTGGTGTATATCACTTTAAATGTAAATGAGCTGCATATCCCCGCCCTGCCTTTGGATGAGAGCGTAACTTGATACCTATGGCAATATACAGTCGGTTAAAGCAGAAGCTGAAAGTGAGAGACCCGCTGTTTTTTATGGCATTCAGCCGTACATGTTTGAACCAGAATCAGATGATTAAGAGTGGCAGAATAAACACAAATGAGAAGGACCAGGACATCTCGGAATGGTTATTTGATACATTTATGTACTTATAGAGTTGTAATCGCGTCCCCTTTGCAAGTATGGATGAGCAACACACACACAGACACACACAAACTGTGATAACGTTGGCGCATTTTTTTAAACTACAAACACAAATACTGTGATAACGTTTGCTACGTACAAACGAAATTACATTTATGGAGGGACCTGTTGCGTCATGTTTACATTACTTGTCGTACAGGTGCTTATGTGAGAAGATGGCTACAGAACATACTCAGTTTTTAATAACGTTACAATATCTTTAAAATATATATTTATAAACGTGTGGTTAGACACTACAAACAAGGTTTAAATTATATATCAGTTACACAGACATACGACGACGACAACAACTTTAGACGCATTTGTTGTTGAATTGGCTGACATAGACTGAAATGACTGTTTGCTCAAAAATCATAAAATACACTTACTTCTTCTGGAGGTGACATGGATCGCGAACAGTAACCAAAGATCCACACTTGAGGATTAACTGAAGCAAGACCTGCTTTGAATTGACCCTCGTTCACAAAACAGTCAGTCAGAAAATGATTTGCGCAAACATAAACGTATTTTTGGAAGTTTAAGTTTCGCCTTTCCTTCGTAAATAAAATCCATCCACTGCGTTTTCAGTGGCTCTGATGTCGGAAGTAAGTGAAAACTACTATGTACATTATTACATCCCACAACAGAACGCTTATGTTTCTTAGGAGACATTACCGGCTGTCGTTAAAAACAATGGAGGACGGTGTACAGATCACCGAGGGCGGGGTCTATGCCAAAACCAGTGTCAATCAAACCACGTGGGTGGGGCTTTCCCATGTTCTACGTCACAAAGCGCCGAATTCTAGATCAGCTTGTTCTGAGACAGTGCTTATGATTTATTGAGATTGTAAAAAAAACAACTGGGTGGATTTTTATCATTCTAGGATGGTTTTGCTCACACACTGCCAACACACACTTATGTTCAAACACCATGTAAAAGTGAATTTTGCATAATAGGTGCCCTTTAACTAAATTAAAATGTTGCCTTAGCTTAAAATAAAATAGGCTAAGTTTGTTAATACTTTAATACTTTTTATGGTTTTAGTTTTAGTTAATAATAATCTGTTTAAGAGTCCTTTGAAAGCAAACTAACATTAATCCTGGACAGCATAAACATAAATAGCTTTTTACTCAAAGATCATTAAAATCCTATGAAATAGATAATAAATAGCATTGCTGTAACTCCATCAGAAATGCAAAAGTTGTCGCAAAACAATTCTTTATTTAAATCATCTATAACAATCTGATTTCAAATTTGCAGTGATTATTAATTAGGATTTGATGATGCAATTAACCTATCAATTCAACCAGAGAAACATTTAAGCAGAAAACATAACCTAGTTAATCAAGAAACCAGGTTAATACTCTAAAGTGTATATGGCCCTCAAGGGTTTTAGATGCATCCCTTAATCATGTTTTACCCCTCTATAAACATTTACAGCTCTGACCACATTAGTACGGTTCACATTACGGGAGTACACGGTAGAAAGCCTTTAAATCAAAACCTTTTACAGCGTTTCAGAACTGATCCCATAAAGCAGAATGCTGAAATCCTGCCACAAATCTGAGTCAGCATTTCACACATAAAAAAGCCGAATGGGTTTCTGGCCGGCACTGGCACAGGTGTCGATGCTGAGGCACGTCAAGAGATGACAGCTGGATATACCCTTTCAGAATCTCAACCCACCTGAGCTATGGTCACACGATTCCCAAAGAATCGCTCTAATCAGTTCAATCCACCTGTATTGGATAATGAGGTGTCTAGTCATTTTCTCAGAGCTTACCAACACACACAGGTCAGAGAGGGGGTGACGGAGTGACAGTGAGTGATTGATGGGCGTAATTAATGCAGTTACTGAGTATAAGCGACAAGATGGCAAGGTAAACACGATTATTCTGCCGTGCCTCCGATATGGACATAGACAGAGTAACAATGAGCTGAATTCCAGCATGGTAGGCACAGGAAAGAAAGATCTAATTAACTCTCCCTATCCTCCTGCCTGCATCAGCACTGCTAATGACTTTGTCTATCTGTTTGATTTTCAATTTATAGTGCCGACTACAGCACCTTATTGCACATGTCAAAGCTGAAAAATGTCCTGAGGAATAAAGCACAATACAATAACTCTATAGTCTAGGGTGACCATATTTTGTCCTGAAAAAACAGGACACTCGGCCCGGCAAACAGATAGGCCTAGTCAAATGATACTCGAAGTTTACTCAAAGAAACCTTATTAATTTCAATACATTTAAAGTAGGTTATGCCTCCTCTGTATGGATAGAAATTTGTTATATTGTTATATGAAAACAGGACATGTCCTGGGAAAACAGGACAGTTGGTCACCCTACTATAGTCAGTTTGACAGGGAACTAATAAGGGGCATGTGCACAAGAAAATGCAGTGGCGATGATGTGAATTTGTTTATAAAGTCGAACTAGGGAGTTTTGTCTCTGCACAGGCTGACTGTATTAATCTCTGTTTTGAGAAAAAGCAGCTAAGTACTTTATGTAATAGGCTTTGGAAAGAGTGACTCAGAGCAACCTGGAGGTACCGGTGAAGAGCGTGAATGGATTCGGCCTTTCAACAGCTCTGACACAGACACTATTCAAAATCCCAGAGAGTCAGATTTTTTTTTTAATGTGTTCATGCCTAATAAACAACTGCATGTTTCATGTAGTTCTTGATCAAGTGGATAAAGGGAATTACACCAGTCACCATTTTCTCTACTCAACCTAATTTATTTATCAATTTATCAGCCATTTAGCCATAAAACTATGTTAACTTGTGGTACGTTTGCACGACAACGATGTACTAAAAATGAAACAGTTTTTCCTTTGCGGTTTTCGTGTACAGATGACAATACATTACATTTATTTACATTTATTCATTTAGCAGACGCTTTTAGCCACATCGGCATACAAATGAGAACAATAGAAGCAGTTAAACTAACAGTAGGACAACAATATGCAAGTGGAATGACCCCCTCTCAGTTTAATCTCACGTAGTACCTGTTTTAAAAAAAGATAATAGATATAGAATAGAAGATAAAGTGTTAGTATTAATGGATCAGGTGTTGCCGTAAAAGATGCGTCTTCAGCCGTTTCTTTAGACATGGTCTCAGAGACATGGTCTCTGAGTTGAGTTAGGCAAATCATTTCACCAGCATGAACAGACTAGGAAAAGTTCAGAGAAAGAGATTTAGTGCCTCTTTGAGATGGCACCACAAGACGGCGTTCACTTGTAGAGAGCAAGTTTCTGGATGGGACATATGTCTGAAGTAATGAGTTTGTAAAAGGGAGCAGAGCCAGTGGTTGTTCTGTAGGCAAACGTCAGTGACTTGAATTTAATGCTAGCGACAACTGGCAATCAGTGCAACTTTGTGAGGAGAGGAGCGATGTGTGCTCTCTTCGGCTTGTTAAAGACCACTCTAGCTGCAGAATATTTGATCAGTTGCAGAGGTTTGACTGAGCAAGCTGGAAGACTCGCCAGGAGAGCATTACAATAATCCAGTCTAGATAAAACAAGTACTTGGACAAGGAGTTGTGTAGCATGCTCTGATAGGAAGGAGCTGATCCTCCTGATGTTGTATAAGGCAAATCTGCAGGACCGGGGAGTTCTAGCAATGTGGTCTGTAAAGTTCAATTGATCATCATTCACAACTCCAACGTTCCTGGCTGACCTTGATGGAGTTATGGATGATGAACTTAGCTGAATGAAGAAGTTGTGGTGTAGTGTTGGCCAGGACCACAAGTAGCTCTGTCTTCGCAAGGTTTAGTTGAGGGTGGTGGTCCTTCATCCAGCCAGAAATGTCTGTCAGGCAGGGTGTGATGCGAGCAGCTACTGTCGGATCATCAGGCTGGAATGAGAGGTAGAGTTGTGTGTCATCAGCATAGCAGTGATAGGAAAAGCCATGTTTCTGAATCACAGATCCTAGTGATGTCATGTAGATGGAGAAGAGGAGTGGTCCAAGCACTGAGCCCTGAGGCACTCCAGTAGCTAGATGTTGGGTCTTAGACACCTCACCCCTCCACGACACCCTGAACGACCTACCTATAAGAGTTAAGACTTGAACCATTTGATGGTGGTCCCTGAGATGCCCTTCGTCTATTGAATTGACAGGAGGATCTGGTGGTTAACTGTGTCAAAGGCAGCAGACAGATCCAGCAGGATGAAAACTACTTGAATACTCACGTAACATCAGTCCCTGAGTTAGGGAACGAAGTATTGCGTAGCTATACGCAGTGGGAAAACTCCTTTTCCTCGGTTTTACTGAACCTTATGTAAAACGCATTTGCAGCTGCACAGCTGACGCCCTGAGCGTCTTGCTCGCTCATAGGCTGCGCTGCAGCAACTGCATATCCAATGGCGAGGACGACTCTGACGCGCGACCAATGGGGTCACTCCACGTCAGAGCCCGTCATAGGGGCGAGCCCTAGGCTATATAAGCCCCTGAACTCGCCAAAATAGCAGGTTTATACGACTGAAGCGACAAACCCCAGTTAAAATAGTGCGGCCGGCTACGCAATACTTCGTTCCCTAACTCAGGGAACTGAGGTTACGTGAGTAACCAAGTAGTTCCCTTTCGAACGGTCACTTCGTATTGCGTAGCTATACGCAGTGGGAACGCTATGCAAAACGCCGCACCGATCAATACTGGTTGCCACTGCAACTCAGGAACCCCTGAGCAAACAGAACAAGCCATAAACCATATATATGCATACACTAAACCCGACACCATCGGATTTAGGTGAATACATCAGTAATTCCTGACAGGGTCAAGAACATGAACATCACCAGCCTTAGCGGGTTTATAACATGAAAATTTTGTAACCGGCAAGAAGCGGGTTATATACATACATATAGAGAATGTGATTATGCACAGTAACAAGTAATGACAAGGCCAGACACTGTCGGGGCCATAATCATACTGAAAGCACCCCTGCCTGAAGGGAGGGTACTTCCAAATTATAGAATTTCATAAATGAGGACGGCGAGGCCCAGCCGGCCGCCTCACAGATATCATGAATGGGAAACCCTGTGTGACAGGGTCCCCTTTGGACCGACCACCAAAGCAGACAAAAAGCTGTTCTGACTGTCTAAACGACGCAGAACGCTCCAGATAGATTCTCAGCGCCCTAACAGGGCAGAGAAAATTAACCTCCCCATCCTCTGTGGAAGGGGGAAGGGCTAACAATGTCACCACCTGCGCTCTGAACGGCGTTGAGAGCACTTTGGGTACATAACCATGCCTGGGCTTGAGAATTACCCTGGAATCCCCGGGACCAAACTCCAGACATGCCGGGCTCACCGAAAGAGCCTGCAGATCTCCCACTCGCTTGATAGATGCCAATGCCAACAGGAGGGCCGTCTTTAGCTAGAGAAGTTTAAGATCAACCGACTGTAGCGGTTCGAAGGGCGGACCCCTTAGAGCCCCTAGGACCGTAGATAGGTCCCAGGATGGCACAGAAGGAGGTCTGGAGGGGTTAATCCTCCTAGCACCTTTTAAAAATTTCACAACCAGGTCATTCCTTCCCAGTGACTGACCGGCTACCAGAACATGGTGAGCTGCAACAGCGGCCACATACACCTTAAGCGTGGACGGGGAGCGACCCGCGTCCAACAGCTCCTGTAGGAATGAGAGAACCACTGATATGTCACATGACTCTGGATTCAGATGGTTTTTCGAGCACCAGCCGGAAAAAAACGCCCACTTTGAAGCATAAAGGCGCCGAGTTGACGGGGCCCTAGCCTCAGATATAGTGTTCAACACTTTCACAGGAAGGCCCCTGGATACCGGTTCAAGGGCCACACATGAAGGGCCCACAGGTCGGGTCGCGGATGCCACAACGACCCCTTCGCCTGTGTGAGGAGGTCTTTCCTCATGGGGACAGGCCATGGAGCTGTGTCCGAAATCTGAACCAGCTCCGGAAACCACGGCTTGGACCTCCAGAGAGGGGCCACCAGAAGGACCGGGCACCCGGTCTCCCTGACCCGTTTGATGACTTGCGGAATCATCGAAACAGGGGGAAAAGCATATAGGGGACGGTTGGGCCACGCGTGGGCCAACGCGTCCCTGTCCTTCGAGAAGAACAGATTGCAATAGGTGTTGTCTTTCGAGGCGAACAGGTCGATTTCGGCCCTGCCAAACACCTCCCATATCAGACTGACCATCTGCGGGTTCAGGGCCCACTCGCCTAGGGGAGTGTTGCCCCGTGAGAGCATATCCGCGCCCAAATTCTGGACGCCCGGGATATGCGCAGCCCTCAGAGAGCTCAGATTGTTCTGCGCCCACAAGAGGAGATCTCTCGCCATGGCATGCAGGCCACCTGACCTGACGCCCCCTTGGCGGTTTATATAGGCCACCACTGACATGTTGTCCGTACGGACTAAGACGTGATGCCCC
This sequence comes from Chrosomus eos, assembly GCA_036326025.1. Lineage (NCBI taxonomy): Eukaryota > Metazoa > Chordata > Actinopteri > Cypriniformes > Leuciscidae > Chrosomus > Chrosomus eos. Next base: position 14,384,449 of record CM070834.1, read on the forward strand.
TTGAGGCTTGACAGAAAAGCATTCAGGGCCAGACCAACTGCTTTCATTTCCAGACAGTTGATGTGTAAGCTCTGCTCCGTGCTCGACCAGAGGCCGGAGGCAGGCGTGCCCTCGTGCAATGCCCCCCAACCCAGGTTGGATGCATCCGTAAAAACCACTTTCCTTCTGGAAATGGTCCCCATTATCACACCGTCTTGGTACCAGTCCCGCGCCCGCCAGGGAACCAGGGTCCTTAAACAACCGTGATTCACTCTGATGCGCAAGCTGCCTGACTGCCATGCATATGTTGGCACCCGGCGTTTCAGCCAGTGCTGCAGTGGACGCATGCGCAGCAATCCCATGCGAAGCACCGGTGATGCTGCTGCCATGAGACCCAGTAGCTTCTGAAATTTCTTCAGAGGCGCGCGCTCCCGTTCTCTGAACGAGGATGCGAGCGCTCGCACTGAGAGCGCGCGCTCCGGTGTGAGCCGCGCTCTCATTGTCATTGAGTCTAAAACCATGCCCAGAAAGATCACATTCTGACAGGGGGATAGTTTGCTCTTTGAAACATTGATCGTGAGACCCAAGCATTTTCAAATGGCCGAGAATCAGATCTCTGTGAAGATCTTCTCGACTGTGCTAGCACCAGCCAGTCGTCGAGGTAATTCAACACGCGCACTCCTCTCTGTCTCAGGGGAGAGAGCGCCGCATCCACACACTTTGTGAACGTGCGGGGTGCCAGAGACAAACCGAACGGCAGAACCGTGTACTGATAAGCCTGACCCTCGAAGGCGAATCTCAAGAATGGTAGCAGGCGCGCTGGATGCTGACTGAGAAGCAGTGACAGGGTCAAGCGAGCCCGGCCACTCGTCCTCAGAAGCCTCGATGGACAGGGTATCATGATCGCTAGGCCCGCCGAAGGAGACGAGGCCCGCCACATGGGGGGGGGGCGCTGATCTCCTTCAAACCAGACCGGAGACAACCGGGTGGGAGAAAGCGAGGCACGCGGGGACGTGGCCGGCGTGCGATCGCTTAGCTCCATGCTCCCGGGCTGTCGTTGACTGCTGCGCTTCTTCCTCCTAGGTTGAGGAAGAGTCGATGGAGGAGGCGCGGGCGAAGCGGCGTCTTCGTCCCTGGCAAGAGCCAGTCGCGACCGCAGCGATGAAATGGGCATGCTCTCACAGGCCGCACATCCGCCGGAGGAGAAGGCCTTCTCCGCGTGGTCGAGTCCCAGGCATGATATACATCTCGCGTGGTGATCGGCCTCGTGCAGATGGCGCGCGCACGTGGTGCAGCGAGACATAGTTCGGAGAATAAGGATTTCGCCGGATAGCCACAGGTGAGACGGCGTCAGGGGACAACGGCTGAGAGACGTAATCCGCTGAAATAATGCTCGCTCAGGCTGAAGGGCTTGTTCGACGGCGAAGGCTCAGTGAAAAACAGTCAGAGACGTATAGTTTGTCGCTGAAGGAGTAAAATCTGCTATTTTGGCGAGTTCAGGGGCTTATATAGCCGAGGGGTCGCCCCTATGACGGGCTTTGACGTGGAGTGACCCCATTGGTCGCGCGTCAGAGTCGTCCTCGCCATTGGATATGCAGTTGCTGCAGCACAGCCTATGAGCGAGCAAGACGCTCAGGGCATCAGCTGTGCAGCTGCAAATGCGTTTTACATAAGGTTCAGTAAAACCGAGGAAAAGGAGTTTTCCCACTGCGTATAGCTACGCAATACGAAGTGACCGTTCGAAAGGGAACTGAGGATTTGGAAGCTGCTCTTGCCAGTATCAGAGCTTCAATTACCGAGAGCAGGGCAGTCTCAGTTGAGTGTCCACTTTTGAAACCAGACTGGTTGTTGTCCAGGAGGTTGTTCTGTGTAAGAAAGGAAGATATCTGGTTGAAAACAACTCGTTCAAGTGTCTTCGCAACGAATGGAAGAAGGGATACCGGTCTGTAATTTTCCAGATCTCCTGGATTTAGAGTGGGTTTCTTAAGCAGTGGGGTTACCCAAGCCTGCTTAAATGTTGTGGGAAAAGTACCCGTGTAAAGAGAGGTGTTTATGATGTGCGGGCACAACCGAGGAGGAAATGGCTTGAAGTAGATTAGTGGGAATAGGACCAAGCGGAAAGGTATAGGGCAATTGGAAAGGAGGAGTTTGGAGACTTCTGCCTCTGAAAGCACAGAGAAGTAGGGTAGAGTGTTAGCTGGTAAGATGTGTGTGTCAGTTTGTGGTTTGGTAAATTGGCCGCTGATGGTGGTTGTTTTATTTATGAAGAATCTGGCAAAAATCCACTGTTAGGGTTGAAGAAGGAGGAGGAAGAGGATGGTTGAGAAGAGAGGAGAAGGTTTTGAAAAGCATGTGAAAATCAGAAGAATTGTTAATTTAGTTGTGATAGTAAGTAATTTTAGCAGTAGAGATATTAGCAGAGAAGGAAGAGAGGAGGGATTGATAAAGACCAAGGTCAGTAGGATCTTTCGTTTTGCGCCACTTTAGAACAATGTTCGCAGAGAACATCAGATAACAAGGGGGCAGAGGGTGTGCGTGGGCTGGCCTGGAGGAAAGGGGGCAGAAGTTGTCCAAGCAGGATGTTAAAGTGGAGAAAAGAATATCAGTTGCACTGTTATTATCTAATGTTGAGAGCTGATCAGGTGGAGGAAGTGCGAATGAGACCAATGAGGATAGGTAGAGTCGCTGGACTTTACACTCTTCAGTCTTCACACGATGAGGGCTTCACACAAGGGCTGCCGCGTCCATTGCCGCGGTATACTACTTGATTTATATTCACCTAAAATGTCCAAACATTCAGATGGCGATATCACTTTGTAAAGTAACTCTATGCATCTATAGATTGAACAACTAATAGGCATGCACATGACATCCTCATTTTCACAAATTTGTGTTTTTGTAGTTTACAGAGAGACGATAATCGTTTTCAACAACTTGCACTTTGAAACCCGTTTTCAAAAGTTTGCATTTTCAGGCCCCCAAAACACTGTTGTTGTGTAAATGAACGGCCAAAACACATAAAAGTGTTCAGTTTTTAGTTGAAAACGGTGTTGTGTTAACGGCCTCTTAGTTGATATTAATAGGCCAACAGGAACCATTGGATTTGGAACCAAGATGTCCGAGTTTGGCTGGTTAGTGTCAGACTCTGCTTGTAGATATTGGAACTACACACTCTGCTAAGAGAAATGCAAACAAAAGTTAAGGATACAAACTTTTCAATTTTAAGAGCCTTAAATTGCAGGTCTAAAAATAGGTAAGCATTTGAGATAAGGACTTTGAGATAAATTTGCTGTAAATATGTATCTGTGATATGAGGCTTCCCAGCAAGCATTTTTGCATTTAAAAGACGTCTAATAGCTGTCCAAACACAGACCTGATGTCTAGGCTAAAACAAGGCAACATTTTGGCTGTCAGTGAACATTTTATAGACATTTAACCATATCCCAAGAATAGACTAGTCATCTAAATTCTAGAACATGTCAAAGAAATGAAACCTTGTAATTACTGTTGACCTTGCTTACATGA